>CM076577.1:509885306-511085306 GCA_034641835.2 Pinus albicaulis | reverse complement strand
CAAAGGCCAAAAATTTCAACATTCGGGACAAAGTGTTAAAGTGGGATTCAAGGAGAGAAGATAAGGGAAAGCATGGGAAATTTGATAACTTATGGCTTGGCCCTTATCTCATTCATTCTACTGCAGGTAACAATGCCTATTTCTTGTAGGAGTTGAATGGAGCCGAACTGTTTGGGGGTCCTGCCAATGGCAGGATGCTCAAACATTATTTCTCTTGATCCAATCATGTGTGGAAGTTTTTTTATATTTTTTCTCATTATAAATATTTCATCCATCATTGCATTCAAAGTTAGAAAAAACAAATATACAAAAACAATAAAATAAAGAAAAGAGGGCAGATCGTAAAAACAAGAGAGGTACAACCCCATACCAAAAATAGAAACAAAGTCTGAAAGTTTGCAAGCTCAAATGCCACTCCTGAAAAACACACTTCTAGTTAGTCATACAGCCTAATCATGACTAATTAGTTTTAAATTGACTACTGATAGGTTAGTGAATCAGATTTGCCAAACAAGCTTAATCTTGGCTTATCAGTTAGGTGGATTAGGATAGAAAAGAAAGGTTCCAACAAGCTCAAAATCTGAACCTCAGTTTCAAAAAGAAGAATGACTCTAATATGTTTAAAATTCTGAGTCAAAAACAGAAGTAAACTGGTTCTAATAAGCCCAAAAATTGAACCAGAAAAGAATGTAAAATAGCTCAAACAAATTCAAAAACAGAGCTGAAGAAAAGAGAAGGTCGTGCTTAGAACTTTTAGATCTTAAGCCTTCACCATTTTGATTTAATTTTCTGCAAAACAATTATCTATGTGTAGCTTGATTTTATGCCATAGATCAATAATAAGTTAGACTGTTCAATCTTGACTTGTAAGATTTTAAATTTCTGTTTTAGAAGTTAGCGAATAAAAATCTGTTAGACTGTTTAATCCTAACAGATAGTAGATTAGGTAGAGAAGCTTATGAACTCAACTATTTAATCTAATTTCATGGAGAAATAAGAAGTAGACTTAGAATAGTTTTTTGCTTACAAAAGAATAAAATGTTTGTAAGATATTTTGTCAATCCAAGTGCACTATGAAAGAAGAAAAAATGTTAGATTAGTACGGTTGGGTAGGTAGAAAGCTTGGTTTGATAGTATTCCATTGCCTGTCAAGGCTACTAACATTTTCAAAGAAAAATAAGATCATCCAAGTTGTTGTCGTTCCTAGAGACAGCCTCGAGTTGTCAGAGACCAGTGCCTAGGACATCTTAGCTAGTAAAGAGTGTAAGGTATATCCTAAGACCATTATCAACTCAGGGCTCTTTACCATATCAATTTCTCTGATGAGTCGCAAACTTAGATGGGACCAGACAGCTTTCAGATCAGCAACATATAAAAACATGCAGAGGCAAGAGGAGAGTTACATACACAGATGCATCAGACAGCTTAGAAACAACTTTCATTAAGGAGGGCCGGTTCCCAAATGTTATATAGAGGTTGTTAAATCAAAAGCGTTTGCGGTGCAGAAGGTAAAAGAGGCGTACTAATTACTAATGGAACGGTATTTGGAAAACATATTTTGGCATAACATGGGCTTAAGAACTAAGAATCCATATATACCAATCAGTTCTGAACGAATAAGGTTCCACAATATTTAATACGGAAGAAATCTGAATGAAATATGAGACGAAACACCATATCATGCATGAGGCATATTTAAAGCAGCTAGACCAGTCTCATATAAGTACCAAATAACGATAAATTTATATCAAAACTGGTGAGTCACTCGCATTCCAAAACATGATATAAATAAAATGGAGACGGTGAAATAGACAATGAAACAATACTACGAAGTAAGAGTCACAGACCATACAACATCCAGACCGGAATCCTCACATAAAATAGAACTTCTCTTTGCTGAGACCCTACGGGCTCTGTGCATTGCATTAATAATTCAACCACAAGCATACAAAATATTCTTACATAGCAAGTTTCTTCAGAAAATCTGGAACCCTTTTTTCTCATTCAATCTTACTTATATAGAATTCTTCCTATCTCAGTGAGAATATATTTTTTGAGAAAATATCTTCTTCACATGACCAAAATATGTTAAAGGTCCTTATCAAAAAAAAAAAACTCACGATGAGGAATAAGGCCTCTCATCATGGATAGTCAGGCACTTGGTCGTTTTTAAAACAGAAAGTTAAACAGTAGTATGATAAAAAGGTAAAATGCTAGAGTGGAGTAAGCAGCCCACTCGAAACTTTAAAAAGTAACTAATTTAGTAAAAAATAAAAATTCCACGAGGGCCGAATCATGAAATAACAATTCATCATCTGTGAGAAGGGGTCGAGGCTGTTGCTGATACTGGTGGCGACGCGTTTGCGGATGAACTGGAAATTTTGTTGACGAACTGGTTGCACCTCTGCTGACTGTCTGTGGCAGGCTCAGGCATCATTACAAATCCTTCTACCCTGATGAAAGCCTCAGTGAGATCACTCGGATTTGCCTCAGTAGGGACTTTATGATTTAACAAGTGAAGGAGAGAAAACTCTGGGCGCAGTGATGCGATCATGGTTTCGGCCTTGAGCCGGGTGGTTTTATCTGACATGACATCTGTCCAGTGCCTTTATTGGTTCAGGCATGCTTCATATTCTGGGAATGGTTGCAGCATAGAAGGGGTGGTGGAATCCCAGCATGTCGGAAGCCCTGCTATCGTAATTCCAGCCCAAACTGCATCAAACCAGTCCACAGTGTATACCAACTGCTACAAGGCCTTCGAAGCCACGGTGCGAGCCGATTCCTTTTCGATGAGTTTTTGACATTCCAAGGCCTCTTTGTGCCGGCTATTTATGCTGTGTTGCTCTACTTCGTTAGCTCTCAGCTCTTTCAAGAATGACACATACTCTCTGGCACACTGAGCTCTGTTAACTAAATCGATATCCCCTTCCTGAAATCGCCTTCTGAGATACAGTACTGAAGATTTCATCTCCTCGATAACTTGCAGAAATTCCCATTGCTTTGTTATAGCTAAAATGATCTCGGACCAAATAATCTTTCTACCCTCTCTGAGAGTGAGGTTACCTTTTAGGCGTGCTTCAAGATCATTTATAGTCTTCTGTTGGTCAGCCCTCATTTTATTTTCCTGTTCAATTTCTTTCTGCAATACTTCTATCTTTCTGGTATTCTCTGACAGGGATTTTTCCAAATCCATGATCCTTTGCCTTGCCGTCGAAGCCTGTTTCTCCAGTATGTCATTTGCAGCTTTTGTTGCATCCAGATTTTCTGAGAGTGAATTCGTTTCATGCAGAGTTGTAGCTGGGGCACAACTATGCATGTCCCAAGTGTTCTGTAGCTCTTTCAACCTACTCTGAAGAGTAGCGATTGTTTCTACCAACTTCTCCTTCTCTTCTCTTTCTTGTGACAAGGTGTTGGCCAATTCCATTTTCTCTTTCTCTACTTGTGCCAACTCGGCTGTCTGTACATGCTGAGAGGCGGGCATGTGGGCTTTGCCTTTCAGTGAGGTAACTTCCTTCTGCAATTGGTCTATTAAAAAGGCCTGTGGGTTTGTTTCCCCAGTGTCTTTCCCTTTGATTTGATCCTGGAGACTACATATTTGATTTTCCTGGGCACGGGCACTTGCCTACTCATTCTTCAGGGTAGTCCTCATATGTTCATGCTTTTTCTCAAGCTTCCTCAGTGCAAGGGTAGCTCGCATTACCTCGTCCTTTAGCATATCTGCTACAACCTGAAACAGGTTACACATATTAGTTGCTGGCACCTTAGTCATGTCAATTGCATGTTGGAGTACCCGGTAGCTAGTGGCGCATGTATCAGGGTCCAAAAGGGCTTTGGCCATAGACAGTACCATATGCTTAGTATCCACATTCATGGTGGTGGAAATCCTGGTGTGATACTTTTCTACATACCCCTCCAGCTCAGTTTTGTATTTATCTCTGATTATACTGTTTTTCTTGATCCTTTCGGCTACCACTGGTGAGGTATGATCCCCCATGGCCTATGAAACCTCAGTGAAGTCGAAGGAGGTGGTGTTTTCCCTGAACTCTTTAATTCCAGCCTTGCTACTATCAAGTGGCGCATATGGTATGAACGGTTCAAGCAGCTGTTCCTCTCCTATAATTTCGGCTTCACTTGAGACTGTTTTCTATTTTTTACAAGAGGGAGAACCTATTCTTTAAGGACCGACTTCCTCTTCTTGGCCTTTGTTGATGCCTTCCTCTTCCCCTGTGGCAGATGAATCTGTCTCCATCTGCGAAACCAAAGGCCAAGTTTCCATGTTAGCCTTCCACTCCATAAATGGTCTTGGCTCATGTACATAAGGTGCAGACCGATTCCTTTTTCTTCTGTTTGAAATAATCTCGTGGGGATCATAGGCCCAAGTCTTCCCCTGTCTTAGGTCCATACCCTGCAATATGTTTTCGACAATGGGAAGGGCGTGTCTTGAATTCACGATGAATGGGCCGATTTGGGTAGGAAGCCTCAGTATGTAACCTTTCTTAGCAAGGACGAAGTGGAGTTGGTCAGCCTTGAGGGTTTGACGAATATACTCCAGAGCATAAACTCTTCGGTTGGGAAACACTGGTATCAGGTAAGGGGCAACCTCGGCTCCATAGACCCGAATTTCGGTATAGTTATTAGAGAGATAACAGTCCTCGGTGCTCTAGATTTTACCAGCTTGTAGCTAGTTCTTCATTTCAGGAAAAACCCTAGGTGAGGGCGACCCATGAATGATGGTGTAAGAAATGGACATGAAATCGTTCAGGAAACTAGAGTAACCCACCCCTTTTGGCAATTAGTGCACTGCAGAGTTCCAGTCAAAAACAGGTCGGGGTTGAGAATTGACCTCGGATACCCTATCCAAGCCCAAACGCTCGAACCTATCAGCATGCTGATACAAGAAAAGATAGAACACCAATGAACAGAAATGAAAATGACTGGTTTCGGGAAGTTCTTGGAACTGGGTGTGGATGCTGGCAGGTAAGTAACCCAGGATATCTAGGACAACCCCCTTCTGAGACATTAACCACAGAAAGAAAACATATACTTTGGAGGTTTCCCCTAACCCGCCTACACCTAACAGACCCGCAATGAGCGCAAGGATGGGTTGTACTTCTTCCTTGAACAGGTTTAATGGGAAGAGTTCCGTTCTGGGAAGGGTAGTAGCCTGGCTGCTGGAAATAGAAGCAATGAAGCTTTTTTTATGCTCCCATGGTGATTTGGTAAACTGGGAAGTTAAATCTTCCTCGCTGAAAGCAGTGTAGGTGGCACTGGTGGGAAAACGGAGGGCTTGCTTGATGATCTCGGGCGAAAGGGAGAAAACCTGGTTTCCTTGGGCAGAGGTAAACGTACCTCGGTCTTCATCGTAGGCATCTCTGAGCCAATAGATGAACTCGACCACCGAGAAGACTGGGGGGGTAATCTGATGGTAAAAGACTGACACGACCACCTGGTATCGATCCCTATTATGAACATGATGCGAAAAAAGCTCAGGCCTTACACTACTAATGGGGAAAGGGTACTGGTGGTCGCAGACTCCAGCTTGCTTGTCGATGAAAGGCTCGAACCTGGGAGGGTTTCTAGTTTCTCGGACCTGGGGAGTCTCTGGTTCGTTTTTCTTGGGTGTGCCCCTTCCCATGACTAACATGTGAAAAATGAAAATAAAAACGAAAGGAAAACAAAGGGAGTTGAAAGGGATAGAGTACCTACATAAGAGGTAGATTTTCTTGGGAAAGCGACACAGAGGGTAGTCTGGTGATGATTGGGTAGACCCGGTACTTGTTCCTGCTTGGTATATACCGTGACCGGAAGACCTAAGACTTTTACCGCAGAAAACTATGGGAAACTGCTGTGAAGACTGGTAATTCTGAGGCAGGAAGGGGTAGAAGTGAAATAGGTAGGGCAAGTGTCGTAAGGGCACTGATAATGGGGCACGCGGCGTGTAGGGATTAGGTGTTATTTGGGGATAGGTGAACACCACGTGTCGGGTTTACTACTGGTACGGGCCTCAGTATCAACTCATCTAGGACTTACCTTACCTCTTTTGCCGCATGCGCCATATAACTCTTGAAACATATTAATCCCAAAGCGAATTAAATACATAACCTACCAGCTCTAAGGGTCCACATTTTGTTCCGCCACGTCACCCTATCACGTGACACGCTCCTGCCACCTTACTCTGACCTTAGCCCCCCCCCCCCCCCACCATGTCACGCTATTGCAAATCCGTGGAGTTATGGGTCTCTCCCTCTCCTCGCTGATTGGCCCCCGCATAATTCCTCTTGCATATTCATATGGCGGCAGTTCTTCTGATGTTTTTGCTCTGTGCTCTTTGTACCACATGCTTGCGCCTTTTATATTTTTCGCTACCCTTTTTACTTTGTACTTCGGTCTTTTCGTATTGCTCCCGCTTTTAACTTTAAAGAACGTGATTTCCCTTACCTTGTTTCATTTCGATCAACTTTTGAAGTATTTCACCATTTGATATAATGTTTAATGCATGACTTGTCAAAATTTTAATAAACCAATGAATAATGTTAAATATTAGACAAAATTTGGCTCCACCTGGGGACGGCACGTTCGTCCTTGAATGTGTCGAGGACTACGCAGACCACCTGTTTGTCTTCTGTGAACGCCACTTCTCATCCTTCTCTACTTTTTACCTCTTCTTCATGATTCACCGTCAATCAACATTATTCAAACAATGCTTAAAACTGGAAATAATATACAATATGATACATCAGGCTTTCTCGACCTGAGTCAGTACTGGAAATAAGGCTTGAGGAACTGACCATTAACAGGGGCGTCCAGCAAATTCCCCTACAAATTCTCCAACCTAAAAGTATTGTTGCCAAGTTGTTCTGCAATTTTGAAAGGGCCGAACCAGAGGGGATCGAATTTCCCGTGTTTCCCTTTATCTGCCCTTCGAATGTCCCATCGGAGCACCAAATCTCCCACCTGTAACTTTCTGTCTTTGGCATGTTGGTCAAAAATATCCTTCATTTTATCCTGATATTCGATTAGCTTCTGGCTCACTTGATTTTGTGTTTCTTCAAGCTCTAGCAACTGATTAATCCTCCTAGTAACGTCGTCAGGCTCGTCTTGATTTTCTTGCATGAACCGGGCTACCGGTAGAGCCAGCTGCATAGGAAAAACTATTGCTCTCCCATAAACTAATTCGTATGGGGACTCCCGGTTTCCCTCTTGCTAGTGATTTGGTTAGCCCATAGCGTGAACTTCAGTTGAGAATCCCAATTCTTCCGATTCTCGTTGATGGTCTTCTTCAGTGCTCAGACCAGAGTTTTATTCGAAGACTCTGCAAGGCCATTTCCTTGGGGGTAGTAATCCATGGAGTGACCCAGTGTAATATTATAATGCTGGCAGAAGTTGAAAAATCTTGTGGATTTAAAGGCTTGTTCATTGTCAGTTACTATCTTAGCGGGACAACCAAATCTGGATATGATATGTTCCTCCATGAATTTTATTACCACAGTGTCAGTTGCATTCCTGGAAGGTACAGATTCCACCCATTTTGTAAAGTAATCAGTGGCAATCAATATCCATTTATGCTGTCCACTTGAGGGGGGATGTATTTCTCCTATGAAGTCTATTCCCCACTGCTGGAATGGCTCATCTACATGGACAAGGATCATGGGCAGCAGTGCTAGTTTCTATCTCTCAGCAAACCTCTAACACTTCTCACAGGCTCTAACTCGAAAGAATACGTCTCCAAATAGTTTAGGCCTGAAGAAGCCAGCCTTTAGAATCTTGTGAGCAGTATCCCTCCAACTGTAATGGCCCCCACAAATTCCCTCGTGGAACTCAGCCATTATACTCTCCACCTCCTCTTCCGTAAGACATAGGAGTAGGATACTAGAGGGATCCTGCTAATACAACCGACCGTTTGCAACCATATATTTATGTGACTTCAATCTCAGTGATATGTATTTAGTCTTCTCACAGCTGGGCGGGAAACTGAGGGTTAGGAGGTACTCTACCAACTCTTTGTACCATGGGCTGATAAGGTACTTCATATGTACCTTTTGGGAGGCTATTTCTATTCTCTGTGCTTCCTCCCCTACTCCAGTATCTTCGTTTGCTGTCATAGACAAATTGATACCCAAGGCCTGACAATTTGATTCAGACAGGATCTTGGCTAAACCTTACCCCTTGATTAATTTGGTAGGATGGATATCTAACTCGTATTCCTATATTTTCGCTATCCACTTTCCTCTTTTTCCGTCACTTTCCCCCTGGATAAGAATGTCTTTAACAACTGCTGTAGGAACAAATGCAATGATGTGGGACTACAAAACATACATTAGGAAAGCTTTGAGGGATTTCACCAGAGCATACGCTTGCTTCTCCAATATGTTATATTTCAGTTCTGCATCCCGAAGCACCTGACTGAAAAATGAAATAGGCTGTTCATACCCCTCTTCATTTTTCTGCAACAAAACTCCAGCTACTGTATGGGGGGATGCAAAGAAGAAGATCATAAATGGTTTGGCATAATCTGGCTCGGCTAACACAGGAGCTTCAATAAACGCATTTTTAATTCTGGCAAAAGCTTCCCTTGACTCTGGCGACAATTTCACTTCATTATTCTTCTTTAGCATATCAGTTATGTGCCTAACTATCTCAACGTAGTTAGGGATGAATCTCCTCAGGAAGTTTATACGACCTAGGAACACCTGCAATTCCTTCTTGTTTCTGGGGAGGGAAATACTATTTATGACCTCCACTCTTTTGGGGTCTATCTTTACTCCATCTTTAGTGATAATGTGTCCCAGGAGCTTACCCTCTTCTAGAGCAAACAAAGACTTCTGTGGGTTAAGGGAGAGGCCATACTTTCTACAATTCTCAAAGGTTCTGCGCAGGTTTTCTATGTGCTTTGCATCATCCTTTGAAAACACAGTAATCTCATCTAGATATACTACCACGAACTGGTCCTGTTCTCCAATAAAAGAAATATCCATGGCCCTCTGGAAAGTGGCCCCTGCGTTAATCAGCCCAAAACGCATTCTAGCATACATAAATGTTCCCCATGGGGTGGTGAAGGTCGTATTATTTTGATCTTCTGGAAATACAACTACCTGATTATACCCAGAGAACCCATCCATCATCGACATCTGGGCAGCCCCTACCACTTTCTGCAATATGTGATCCATCTTGGGCAGTGGGTAATTATCTTTCAATGAAGCCCTGTTCAGGTTCCTAAAATCAACACATAGTCTTATTTCTCCATTCTTCTTCTGTAAAGGGACTAGATTAGCTACCCACTCAGAGTACCTCAATGGTACAATGATTTTAGCCTTTAGCAGTTTCTTAATTTCTTTCTCAATAGAAGGTAGCAATAGTGGATTTATTTGTCTAAGCTTTTGCTTATGTGGCTTTGCATCTCCCTTCAGTGGAATCTTATGTTGCATAATGCTGACATCGAAGGTTTTTAGGTCTTGATATGACCAAGAAAACACATCCTTATAGGACTAAAATAACTTATGATACAACTGTTTATATTCTCCTAGGACCTTCTTAGACAGCTTCACGATTTTAGGGTCAGCCTCAGTGCCCAGATTTAGGTCCTCAACCTGATTTTCTTCTACAAATTTGTTTGGCTGTAATGGAACATCATTATTGTTGAAAAACCTTTCCAAATGCACTAGCCCTTGGGGAATAACATTCCCTTTCAACTGTAGAAACTTGTGACCAACTACCCTTTCTTCCCATTTGTTTCCCGATGTTTCTTCAGTCCCTTCTTCTTCACACATGTCGATCTCCATGTTGGAGAACTCCTCAACTATCTCCAAGAATATCTTGACTTGATCATCATCTTTGAATACTTGCCAGTGCTTGATGTTGTCTGGGATTTATGGCCTATAATGCACCTCGATCTCATATCTCAATAGAGGGTTCTGAGGTGGCCTAAAAGTACTAGCAGCCACTGCTAAAGAATCTGCCATTTTGTTTTGCTCCCAAGGCATGAATTGGATTTTAAATGCTAAGAAAAATTTCTCCACCAGATCCCAGATTTCATTCCTATAGGCTCTCAGCCTAGGATGCTTAGCTTGGCACTGATTTTTCACCTGCCTGACTACTATTTCTGAATCTCCCAGCACTTTTAAACTTTGTATGTTCATGCTCCTAGCTGTCTGCAACCCAAGTAAGAGTGCTTCATATTCGACCACGTTATTTGTGGCTTCGTACTCCAGCTTGAAAGATAGGGGCACCCATCTTCCTGCAGGCGAAATCAATAACACCCCAGCTCTGTTTCCTTCTCTAGAGTTGGCTCCATCAAAGTGAAGCGTCCATATTTCTAATTTGGGACTTTCTTTGAACTGTTCTGTCCTGATCTAGAAAAATGATGGTTCATGTGCGTACTCCTGATCTTCTTCAAGCATTAAGCATGAGAAATCCCCTTCTCTGCTATAAACCGGAGAATTCACTGAATCATCTACTTTAGTGATTGTCTTAATAGATCTAGTCTCTTTGTACAGCCTCCTCTCCTGGCCACCAAATAAAGGGATAGTGGCGTAGGTCAGATCTAGCTTAATCGATCCTCCAATTTTGGTTCCCCAAGATCTTGATAGTAACATGCCGAAGCGAGCTGGGATGTCAGACACCACTATATCCATCACTACACTTTTTGCTGGGATCTGAGCCAGGTTAACCACCAAATATTTTATCATGCCCAGGCACTTAACTCTTTTGGAGTCGAATGAGTAAAGCGCTTTGTATGGGTGGGTGATCTGTAGTCCTAGTTGCTCCATGACTGAAAGGGGTAAAATATTATGAGAGGCTCCTAAATCTAACATGCAGTTATGCAGGAGTAGGTCATGTATTACTAAAGACACATAAAAAGGGGGAGTGGCGGCGTCTAATTCCTCTACATGCGGGCCAAAAAAAACAATAGGCCTTTCTTCTTGTAGGTTGAGACTATCTGGAATGTGTGTTACTTCTGGAGGAAGCATGAAGGATGTGACTTAGGACTGATGTGCTGGCTGTTTCAATAGCTCAGTCAAGGGAACTGAAATTTTCGCTTTTTCAAGTTCTTTTTGTAAACTAAAGACAGATGATGACTTATCTATTAACACTTCTTATTCTTTTGAATCTTTTCTTTGGAGGGGAGGGTTAACTTCTTTTACGATGGGCTCGACCTTAGGGGGTGCAGTTACTTGCGAAGATGAAGGCATTAGAGTCTCAGATTGTAGGGATTGGTTAAGAGGCCGCTTACCTTTTTTGGGGGGTTTTTGAGGAGTGACCTCCTTCTGTGTAGGTGCCTCTTCTTGAGGTGTGTCCTCCTCTTGATCCTGAGTGTGAGTTCTCTTTCTAGAGGACCTGAGGTCATATCTTCTATTGAACTGAGCTTGCATGAAATCAACGAATTGCTTGCAGTAGTCATCAATCTCAGGCTCTTCGGTATCTTCATTGGCCTTTGCTTCTGAGTGAGCTTGTACTTCCTCTTCATCACTTTCATGTACAGGACATTCTATGTCATTACTATTTGATAAAACAAGGCATGTCTCCTCTTGTTCGTAGGCAGGGTCTTCAGTAGAACCCTCTAGTTGCCCTTCCAAGTATAGAGGATGCGGTACCTGATCTTGCTGATCCTTCTGTCCCCTCTGCAGTATATGCAAGGGTGGATTTCTATATTGAGAATTGAATCCTCTATTTGGAGCATTTTGGAAATTATTTGGGGGTGAATTCTTGGCCTCCATCTCAAGCTTGATCAGATTACTCGAGAGATTCTTGATCATCTTGTTCATTTCTTCGATCTTGTCATTTGTCGAATCTCTATCTTGGCTTGAGGTGGATACTTCCTCTTTTCCCCTTCTTCTAGCATCCTGTTTGTGTTTCCCTTTGGATTTACCAGTAGAGGAAAAAATTTCTTCTATCTCCAATGCGTCAGTCTGTGCATCATCCAGAGTGGCTGGCTTCCTTTCTCTCAAGGAAAAACCGAATTCAAAATCAAACGCTGCCACAAAAATGACCTTGGCAGCGGTCTGGTGAGGCTTCATGTCGGCGGGGAGACTCAGGTACAATTTGTTAAATCTTTTAATAAACTCTGACACCCCTTCATTATGTTTCTTTTTTAGAGTGTTGAATTCAATAAGAATATTACCATGATCTTTCTTTTCTCCCCATTTTTTGATGAAAGTATCCTCCATTCCCTCCCATGTAGTGATAGAACGAGCTCCAAGTGTCTTGAACCACTTTCTAGCTTCCCCATCTAAATATTGCACAAACAGCTTTAGGACCATGTCGAGATGTTCCAAATTAAAATTTTCTGCAAAAGAGAAAAAGACTTCGATATGTTTTTGGGCTTCACTCTCATTCTCACCACTGAATCTGGGCAGAATATTTAAATAATCTTGCGACATGTAATTTAATACTGCAGGTAGCTCCAGAGGAGCGTATCTATTTTTCAGGAAGCCAGGGACATTAGCCATTGGAGGAGGAGGTGGACGTAACAAGAGGGCTTGGTGAATAAGTGGAGGGGTAGGCGGAAGTGAGGTGTGAATGATGATAGGAATATAATGAACAACAGCTTGGGATGATGGAGACAAGGGTGGAGTGGTAACAACAGATACTTCCGTGACCTCTTTAACTTCCTCGAACTCTAGAGTAGGATGAAATGTGTAATGGGTGGTATCTACTGACTCAGCCTCGTCCTTAACTTGGATGTTTCCCAAGGGTAAATAGTCTGAGTAATAGCCGGTTTCACCCAAAGCGGAGTTAGAATCGTGCCACTGGGCAACCTGAGAAGAGGAAGAAGGAAGGTCTTCTAGAGAGAGTGGTGGAATCTCAGCATGAAAAAATGGTCTCCCCCTCTAGCTTCTTCTATGTAAAATTCTTTCTGGGTCAGACACAGAGGGCGTATTTGGCTGAGAAGTATCTGACCTAAGGTGTGGCTTCCGAGGAGCCAGGACTGCAAAGATATTTAGCAAGGAAAATGAATGTGGAGTCGCCAAGGTGAGGGATATACAACTCTCAACTCTCCATGCTCACCTAATTGAAGAGTGAAATAGGGTTTTGTCGAGGCCCAAGGATTTCAATTTTTCATCAACTTCGTCCCCGACAACAGCACCAAAAAGATGTTGTCGTTCCTAGAGATAGCCTCGAGTTGTCAGAGACCAGTGCCTAGGACATCTTAGCTAGTAAAGAGTGTAAGGTATATCCTAAGACTATTATCAGCTCAGGGCTCTTTGCCATATCAATTTCTCTGATGAGTCGCAAAATTAGATGGGACCAGATAGCTTTCAGATCAGCAACATATAAAAACATGCAGAGGCAAGAGGAGAGTTACATACACAGATGCATAACACAGCTTAGAAACAGCTTTCATTAAGGAGGGACGGCTCCCAAACGTTATATAGAGGTTGTTAAATCAAAAGCGTTTGCGGTGCAGAAGGTAAAAGAGGCGTACTAATTACTAATGGAACGATATTCGGAAATCATATTTTGGCATAACATGGGCTTAAGAACTAAGAATCCAGGTATACCAATCAGTTCTGAACGAATAAGGTTCCACAATATTTAATACGGAAGAAATCTGAATGAAATATGAGACAAAACACCATATCATGCATGAGCCATATTTAAAGCAGCTAGACCAGTCTCATATAAGTACCAAATAACGATAAATTTATATTAGAACTGGTGAGTCACTCACATTCCAAAACATGATATAAAGAAAATGGAGACGGTGAAATAGACAATGAAACAATACTATGAAGTAAGAGTCACAGAACATACAACATCCAAACCGGAATCCTCACATAAAATATAACTTCTCTTCGCTGAGACCCTACGGGCTCTGTGCATTGCATTAATAATTCAACCACAAGCATACAAAATATTCTTACATGGCAAGTTTCTTCAGAAAATCTGGAACCCTTTTTTCTCATTCAATCTTACTTATATAGACTTCTTCCTATCTCAGCGAGAAGATATTTTTTGAGAAAATATCTTCTTCACATGACCAAAATCTGTTAAAGGTCCTTATCAAAACAACAAAACTCACGATGAGGAATAAGGCCTCTCATCATGGATAGTCAGGCACTTGGTTGTTTTTAAAACAGAAATTTAAACAGTAGTCTGATAAAAAGGTAAAATGCTGGAGTGGAGTAAGCAGCCCACTCGAAACTTTAAAAAGTAACTAATTCAGTAAAAATTAAAAATTCCACAAGGGCCGAATCATGAAATAACAATTCATCATCTGTGAGAAGGGGTCGAGGCTGTTGCTGATACTGGTGGCGGCGCATTTGCGGATGAACTGGAAATTTGGCTGACGGACTGGTCGCACCTCTGCTGACTGTCCACGGCAGGCTCAGGCATCATTGCAAATCCTTCTACCCTGATGAAAGCCTTAGTGAGATCACTCGGATTTTCCTCAGAAGGGACTTTATGCTTTAACAAGTGAAGGAGAGCAAACTCTGGGCGCAGTGATGCGATCATGGTTTCGGCCTTGAGCCGGGTGGTTTTATCTGACATGACATCTGTCCGGTCCCTTTCTTGCTTCAGGCATGCTTCATATTCCGGGAATGGTCATAGCATATAAGGGGTGGTGGAATCCCAGCACGTCGGAAGCCCTGCTGTCGTAATTTCAGCCCAAATTGCATCAAACCGGTCCACGGTGTATACCAACTGCTGCAAGGCCTTCGAAGCCACGGTGCGAGCCGATTCCTTTTCGATGAGTTTCTGAAATTACAAGGCCTCTTTGTGCTGGATTTTTATGCCATGTTGCTCTGCTTCGTTAGCTCTCAGCTCTTTCAAGAATGACACATACTCTCTGGCACGCTAAGCTCTATTGACTAAATCAATATCCCCTTCCTAAAATCGCCTTCTGAGATATAGTACTGAAGATTTCATCTCCTCGATAACTTGCAGAAATTCCCATTACTTTTTTACAGCTAAAATGATCTCGGACCAAATCATCTTTCTACCCTCTCTGAGAGTGAGGTTACCTTTTAGGCATGCTTTAATATCATTTATAGTCTTCTGCTGGTCAGCCCTCGTTTTCTTTTCCTATTCAATTTCTTTCTGCAATACTTCTATCTTTCTGGTATTCTCTGACAGGGATTTTTCCAAATCCATGATCCTTTGTCTTGCAGTGGAAGCCTGTTTCTCCAGTATGTCATTTGCAGCTTTCGCTGCGTCCATATTTTCTGAGAGTGAACTCGTTTCATGCGGCGTTGTAGCTGGCACACATCTATGCATCTCCCAAGTGTTCTGTAGCTTTTTTGATGCTCCCATGGCGATTTGGTAAACTGGGAAGTTAAAGCTTCATTGCTGAAAGTAGTGTCGGTGGCGCTGGTGGGAAAATGGAGGGCTTGCTTGATGATGTCGGGCGAAAGGGAGAAAACTTGGTTTCCTTGGGCGGAGGTAAACGTACCTCAGTCTTCATCTTAGGCATCTCTGAGCTAGTAGATGAACTCGACCACTGGGAGGACTAGGGGGGTAATCTGATGGTAAAATATTGACATGACCACTCGGTATCGATCTCTATTATGAACATGACACAAAAAAAGCTCAGGCCTTACACTGCTAATGGGGAAAGGGTACTGGTGGTCGCAGACTCCAGCTTGCTTGTCGATGAAAGGCTCAAACCTGGGAGGGTTTTTGGTTTCTCGGACCTGGGGAGTCTCTGGTTCGTTTTTCTTGGGTGTGCCCCTTCCCATGACTGACATGTGAAAACTAAAAAGAAAAATGAAAGGAAAACAAAGGGAGTTGAAAGGGATGGAGTACTTGCACAAGAGGTAGATTTGGTTGGGAAAGCGACGCAGAGGGTAGTATGGTGGTGATTGGGTAGACCCGGTACTTGTTCTCGCTTGGTATATACCGTGACCGGAAGACCTGAGACTTTTACCGCAAAAAACTACGGGAAACTGCTGTGAAGACTGGTAATTCTGAGGCAGGAAGGGGTAGAAGTGAAATAGGTAGGGCAAGTGTCGTAAGGACACTGACAATGGGGCACACGGCGTGTAGGGATTGGGTGTTATTTGGGGACAGGTGAACACCGTGTGTCGGGTTTACTACTGGTATGGGCCTCAGTACCAGCTCATCTAGGACTTACCTTACCTCTTTTGCCGCATGTTCCGTATAACTCCTGAAACATATTATCCCCAAAGCGAATTAAATACATAACCTACTAGCTGTAAGGGTCCACATTTTGTTCCGCCATGTCACCCTATCACGCGACACGCTCCTGCCACCTTACTCTGACCTTGGCCCCCCCCCCCCACCATGTCATGCTATTGCAAATCCACGGGGGTATGGGTATCTCCCTCTCGTCGCTGCCTGACGCCCGCAGAATTCCTCTTGTGTATTCATATGGCGACAATTCTTCTGACGTTTTCTCTCTGCGCTCTTTGTACCATGTGCTTGCGCCTTTTATATTTTCCACTACCCTTTTTACTTTGTACTTCAATATTTTCATATTGCTCCCGCTTTTAACTTTAAAGCACGTGATTTCCCTTACCTTGTTTCATTTTGGCCAACTTTTGAAGTATTTCACCATTTGATATAATGTTCAATGCATGACTTGTCAACATTTTAATAAACCAATGACTAATGTTAAAGATTAGACAACAAAAGTGAAGAAAGTTGCAGCCCAATGGATGAGGCACTGATCAGCCCCACAGAGAATACAAGTCTGAAGTTCTTGATGCATTCAAGAAGGCACCATCCCCATGTGGAGCCACTGTTAGCCACCTATAAAATTTTTCATATCAAATGGTGGCTAAATCATTTTTCAAGCCTTCAAAAAACAATTTTCTTGCCAAATTGTTAATTCTTGAAGTCTTGTGAAGACAAATTTTCTTTTGATTAATCTTCACTGCTATTTCCCTCTCAAATCTGAAAATCTGTTGTTTTCCTGAAGAAAAAGACTGCTAAAAACTCCATTTTCCCCTCATTTTTACTCTTCCTTTCCTTCATCATTAACCTCCATTTTATCCCCTTTTTCCTCATAAAAATTCCTCCATTTTCATCATTTTAACCTTTAACATCACTTTAAGACTCTTTTAAAATAATTTGGACTCCTTCCAATTGTTTTAAAAAGCCTTCTTTCCTCTACTGAAACCCTCATTTTCCCTTAAAAACTCTGTTTAAAAAGCCAAAAAATAGTCTTTTTAAACTATAGGCTTAAGCTCCTTTTAGCTAATTTCTAAACTACTTCCCCACCATATACCCACACCCAAGACCAAGAGTTAAAGTCCCGAGTGCTTATCACAATCGGAAACATTCGATGGGCGCATTTCTTTGTTTAAATGAAAAGTCTCGATGCGATGGGATCCTTTGTATAAACCCCCGATCCGTTGCTCCCTCTAAAGAACCATGAGCCCTGCAATCGGGTGCTAAAACATATAAATAAATCCTGCCCGATGCATTTTTCCCTTTGTATTTCATATAAAAACCCATTTTTATATATTAACACAAAACCCATCGGTTCATGGTTTAAACTATTCACAACCATTGATCTGAAATGATCAAACGGTCTTAGGGATATCGCATCAGAGATTTCCATTGGGTGCATTTTAAATATTTTATTGCCCACTCCCAATTGGAATTCTCTTGATGAATTCTCAGCCGTTGATTTTCCCCACCAGATCCAGATCCGACGGCCCGCATCGCTCCATCCCAAAGATCATTCCCCCGCCTTTGGACCTCCGATTCATTCCTCAGCATAGATCTGGCCCTCAGATCAATGGTCCACATCTAATCGCATTGTGCCTTTCCTCTCTCCTCCGCCATTGATCTCTGAGGCCGATCTCATCCGACGGCCCAGAATCCTTTCAGAAACCCCAAATTTTGTTTTCATACTTTTCCTCCGCCAAAGTTTTTTAACCTATTTTCCTTTGTATTTTCTGTCATTTCATTATAAAGTGACCCTTCCACTTTATTTTTTTATGATTTCTCCCGACCGTTGATCTCTATAGATCAACGGCCCTAACTTAATCTCCCCACCATTTAAGTCGGCTGCCTTTCTTTTTAAACTTGGCAAAGTAATCCTCACCGTTGGATGCTTTCATCCAATGGCTGCACTCTAAACCTAAGCCTCCAAAGCAGTCTGACCCAAATACATAGGATTTTTCTAATTTTTCTTGTATTGTGTGGTTTAAATAGTTTTTTCCATTATGTTAAAAGAAAAACAGAGGCCGGGGATGACGATCCCCCAGGCCTTTATTCATAAAAAAAAATCGTTCCACGGGGTTTCCCATCAATGTTTACCGGTGACTCATGAATGCTGGAAAAATTATGAGATCCCACTGTAACATCTGCACATCAACAAGACACAGCAAAATTCAATCAAGTAGAGAGTATCAGTGTGAAAGGATCCAACCACAGCAGAGATGAAGAATTGAAGACTGTTTACACAGTTTTGAGGCATTATGGTCCAAATCGACTTTCAAAATCCTAATCCACTCAGTTAAACACAGTTTGAAGAACAAAAGACATAATTTAGGCCTAATTAAGCCTAACACACAAAATTAAAGCAAATTAACAATGATTAAAGAAGGAAAATCAAATATATTTGTCCGAGAAATCCTCCACTGCCACATCAGAGGCTAATTGAATCCTCTCAGCTGCCAAAAGACACCTGCAAGCCTCAAAGCATTCAAAGGAGGCAGAATTATTGCCTCAGTCGGAGATATTTGCCTCAATATAGCTAAATAATTATTTCAAATCAAAGAAGCTCATTTACACTGTCAGCAGAGTTATTACGAAGATAACTAAGAGCCTTAAAGACAACAAAATCTCCCCAACAAGCTTAATACTTAATGTAAGCCAATTAATACAGAGAAATAGTTTTAATCTTCATCATTGAGCCCCTCAAAGGCCGAGAAGCATTTAAATGTATTAATTGAGCCTGTAGATCTTTTCTCTCATTCCACCTCCTCATTTTCCTATAAAATCTTCTTGAGGAGCTCATTGTAAAGAGTTGGTTGCAGAACTTTGAAATATACTTGTGCTCAAAATTTTCTACATGTAAATAGTGCTCGGAGGCTCTTGAAGCTCTATTTGTAATCAAATAAGTTAGGTTCAGAAGAGAAGATGATTGTTGAACTGAAACATTGGACTTGAAGAATGTAACTGGATTAACATCAATACACAAGCTGATTCTTGGGATCCTGGTATATATCACTGGTGAAGTTCTTCTTTCTGTGTTATCTTTTTCCTTTCATGTATGCCATTTTGTCCATTTATTATTTGATAAAGAACATCAAGCATAGAGTTAGGATTTACTGTTTACAGTACCCTTCTCTGAATGATAAGCTTTATCTCAATGTTTTCCTCCAAATTGTGTATTTAAGAATGATTCTATACGGTCCAAACAGTTAGAAATGCTGGCATTCCCTCGTCCTAATGCCTAAACTAAACATTGTTCTTGAATTTTATTTTCATTATATGCTTAGTAGAGTTAGACTAGGAAAGTTTATGGTTTGCCCTATCTTCTAGTTCTTTCTTCAAAGGTAGTTCTGAAAGTTTCCCTAAGAGTATGCTGAAAGAAGTTTAGATTTATAAGTATCTTATCTGATCTTAGGCTACACTTCGTTTTTCTTATCTATTTTCATCCCTTCTAAAAGTAATTATGTGTATTACTAGATTTTTTGTCTAATGAGTTATCTTTATTACGAGCCTTTCCAAAGAAGTCTATGGTTAGCCCTGTCCTTTGGTTGGTTCTAAACAATTACTTAAAAGGCTTTTCTTGTTTGGACAGATTGATAAATCCTAGTTGAAATTATTGTCTGTTTCCACCCCTACAACACTTTTATTTTTCCATTCCATAATTTTATCCAAAATATCTTGTGATATAGATGACTTTCCCCTTGGGCCACTCTTGAAATTGTTGCACAATTAAGACCTTTTATGACTCCATAGCCCAATGGACTAAAAACTAGTGTCATATCTATCCTATCAGCCAAATTTTTATTCTGATTGCTTTCAACTTCACACCTTTGAAACTCTTTCATTTTAGGACTTTCCTCACAAATAAAAATCATGCTCAACCATCCAAAACCAAACAAAAACCATTTTCTTAATAACTAGCCTAATATCACACATAAAAGCTTTAAAGATAAATCAATCTTTTCACTTATAGAGAGATCCCTCTCTGGATTCAGGAGGGCTAGATCCTAGGATCCCAAAGTGGTTCAAGTATTCTCTCTGAAATTCTGGTCTCACTAATCTGCTGGAATTATGAGGAGATAACACCACCATTAATGAAAATGGCCCTCAAGGTACTGCAGTACATTTCGTAAGGTGTGAATAGATGATTTGATGTCAAACACCAAAAAAAATCTTTCGGTCAAAAATCTAGAAGAGAGGATCTTGTCGATGTTGTAACAAGCCTCATGGTACTGGAATCTGATGTTTCTAAGTGAACTTCATGGATATAGATTTTTAGTCGACAGGAAGTCACCTTATTGCAAAAATAGATTTACTGATTTCGGAGACAAGGGTATGACTTGATATAGCAATTGTGAGGGATGATGGTCATGAAAATGAAGGTTTATGAGTATTGCAGATGGATGAGCTCTAAATAACTGGATGACTTCTCTTGAACATATCGACAACACTGTAATGAGTTGGTAGCATTGACCCAAAACCGAAGTGAAGGTATGATGAACCATAGAAGTGAATGAACCATCAAGATGATTACCCAACCCAAACAGTCACGGACATGGAGTGAAAGAAGTGTCATGTTCAAGAGTGACTTGCTACCAAAAAGAAACTTTTGCTTGCTTTTACCAAATTTTCCCTGGTCATTTGTCGACCAGTACCTCTTTATTTTTTAACAAGCTTGAGGAGGATAACATTTTCTTGTTCTATAATTCAACCCTTTGGGTGAATAAAGAATGAAGTATTGCTATTTAATAATTTAACAAGTCTAGCGATGAATGAAACTCAATTCTTGTCATGATTGACAAGCCCGTCGCTATTTTATGTTTTAATGAGCTTAACGACAGTGACAGCTTGGTCCTTTTCATGTTTAGAGAGTTTCGAAAAGAGGACGAAAGAGGAATCCAAAATTAATTTTTCGTAAATTTGTCTCTCAGATCCGAAAAAGTGTAAAATGATATCTGAAATAACCTCTTTGGTCATGTTTAACGAAGGTATTCATTTTTCGTAAATAATCTATCTCAGTCCGGAAAAGGGTTAAACTTATACTGAGTAGATATCAATTCATTTACTTTAACGAGCTTGAAATGACAAGTGCTTGGAAATATTTTCATATTATCGGAGTCTGAAAAGAGCTGAAAGAAGACTTCAGGGGTTCCTTTGTCGCTATTATCGAAGCTCAAACAAGATATGAAAGTGTGCTTCAAATCATTTTTCATTTTTATCCAAGCTTGAAAAATAGGGATAAAAAGTATGCTTTGTGGTCAAGTCCTTCTTTGAAATAAATCTACATGGCTAATCTATTTGTTAGTTGTGTTTCCTGTTCAGAACAACACCAAATGGATTAAAAATACCTGTTTCATGATAAAAACATAATAAAACCATAGTTATAGAAATAAATTTAACTTTGCAAGTAATTGACTGACTATATAAATCAGTTTCATTATTCATTTTACCATTCCATAGTTACCATTTGCATTTTGGAGCTCTGAACCTGATTTTTCTCCCGAACTTCAGTCGTTGATTGTGGTCATTTCTGTGGATGGATTTCATCGTCGTCTGATCGAGGTCAGTAGTAAAAACCTTCGCTTTCTTTCAGAAGTTGTTTCATTTCCATTCTTTATAGATTTTTATGGTTTTGAGGCCCCTAGGGTAAATTTTGCCCAAAATGAGGGCAACGCACCCTTGTACATCGAAACCTGCATTGCATAGTAGGTACAGTGAAGGGTACATGCATATGCAACGTATTGTGTTCACCTAGGGAGTGTATTGGGCACAGATCATGTTTTTTATTTTCAAGAGATGCTCAAAATTTTCCTATTTTTCTGTAATGAAGGGTATCTAATGGATCTTGTGGTTGATTTTCAGGTTTCCATTGGATAATAATGATGATTACATGGACAGAAAGAGAACATGAAGAACAAGATATGATTACCTTGAATGATCCGAGTACTGTAAGAGATTTAAGAGATTGTAGGCTTCTTAAGTACTTTAAATTGTCAGGAATGAGGCAACAGATAGAACTCTTGGAGTTCCTTGTTTGAGCATGGGATCCAACGATAGAGGCATTTCACATAAAAAATCAAGTGCTATCCATAACAGTTGAGGATGTGTATTTTCTCACAGGTTTTTCGAGGAGAGGTTTGCCCATTGCACTCACAGGATCTACCGTTGGAGGAGAAACAGTGAGGGATTATGTTATGTAGTATTGTTATCTGGGGTCAAAACCTAGAAAATATGGAAAAATAAACATCCGTGATTTCAGGGATTTTCCTCTGAGAACCATCCTATTCACAATTGCTAAACTAGCTGGAACCGTTACACTCCATGTGGCAAACAGATCATATATACAGTATGTGTTGGAATTCTTAGAGCCAACAGTTTTCAATTGGTATGAAGCTATTCTATCTCATATAAAGGAACAACTGAATAAAGCAAAGGGAGGAAGGAAGAAAAATTTCAGTTATGGTTCCATTCTCATTTCTTTCGCCTTGGAATGGATTTCACTGATGCAGCCACAACATGTAACATTGGATCTATATAGTCCTAGAGATCCTCGAATGCAGAGATGGGTATAACTTATGGGTCGGCATTCAAGCGAATCTACCATTATGTTCTTGACTGCATTCTTCACCTAGTTCAGGCGACAGATCGTCGCCATCGATGAGTATGCATATGCAGGTGTCGACTTCCGAGGAGATCCGGATCTAGTTTTACCAGAAGGCGCTCAGTGGGGTGCAATAGGTAAGATTTATTTGACCATGTTTTTTGATATTTATAAGGTTTATAAAAATGTTTTTGTGTTTTTATTTCTTTCCAAGACTTTTTTTTTTTTAATGTAATGCAGATATCGGTCGCGTTCAACCAGTAGAGGAACCAAAGCACGAAGCAGATGCGCCAGCAGAGAGGGATGTCGGGAGAGCAGTCCTTCAGGACCTTGATATGGCTGAGACTCTTGCTGAGCTCCAGCAGCACATAGAGGGGTTTAACTTAGGGATTCCATATTGTCGGATCGAAGAGCTTCCCATGTGACTGCAGTGACACAAAATTGGGGTTCCTAACCATTGGATGTGGTTGCTCTGCAGGATTTCTAGATCTATAGCGTGCTATCATGAGCACCACTAATTTACTTACGAATTTTTGCATACATTTTGAGGTCAGATGACCAATGTGTCTTAGGCACAAATTTTGTAAAAAACCTATAACTATCTATCTATATGTTTTCATATTTTTTCCTATGTTTAATGTGTAATCCTATTCAATGATGTGAATGTTTTCTTTACCTATGTCACAAACTTCTGTCTAAAACTTGATTAGCTAATGAATCAGTTAAAGTTTTTAGATTTCTGGAAAAGTGCTGATATTGAATGAAATCAAAATGTCTCTCCAAAATTCGAACTCTTAAGAACAATCTAAGAAGTGTTGGATTTCTAATAGTATAAATACTAGTAAGTTGTAGTACCACAAGTTGTGAGTCTAACTTGATGATTATGCGGTTAATACCAAATGAAATGGCATCAGAGAGAATTTCAATCAATGCACTATACTCAGTGATATTGTTCGTTGATTTACCAATACAAATCCCTTGAAAACTCACTAACTCGTCGTTCAGAGCGAAAATGGCCCACGCTGCAGAGGATAGATTCTGCGTACTACGACTACCACCATCAAAATATCCAACAAATGGTTTCGAAGATTCAAACATCTGCCATAAAATGTAAAGTGGATTACTAACATCAAGAAAACTCTAAAAAATAGATTAATATAGTGAATGCAAATCAACAACATATAAAAAATATAATATAAAAAATTACTACGCTCATGATTAAGCATAGTAACGTTTAAGATACAACCCATTTCTAGGCTGTGCCAATGGAATCCCATCGTAATAAACTAATTCGTAGGCACCTTTAGCAAGAAGTCTTTTGACAATGTAGGGGCCATGCCATAATGGCTCGAATTTCCCTGTACCTAATTTATCAGCTTCCTGGTCGTAAAGAAGGACCAAGTCACCCTTTGAATAGATGTGAGGCTGGAAATTTTTGTTGTATTATGCCTTTATACGTCTCTTATGTGATTCGTTGGCCAATTAGGCTTCGCGACGTGTTTCATCTAGATGGATGAGGTTAAGGAGATGCACTTCTTCTTCAGAGGTGTCAGGTAATAGGTCTATCACGATTTTTAACGATGATATTTCACATTGGATTGGTAAGATAACTTCCATACCATACACCAATTGAAAAGGAGTAAATCCAATAGCATTTCTCACTGAAGTTTGATACGCCCACAAGGAGGAGTACAAGATCAAGTGCCAGTTCCTTTTATGGACTCCTATCATTCGCTGAAGCATTCATTTAAGAATTTTGTTAATAGCTTCAACTTGTCCATTCAATTGTGGATAATAAGGAGTATAATTATCATGTTACTATCCTAACTTAGCTGTCAATTCAGACATAATATGGTTACGAAAATGCTTCCCATGATCTGTAACTATAGCCTGTGGGACCCCAAACAGTGCAATAACATGGTTGAAGAAAATCAATGCAGCTGTTTGTCTTGTGTTGTTGAATGTAGGCATCGCTTCAGCCCATTTGGTAAAATAGTCAACTACGAAAATAATATAACTGTGCCCCCTGGGTGAAGGAGGGTTACAGGTCATGAAATCGATACCCCATTTCGTAAATGGTCTAGCAGAGAGAATAGGATGCATTGGCGTTGGTGGTTTTTGGATTTTGCGGTCATAAATCTGACATGCATGACAAATTCTGACTGCGAGGATACAATCTCAAAAAATAGTAGGCCAAAAGTAACTGGCATGGAGTATCTTCTTCACGGTAGCATAACCAGATATATGTCCACCACAAGCCCCAGCATGAAAATCATTTAACACTTTTTCGGCCTCCTCATGAGTGAGGCACCTCCTTAAAATGGTATCGACACCACGACGATAAAGTGTATCGCTGACGATTAGATAATCTTTTTCTTGGTATCAAATACATCGCTGATTAGAGCGAGAGATATTAGGTTGAAAATTTTGGGTTTGGAGATAAATGATGAAATCCCCATACCAAGGATCAGATGATCCAATCAGAAACAGAGACTCGTTAGGAATAGATGGTTCCAACGTAGTTGCAATACTATCACAGGGAAGGTCACAGAGGAGCTCAGCCAAAACTAAATACTTCTTTGACTTGGATTTGATGAATTCCAAATCAAATTCCTGCAAAATGATGATCCATTTTGAATATTCCCCCCCCTACAATTGACGTGATAAGATGCAAGTCATGGGGTTGCAATCCAAAAATATTGTTGTTTTTCGGAGCAGAATATAATGGTGAAATATTTGGATAGCTTGAGCGGCTGCCAAGGCAAGATTTTCCACATACGAGTACTTAACTTTCGTATCATTGAAATTACGACTCAAATAATAGATCAAAAATTCAATTCCATCTTATACTTGGACCAAAACCATAGCTATGGTCATTTCAGCCACGACGATATATAGGAAATAATCATTTGAATAATTTTGAGAATACATTAATGACGCTCAGACAAGATGGTCCTTGACAGCATCAAAAGAAGCTTGCGCAACTTGGTGCTAATGGAAGGGAACCCCCTTTTTCAACAATCGAGTAAATCCTTTAGCCATTTCAGTGTAGTTTGGAATGAACCTTCTCAGGAAGTTAGCCTTTCCTTGAAGTTTCTGTATCTGAAGTAAGTTTGAGGGAACAAGAAAATCAAGAATGGCATGTACCTTCAGTGGGTCTATTCGAATTCCTTATTTTGAGACTATGAATCCGAGAAATCGACCAGAACCAACACAAAACACACATTTGTGTGGATTGAGGCATATATTTTAGTGTCGGCAACGTATGAAAATGGCTCTCAAATGCATCGGGTGATCAGTCTGTTTTTGTGAATGCGCTGGTAAATCATCTAGATATGGTTGAACAATGTTCTTGATGTCGTTGAAAGAATAATCCATTGCTCTCTGAAAATTTTCCCCAGCGTTCTTTAAACCAAATGGAAGTTTCAGATATGCGAATGTGCCTTAGGGACAGATGAATGCTATATTATGTTGGTCATCTGGGCATATATTGATTTGATTGTAGCCGGAAAATCCATCCATGAAAGAAAATATTTCACATCCAGCACAATCGTCAGTAATCTAGTCGATAAAGGGTGTAGGATAGTTGTCTTTTGGACAAGCCTGATTAACATCCTGATAATCAACACACACTCTAATGGTTCCTTGTTTTTTTGATTTGATGTCGAATGCCAAATAAAATCTTTCGGTCAAAAGTCTAGAAGTGAGGATCTTGTTGATTCTATAACAAGCCTCACTATACTGGAATCTGATGTTTCTAAGTGAACTTCTTGGATATTGATTTGTACTCCACTGGGGATCGAACCCAAAATATCTGGTTTCACAGACCAGGAAAATAGGAACAATATTGGAAACCCACTCACTTAGAGGAACAAGGTAAATGAAACTAGCACGCAAAAAAATTTCAACTTCTGTTTTGATGGTAACGACTTTCTTTGGATGAACAAGACGAAGTCATTGACGCGCCGTTTCGACATCAGGATACATATTAATAGTGTGTTTAACTATACTAGTACCGATGCTTGGCATTTCCTCGTAAGACCAAGTGAATACGTCACGAAATTCCCGAAAAATAGAGTGATATGAATCAAGTTCTGATGGACAACAAGATACCCGACATGAATATTTTCTATAACGCCAGGTTTAGTCGAAATATCGATAGAAATCGTTTCTTCAATATTTGATAAATTTTTCTCAGATTCAATTGCATTAATCGAAAAAGAAATCGAAAATAAATTTTGAATGGATAGGTGATATTGTTCACTAAGATAGTTTTCTTCATAATCTGGAAGATGGGAGTGATGATGATAATCTTCCCATGGTTCTCCTTATACCATCATAGCTTCCAAAATATTTTCATCGGTCAAAAATTTTGAGGAAAACAGATCAGATGGAGTACCAAAATATAATGAACGATCAACCCAAACACTCGACGACGCTAATTTTTGATTTTCCACCCAAGCCAAATAGATTGATTTCTATTGTAGCTCAATAGGGCTGAGTGGTAAAACGTCATCCAACGTAGAAATATCAGAAACACCTGTACTCTCCCTTAAGCCAGATAGAGTGGAAGAGATAATGTAATATGTCTCTATGCTTGCAATTTCTACCGACATCGCAGGTGGCGGTAATGCAAAGGTTCCCATAAGAGTGGAATCCTTTAAGAGTCATACACCAATGTTTTGGATTTCTAGTTGGGGTAAGTGAACATACGGAATGCTTATATTTACACGCAAAGAGGAGGCAAAAAAGGATAATTGATTAATTATTGTAATAGTACCTTTATGAGGAAAGGAAACCATTCTAAAATACGTAGAAACAATTTCAGTCATTGCATATACCCATGGTCTTCCAAGTAAAATATTATATTCAAGGGGTCCGTCAAAAACCTCAACATCAATACTTATTGTTTTGCCTCCTAATTCAGCTTGTAGGTTACTGATAATACCACAAGGTTTATATGTCCTTCCATCAAAATCCTTCAATGTCATTGATGATTCTGATAATCGAAGAGAGCCAAGTGACTTCCAACAGTTTAGAGACATGATGCACATAGATGATCCCTCATCAATAATAGTGTGATGAACAAGGTGATTGAGAACATTTACTTGGATGGAGAATTCCAATTCTGCTGGTAGCTGCGGCACATAGCCTGTATGATTAAAGATGACAAGATTAGAATCAGTCGGATCAATTCCACCAATGGCCGATAATAAAGCCTATTTCTGGGAGACACAATTTTGTAATACCTCAAGAGAAAACATAGCTAAAGGGGATTGAGCCAAATCTTCAACTATATTATAATTTTGTGCAACTCTTGCTCAAGGATTATATGTTGATTTATGAATTACTCCCTTCGGTGGCTTAATCATCATTTCAGGAATAAATGGAGGTTGTACTGATTCAGTAGATGGATTCGTTGTCGAGGTAGTAGGTTGATCACCCAGACTACCATAGTATTGATTCCATGTCGACACCAAAATATCTTGTGAAGTTTTTGTACTGGATAACATTAACACTTGGGAACTAGGAGTTGGATCCGTAGAAACCAAATTTGTGTCTGGATTTGGAAATGGGCTTGTCAACATAGCTGATGCAGTAGAAGTCTTGATTATTTTTGAGTCTTCAGCACGGTGAGGACAATCCCTAAAAAAGTGTTCCTCGTTATAGATTATGCATGGATAACGAGGTTTCCATGGTCCTGACGGTTGATCAGATGATCATTCCTATAGGTTAGAATTTTTCTTTTTCTTTGATTTCCCCTTTTTCTTACTTCCTGGTTTCTTATCACTTTTTCCTTTATCAAATGAAACGAAATTGATTTTTTAAGTAGGAGTAGGATCAGATGCAATAGCATTGTGTGTATTTATAGTGCCTATCAAGCCGTCTTCGACATGAGAGTCCTTTATTTGAGGAGGAACATTGAAATTAGATTGCAGCGCATTTGGTATTTTCTCATAGAGCATGCCAAACTGAGTATAAATCAAGTATAAATACTGGGCACGAGTGATGACTTTCTCTTCTGTGATGACGCCACCTTTAGCCACATCCTCTTTTATAGATGGTAACAATTATTTGATGAACCATTCAGCAAGGAGTTGAACAGGAACAAATTTCTTAACCATTCCGCGACGACGATGCCACTCATGAATATGATCTGAAATGTGAGTAGCATTGCTCTATTTGAATTTGGTCAAGAGTTTTGTTCCAATTTTGTATATGATCAGTAATTGGAAATGGGTCAAAAATACAGTATCCAAAGCAGTGAAATTGTTGAATGAAGCTCTAAGTAATTCAATGTACCATTTAGCTGCCGGACCTGTGAGCGTTCTCTGAAAAAGACGTAATTGAACAGAATCATCATTTAAGGAATTAGATGAACACCATAAATGATAATTCATAACATGAGTTGATGCATCTTCTCCAAGGTTTCCATTGAATTTAGGAATGTCAGAGGGTAATTTATGTGGTATCACTGGCCACCAAGGAGCATAATTGATAGGATCATTAGTTAACCGGTTTAAATCTAGTAATTCCAAGGTTGCAACAAAAGGAAATTGTCTATTAAGGTCAGGTTGAGCATAACCAAGATAAGATGGAATTGCTTGGGAAACAGTTCTTTGAGCACTGACATATGGTATTTATTGTTGGTAACCCAAATAAGGGTTGTTTTTCATGGAAAACGCTTGAGAGTGTTGTTGACCAAAACCTAGATATGATACTTGTTGAAACGAAGTTTGCGAAATTTGCACCTGTGGCTACCAAGGGGTCTGTCAACCAAGATTATAACCCAAATTCATATAAGTTGGATTTAGTTGATAGGTATAAACAGATTGTGTTTGTGACACCCCATAAAATGGTGGACCAGCTTGTGAATAAATGATCCCTGATACAGGTTGTTGTAAATGAACCAAAGGATTTTGAGTTTGTGAACCCAAAATTTGATGATATTGAGTTGAAGAACTCACCTGATAAGGTTAATGAATAAGATTTTGATGTTGTAATAGGGGTATATATGTATTAACAAGTGGTATTGAAGTCGGTGTAATAGGTTGAATTGGTTGATACGATTGGACAACCGTTTGTGGTTGGATAGGCAGAGTGGGATGCCATTGAAAAAAAATTAAATCAACATTAGTCTGACCAAAATGTGACCGAGTATTATCATATTGGGTAACCAAAGGTTGTCCCCCAGCATAAGGAGGATAATAAGACAGAAAATATTGTTCACCGAATGCTGGGAGTCCAATTGATAAAGGATTTGACCCATAATGACTGGCTTGATATTGCCCTGATGATGGATTTAATGAATCAAGTTGTTCAGTACTAACTATAGGACTGCCAGTTAAAACACCAGATGATGACATTGGCAAAGACCATGAATGTGAAGGTGCACCAGAGAAAGTTCCAGATAGTGATTTGTAACCTGTTGGGACCGAAGGGCTACCGTGCAAATATGAATCTAGTGATGTTGTGAACATCGACGGAGTAGCGAGGGTAGGAGCTGACGTAATTGGAACAACAGACCCAACTGAAGATGTTGGTTCAGACATGGTAGTTTGACCAAGTTTATACCCTCAAAAATTGACGGGTGACTGAATGGAAATAGGATCATCAAAAGCAGATGGAAACGATTGAGGAAATGACTGGTATAGGTAAAGGTCTCCCCCAAAGTGGATTTGACTTAAAGGTGTATCAGGTTGAGGAATTTATTCAATTTCGATTAAACCAGGAGGAAGCACTTCACTGTCAGGCCCAAAATATATTTCAGATGATTGACTATGTGAAATAGGAGTTTCAATGGTTACAGAACTTTGTGGAATGACCAAGTTTGGAACAACTTCTGGTTGTTCAGATTCAGGATTCAGATATTTTGGGAAAGAAGAGACAGGATCTGGATTAATATGTGTTTGAACAACGTCGGATCCAGGAGGTATGGTCTCAGCGATTGAATGTATCATGACCACAGGTAACTGTGAAGGCTCCATTTCGACAACAATAAACAAACCGGGATGTGTGGAAACAATTTGAGTGAACTCTGGATTAAAATATGATGTTTCGCTAGAGGTATGGATTGTACTTGATTCGGCAGATCGTGATCGCCTTCACCTACTAGAAATAAATTCTGGTGGTAAAGGTGGTTTCAAACCTAATATATGTGAACGACGGGGGGTAGGATTATGTTCTTCCACAATTATTGATTTATTTTATCCAAAAACAAATAAACAAAAAGAGGGTAATTCTAGGCAAAAAAGTTTACCAGGAAACTGTTAACTACAGAATACCTCTCGGCGAACCAAGAAGTACAGGCAGGTAATCTCCCCGAATGTTGTGTTCAGTGTATCAAAATTTCAAGGAAGCCGTCTCAGTTCACAATGGATGGATAGCACCTAAAATTGTCCTCCCAAATATACTCGAAGGTACGTGGAGGCCCAAGTCCGTATTAGCATTGTCTGATGCGAAACTGCATAGTGAGAGAACCCCTTTATACTTATCATACTGTAACACGGCTCGATATACCCGAGATTACATGGATGAGCTACGATATACTTACGTACGTGGAGTTAGGTATCACACTCGGAATGTATCACAGACAAGTTAACGACAGCTGCTATGTTTTACGACACCAGAAAAGTTCCCTACTCTAGACCTTTAAATGTTATCGTTAATGTTCCAAATCGTTGTTAAGTAAATTGAGATTTATTTTATGTTGATCTTGCTTAACATTTTTCCTTTTAGGTTCACCACAATGATGTATATGAAATTCCTAAAATGCAAGCTAAGAATGATAAAATTAAAAACTTTCACTTTCAGCTTTTTCAATGAAAGACCTAGCTACTAAGGGAAGAGAGCAAGTAATTTGAGAGCAAACAAATCAATGAACGAAAACAAAATCAATGAATCTCAAACTAAATGCAGATTTCCTAATGTTCCTTTGGCAAAAAACACACAATCCTACATGCAAATGCAAGTTTTTTTTTTTCAGTTTCCTTAATGCTATGAATGAAGAAAAAAAAATAGGTGCACGATATTAATAATCGAAATGATTTTTACTTTCGAGAAATGAAGAATACAAACAACAATTTCTCTTTTGAAGGAAAAACAAAGAATTCAACAACAATTTCTCCTATCAAGGAAATGAATACTTTACGACAATTTCCTATTTCGAAAGCAATCGATTCCTAATGTGACCATAAAAAGTACTTTGAAATGAACTTGTCAATGATAATGAAAAGCTTTTTAAAACAACATTGAACAAATTTTCAGTCAAAGGAGAAGAAATATATAGAGTTACTGGTGAAATAGAGCATTAAACTTTTCAAAACAAGTCATCAAACATAACTGAAGAAAAATACAAAGTCAGATTCAAGGGGATTTGTTCCTTTCAGGAGCCAACGGAGTCTCCAAAGGGAGACAGTGCTCTGCAATGTAGGCTGACAAGGGAGACAGTGCTCTGCAAAGCACTGTGCCCTGACCAAGGGTGTGTTGAGTGCAATAAACAAAGAAAAAGCTACTTTTTGGCTCACTAACTTTGCAAATTGAACTCTGAAAATGTCTAATAGTTATGTGAAATAACTACTCTATGGATTTAGAAAGCAGATCAGAGACTAAAACACCAATATTCAAGAGAAATTCTCCCCAGTGGAGTCGCCAGTTTGTTGGTCCAGAATTGTAATATACAGACAAACTACGCTTCCCTAGACCGGCGTCTAGTCTAGAACAATAGGTGAAAGACTGCACTACCCTTTTTCCTAACTTAGAACAGATATATAGAGAGGATTGGATGCTTACTTGTTTCAGTCACTTCCAAATGGCTCCTTTCTGTTGCTTTTGTTGGGGTTCCCATGTTTTGGCTAGATTGGCAAGACCAAAAGATGAGACAACATCAGAACCACTTTCAGACCTCAGTATGTAGCCCTCCCGGGTCCAGAGAGGGATCTCTCTATATGAGAAAATTTTTATGTCTATGAGGATCAAATGTTATGATTTTAGGCTAGTTATAAGGTTTAGGGTTTGTTTGTTTGATTTTTTGTTTGGTTGCTGGATATCAGGAAAGAAGGGTTCAATGTAAGACCAAGATGAGCAAAGAGGGATAAGGCAGGGGTGAAATATTCGAGGAAATATTCAAAACCATTGGGCAATGGAGTCAAGAAAGGATTTGCTTGCTATTAATAGGCATGCTTCCAATTGGGCTAGTCATATGAAACTTAGGATCTTCAAGATGATTATGTGATATGGAAAAGAGAAGGAGAGGAGATAACACACATTTCAGAGCACAAAGTTATAGATCAGCAGGTCGCACAAGGATCCTAGTGGACAGGGCTAACTCTAATCCCCAGTGTTCCCAAATCTTCCAACAAAATCTATAGCAAGAAACATCTAAGAACTGAATTAATTTAACTCATACATCAGAGAGCAAGAAATAACATCCACTACACTAATTAAACCAACTAAAATCATTCCTTAGATAAAACATTTCAGAAGAGAAACATCAATGGCAAGGAGAGCAGAAACATAGGGTACCTAACAAGGGTAAATCCTATGCAAATATTCTGATGCCAGCCAGTAGAAATGAAATGAAATGAATGTAAACAAAAAGATAGGAAAACATCACCGCTGCTTCAGATTAGGATCCAAAGAAATGTGCTTTTCATATTGAATAGCAATACCAATCAAGTACAACATGCCAATGGCTGAATACTCAGTCTGAAATCATATTCCTTCAACCTATCTTACAACTTTACACAAAGACTGTGTCTCAAAAAGAAAATACTTGCAGTTCTCTGATAAATGATCAACAACCATTACAATGAGTTCTTCATGAATTTATAGCTCCGGAGGAGCAGAGGAGGTAGGTGGAGACTAAATGCAGTATTAAACTTCTGAAAGGAAATAGGGCTGAAGCCCATTCTATTTTAAATCCCATGAATTAAATTCCTGGTGTTCTTTGGGTGCATGAATGATCTCCACCAAACTCCAGATTACTCTAATATGATTCTGAAGTACTCTGACTGCAGTATTGTGTGGTTCTATAGGTGAATAAACAACAGATGAATGAATAATAAAGAAGTCTGCCACACTGATGAAATAAATGCTCTGATAGTATTGGGGTTGTTTTCAGGGTAGGAAATCTCTCCATAACATGGCATAGATTGAAAACTACATGGGCACTCTGTCCTTATGGAGGAAAAACATGTTTTTGTTGTATAAACCCTTGATATGCATTGATTTTTGTGTGTTATACGTTCTGCGTGATCCCTGGGCTTTCAATCTGTTTTTTTCCCTTTAAAATATTGGATTAGGACTTAAGATCTTCAATGATGTACATAAGAACTCCCTAACTCTTGTGCTGATACTCCTTGCTGCTTCAACGGTCTCTGTTAGTGGGAAAAACGAGCTTTAATGGCACCGGAAAGATTTATGACTTAATCCCTCAGCTCTTCTTCTTCAAGGGCAGTCCCATGCCACCTTCTTTGACAATTTTCACAGGTACCAGCTTCCAAATTCAATTCCTTCACAAGCAACCCACTGCATGAAAGAACACATGGACCTGGAGTTTTCACTACTCTGAAACCCACAAAAATGAAGAAAGAGAATGAAACAATAGACAGACATGGATGACTGACCAGTAGTATGGCAGGATGAAAGATAATGGACAAGAGGGGTTACTGGGGAGTAACTTCTGGCACAAGAAGAAATGAGTGAAAGATTGCCGAGTATAGTAAACGATGTAAAAACAATGAAATATGGCCTTGGAATGGATATATGTCACGAGGGTGGACGAATGTACGAAGGAGACACGTGGACGAATGACATGGAGGACCGGGCGATGGCGGAATAGTCAACAGCGGGGGCAATTGAATGTGAACCATCCGATCTCGGGAGGAGATCGAAGGTTGAAGATGCATCGGAGGGCGACGGATGGCGGGCCATAACTTGATTTATCGCGTGTGAATCTGGGTTAACTACCGCGCATCTTCAGCGAGCGATAGTCGTTGGATGGCCCACCCGAGATCGGACCGTCCATGGCAATATCACTGGGCATCTGTGTCCGAAAAATAATGCGCAATGGACGTTGTTAACGCACGAGGACGATGGTTTTGAAATAGTGTCAGGGCCACGTGTCGCTTAATGTATGGAATCGCTCCGTGATTGGGGAAAACCGCCCTCCGCCTGAAGGCGGTGCGATAGAAACCGCCGATTTTGGAACAGTGCATGGGGACCACCGGCGCGGGCGTGTTGCAAACCGTTAGATCAATGTGCAAATGGACGGTGATGGCACGATTGAGGGTTTTTAACGGGGAAACACGGAGGGCCTCAGAGTTAACGACCACCATCCGATTGACCAGGATCAGCGGCTGACGTCGCGCCCGATAAAAAGATACGGAAAGCGCCTTTGCTCTGGCAGGTGGTTCTGGCACCAGATCTCATGGAGAACAGAAGGAGGGGCTAAAGGAAAGGGGCTGAAGCCTGTTAAGAGGCTCAAAGTGTTTCTTTAACTCTTTTTAATGAAATTTGAGGCCGAACAAGGGTAACGATAGGGAGGAAAAGGGTAAAAAATTTTAAACAAAGGGAAAAAATGGGATTTAAACAGGATCTTGGGGGGTTTAGATTGTTAATAGGGGAATAGAGGGGAGCATGGACACATTGACAGAAAGAGGGAAAAAGGGGGTTCAAGGGACACTTTGCAGGGGTATAAGGGGTAATGTAGGGCTTTTCGGAGCAGGATATTTAGCAATCATTGAGGCTCATAGACTCTGTAACAGCAGAGGGCAACAGTTAAAGGTAGGGCAGATGAAAAGGCTCCAAGGATGATGTGTTTACAAGGGAAATTCATTCCTCGCAGGCTTATACAACAAATTAGCCCCTTGCTTGCTTTGTCAAGGAAATCATAAAGGGCTAACAGTGGCTCCACATGGGGATGGCTTCCTCTTGAAGGAGTTAAGAATTTAGAGAATAGATCTTTGGAGTAGGCCAGTTGCCTACTGCTTGGCACATCCCTTTCTTTCTTTGATCAGCTGCCATAATATGAAGAAATTACATCAGCAGAAAAAATTTCCCCAACAATCTACCTACCCCTACTACAATCCTAGCATTTTTCTTCTTCTAGGGTGCATTTGAGCTAGCAGACCCTTTACATGATTTTATTTTTCAAACAAAAAATAAACCTATTCTAAATCTACCCTTATTGCTCCATGAGACCAGATTAAATTTTTGGTCTCATATTTTTCTCTACATAATCTAATATCTGTTGGGATTAAACTGTCCAGCAGATTTCTTCTCTACATTCTAAAATAGAAATTGAAAAACAACCAAGCCAGGATTAGACTGTCTGGCTTGCTATGGACCATGGCATAAAGACAGTCGCATATGGACAGAAACTTGCAAACTGAAGACAAAACTGTGAAGGCTTGAAATCTGCAATGTTTAGAGTATCCTTATTTCCTTGTGACTCAGGTTTTGAGCTTGTTAGAGTCACTTATTCTTCATTTCAGCTCTGATTTTAGGCATGTTGGAGCTGATTCTTCTTTCTTCTTTGCTAGTCTAGATTTTGGGCATGTTAGGACCAGCTTCTTTACTTTCTTTGGCTCAGGTTTTGAGTTTATTAGAGCCAATCTTCTGCACATTGGAGGTTCATGTTTTAAGCATGTCTGAACCTCTCTTTTCCTCAGTTTTTTTGAAACATTTTCGCTTTTTTCTTTGAAAACAAAAACTACAATGGTATGTACAATGGAAATAAAACTGGAAATGAAAGATCAACAGAGGTAGTGTTTGAGCATCCTACCATTGGCAGGACCCCCAAACAGCTCTATACCATCTAATTCTTGTAGAAAAAACGCATTTGGACCCATAGTGGCCTATATGATGTATGGACCTTGCCACAAGCTGTCAAAATTGCCGTGCTTTCCTTTGTCCTCTCTCCTTGAGTCCCACTTCAAAACTTTATCTCCAATTTTAAAATCAGCAGCTTTGGTTCTCTTTTCAAACAATCTCTTTATATTTTCCTAAAACTTCACTGCTCTGTTGTAGACCTCTTCCCTTGTTTGTTGGAGATGGATTGTCTGATTTATTCTCCTCACAATGCTATCTTCTTCTGTTTGGATCTCTTGGATCAGTTTTTTCACTGGTATCCCAAGGCTGGTAGGGAATACTGCTTCTGTTCCATAGACAAGCTGAAATGGTGACATGCCATTGGAATTTTTTTTTGTAAGCCTGTCAGCCCACAAAGCATGTACTAACTTGTTATGCCATGATTTTTTGTTCTCTTCCAACAAATTTTTGATGAGGATCACTAGGCTCTTGTTTGATGATTCAACTAATCCATTACCTTGAGGGTAATAGGCAGTTGAATGACCAAGTGCTATTTGATACTTGTGACAAAAATCAACCATCTTTTTGGATCTGAAAGCAATAGCATTATTGGTGATTATTTTCCTTGGGCAGCCAAACTGAGAGAGAATATGACCTTCTAGGAAACTAACGATGACTGACTTTGTGGCATTCCTAGTGGGTATGGCCTCTATCCACTTAGTGAAGTAGTCTGTGGCTGTTAGGATCCATTTGTGTTGTGCAGAAGAAGCAGGGTGAATTTCCCCTATGAAATCTAGGCCCCATTGCAGAAAGGGACCTTCAATAGTGATGGGTTGTAGGGGTAAAGGGAGGAGTTTTCTTTTGCCTTCAAAGATCTGACATTTGTGGTAGGCAACTATCATTTTATGGACATCACTCAAGAGTGTGGGCCAATAGTAGCCAGCTCTGAGTATTTTGTTTGTAGTGGCTTTCCAACTCAGGTGGCCCCCACATTCTCCAGCATGGAATTCTTGTTTAACCCTCTCTACCTCACTTTCAGGCAAACATTTAAGCAATAGGCCATTAGGATTCTTCCAGTATAAGTTTTCATTCAAAATTTAGTAATTTATGGCTTTTAGCTTTAAGAATCTGGCGTTGGTATTTGATATCTCGGGAGGGGAATTGAGGTGTGTAAGCACATATAAAATGTTAGAATACCACAGAGAGCTCTGAAGTTTTTCCTCAATAGTGGGATCATGCAATTCTCGTTTCTCATCCAAGGTATTTATCATGTTGATGTCTAGGGCTTGTAAGTTTGATTCAACCATTAATTTAGCTAAGCCCTGACCTTTAATCAGTTTGGTGGGTTTAATCTCATGGTCGTATTCTAAGATTACAACTATCCACTTGCCCCTTTTCCCATCTGGGTCCTGGGACAAGATGTCTTTGACTATAATGTTGGGCACATAAGCTATGGTGTGGGAATGCAGTATGTACACCCTAAAGTCTTTCAAGGCCTTAATCAGAGCTTAGGCTTGTTTCTCCATTATATTGTATTTCAAGGGTGCATCTCTGAGTGCTTTGCTAAAGAAGGAAATTGGTTGTTCCATCCCCTCTGTGTTTTTCTGCAGTAAGACTGCAGCCACTGTGTGCTCAGAGGCAAATGAAAATATTAGGAAATCTTTGGAGAAATTTGGGTTGATTAGAACGGGAGCTTGGGTAAGTGCAATTTTCACTGATTCGAAGGATTGTTTAGCTCCAACAGTCCATTTGACTCCTTCACCTTTCTTCAGCATGTTCGTCATGTTCCTAAGGTGTTCAACCAAGTTTGGAATAAACCTCCTAAGGAAGTTAATCTTCCCAAAGAAGGACTGTAATTCCTTGATGTTTCTTAGGTGTGTGATCAGTAGTATTCCCTCAAATCGCTATGGATCTATCCTAATTCCCTTCTCAGATATAATGTGGCCAAGGAGTTTACCCTCCTGTAGCCCAAATACATTCTTTTTAGGATTCAGAGATAGACCAAACCTTCTACATTTTTCAAATACTTTTCTCAGATGTTTCAGGTGTTCTTCTTCGGTCTTGGAAAAGATGATTATTTCATCCAAGTAGATAACAATGAAGAGCCCTATCTCATCTGAAAATGCTATGTCCATCGATCTTTGGAAGGTGGCTCCAGCGTTCATCAATCCAAAAGGAATCTTCACATACATAAAGGTACCCCATGGAGTGGTAAAGGTTGTCTTGAGTTCGTCTTCTGGGATTACTAAGACTTGGTTATATCCGGAGAAACCATCTAGCAGGGACATCCTCTGAGATCCTACTACCTTCTGAAGAATATGTTCCATTTTAGGCAAAGGGTAATTGTCTTTGAGTGAGGCTCTATTAAGATTCCTAAAGTCTATATACAATCTGATTTCCCTTGTTTTCTTCCTCACAACCACTAAGTTTGATACCTAATCAGAGAACCTCACGGGAACAATTATACCTGCTTCATACATCTTCTTGATCTCTTTCTCTACTACAGGAAATTGTTTAGGATTGATTCTGTGAAGTTTTTGCCTAAAGGGCTTTTGATTTTATTTCAAGGGTATCTTATGCTAAATGATATTTGTGTCATAGGCCTTTAAGTCCTCATAGCTCCATGCAAACACATCAGTGAATTCCTTGAAAAGGTCAATGTATTTCTTCTTCATGTCTGTAGGTAAAGACTTAGCCAGTTTAATAATTTTGGGCTTATCTTCAGTGCCTATGTTTCATTCTTCCACATCAGAGTTTGCATGTTCTATAGTGGGCCTTTTTACCACATCATCAAAGTCAAAAAGGTCCTCTAAGGTTGCCAGGCCTGTGGGTATATTCTTATCTTTGGCCTGCAACACCTCTACCTCTTCACTATCTGCATTTTCATATTTGTAGTCTGGATTTCCAGTTTGTTCATCTAAAGAATTCATTTCTATGTTACAGGGTGTTTCTTCCTCATCTGAGGATTCTTCACTTAGGCGGCTACTGTCATATTTGGAGTCTAAATCAGAAAATTCAAACTCGTTTCCACCTACTAGAAAATCTTTGATCTGTTTATCACCTTCAAAGACCTACCAATATATTTCATTGTCTGGCACAACAGGTCTGAATTTGGTCTGTATGATGATTTGCTGATCACTGGGAGTCTTGGGGTAGGAACTAGCCAAGAAAGCTAATATGTTTGCAATGACATTCTGACCCCGAGGAACGAACACTAATCTATAGTCAACAAACGTTTTTAGTATATCCATAGTGTCATTCCTATATGCTCTTAGCCTAGGATGTTTCTTTGTGCATTCACCATTCACCTGTTTAATAACCAGCTCAGAGTCTCCATGCACATTTATCTTACGGGCTCCTAATTTTCTCAACAGGTTCAAACCTACGATAAGGTCCTCGTATTCTGCAACATTGTTCGTACATTTGAAGTGCAAGTTGCAGGCATGGCTCTCTGCATGATCACTCTCTGTGTTATCTATCCACACTCCTGCCCCAGCAGTTCTTCTTGTGCATGACCCATCGAAATTCATTTCCCACAGGGATTCATCCTCATTTTTGTTATCATCTCTTTCCCTACAGCTGGGTTCGCCATTATGTTGCGTTATAGGGTCTATACTAGGCTGTGGATCATTTTGTTCCTCGTGAAAAGTATGAGTTTCAGGGATCTGGCCAGATGACTATTTACGCTTTGTTTCTTGTTCACTCAGGGTTAGGTCTCCACCGCATATCCTACAGGTTTCGTTGCGATTTTCTTCTTTGTTTTCCTCTAAATCCAGAGCAGCCATTATGTTAAAATCAATAGCTTCTGCCTCTCCTTTTGTATCTCTGTTTTGGGACCCTGACTCTTCTAAGGATTCATAATTACAAAAGATGAAGGAGTCAAGGTCTGTATGTATAGAATAAACAGGTGAATTTTCTGGTTTTTCGGGGCTACTGACTAGGAATTTCATTTGTGTCTCCCTATACAGTTTTCTAAGTTGGCCAAAGATTGGGATTATGGCATATGAGCCATCCATCTGCATCGTACCCTACAGCTTGGCTCCCCATGATCTTGATAGTAGCATGCCATACTTGGGTGGCACATCTGCCACCAAAACATCCATGATCATGCATTTAGCTGGGATTTGAGTTAAGCTCACACACAAGTCTTTGATCAGGCCTAGGCATTTTACTCTGCTAGAGTCGAAAGAGTATAAATATTTGTAGGGTCTGGTTATCTCTAGACCTAGTCTTTCCATAACCACCTTAGGCATTAGGTTGTGAGATGCTCCGAAATCATGCATTGCATTGTGCAGGATCTTGTCATGAATGTTGAGACTGATATAGAAAGGTGTAACTACCCCCTCCTGAAACTTCCCCTTTATCTTAGGCCCAAACAGGAGGGTGGGCTGATCATCATTCAAATTGATAGAGTCACCATTCTCACTAAGGTTCAAAGCCTTCAAAATCTGGCCTTTATAAACATCCTGAGTGGCCAGCTCAGAAAGTGGGATAGATATTTTAATCCTTGCAATCTCACTTTCCAAATTGAAAGTGGGTTGACTCTTGGGAATGCTCATCTCTGTTTTATTTGCCACTGCCTTAGTGGCTGAATCAGTGGGATGATTCTCATTATGTATAGTGTTTGTGACGGTTTTATCAGGAGCACTAACTGCAATGCTAGTGCTGCTAGCTGGTTTTCCTTGTGCATTAGTGCTTTGGTTGTATTTTTCTCTATTCTTTCCAAAACTCTCAGCTGCTGATTTGTTGGTTTCAGCAGTTGCTTTAGAAGTTTTCTCAGGCCTCTTTTTGATGGTATTCTTAGAAGCTTTGGGTTTGGCAGTTTCTTGACTCTTTTTTTTTTTCTAAGTTCATACTGTTCTCTAACCTGCATCATGGAATTTTCAAATCCTAATATGTAATCTTCAGATTACAACCATTCCTCTTCCCAACCAGAGGGTGAAGGCTAGTCTTCTTCTTCTGAATAACAATTATGAATTGAATATTCTATTTCAAACATATTAATTGTGTTTCCCTCAAACTCTTCTATGATTCCCTCATCTTCATCAAGAAAATTCTCTTAGAATGGGGGAATAACTTGCTGGTCTAATTCTCTTTGTCTGTTGGGAGTGTTATTATTTCTTCTGAAGTTCTGGTTCTGGTTTTGGTTTCTATTCTGGTTACTGACTGTGACAACCATTTTTTCCATCATTTTTTGTAACCTTTCTACATTTTTTGACAACTTATCATAATTTTGTTTATATGTGGAAGCTACATTGTCATCTCTGTATGTTACCCTTCTCTCAGATTTCAGTCTTGCTCTTTTTCCAATCAGATTTGCCTCTATGTTCACCACTACTTTCTGCATGTCCTCCAGTGTGCTGTACTCTTTATCCCTAAGCTCATAGGCCATGTCAGTATCAAAACCCTCAGGGTATTTTGTTAGAGCCATGCCTTGTGGAGGTTTCATATGTGGAGGGAGGGCATTGTAAATGTTGTTAAACCTTGTTGTGTAAGCATGGAAACTATCTCCTACGTTCCTTTTAAGGGTCATGTATTCTGCCAGGAGTTGGCGAGGATTTGCCCTAGCTTCCCATTTGTTTATGAAAGTCTGATATAGAGTTGGGAGATCATTAATTCTACCTAGGGGTAGACCCTTGAACCATTTCTTCACATCATCCGCTAAGCTCTGGGAAAAAATTCTCATTTTGACTGTATCATCATCTATTTCCATGTAGTCAAAAGAATCTTCCATCTTATCTACATGTTGCTCGGCTGTGATGGACTCTTTTGCAGTGAAGTGTGGGATCTTTAACTGATAATCATTGGGTAAGGGTACTAGAGGCTGAGGTAAAACCAAAGGTACATACCAGGCTACCATAATGATGTTTTGATGAGGTAAAGGGTTAGCTTGGGTAGCTGGTATATGGATGATAGGGATATTATGACCATCAGAATGCTGATGAGAAGACCTAGGGTGACTAAGCCCCAAATTTTGTATGAAATGTATATCTGGAGGTGTAGATGGAGGAGTCTGTCTATTCCCTAGGTGTCTACCACTTTATTGTGCTGAATCAGGAAGCTCAGGGTCTGGTTGGTCTAAGATAATGAAGGACATAGTTCTAGGTAATCTGTTGGGTAGGCCTAGTTCAAGATGAAAGTGTGATAGAGATGTAATATCTTTTGGTGCAGAATTAGCTCTATAGATGTGACTGGAAATAGTTGATCCTCTAGATGTAAGTGGATTTCTGAGGATGCCCTCAGGGTTATCAACTATTTCAGGTGCGTCTGGGTTAGGGTAAGCTCTTGTATGAATGGTTCTAGAAGCCATAATGTTGTTTCCTGGCCAAGTAGCTTAACCCTTCTTGTTACTTCTACTGTGGTTGATGCTGTTATGGAGGCTGGTTTCCCAGTGGAGTCTATTTTGAACCAAGATAATCAGCAGGCCTACTGATCACCAGTGGAGTCTTTAAAACGTTTAGGAACTATGGAGTCTCCAGGTGGAAGGTTTTAGGATGTTTTGGAGGGTACACTGTCCACCACAGTGCTTATGGGATTTCCTCTTTCAAGGATATCCTCCAAACACAGCAAAATCTAACCAGAGATCGACTGGGAGGGAATTTACCAAATATGTCACCTCTGAAAGAGTGTGAGATCTGGAGGCTACCTGGCCCTTTCAAGACTCTGTCCAAGAGTATGGGGGAACACAACAAATGGTATAGAGGTTGATGCATGAATAGGAATGTTTAACTACCAACCTAACCAGAGATTGTAGGTTTTCTGAGGCTTATGGTATAGTAAGGTGAGGAAAACTCAGAAGTTCCCCAGTGGAGTCGCCATTATGTTCGGGTTCCCATGTTTTGGCCAGATTGGCAATACCAAAAGTTGAGACAACATTAGAACCACTTTCAAACCTTAGGATCTAGCCCTCCTGGGTCCAGATAGGGATCTCTCTATATGAGCAAAGGTTTATGTCTATGAGGCTCAAATGTTATGATTTTCGGCTAGTTATAAGGCTCAGGGTTTGTTTGTTTGTTTGTTTTTTGGTTACTGGTTATAAGGAAAGAAGGGTTCATTGTAAGACTAGGATGAGCAAAGAGGGATAAGGCAGGGGAAAAATATTCCAGGAAATATTCAAAACCATTGGGCAATGGAGTCAGGAAAGGATTTGCTTTCTATCAATAGGAATGCTTCCAATTGGGCTAGTCATATGAAACTTAGGATCTTCAAGATGATTATCTGATATGGAAAAGAGAAGGAGAGGAGATAAAACACATTTCAGAGCACAAATTTGTAGATCAGCAAGTCACACAAGGATCCTAGTGGACAGTGCTAACTCTAATCCCCAATGTTCCAAAATCTTCCAACAAAATCTGTAACAAGAAACATATAAGAACTGAATTCATTTAATTCATACATCAGAGATCAGGAAATAACATCCACTACAATGGTTAAACCAACTGAAATCATTCCTTAGATAAAAAAAATCAGAAGAGAAACATCAATGGCAAGGAGAGCAGAAACATAGGGTACCTAACAAGGGTAAATCCTATGCCAATATTTTGATGCAAGCCAGTAGAAATGAAATGAAATGAATGTAAACACAAAGATAGGAAAACATCACCACTGCTTCAGATCAAGATCCAAAGAAATGTTCTTGTCATATTGAATAGCAATACCAATCAAGTACAACATGCCAATGGCTGAATACTCAGTCTGAAATCATATTCCTTCAACCTATATTACAACTTTACATAGAGACTGTGTCTCAAAAAGAAACTACTTGTAGTTCTCTGATAAATGATCAACAACCATTACAATGAGTTCTTCATGAATTTATAGCTCCAGAGGAGCAGAGGAGGTAGGTGGAGACTAAATGCAGTATTAAACTTCTGAAAAGAAAGAGGGTCGAAGCCCATCCTGTTTTAAATCCCGTGCATTCAATTCCTGGTGTTATTTGGGTGCATGAATGATCTCCACCAGAATCCAGATTACTCTAATATGATTCTGAAGTACTCTGACTGCAGTACTGTGTGGTTCTATAGGTGAATAAACAACAGATGAATGAATAATAAAGAAGTCTGCCACACTGATGAAATAAATGCTCTGATAGTAATAGGGTTGTTTTCAGGGTAAGAAATCTCTCTAGAACACAACATATATTGAACACTACATGGGCGCTCTATCCTTATGGAGGAAAAACATGTTGCTATTTTATAAACCCCTGATATGCATTGATTTCTGCGTGTTGTACCTTCTACGTGATCCCTGGGCTTTCAATCTGATTTTTTCCCTTTAAAATACTGGATTAGGACTTAAGATCTTCAATGATGTACATAAGAACTCCCTAACTCTTGTGCTAATACTCCTTGCCACTTCAAAGGTCTCTGTGAGTGGGAAAAATGAGCTTTAATGGCGCTAGAAATATTTTCGGAGTCTAAACTCTGCTCTTCTTCAATGCAAGTCCTGTCAGCCACATTCTTTGAAAATTTCATGGTGGTACCAGCTTCCAGATTCAATCCTGTCTGCGCAACCCACCATTAAAGTTGTTCATATGGACCATGGCACCTTTCACGCATCTTGAAACCCTGCAAAAACACGAAACTTGTTAAGAAAAAAATGGTTGGGAGTGGATGATGTGGATGACTGTGACCAGGGTAGCATGGTGTGGACGAAGGTAATGAATGCAGAGGCTACTGTGGGAGTAAACGTGCCATAGTGGGAACTACATGGAAAGATGTTGGAGCAGACAATTTAATGTAAAAACAATGAAATATGGCCTTGGAATGGATATATGTCACGGGGGTGGACGAATGTACGGAGGATACACGTGGACGAATGACGTGGAGGACTGAGTGATGGAGGAATAGTCAACAGAGGGGGAAATTGAATGTGAACCGTCGGATCTCGGGAGGAGATCAACAGCTGAAGATGCATCGGAGGGCGATGGAAGGCGGGCCATATCCTGAGTTATCACGTGTGCATCTGGGTTAACTATCGTGCATCTTCGGTGAGTGATAGTCGTTGGATGGCCCGCCCCAGATCGGACAGTCCACGGAAATATCGCTAGGCATCCTTGTCCAAACAATAACGCACGATGGATGACGTTAACACGTGAGGATGGCGGTTTTGAAACAGTGTCGGGGCCACGTGTCGCTTAATGTATGGAATCGCTCCGTGATCGGGGAAAACCGCCCTCCACCCGAAGGCGGTGCGATAGAAACCGCCGGGTTTGGAACAATGCATGGGGACCACCGGCGCGGGCGCGTTGCAAACTGTCTGATCAACGTGCGAATGGACGGTGATGGTGTGATCGGGGGTTTTGAATGGGGAAACACGGAGGGCCTCGGAGTTAATGACCACCGTCCGATCAACCAGGATCAGTCACTGACGTCGCGCCCGATAAACAGATACAGAAAGCGCCTTTGCTCTGGTGGGTGGTTATGGTGCCAGATCTCATGGAGAATAGGTGGAGGGGCTAAAGGAAAGGGGGTGAAGCCTATTAAGAGGTTCAAAGTGGTTCTTTAACTCTTTTTAATGAAATTTAAGGCCAAACAAGGGTAACGATAGGGAGGAAAAGGGTAAAAAGGTATAAAAAAAGGGAAAAAATGGGATTTAAAGGGGGTCTTGGGGGGTTTAGAGGGTTAATAGGGGAATAGAGGGGAGAATGGGCACATTGAGAGAAAGAGGGAAAAAAGGGGAAAAAGGGACACTTTGCAGGGGTATAAGGGGTAATGCAGGGCTTTTTGGAGTAGGATATTTAGCAATCATTGAGGCTCATAGACTCTGTAAAAGTAGAGGGCAACAATTAAAGGTAGGGGACATGAAAAGGCTGCAAGGATGATGTGTTTACAAGGGAAATTCATTCCTCGTAGGCTTATACAACAAATTAGCCCCTTTCTTGCTTTGTCAAGGAAATCATAAGGGGCTAACAACTTTCACTACAGCCTCAACTTCAAGCGGTTTCAAATAGCTAAATGCTTCCTGCAAGAAAGAGCACTAAAACAGTAGAGGATAAAATAATCTAAATATCTATTCAAGTTAATTATCCAAACCAGTTAAGAATAAACTACATTCATCAACAAATATTTTGCAACATGGAAAATCAAAGTAAACAAGGATGCATGTAGGGAAAAACAAGAAGTAGTCTTTATTGATGATAGAAGGAGAGGTTACAACCTAGTGAATGATTCATCGTGACCTTCCAGCAGAGTTCCTTAGTCTCATCATAGCATAAGTCTCTCCACTAGCAGCTCCACAAATCTTCCTCCTTGAACACTTAGCTTTGTGTTCAATTTATAGATGAAATGTAGGTTGTTTTTCAATAAATTTCATTCCAAAAATAGGCAAGACATGATTTCCAATCATGTAGATGTCAATGGACACTTGGATCCGAAGCATGACACATGTGAACCCTTCTAGAAGACACTGGCCAAGTGGAGATTCCGGAACAATGATAATTTCACTCCCAATCTGACCAAAACACCTTTGAATGTTGGGAAGTGCTTTGCAGAGCAGCCTAGAATGGGGCTACCTGTATATGCAATTCACTTAGGCCCTTTAGAGCCTGCGTTGGTGAGCTCCCACATGTTTAATAATAAGCTTCAAACCATGGAAAAGCCTTGCTTTGATGAAAATCTTGTTTGATTCATGAATGTTTCCTATCTTATATCATATAGCAACTAAGATGATAGTGAATGATAGATCCTTTGATCATCAGTCTTGGAGATGCTACCCAGTTAACCAGGTCATTGGGAATAGTTCCCAAATTGACCTATAACAGTTAGGGTTAGGTTATAATGAAGTCTAAGGTTTAGATAAGGGTAAATTCAAAACGTAATTGTTAACTTTAAAATTACCCTTAACCTTCACCTTAATCTTAACCTTGAATTTACCCTTAATCTAACCTTAACCTTAACTATAACCTAACCCTAGCCTTGACCTTAGCTTTACCCTTAACCTTGACTTTAACCTTAACCTTAACCTTGACCTTGACCTTAACCTAACCATAACATTAACCTTAACCTTAGCCTTTTCTTACCCTTACCCTTAACCTTAACCTTCCCAAACCCTTAACCTTAACCTTATCTTAACTGTAACCTTAACCTTAACTTATGTTAGGTAAAGTCAAGGTTAAGGTTATGTTAAGGATAAAGTCAAGGTTAAGGTTAGGGATAGGTTATAGTTAAGCTCAAGGTTAAGGTTTGATTAAGGTTAAGGTTAAGGTTAAGGTTACGTGTTTAGTTAGGTTAAGGTTAAGGGTAAAGTCAAGGTTAAGGTTAGGTTAAGGTTAAGGTTAGGGTTAAGATTTAGGTTAAGGTTCAGGTTAAGGGTTTGGTTAAGGTTAAGGGCAAGGTTAAGGTTAAGGGTTTGGTCAAGGTCAGGGTTGGGTTAGGGTTAGGGTTAGGTTAAGGTTAGGGCTAGGGAAGGTTAAGGTAAAGTCAAGGTTAGAGTTAGGTTATATTTCAGGTTAAGGTTAGGTTAAGGGTAAGATAAGGTTAAGGTTAAGGTTAGGTTAAGGTCAAGGTCGAGGTTAAGGTTAAGAATAAGGTCAAGGTTAAGGGTAAAGTTAAGGCCAAGGTTAGGGTTAGGTTATAGTTAAGGTTAAGGTTAGGTTAAGGGTAAATTCAAGGTTAAGGCTAGGTTAAGGTTCAGGTGAAGGTTAAGGTAAAGGTTAAGGGTTTGGTTAAGCTTAGGTTAAGGTTAAGGTTATGAGTTTCGTTAAGGTTAGGTTAAGGATAAAGTTAAGTTTATGGTTAGGGTTAGGTTAGGGTAAGGTTAAGGTTATGGTTAGGGTAAGGTTAGGGTTAAGGTTAATGTTAAGGTTAAGGTTAAGGTTAAGGGTTTAGTTAAGGTTAAAGTTAGGTTAAGGTTAAGGTTAATGTTAAGGGTTTGGTCAAGGTTAGGGTTAGGTAATAGTTAAGGTCAAGGTTAAGGTTATGGTTAAGGTAAGGTTAAGATAAGGTTAAGGGTAAGGTTAAGGTTAAGGTTAGGTTAAGGTTATGGATAAAGTAATTTTAAGGGTAAAGTTAAGGTTAAGGTTAGGTTAGGTTAAGGTTAAGGTTAATTTTACGGGTCTTAACCTTAAACTTCACTATAACTTACCCTTAACTTTAACCTTTACCTAACCTTAACCTTAACCATAACCTTAACCTTAACCAAACCCTTAACATTAACCTTAACTTAACCTTAACCTTAACCTAACCTTAACATTGAACTTAACTATAACCTAACCCTAACCTTGACCAAACCCTTAACCTTAACCTTGATTTACCATTAACCCTAACCTTAACCATAAAATTTACCTTAACGTAACCTTAACCTTACCCTTCACCTTAACATTTACCTTTAACCTAACCTTAACCTTAACCTTAACCTTAACCTTATCTTAACCTTAACCTTAACCTAACCGTAACCTTACCTTAACCTTGACCTTGACAAGGTTAGGTTAAGGATAAAGTCAAGGTTAATGTAAAGTTAAGGTTAAGGTTAGGTTAAGGTAAGGTTATGGATAAGGGTAAAGTCAAGGTTATGGTTAAGGTTATGGTTAACGTTAAGGTTACGGTTATATTAAGGGTTAAGTTAATGTTATGGTTAAAGTTAAGGTTAGGTTAAGGTTAAGGTTAAGGTCAGGTTAAGGGTAAGATAAGGTTAAGGTTAAGGTTAAGGTTAGGTTAAGGTCAAGGTTAAGGTTAAGGTTAAGGTCAAGGTTAAGGGTAAAGTTAAGGTCAAGGTTAGGGTTAGGTTATAGTTAAGGTTAAAGTTAGGTTAAGAGTAAAGTTAAGGTTAAGGTGAAGGTTAAGGGTAAGGTTAAGGTTTAGGGTTACGGGTTTAGTCAGCTTAAGGTTATGGTTAAGGTTAAGGTGAAGGGTAAGGGTAAGGGTAAGGTTAAGGTTAAGTTTAAGGTCAAGGTCAAGGTTAAGGTTAAGCTTGCTTAATGGTAAGGTTATAGCTAGGTTAAGGTTAAGGTTAAGGTTAGGTTAAGGTTAAGGTTAAGTCTATGGGTTTAGTTAGGTTAAGGTTACGGGTTTAGTCAAGTTAAGGTTAAGGATAAGCGTTTGTTCAAGGTTAGGGTTATGGTTAAGGTTAAGGTTAAAGATAGGTTAAGGTAAGGTTAACGTTATGGGTTTAGTCAAGTTAAGGTTAAGGTTAAGGTTAAGGTTAGGGTAAGGTTAAGGTTAAGGTTATGTTATAGAGAAGGTTAAGACTAAGATAAGGTTAAGGGTAAGGTTAAGGTTAGGGTTAGGTTATAGTTAAGGTTATGGTTAGGGTAAGGTTAGGGTTAGGTTATAGTTAGGTTAAGGTTAAGGTAAAGTCAAGGTTAAGGTTAGGTTAAGGTTAAGACTAGGATAAGGTTAAGGTTATGGGTTTCTTTAGGTTAAGGTTAAGGATAAGTTTAAGGTTAAGGTTAAGGGTTTGCTCAAGGTTAGGGTTAGGTTAATTGTAAAGTTAAGATTAAGGTTAGGTTAAGGTCCAGTTCAAGGTTAAGGTTAAGGTAAAGGTTAAGGGTAAAGTTAAGGTCAAGTTTAGGGTTAGGTTACAGTTAAGGTTAATTGAAGGTTAAGGGTAAATTCAAGGTTAACCTTAAACTTCTCATAACCTTAACCTTAACCTAACCCTTAAGTTTAACTAAAGGTTAAGGTTAAGATAAGGTTAAGGGTATGGGTTTCATAAGGTTAAAGTTAAGGTTAAGATTACGTTAAGGGTAAAGTCAAGGTTAAAGTTAGATTAAGGGTAAGGTTAAGGTTAGGTTAAGGTTAAGGTAATGTTAAGATAAGGTTAAGGGTAAGGTTAAGGTTAAGTTTATGGTAATGGGAAGGTTAAGCTTAAGCTTATGGTTAAGGTTAAGGTTAAGTGTTAGGTTAAGGTTAAGGTTAGGTTATATTTAAGGTCAAGGTTAAGTTTAAGGTGAAGGTTAAGGTTAAGGTTAAGATAAGCTTAAGGGTAAGGTCCTTAACGTTAACCTTAACCTTAACCTTATCTTAAGCATAACCTAACCTTAACCTTAACCTTAACCAACCTTAACCTTCACCTTAACCTTAATCTTAACTATAACCTAACCCTAACCTTAGCCTAACCTTACCCTTAACCTTAACCTTAACTATACCCTTAACCTAACCTTAACGTTAACCTTATCTTAACCTTAACCTAACCTTAACCTTGACTTTACCCTTAATGTAAGCTTAACCTTAACCTTAACCTTAACCTTAACCTTAACCTTAACCTTACCCTTAACCTTATCTTAATATTAAGATAAGGTTAAGGTTAAGGTTAGGTTAAGGGTAAAGTTAAGGTTAGGGTTAGGTTAAGGTTAAAGTTAAGGTTAGGGTTAGGTTAAGGTTAAAGTTAAGGTTAGGTTAAGGGTAAAGTTAAGGTTAGGGTTAGGTTAAGGTTAAGATTAAGGTTATGGTTAGGCTAATGTTCAGGTTAAGGCTAAGGTTAAGGTTAAGGTTACAGATAGGTTAACGTTAAGATTAGGTTAAGGTTAAGGTTAAGGTTACAGATAGGTTAACGTTAAGATTAGGTTAAGGTTAAGGTTAAGGTTAATGTTAAGGGTAAAGTTAAGGTTAGGGTTAGGGTTAGGTTAAGGTTAAGGTTAGGTTAAGGGTAAAGTTAAGGCCAGTTTAAGGTCAGTTTAAGGTTAAGTTAAGGTTATGGTTAAGATAAGGTTAGGGTTAGGTTATAGTTAAGGTTAAGGTTAGGTTAAGGGTAAAGTTAAGGTTAAGGTTAAGGTGAAGGTTATAGTTAGGTTAAGGTTAAGGTTAAGGTTAAGGTTAGGTTAAGGTTAAGGTTATGGGTTTAATTAGGTTAAGGTTAAGGTTACGAGTTTAGTCAAGTTAAGGTTAAGGATAAGGGTTTGGAAAAGGTTAGAGTTATGGTTAAGGTTAAGGTTAAGGTTAAAGTTAGGTTATGTTAAGGTTAAAGTTACGGGTTTAGTTCGGTTAAGGTTAAGGTTAAGTTCAAGGTTAAGGTTAGGGTAAGGTTAAGGTTAAGTTTAGGTTATAGTGAGGGTTAAGGTTAAGATAAGGTTAAGGGCATGGTTAAGGTTAGGGTTAGGTTATAGTTAAGTTTATGGTTAGGGTAAGGTTAGTGTTAGGTTATAGTTAAGGTTAAGGTTAATTTTAAGGTCAAGGTTAAGGTTACATTAGGTTAAGGTTAAGGTTAGGTTAATGTTAAGGTTAAGGTTAGGTTAAGGGTAAAGTCAAGGTTAAGGTTAGGTTAAGGTTAAGATTAGGGTAAGGTTAAGGTTAAGGTTAGGGTCAATTTTATGGTTAGCTTATAGTTAAGGTTAATGGTAGGTTAAGGGTAAATTCAAGGTTAACCTTAAATTTTCCATAACCTTAACCTTAACCTAACCCTTAAGGTTAAGTAAAGGTTAAGGTTAAGATAAGGTTAAGCGTATGGGTTTAGTAAGGCTAAAGTTAAGGTTAAGGTTACGTTAAGGGTAAATTCAAGGTTAAAGTTAGGTTAAGGGTGAGGTTAAGGTTATGTTAAGGTTAAGGTTAAGGGATTGGGAAGGTTAAGGTTAATGTAATGTTAATATAACGTTAAGGGTAAGGGTAAGGTTAAGGTTAAGGTTATGGTAATGGGAAGGTTAAGGTTAAGTTTATGGTTAAGGTTAAGGTTAAGGGCTTGGTTAAGGTTAAGGTTAGGTTATATTTAAGGTCAAGGTTAAGTTTAAGGTTAAGGTTAAGATGAGGTTAAGGGTAAGGTCCTTAATTTTAACCTTAACCTTAACCTGAACCTTAACCTTATCTTAACCTTAACCTAACCTTAACCTTAACCAACCTTAACCTTCATCTTAACCTTAATCTTAATTATAACCTAACCCTAACCTTACCCTTAACCTTAACCTTAACTATACCCTTAACCTAGCCTTAACCTTATCTTAACCTTAACCTAACATTCACCTTGACTTTACCGTTAACGTAAGCTTAACCTTAACCTTAACCTTACCCTTAATCTTATCTTAAGGTTAAGATCAAGTTAAGGTTAAGGTTAAGGTTAGGTTAATGGTAAAGTTAAGGTTAGGGTTAGGTTAAGGTTAACGTTAAGGTTAGGTTAAGGGTAAAGTTAAGGTTAGGGTTAGGTTAAGGTTATGGTTAGGGTAATGTTCAGGTTAAGGATAAGGTTAAGGCTAAGGTTAAGGTTAAGGTTAAGGTTAAGGTTAAGGTTAATCTTAAGGGTAAAGTTAAGGTTAGGGTTAGGTTAAGGTTAAGGTTAAGGTTAGGTTAAGGGTAAATTTAAGGTCAGGTTAAGTTAATTTTAAGGTTAAGGGTAAGGTTAAGGTTAAGGGATTGGGAAGTTTAAGGTTAAGGTAATGTTAAGATAAGGTTAAGGGTAAGGTTAAGGTTAAGGTTATGGTTAAGGTGACATTAAGGTTAAGGTTAAGGTTATGGTTAAGTTTACATTAACCTTAACTATAACCTAACCTTAACCTTTACCCTTACCCTTACTCTTAACCTTATCTTAACCTTAACCTTAACCTTAACCTTTACCCTAACCTTACCTTAACCTTAACTTTAACCTTACCCTTAACCTAACCTTAACCTTAAATTTAACCATAACCTAACCCTAACCTTGACCAAACCTTAACCTTAACCTTAACTTAACCTTAACCTTGACCTTAACCTTGACTTTACCCTTAACCCTAACCTTAACCTTAAACTTAACATTAACCAAACCCTTAACCTTAACCTCAACCTTAATTTTACCCTTAGTGTAACCTTAACCATAACCTTAACCTTAACCTTACGCTTAACCTAACATTAACCTTTACTTTACCCTTAACCTTAACCTTAACCTAACCTTAACCTTAACCTTAACCTTACCCTTAACCTTACCCTTAACCTTAACCTTGACTTTACCCTTAACCTAACCTTAACCTTAACTATAACCTAACCCTAACCTTGACCTTAACTTTACCCTTAACCTTCACCAAACCCTTAGCCTTATCCTTAACCTGACTAAACCCTTAACCTTGACCTAACCGTAACCTTAACCATAACATTAACCTAACCTTAACGTCAACCTTAACCTAACCTTAACATTAACTTTAACATTACCCTAACCTTAAGGGTTTAGTCAGGTTAAGGTTAAGGTTAAGGTTAAGGTTGGGTTAAGGCGAGGGTTAGGGTAACCTAACCTTAACCTTAACCTTAACCTTAACTAACATTAACCTTCCCCTAACCTTAACCCTAACCTTAACCTTAAATTTATATCCTTAACCTAACCTTAACCTTAACCTTAACTTTAACCTTAACTTAACCTAACCTTAACTTAACTTAAATTTAACCTTAACCTTAATCTAACCTTAACCTTTACCTTAGCCTAACCTAACTTAACCTTAACCTTAACCTAACGCTAACCTCGAACAAACCCTTAACCTTAATTATAACATAACCCTAACCTTGACCTTAACTTTACCCTTAACCTTGACCTTAACCTTAACCTAACCTTAACCTTAAATTTACCCTTAACCTAACCCTAACCTTGACCAAACCCTTAAAACTAACCTTAAATTTTACCTAACCTTAACCTTAACCTAACCTTGACCTTAACTATGACCTGACCCTAACCTTGACCAAACCTTAACCTTAACCTTAACCCGCATAACCTAACCTTAACCTTGACCTTAACTATAACGTAACCCTAACCTTGACCAAACCCTTAACCTTAACCTTAATCCTAACCTTAACCTAACCTTAACTTAATCTTAACCTTAACCTAACCTTAACCTTAACTTTACCCTTTACCTAACCTTAACCATAACCTTAACCTAAACCTAACCTTAACCTTACCCTTACCCTTAACCTAACCTTAACCTTGACCTTTCCCTTAACATAACCTTAACCTTGAATTTACCCTTAACCTTAACTATAACCTAACTTTATCCTTAACCTAACCTTAAGGGTTTGGGAAGGTTAAGGTCAAGGTTAAGGTTAAGATTAGGTTAAGGGTAAGGTTAAGATCAAGGATAAGGGTTTGTTTATATTTAAGGTCAAGGTTAAGGGTAAGGTTAAGTTTCAAGTTAAGGTTAATGTTAAGGGTTTGGTTAAGGTTAAAGTTACGTTAAGGGTAAATTCAAGGTTAAGGTTAGGTTAAGGGTAAAGTTAAGGTTATGGTTAAGTTACGGTCAAGGTTAAGATTAGGGTTAAGTTTAAGGTAAGGGTATCGTGCTTGGGTCCCGTGATTTGGATTATTGGCAAGCCAAATGACAATGTAACATCAAACCTGTCTTTGGAGCCCAAGGACCTAGCCTTCCTCGACTCAGAGAGGGCTCTCTCTATTTGTGTAAGGGATATATGTGTGTTTGCTTATTGTATTCTTGATTTTCGGCTAGTTACGAAGTAGGTTTTTGGTTTTGGTTTTTAGGTTTGTGAGGGATGAACTGATCAAAGACTAAGATAGGTAAAAATATGTTAGATCAACTGGGCTATGGGGTCGAAAAGGTTAAGAAATATTTCAGGTGGTGATACAAGGTTGTTGAAGGGACGATTTGAGCGAGGCAAAATGGATCTTTGGGTAAAATGGAATGAGATGGACATTAACTTGTGAATAACAAAGGATTTAAAACATAAATAGTTTAATAGATGACATAAACATGGCAGGGAAAACCATTAATCATGAGAAATGTAACTGTAAATTGATTAATGCATAGAAATAAACATTCAAGCAATGCATAGAGATATATGACTCTCTAACTCTAGGAAATGGCTATCATACTTTGGGGAAATACATTTAAGACAAAAAAACAACTTAATAACTATGAAGGAATGCCTAAACATATTATTTCAAGCTATTGGGCACTTTGAAGACAAGATTGCATAGTTTTAGGCAAAGGGCAAGATCAGTACAAGACCTTCTTGGTTCAACAAATGATAATCTAATCAATAAAAGGGAGGTTTCATAGGTGGAGCTATGACTAGCCATGAGTAAGTAGGGCATATTGTGAATCATACTTAGCATGCATAAAACCATAAATGAAACAAGAAAACCATATTCTTCAGTTATCAAAGAGCAATCAAGGATTCTTTAATATGACTAAGAATGAAGAAAACATAGAAGCTATAAAGAAACAGGAAATTTGAGGTGCCTCCAAGGGCATGTCTCAAATCTATTCTTTAGTGTCTTATATCAAGCAAGAACATGGAATTATGAATGAAAACTAAGAAAAAAAATAGAGAGAGAGACACTATACCATTCTACCAAGTCATGGAATCCAACAACAGTCCTCTTTCATCATCCAAAAGAACTCAAGAAACTCTCCAAATACATGGGACAAGTGTTTCTTCCAAAGCTTGTATAACCATATATTTCTTCTATTCATCAAGTTCAGCCTTTTTTACAATGAAAGCCTTTGTAATATATAGGCCAAAGTGAGGAAAACCTCTTAGTTCAACTTGCAATCTCATTGGCCTATCCAAAATATCTGATATCTCAAAAATGCTAAAAAAGGAAAATATATTGACTTTTCATAACTAATCATGGACAAAAATAGCTAATTGCACATGAGGAAAAGTCACTTTAGAAAGGTTCATTTTTTACAAAAATGCTTAAGAAATACATCAGCAGAAAGTCCCCTAACTTGCCGGCAACATTTGGAGGCCTTCCCGATGTCAAAACGAGGCCTGTGACGGCTCGTTGGAAAGCTATGAATGTATGTTTTATGAAAGTGATTATTTTTCTCCAAAATAACCACTAGAAGTCCTCCAAAAACATACCTATGTGTAAAAACCCAAAAAATAGGCCTTGCTGATAAACGGGGCAGAGTGTAGAAAAAGCAAGTGTTTTTCGCCATTTTAGGGGAGAAAATGATCTTCAATTGATCTGAAAATCACTGAGTATATGCCCCTAAAATTATGGCATCCAATGATACAATTTTAATCCTTTAAGGATGCCCCAAACTGAAATGGTGATGCCCATGAGTTTTAGCCAAAAACCCAAAAATGACAAAAAACCAAAATTTGTCGAATTTTGCCCAAATTTGGCGAGCATGACCCTCAAGGGTTTTCAGAAACATGATGTGAATATGAGGCCAAAATTAGGAGCTTTGAGGTGTATTTTCTCAATTTTGGTGTTGGGCGCCTCGTTTTAGCCTCCTTGAGTTTTTCCTGTGCAGCCTTCAATTTCTGTTGGACAAACTGATTGAGCTTCTTATAATGCCCGATCATCCTCCGTTGAAGGTCCAAGTCTCTATTTTCCTTCTCCAACTTATTTTCCAAGTGATAATTAAACCTCTCAAGCCATGCTTCTCAATTTTTCTCTATCTCTTGTGTGAACAATGTAGTGAGAGGGGTAGATTGGAGAAGGGAAGCTTCTTCTTCCTTTTGTTTCTCAAGGGAATTTTTGAGCCGCATGGTTCTTGGCCTCTTTCTCCTGGGCTGATCTTCATCTTCGCTCTCATCGAACTCACCCATGAGTTCTTCCAATCTCACTTGTGCTTCGGAGGCCTCATTTTTGTATTTGATGGCCCGTGTCTCATATATCGCCATATGGACACTCATCTATTTGTTTTGAACTTGCAAAAAGTGATTGAAGTTTCTAACCCTCTCAAGATCAATCCTCAAAGCATCAATTTGGTTTTCTCTATTGATCAAGAGAGTTTCAAGGATTCATGATTCATTGTTGCTATCATCACTTTGAATTTGAATTATGTCGAAGTCCCTCTCCTTTTCATGGCTTCTTTCTTCTTTCTCCTTTCCTTTGCTTTGGGTGGCTCTTTTAGTCTTCCTACTCTTGGGAAATTCAACAATGGGCTTCTTGGGAAATTTCCCCTTGTTTCGAAGGGCCCTAGGAACATTTGGAGTTACAACTTTAGGCACCCTTTTCCTTGATGTCCTGGGCTTGGCCACTTTCAGAGAAGAGAGCATGGCCCCTTTTCTAGGAGAGGCAGCTAGCACATGATCTGATGGCTCTTTGACCTTGTTACTTTGCTCATCATTCTTGCCACTGTCTTGTATTTCTTCATGGATGCCTTGACCGTCCTTGTGCATTTCTTTTTAAGGGTTTTCCTCCCCACTGTGTTGCACCTCTTCATCATGCTGCTATTCTTTTTCATGAGGTGGTTGTTCATCATCAAGTGGTTGCCTCTCCTCACTATGTTTTTATTTATGAGGCTGATGTTCATCATCATGTGGTTTCCTTTCTTCACTGTGTTGCACCTGTTCATCATCATTCGAATGCCTTTCTTCATTGTGTTGCACATGTTCATCATCATTCTTATCATTATCATGCTGCTCATCATCATCTTCCTCTTCATCATGCCCTTCTTCCCCTTGCTGCCCCGTTTCATCATGATGCTGCTCATTATCATCTTCATCCTCTTGCTCATGCTCTTGTTCAATGGGAAATTTGAGCTTCTTGGGAATGGGCTTGCTTGAAGAAGGTGAAGGAAGGTGAGTGGAAGTTGAAGGAGATGTATGAAATGAAGGGACAGTGGTGAAATTCGGATACGTAATGAAGGTATCCTAAGAGATTTCTTTCTTCTTAAGCTGATGAAGAATCATAACCTTAATGAGGGAGTGATGGAAGAGGCAAGCTATCTACTGAGAAGGAGGTTTTTTCTGAACAATGGAGGCCATTTTCTCAATACTTCTATGTAGGAAGAAAGAGAGATTTAACAATTTGGCTCTTGTGAAATGCATGAGCAACCAGATATGGTAGGCATAGACTTGGGACAACCTTCCCTTGCTAGTGAATTATTTCATGATTAAATTCATGAGGGGGGCATAACTAGTCAGTAGATATGAGAAGGGAAATTCGATGGACATGAATCTCTATTCTTAGGCTTCAAAAAAGGCTTGTATTGTTCTGAGTCTAGGTGGCTTTGTTTAAACCACTTCTCTCCGACATAAGGGATTTTGGTGGCCTTGGAAATGGATCTTGGAGAGAACTTTAAATCTAAGCCTGCTAGTTGAAAGTGCTTCTCTTGAAACCCCAAAGAACAAAGATGTTTCAAAGGGGAATAGCTCTTCACCTCCTGCACCCTTTGAAAAAAATCTAGACACCCAACCTCATGGGATTTAAACAGGACTGATGGATGAGCATTTACCTCTTCAGTGGAAACAGGCTGAAACCTCTTGTGAAGGCCACTCCTACTGTCTTTCCTGGGAGGAATTTTGTTTTGAATGTTATTTGCAACACTGAGCTATCTCAAATGGCCCTTGAAATGTTTTTCTCAACCACACCTCTATCCGCCTTATTAGTCACTGTTTTTGTCTTCTTTATGCCAAACAACAAGTATTTGTCAAAATGAAACAAACTAAATCTTATCACTGTGCTTGGGCCAATGGTATTGAAAAAAGAGATAATTGTGTTTTCTTGTTTGAACAAGGATATTTGTGTTTTGACAGAAACAAGACACCCTTCCTCCAAACAACACTCTTCTACTATTCATTATTTCTTTACAATGTAAGACAAAACAACCTCAGCTTGATTTAAAAGATCTTCATAGAATACTCTGTTTTATGGAACAAAATATGATGCACTGGGTTTCACTGTTTTTACACACAGAGAGGAATTTTTCAAAATGAAAAGGCTTTGAGACTATAACCATTGTTTTACCCTTTGATTTTTAACAAAGTCTGTTCTTATTTTACCTGTGGGCTATCAATCTTTCTTAAAGGTAGTCAGGGTCTTTTAAGATGGTTAACATCCACCCAACACTGTAAAAATGTGTAACAATCACAACAAAAAAACACTCTGAGTTTTCTCAAAAACACTGCCCTCTAATCATTATCTCTCTCTTGGCATTCATAACAACAACACTTTTTAATTTTAGACCAAAATCCGACCGTTTAATCACTGTTTTGGTCTCGATTCTTTATATGAAAAACTGCTCTTGAAAAGCCATTGTCTATCTCATTGTTTTTTGGAAGATGAAGTGCTTTTAGGACAATTTTTTCTTCTTGGAGAAAAACACAGCAAACCACCCCTTTCAAAAATTGAAAATTACCACGAGGTAATGAAAAATACCTCAAACCTTCACGAGCCTTGGTTGATCTTTTGGGAGGATTTTAGGGCTTCTTAGAAGGTGATAAGAGGCGCGGCACGTTTTCTCGAAAGAACGCCGCGCAACAAGAAACAATCGGGTCGGCCTTCGGGCAGTGGTGACCGACTCCACTACAGGCGTGCCTCGCCAATGTTATAAGCCTTTGTAATTTCTGCTCGAAACGCACCACGCAGGCTTTAAGCCTCTAAAAACTTTTCAAATGGCTCAAAACTTCTTGCTTGGTCCAGTGAACAACCAGGGGAGCACTTGGTGAGTTTTAAATTTGCAACATGAGATTTGCAATAGTCTACCCACCTCTTATATGAAAGAAAAAACAAAATTTTTCATATAATGCTTTAGAGGGTTTATGTGTTTGAAAATACTTTTTGTTTTGTCAAAACATGAGCCATTTCCTTTGCAATTTTATCATTTTAAAACGTTATAAAGACTCATCTTCGAACAATTCCTTTGACAAGATGCTGCGGTCAAGTTTTGAAAGGAAACATAGTAATGGTTCTCATTGAAGTAAAAAGGCCTTTTTAAGAAGCTACAAACCCCTTATACTACGTTTTCACTATTTCTTACTAAAGAAGAAACTCTATCACTTCTGCCTATTGCTGACCTTTTTAAAAGAAAAACCTTGCTCAAATACAAATAAATGATTGTAGATGCATCTTTTGCATGACATTTCTCTTTGACTGTGGGTGAAGCTTAGTTGCATTCACCTAGGTTTTACCATCATTTTTTTATCAAAAGGAACTCCTTTAAAAACCCTTCCTACAATCAATGAAACAGCAAGGTATTTTACATGTTCTCATAACAAACGGGCCTTTTTTTGTGACAGTGGCATGCTTCATTTACTTTGAGTGTTGTTCTTGAACTTGAAACACATGCCATATCCTTTCTTACACATTGATGAACCTACGCGTCTATTTTCAAAGCCTCCTTCAGAAACCAGGCTTAGGCTACCTTCTTGTCCATTTTGATGAGTTTTTTGAAAAATATCTTCATGGACAGGAAGATCAAGGCTTATTTGAACATCAACATCACTCTTTGGCCTATGTTTAACCCAGCTCTCAACTCATAAACCTTGAATGGATTTCTACTAATTTCAACTCTGTTTTTTAAAAGAAAAATGGCTAGATTTCACGCCTGTTAATCAAGGAGAAGGATCTTTGGAAACTATTAATGAAATTACATACCTCAGTAGGGCCTGTTCATTTTGGCTCCAGATTGAATTTGGAGGAAACCTCTGATAGAAGACAAGTCAAACCTCTTTGATTATTACAGTACCACTGCTTTCCCTCTGTTTTTAACACCATTTTTCTATCCATAAGCCTTTAGTTGCTTTCCCACTGCACTTAAAACTCACTTTTTAGCCAGTGAATCCTATATTCAATCTTTGAAACACCACTGTTGTGTTAGTGGTCTTCATCTATTGGATACAAGGTGTTAAACAAGTTCTTCAGGAATTTTGCAATCATTGTTAGTTTTGTGCCCTTTAAATGAGGTCATACCTCTGTTCCTGGCCCTCTGCTTTTTAGACAAAGGAGGCCTTTATCACATTTCCAAACCCTCTTCTTGTAAAATGAAGGAGGTTTTCAACCAATGACATGAACATCTACTCATGTATGGAGGAGGGTTTCTCATTCTTTCAACCCTCTGCTCATATATGGAGGAGGTTTTCTTAGTGATTCCATTTCATCAGCTTTCAAACAGTGTCATCTTTCCTTTCACTACCTATTCATGCTTAAGAAAATAACAGTGACAAATTGACAATATGCCACGATGGGAATTTCTCTGAGACATGTAATCCTGCTGGTAAAATACCTTTATGCATCTCTAGACATTAGAAACCACCTGACCAGCATCTGCTGAGTATTACATGTTATTTATAAGTCACTAACCTTTTGACTATGCTTACAGGAGCTTATTGGAATAGCTCCCTGTCCAGTACTTTCATCCCAGGCCCAAAACTACATGAGAAGAAGCTATCTTCTCATGTTGAGTTTAATACTGTCTAGGACTGGTTGATATAAGATAGAGGTTCTTTTGGCTTTAGTATAGTTTTCCAAGGGAAAATCGCCTAAAGCACCACTACCTAACTTAGGGGAGACTTCTTGGACAGATTTGGAGTATTCTCTTTGGAGCTGATGGACAAGTTTGTATGGCTGAGTCTAGATAGGGCTTGACAATGAGTTTTTATCTCATCATGGGCTGATTGAAATGGTAGGAGGGCAAAAATGTTTATGGGTGTTTTCTAGCTGACAAATTTGACATATTGGAGATCAGTTGCTAGAAAAATTTGGCTTTAACAACCAGTCATCATCAACAGGTGAAAAATACTGATGACTAACAGTGGCTCCATTTGGGGAGGGCAGCTCCTTTTTAGGAGGCGTCCAGAATTTCAGATCTCAGTTCTTTGAAGACCAGTGCCTTTATCCATTAGCGCAAATATCCTTCTTCCTTGATGCTATTTCTAAAAATTCACAACATGATTAGCATCAATGATATTTCTACCTATCCCACTATATTTCCTAACATTTTTTCTTCTTTTGGGTGCATTTGGACTAGCAACCCTTTGACATAGTATTTTTGAAAAATGACACTATCTAGTTCTACACTTATATCTACTGGGAGTTCAAATTAAGCTGATGAACTCCTTCATTTCTCTACCTATGCTAGATCAACTGTCAAGGTTAAGCTGTTTGACAGGATTTTATTCTCTAATCTAAAAAATGAAATTGAAAAATGACCAAATCAGGATTAGACAGTTTGATTTTTCATATACTTTTGGCACGAAAGACAAGCTGCACACAAATATTATTTTGCATAAAATGAAATCTAGAAAAACAAGGCTAGGATACACAATTTGTTTTTCATCCGTGATTTCCTCTTTGGTTCTAGTTTGAGCATGTGGAACCAGTATATTTTCCTAATCTACTCTCTTTGATAAGTCAAGCTTACACAATGTTGACTATCTTTTCCTCTCACTAACTTATAAGCAAATAAATTTAAAACATGTTCAGTTATGATTAGGCTAGATAACTGAACAAGACATTTGAGCACTGGTAGCGGAATTTAGGCTTGCGCGCTTTCAGCACGACTGTTTTTGGGTATGGGGCTGTACCATTGCTTTTAGAAACTGCCCTATTTTTCTACTTTTTACTGTTTTTGTATTTTCTGATTTTTCACTTTTTCTTCAAACAATCTAGAACTGAAAAGATGCTCACAAGGTTGAGCTTATTTTCCACTGTTGTCTATCTATCCTAATCTAACCTATACACAATATACATTCATTTAGTGAAATCTCTTTTCCAACAAAGCCAATCAAGCAGATGATTCCATGAGGGACTTTGCTTCAGTTCTTTCATGATGCTAAAGAAATCAAAAGGCCACTTCAATTTCATTTTTTTTCGGACAGTAGTGCTTAATTTTTTCCTCATATTTTGCAGCAAACTATTCATGGTAGAACACACTACTCCTTATTTAAAGGTCTCTAGGGAAAAAACAAATGGGTCTTCAAATAATAGCTGGCCTAGAGGATTTGAACAATAGACCTCATTTAGGATTACTCCCTCCTTTACTTGACTAACCTTGGGATTCTTTTGAGAAAGAATCCCTTCTCCCTCTTTATGATTATCTGGTTTGGAAACTTCAGAAAGTAATGTTATGCTACCTTCAAGCAATCTTGGTACACCCTGATTTAGTGAGATGATTCCTATTTGTGATCCATTATCCTGATGAGTAGGACTATTCTTTAGCACCAGGTCTTCTTGAGAAGAAATTTTAGTATCAACATTAGTCTGTTCTGTACTTTTGGTATGAGAAAATGCATTAGTAGATAAATCAGCAGTAGAACACATATACTTATATTCTTTACAAAAAGGTTTGTATGCTGGCTGTATGCTTCGAATTTCATTGGTTTCTTATTTTGTTGAAATGGGTGGTATCTTTCTCTTCTTCTGGGTGGAACTATGATGTCTCTCTTCCTTTTGTCAATGCTCAAAAGGATGAATGTCTTTTTGAGGAATTATTTCAACCTCAACAACAATTTGTACTATTGTTTCTTTATGAGCAATGTAGGTAAGGCAGTAGTGGATAACATCTAATCTATTTCCTCTTCAGTTAAAGGAGGAGGTATTTTTTGTTTTCTTTGGATTGGGAAACAATTTATTTCCATTTTTTGTGGAAGTTGATCTTGTGGCTGAATGTCCTCTTGTATTTTACAAGGAAGGGCAGATGGATTTATTTGTTTCAATCTTTTCAAAGAGCTCTTGTGGATACTCTCTTATTTTTTGATGGATTTCATCTGGGTTCAACTCTTCTTGGTCATCTTGATGGTTAGTTTGGGTAAGAAAATTATGGATCTCCTCTAAATAATCCTCAGCATGCCAATCTCCTAAGTTTTCATCAATGCTTACAAGGTGTTGTATGAGGTCTTCATGTTGATCACAACAATTTTCAGCCAATGATAGAGATGGACAATTCCCTATATAGTGTTTACAAAATACTTTGTGGAAATCCTTCAAAGAAAACAAGATGCCAGGTTCTAGGCCTTCATACCATTCTCTTTCCTTTCCTTCTAATGTACCCATGAAAATTTTCATGAGGCAGTCCTCATGCCATTCAACCTTTAACCTCAATACATGTCTATGAAAATTGATGAGATGTAATAATGGGTCATCAACCTTTTCATCTCGAAATATACGTAGTTTTTCTATCCAATTTACGTCTTTAGGCATTTTGTGTGGGAATACAGGGATATATTCTCTGCTCATTGGAGCATATCTCCTTTGTGTCCTTGGATCCATCTTTGTCAATCAGATATGGTCACTGTGTCTTTTCAATCAGTCTAAAGTTCTCTACCAGTGGATTATTTTGGTCTAATGAAGGTTGTGGAATCACTAGGTGGAGGATTTGAACTGTGTTGTTCACCATCAGCATGATTGGGATTGCTTAATGCATTCCCAGAAGATTTTATAAGAACTAGTGGAGTAATAGGCCTACTGGAGGCTACTGGAGTCGCCAGGTGGATGTGTTTAGTTGTTTTTAGAGATATGTGTATGGTCCACCACCAATACTGATAAAAATCCAATGTAGGGATGTATTTTGGGGTTTTCTGAGTTTCCTATATGTAGCCCCGAGGTTTGGAAGATTTTCCTATAATTGAATCAACATTTTGGAAGAGTTTCCTACTCTTCAAACAATACTTAAGTTTTCTAAGTTTGATTGAGACTTCGGGAGTTACTAAGGAGTAATTATATTGTCACTAACTCGGAAGGTCCCACCGTGATCGCCAATATGTTAGGGAGCAGTGGGATAAGTCAATCAGATAGTATTCTTAAGGCTGCTAGAATTTTTTAGGGAATCTAAGTTTGTTTATCAATCAGAGTACCACCGTGATCGTCATTATGTTACTGTGGCGATGAGGTGGCTAAATGGTAGGTATGTTTGAAGAAAAGGGATTTCTGAAGTCCTAAGGTGTACTTAGATTGTCACTAACTCAGAGTCCCACCATGATCTCCATTATGTTAGGGTGGCGATGAGGTGGCTAAATGGCAGGTATGTTTGAAGATAAGGGATTTCTGAAGTCCTAAGGTGTACTTAGATTGTCACTAACTCAAAGTCCCACCGTGATCACCATTATGTTAGGGTCTCGTGATTTGGCTGATTGGCAAGCCAAATGACAGTGTAACATCAAACCAATCTTTGGAGCCCAAGGACCTAGCCTTCCTAGACTTAGAGAGGGTGCTCTCTATTTTTGTAATGGATATTTTTGTGTTTTCTTATTGTATTCTTGATTTTAGGCTAGTTATGAAGTAGGTTTTTGGTTTAGGTTTTTAGGTTTGTGAGGGATGAACTGATCAAAGACTAAGATAGGTAGAAATATGTCACATCAACTGGGCTATGGAGTCGAAAAGGTCAAGAAAGCTTTCAGGTGGTGATACAAGGTTGTCGAAGGGCCGATTTGAGCGAGGTAAAATGGATCTTTGGGTAAAATGGAGTGAGATGGACATTAACTTGTGAAGAACAAAGGATTTCAAACATAAATAGTTTAATAGCTGAAATAAACATGGCAGCGCATGTTGGTGTCCCCTTTTTTGATAGTTTGGCAAATCAAAAGAAAAGGCAGCATCAGAACCAATCTTTAGAGTTCCAGGATCTAGTCCTCCTGTTCTAAGAGAGGGATCTCTCAAATTGTTTGTTTTAGCAAAGTTTTATCTTGTGTGCTTTGGATATTGGTTTTTAGACTAGTTATTAAGTGCAGGTGTATGTTTGTTTGGTTGGTTGAATTGATACGACAGAATATGAAAGGTCTATGAAAGGTAGGTAGAAATAAGAAGTATCAGCTTCATTGGAAAATGGAGTCAAAAAGTGGTTATGACAAACTTATCAATGGATATGGGATATCAAAGGGAAAATCTAACTTGGCCGTAGGATCCTTTGGTTTTGGAATGAGATGGACATCAATGATTTGGAAAGAGAAGTTTGATTCTCAACAAAGGGAATTTGAAAGCACAACTTGAACAATTAAGAGCTATTTTATAGACAGGGCTAACCATGAATTCTACAAATCACATTTTAAGCAAATAGTGACTTCAAAACAACTTTTAAAATTAAATCTAAGATTCGGGGAACACCCTATTTCCTCAAAGATTTTATTTCAAATGACTTATAAAACATAAAATATTCACTGATAATTACGATCATAGAAGAGGGAACACCTAAATACATCTATGATCACAACTATAAAGACCTTTAAGCCAATTGTTCAAGCAAAGATAAGGGGCATGATCAAAACAGACCTCCTTGGCTCACTGTGAACAAAGAAACTTCAAAGGGAGACTTCAATAATAGCCTTTAAGTGGCAGCAGACAAGTAGGGAGAACCATAAATCATGCTGAAACCAAATATTCGAACTATTAAGGAAATAAACAAGCATGAGGACTAAAGAGAGAGATTAAAGACTCTAAAATACCTCAGCAGAAGAAAACATAAAACAGTGAAGGATAAACAGGTCTAAGGTGCTTCCAAGAGTCATTTATTAGCCTAAAACTTTCATCCTACTGTAGTAAGAAATATGGAACAAAATGAAAACAGGTGAAAAAATTAAACATTTCATAATACTTCACCAACAGCCAAGCTTGTGGATCCAATGATAGAGCCTTCTAAAGAACAAGCATGCAACAACATCATCAGGGCTTCCAAGGCTTCAATTTCTTCTTCAACTTCAACAAACTATGTATTATTTTAGAGAGTTTTATTATTACAACTAGTAATCAAACAACCAACCAACAATTTCTCATCTTCTACAAAAGTATTTATAGAAGAATGAGGAGGTGGGATCTGATAAAATATCTCCAAGGGTATTTAATATAGTCTTTAAGGCTTCTCGGCCTTTGAGGGGCTCGATGAAGAAGCTTACATATGTTCTTCCTATATTAATTGATTTACATTAAATATTAAGCTCAGTGGTAGCTTTTGTTGAATTTTGTGGCTCTGTGTCATGTTATAGTAACTCTGCTGATATTTTGCATTAAGTTCCTTAGCAGAATTAACTGTTCGACTGCGTTGAGGTAAATATCTGATTTTGATCAATAACTTCGGCCTCTATCTGAATGCTTTGAGGCACAGGTGGCTTTGAGGTAGCTGAGAGGAATCAATTGGCCTCTGATGTGGCAGTGGAGGCCTTTTTGTCTGATAAACACTTATGATTTTATTTAATTGTGTTTAATTTGGAGGATTAGACTTTTGATAATCAATATTAGCCGTAATCCCCCCAAAATTGTCTTCAATCTTCTGTTCCTATTGTGTTTTGTCTTCGACACTGATACTCTTTTAATTTGATTAAATAACATCATGTCTTGTTCATGTGCAGGGCCGCACTGGGCTCGTGAGGCATCAATGCCCATGAAGCATTGATGAGATGTGGAATTTGAACCCATGAATGGCTTCCCTTTGATGAAATGAAGGCATGAGAAACGTCATTCCCAGCCTACGGATTTTTCTTCATTATAATGGAAAAAACCATTAATCACCTACAAAACATGAAACTAATTAAGAAATTTTGCGTTATTTGGGGTAAACTACTTCAGAGGGTGTGGGGAGGAGCGTGGCCATTGGATGGAATCATCCAATGGTGGGGATTCATTTAGGGAGGTCAAAAGAAGAGCAGGGGGAGAAAATAAGTTAGATTCGTCGATTGCGTAGTTTTCGACGGTTGGGATTGATCGGGAGAAAATAAAGCGAGGGAGTTTCTTTATAAAGAAATAATGAAAATTCGATGAGATAAGGTTAAAAACCTTTGTTCAGAGGAAAAATGATTAAATGTGGAGCTTGGGGTTTGAGATGATCATGGGCCATCGAATGAGATTGGCCCACACGCTCAATTGTTGAGATCACGTGTTAAAACCCTTTGGTAGAGGCGGAGGGCGATATGTAATGAAGGTTTAAATCCAAACCGTTGATTTGTAGAGATCAATGGTGGAGGGTGTGCGCGAATGCACAAGGGAAATGAGGGAAAGTGGGTTCAAGAAACGAAACAGTTGTTTTCGCTCGAAGAAAAGGCGAGTAGGCAGTTTTACCTTTTGGAACGCGATATGCGTCCCCGCCCAATATGTGGCCTCAGAAAACCACCCGTATCGCGTAATTTTTAATAATTATCCTCCATGCTTGAAGTTGCACGACTCGGAATATGGACTGTCAGATCTGGGGCCTCAGATATGACGACAGAGAATGAGCGTGATACGAGATAGATGCGTGGGTGGTAAGATGGTGGGTGGTTTCAATTTGGGCCGTAGGATCTGAGATGAACGGCGGAGATTAACTCTGGAGGGAGGCAGGACCCACAGGGGTCAGGCTCGGCGGGGTTAATATGAGCCGTCGGATAGAGAAAATTGATGTCCAGGATTGAATCTAGGGGTTGGATGAAATGTTAACAAAGCGGAGAAAGGGTTAATAATGACTGTTGATCTGTAGAGATCAACGGGTGTAATGGGCTGAAAAACATTAGAACGCGAGGCACATGATTTTAAACCAAAATTGGGAAAAGCATCCTGGACCGTCCAATCTAGACACGTGGATGGTCTAGATGCAATTGGAGGCAGAGGCATCGGCGGGTCAAAGGACTTGGAGTGCGACAAAGTGATTGAGCGTTGGCCGTTGATCTAAGGATCAGATCAACGGTGGGGAGTGAATCAGAGGGATGGCCAATTAGGGTGGAGAAATGTAAAGGCGCAATAGGCATCTCCGATGCAATTGGTGTGATCGGGGAAGGCTGATGTGATTGCACAATCAGGCCATTGTAATCGAAGAAGGGGGGAAAACATATAAAAATGCACCTGGCGAAAACTTGCGATGCGACTTGGCGGTGATCGTTGATCGGACTAAGATCAACGGTCGATAACGTTTGAAGACTTGTACCAACAGGAAAACCTTATAACATGAAAAACAAAATTTAACTGAAAAAACAAAGGTTTCATGGTATGGGCGGGGTATTAAATATATGAAAGGGATAGGCGCCCAACTGTGGGGCCATGGGATGTATGGAATATGATGGGCCTGGGGCTTATGCATATGAGGGCTAATCGGAATCGGAGGTCGGGCTCGGGCTTTTCGATCTAACCATTTTTTTTTTCGATGCGATTGGCGCTCGAGACTTTGACTCTTGGTCTCGGGGCGTAGGTTACATGAATGAAGCGGAGTTTATGTAATGGGCTCAATTTCATCGAAGAAATGATGTGGGTCTTTCAATCTACCCATTTTTTAATTTAAAAACATAACTCCAGTGCATTAGAACAAAACTTTGGGTAAAAGGGTTTTATGTATTTACAAAGGAAAAAATGAATCGGAGATGAATTTTCACAATGATTTAGCACTCGATTGCGGCCACAAGGGTCTATGAAGCAATAATATGATCGGGGGATATGAAACGGAGGGCTAATCACAATTGGAAAACTTTATGAGGCAAAAAGACTTGCGCAATGCGTTTTGTTCTGATGCGATAAGCGCTTGGATGGCTAGCACTTGGTTCTAGCACCAAGGCGTATGGAGGGGAAGTGGTTAGGACTTAGCCCAAGGGGGCTTATGTCCTTATACAAAAATATGTATTTTTTATGATTCTTCAATGTTTTTCAATGGATTTGGGGGTTTCAGTATAGTTTAAAAATGAGTTTTAAACTATGTAAAAATTATTTTCATGAATGGAAGAAGGGGGATCATGAAAATAGTGGAATTTTTATGGGGAAAAAAGGGAAGCAAAATGAAGGTTAGTTTTTGAGTGAAGGAAGGGGAAAATGGTGTTTGAAATAGTATTTTCTCTCATGGAATCAACATAATTTCTTATTTCTAAATGGAAACAACAGTGATTGAAACAAGGGCATGATGTCTTCAAGAGTCTTCAAGAGATAACACTTTTTAGCAGTAAAATTTTTTCCTTGAGGACTCCAAAAATGTTTTAGCCACCATTTGATATGACAAATGTTATAGGTGACTAATAGGGAAAACCATTAATCATGATAAATGTAACTGTAAACTAATCAATGCATAGAAATAAGCATTCAAGCCATGCATAGAGATATATGACTCTCTAACTTTAGGAAATGGCTATCAGACTTTCGGGAAATACATTTAAGACAAACAAACAACTTAAACCACAATGAAGGAATTCCTAAACATAGTATTTCAAGCTATTGGGCACTTTGAAGACAATATTTCATAGTTTTAGGCGAAGGGCAAGCTCAGTACAAGACCTCCTTGGTTCAACAAATGATAATCTAATCAATCAAAAAGAGGTTTCATAGGTGGAGCTATGACTATCCATGAGTAAGCAGGGCATACCGTGAATCATAATTAGCATGCATAAAACCATAAATGAAACAAGCAAACCATATTCTTCAGTTATCAAAGAGAAATCAAGGATTCTTTAATATAACTAAGAATGAAGAAAACATAGAAGCTATAAAGAAATAGGAAATTTGAGGTGCCTCCAAGGGCATGTTTCAAATCTATTCTCTATTGTCTTATAGCAAACAAGAACATGGAATTATGAATGAAAACTAAGAAACAAAATAGAGAGAGACACACTATACCATTCTACCAAGTCATGGAATCCAACAACAATCCTCTTTCATCATCCAAAAGCACTCAAGAAACTCTATAAATACATGAGACAAGTGTTTCTTCCAAATCTTGTATAACAATATATTTCTTCTATTCATCAAGTTCAGCCTTGTTTGCAATGAAAGCCTTTGTAATATATAGGCCAAAGTCAGGAAAACCTCTTAGTTCAACTTGCAATCTCATTGGCCTATCTAAAATATCTGATTTTGTCCTTGAGACTTTGTAAAGCCCAAGGCACAAAATATCTAATAAAATATCTCAAAAATGCTGAAAAAAGAAAATATATTGACTTTTCATAACTAATCATGCACAAAAATAGCTAAACGCACATGAGGAAAAGTCACTTTAGAAAGGTTCATTTTTTACAAAAATACTTAAGAAATACATCAGTAGAAAGTCCCCTGACTTGCCGGCAAACTGTGGAGGCCTTCCCGATGTCGAAACGAGGCCCGTGATGGATCATTGGAAAGCTAGGAATGTCTATTTTCTGAAAATTCTTATTTTTCTCCAAACTGACAACTATAAGTCCTCAAAAAACATACTTCTTTTTAAAAACCCAAAAAATAGGCCTTGCTGATAAACGAGGCAGAGTGTAGAAAAAGTGAGTGTTTTTCGCCATTTTGGGGGAGAAAATGATCTTCAATTGATCTAAAAATCATTGAGTGTATGCCTCTGAAATTATGGCATCCAATGATACCATCTTCATCCTTTGAGGATGCCCCAAACTGAAATGGCGATGCCCATGAATTTTAGCCAAAAACCAAAAAATGACAAAAAACCAAAATTTGTTGAATTTCAGCCAAATTTGGCGAGCAAGACCCTCAAGGGTTTTTTAGAAACATTCTGTGAAGCTGAGGCCAAAATTTGGAGCTTTGAGGTGTCTTTTCTCAATTTTGGTGCCATGCGCCTCCTTTTAGCCTCCTTGAGTTTTTCCTGTGCTGCCTTCAATTTCCGTCGGGCAAACTGATTAAGCTTCTTATATTGCCCGATCATCCTCCATTGAAGTTCAAAGTCTCTATTTGCCTTCTCCAACTTATTTTCCAAGTGATCATTAAACATTTCAAGCCATGCTTCTAAATTTTTCTCTATCTCTTGTGTGAACAACGTAGTGAGAGGCGTAGATTGGAGAAGGGAAGCTTCTTCTTCCTTTTGTTTCTCAAGGGCCTTTTTGAGCCCCATGGTTCTTGGCTTCTTTCTCCTGGGCTGATTTTAATCTTCACTCTCATCAAACTCACCCATGAGTTCTTACAATCTCACTTGTGCTTTGGAGGCCTCTTTTTTGTATTTGATGGCTTGTGTCTCATATACTGCCATATGGACACTCATCTGTTTGTTTTGAACTTGAAAAAAGTGATTGAAGTTTCTATCGCTCTCAAGATCAGTCCTCAAAGCATCAATTTGGTTTTCTCTATTGATCAAGATAGTTTCAAGGATTCAGGCTTCATTGTCGCTATCATCACTTTGAATTTGAATTATGTCGAAGTCCCTCTCCTTGTCATGGCTGCTTTCTTCTTTCTCCTTTCCTTTGCTTTGGGTGGCTCTTTTAGTCTTCCTCCTCTTGGCCAATTCAAAAATGGTCTTCTTGGGAAATTTCCCCTTGCTTCAGAGGGCTCTAGTAACATTTTGAGTTACAACTTTAGGCACCATTTTCCTTGATGTCCAGGGCTTGGCCACTTTCGAAGAAAAGAGCATGGCCCCTTGCCTAGTGGAGGCAGCTAGCACATGCTCTGATGGATCTTTGCCCTTGTTACTTTGCTCATCATTCTTACCATTGTCTTGGATTTCTTCATGGACACCTTGACTATACTTTTGCATTTCCTTTTGAGGGTTGTCCTCCTCACTGTGTTGCACCTCTTCATCATGTTGTTGTTCTTTTTCATGAGGTGACTGTTCATCGTCAAGTGGCTACCTCTCCTCACTGTGTTTTTATTTATGAGTCTGTTGTTCATCATCATGTGGCTGCCTTTCTTCACTATGCTGCACCTGTTCATCATCTGCTGCTCATCATCATGCGGCTTCCTTTCTTCAATGTGCTACACCTGCTTATCATCATGCTTCTCATCATCATCTTCCTCCTCATCATGCCCTTCTTCCCCTTTCCACCTTGTTTCATCATGACGTTGCTCATCATCATATTCCTCCTCTTGCTCATGCTCTTGTTCAATAGGAAATTTGAGCTTCTTGGGAATGGGCTTGCTTGAAGAAGGCGAAGGATGGTGAGTGGAAGGTGAAGGAGATGTATTAAATGAAGGGACAGTGGCGAAATCTAGATGCGCAATGAAGGTATCCCAAGAGATTTCTTTCTTCTCAAGCTGATGAAGAATCATAACCTTGATGAGGGAGTGATGGAAGAGGCAGACTGTCTGCTGAGAAGGAGGTTTTTTCTGAACAATGGAGGCAATTTTCTCAATACTTCTATGTAGGAAGAAAGGGAGATTTAACAATTTGTCTCTTGTGAAATGCATGATAAACCGGATATGGTAGGCATAGACTCAGGAGAACCTTCCCTCGCAAGTGAAGTATTTCATGATTAAATTCATGAGGGGGGCATAACTAGTCAGTAGATATGAGAAGGGAAAAATGGATCGACATGAATCTCTATGATCAGGCTTCAGAAAAGGCTTGTATTGTTCTGAGTCTAGGTGGCTTTGTTTAAACCACTTCTCTCCAACATAAGGGATTTTGCTGGCCTTGGAAACGGATCTTGGAGAGAACTTGAAATCTAAGCCTGTCAGCTGAAAGTGCTTCTGTTGAAACCTCAAAGCACAAAGATGTGTCAAAGGGGAATAGCTCTTCACCTCCTGCACCCTTTGAAAAAAATCTAGACACCCAACCTCATGGGAGTTAAATAGGACTGATGGATGAGCATTAACCTCTTCAGTGGAAACAGGCTCAAACCTCCTGTGAAGGCCACTCCTACTGTCTTGCGTGGGAGGCATTTTGTTTTGAATGTTCTTTGCAACACCACGCTATCTCAAATGGCCCTTGAAATGTTTTTCTCAACCAAACCTCTATCCTCCTTATCAGTCACTGTTTTTGTCTTCTTTATGCCAAATAACAAGTAATTTTCAAAATGAAACAAACTCAATCTTATCACTGTGCTTGGGCCAATGGTATTGAAAAAAGAGATAACTGTGTTTTCTTGTTTGAACAAGGATCTTTGTGTTTTGACAGAAACAAGACACCCTTCCTCCAAACAACACTCTTCTGCTATTCATTGTTTCTTTAAAAGGTAAGAAAAAACAACCTTAGCTTGATTTAAAAGATCTTCATAGAATACTCTGTTTTATGGAACAAAAGAGGTTGCACTAGGTTTCACTATTTTTTCACACACAGAGGACTTTTTCAAAATGACAAGGCTTTGAGACTATGACCACTGTTTTCCCCTTTGATTTTTAACAAAGTCTGCTCTTATTTTACCTGTGGGCTATCAATGTTTTTTAAAGGCGGTCAGGGTCTTTTAATATGGTTAAAACATCCACCCAACACTATAAAAATGTATAACATTCACAGCAACAAAACACTCCGAGTTTGCTCAAAAACACTGCCCTCTAATCACTGTCTCTCTCTTGGCATTCATAACAACAACACCTTTTAATTTTGGACCAAAATCCCACCCTTTAATCATTGTTTTGGTATTGGTTATTTATATGACAAACTGCTCTTGAAAAGACATTGTTTATCTCATTGTTTTTTGGAAGATGAAATGCTTTTAGGACAATTGTTTCTTATTGGAGAAAAACACAACAAACCAGCCCTTTCAGAAATTGAAAATTACCACAAGGTAATGAAAAATACCTCAAAGATCCTTCATGATCCTTGGTTGATCGTTTGGGAGGCTCTTAGGGCTTCTTAGAAGGTGAAAAGAGGCACGGCACATTTTCTAGAAAGAACGCCGCCCAACAAGAAATAGTTGGGTCGGCCTTCGGGCAGTGGTGACCGGTGCTACAAGCGTGCTATGCCAACGTTATAATCCTTTGTAATTTATGCTCTGAACGCGTCGCGTGCTTTTTCAAGCATTCCGCGCAGGATTTAAGCCTCTAAAAACTCTGCAAATGGCTCGAAACTTCATGCTTGGTCCAGTGAACAGCCAGGGGAGCACTTGGTGAGTTTTAAATTTTCAACATGAGCTTTGCAACAGTCTCCCCACCTCTTATATGAAATAAAAAACAAAATTTTTAATATAATGCTTTAGAGGGTTTATGTGTTTGAAAATACTTTTTGTTTTGTCAAAACATGAGCCATTTCCTTTGCAATTTTATCATTTTAAAACGTTATAAAGAATCATCTTCGAACAATTCCTTTGACAAGATGTTGTGGTCGAATCTTGAAAGGCAACATAGTGATGGTTCTCGTTGAAGTAAAAAGGCCTTTTTAAGAAGCTACAAACCCCTTCTACTACCTTTTCAATGTTTCTTATTAAAGAAGAAACTCTGTCACTTCTTCCTATTGCTGACCTTTTTAAAAGAAAAACCTTGCTCAAAGACAAATAAATTATTGTAGATGCATCTTTTGCATGACATTTCTCTTTGATTGTGGGTGAAGCTTAGTTCCATTCACCTAGGTTTTAACATCATCTGTTTATCAAAAGGAACTCCTTTAAAAAGCCTTCCTACAATCAAATGAAATAGCAAGGTATTTTACATGTTCTCATAAAGAACATGCCTTTGTTTGTGATAGTGGCATGCTTCATTTGATTTGAGTGTTTTTCTTGAACTTGAAACACATGCCATATCCTTTCTTACACCTTCATGAACCTATGCATCTATTTGCAAACCCTCCTTCAGAAACCAGGCTTAAGCTACCTTCTTGTCCATTTTGATGTGTTTTTTATAAAATATCTTCATGTACAGGAAGAGAAAAGCTTCTTTGAACATCAACATCACTCTTTGGCCTATGTTTAACCCAGCTCTCAACTCATAAACCTTGAATGGATTTCTACTAATTTCAGCTCTATTTTTTAAAATAACAATCGATAGATTTCATGCCTGTTAATCAACGAGAAGGATCTTTGGAAACTATTAATGAAATTACATACCTCAGTAGGGCCTGTTCATTTTGGCTTTAGATTGCATTTGGAGGAAACCTCTGATATAAGACGAGTCATACCTCTTTGATTATTATAGTACCACTGCTTTCCCTCTGTTTTTAACACCATTTTTCTATCCATAAGCCTTCATTTTCTTTCCCACTGCACTTAAAACTCACTTTTTAGTCAGTGAAACCTATAGTCAATCTTTGAAACACCACTATTGTGTTAGTGGTCTTCATCTATTGGAGACAAGGTGTTAAACAAGCTCTTCAGGAAGTTTGCAATCATTATTAGTTTTTTGCCCTTTAAATGAGGTCATACCTCTATTCCTGGCCCTCTGATTTTTAGACAAAGGAGGCCTTTATCACATTTCTAAACCCTCTGCTTGTAAAATGAAGGAGGTTTTCAACCAATGACCTGACCATTTGCTCAAGTATGGATGAGGTTTTCTCAGTCTTTCAACCCTCTGCTCATGTATGGAGGAGGTTTTCTTAGTGATTCCATTTCATCAGCTTTCAAACAGTGTCTTATTTCCTTTCACTGCCTATTCATGCTTAAGCAAATAACAGTGACAAATTGACAATATGCCACGATGGGAATTTCTCTGAGACATGTAATCTTGCTGTTAAAATACCTTTATGCATCTCTAGACATTAGAAACCACCTAACTAGCATCTGCAGAGTATTACTTGTTATTTATAAGTCACTAACCTTTTGACTGTGTTTGCAGGAGATTATTGAAATAACTCCCTGTCCAGTACTTGCATCCCAAGCTCAAAACTACATGAGAAGTAGTTGTCTTCTCATGTTGAGTTTAATACTGTCTTCTGGAACACTAGTATACTTCTGTTATTTGAAAAAGACATTGAAACACTGTACATCTACCTAATATCAGTGTTAACTATGGCATATGCACTGCCGAGACATCAAGGTTTGTTAGTGTCACGACTTAATGGTGTAATCAAGCTTTACTTTCAGAATAGGAAGGTCATCTAGGACTGGTTGATATAAGATAGAGGTTCTTTTAGCTTTAAGATAGTTTTCCAAGGGAAAATCGCCTAAAGCGCCACTACCTAACTTAGAGGAGACTTCTTGGACAGATTTGAAGTATTCTCTTTGGAGCTGATGGACAAGTTTGTATGGCTAAGTCTAGATAGGGCTTGACAATGATTTTTTATCTCATCATGGGCTGATTGAAATGGTAGGAGGGCAAAAATGTTTATGGGTGTTTTCTAGCTGACAAATTTGACATATTGGAGATCAGCTGCTAGAAAACTTTGGCTTTAACAACCAGTCATCATCAACAGGTGAAAAATACTGATGACTAATAGTGGCTCCATTTGGGGAGGGCAACTCCTTTTCAGGAGGTGTCTAGAATTTCAGATCTCGGTTCTTTGAAGACTAGTGCCTTTATCCATTGGTGCAAATATCCTTCTTCCTTGATGCTATTTCTGAAAATTGACAGCATGATTAACATAAATGATATTTCTACCTACCCCACTATATTTCCTAACATTTTCTCTTCTTTTGGGTGCATTTGGACTAGCAACACTTTGACATAGTATTTTTGAAAAATGACACTATCTAGTTCTACACTTATATCTGCCGAGAGTTCATATTAAGCTGATGAACTCCTTCGTTTCTCTAACTATGCTAGATTGACTATCAAGGTTAAGCTGTTTGAAAGGATTTTATTCTCTTATCTAAAACATGAAATTGAAAAATGACCAAATCAGGATTAGACAGTCTGATTTGTCATATAATTGTGGCACAAAAGAAAAGTTGCACACAAATATTATTTTGCATAAAATTAAATCTAGAAAAACAAGGTTAGGATACACAATTTGTTTTTTCATCCCTGCTTTCCTCTTTGGTTCTGTTTTGAGCATGTGGAACCAGTATCTTTTCCTAATCTACTCTCTTTGATAAGTCAATCTTACACAATGTTGACTATCTTTTCCTCTCACTAACTTATCAGCAAATAAATTTAAAACATGTTCATTTATGATTAGGCTAGATAACTGAAAAAGACATTTGAGCACTGGTAGTGGCATTTAGGCTTGCGTGCTTTCAGCATGACTATTTTTGGGTATGGGGCTGTACCATTGCTTTTAGAAACTGTCCTCTTTTTCTACTTTTTATTGTTTTTGTATTTTCTGCTTTTTCACTTTTTCTTCAAACAATCTAGAACTAAAAAGATGCTCACAAGGCTGAGCTTATTTTCCACTACTGTCTATCTATCCTAATCTAACCTATACACAATATACATTCATTTGGTGAAATATCTTTTCCAACAAAGCCAATCAAGCAGATGATTCCATGAGGGACTTTGCTTCAGTTCTTTCATGATGCTGAAGAAATCAAAAGGCCACTTCCACTTCATTTTTTTTCAGACAGTAGTGCTTAAGTTTTTCCTCATACTTTGCAGCAAACTGTTCATGGTAGAACACACTACTCCTTCTTTAAGGGTCTCTAGGGAAACAGCAAAGGGGTCTTCGAATAATAGCTAGCCTAGAGGATTTGAACAATAGACCTCATTTATGATTACTCCCTCCTTTACTTGACTAACCTTGGGATTATTTTGAAAAATAATCCCTTCTCCCTCTTTATGATTATCTAATTTTGCAACTTCAGAAAGTAATGTTATGCTACCTTCAAGAAATCTTGGTACACCCTGATTTAGTGAGATGATTCATGTTTATGAGCCATTATCCCGATGAGTAGGACTATTCTTTAGCACCAGGTCTTCTTGAGAAGAAATTTTAGTACCAGCATCAGTATGTTCTGTACTTTTAGTATGAGAAAATGCATTAGTAGATAAATCAACAATAGAACACATATACATATATTCTTTACAAAAAGGTTTGGATGTTGGCTATATGCTTAGGATTTCATTGGTTTCTTCTTTTGTTGAAAGGGGTGGTGTCTTTCTCTTCTTCTCGGTGGAACTATGATGTCTCTCTTCCTTTTGTCAATGCTCACAAGGATGAATGTCTTTTTGAGGAAGTATTTCAACCTCAACAACAATTTGTTCTATTGTTTCTTTATGATCAATTTCTTTAGTAGGTAAGGGAGTAGTGGATAACATCTGCTCTATTTCCTCTTCAGTTTAAGGAGGAGGTATTTTTTGTTTTCTTTGGATTGAGAAACAATTTCTTTGCATTTTTTGTGGAAGTTGATCGTGTGGTTGAATGTCCTCTTGTATTTTACAAGGAAGGGCAGAGGGATTGTTATTTGTTTCAATACTTTCAAAGAGCTCTTGTGGATCCTCTCTTATTTTTTGATGGATTTCATCTGGGATCAACTCTCCTTGGTCATCTTGATGGTTAGTTTGGGTAAGAAAATTATGGATCTCCTCTAAATATTCCTCAGGATGCCAATCTCCTAAGTTTTCATCAATGCTTACAAGGTGTTGTATGAGGTCTTCAGATTGATCACAACAATTTTCAGCCAATGATAGAGATGGACAATGCCCTATATAGTGTTTACAAAATACTTTGTGGAAATCCTTCAAAGAAAACAAGATGCCAGGTTCTAGGCCTTCATACCATTCTCTTGCCTTTCCTTCTAATGTACCCATGAACATTTTCATGAGGCAGTCCTCATTCCATTCAACCTTTATCCTCCATACATGTATATGAAAAATGATGAGATGTAATAATGGGTCATCAACCTTTTCATATCGAAATATAAGTAGGTTTTCTATCCAATTTACGTCTTTAGGCATTTTGTGTGGGAATCCAGGGATATGTTCTCTGCTCATCGGAGCATATCTCCTTTGTGTCCTTGGATCCATCTTTGTCAATTAGATAGGGTCACTGTGTCTTTTCAATCATTCTAAAGTTCTCTACCAGTGGAGTCTTTTGGTCTAATGAAGGTTGTGGAGTCACCAGATGGAGGATTTGAACGGTGTTGTCCACCAAGCATGATTGGGATTGCTTAATGCATTCCCAGGAGATTTTATAGGAACTAGTGGATTAATAGGCCTACTGGAGGCTAGTGGAGTCTCCAAGTGGATGTTTTTAGTTTTTTTTAGATATATGTGTATGGTCCACCACCAATACTGATAAAAAGCCAATCTAGGGATGTATTTTGGGATTTTTTGAGTTTCCTATATGTAGCCCTGACCTTTGGAAGAGTTTCCTATAACTGAATCAACATTTTGCTAAGATGGTGAAAGAGCTAGCTTCTACTCTTCAAACAACACTTAAGTTTTCTAAGTTTGATTAAGACTTGGGGAGTTACTAAGGAATACTTAGATTGTCACTAACTCGGAAGGTCCCACCATGATTGCCACTATATTAGGGAGCGGTGGGATAAGTCAATCAGATAGTATTCTTAAGGCTGCTAGAATGTTTTAGGGAATCTAATTTTGTTTATCACTCAGAGTCCCACCGTGATCGCCATTATGTTAGTGTGGCGATGAGGTGGCTAAATGGCCGGTATGTTTGAAGATAAGGGATTTCTGAAGTCCTAAGGTGTACTTATATTGTCACTAACACAGAGTCCCACCGTGATCACCATTATGTTAGGGTGGCGATGAGGTGGCTAAATGGCAGTTATGTTTGAATATAAGGGATTTTTGAAGTCCTAAGGTGTACTTAGATTGTCACTAACTCAGAGTCCCATCGTGATTGCCATTATGTTAGGGTCCCGTGATTTGTCTGATTGTCAAGCCAAATGACAATGTAACATCAAACCAGTATTTGGAGCCTAAGGACCTAGCCTTCCTGGACTCAGAGAGGGCTCTCTCTATTTGTGTAAGGGATATCTGTGTGTTTTCTTATTTTATTCTTTATTTTAGGCTAGTTATGAAGTAGGTTTTTGGTTTTGGTTTTTAGTTTTGTGAGGGATGAACTGATCAAAGACTAAGATAGGTAAAAAAATGTCAGATCAACTGGGCTATGGGGTCAAAAAGGTCAAGAAATTTTTCAGGTGGTGATACAAGGTTGTTGAAGGGCCGATTTGAGCGAGGTAAAATGGATCTTTGGGTAAAATGGAGTGAGATGGACATTAACTTGTGAAGAACAAAGGATTTCAAACATAAATAGTTTAATATTTGACATAAACATGGCAGGGCAAACCATTAATCATGAGAAATGTAACTGTAAACTATTCAATGCATAGAAATAAACATTCAAGCCATGCATAGAGATATATGACTCTCTAAATTTAGGAAATGGCTATCAGACTTTGGGGAAATAAATTTAAGACAAACAAAAAACTTAAATCACTATGAATGAATGCCAAAACATAGTATTTAAAGCTATTGTGCACTTTGAAGACAATATTGCATAGTTTTAGGCAAAGGGAAAGATCAGTACAAGACCTCCTTGGTTAAACAAATGACAATCTAATCAATCAAAGGGAGGTTTCATAGGTGGAGCTATGACTAGCCATGAGTAAGTAGGGCATACCGTGAATCATACTTAGCATGCATAAAACCATAAATGAAACAAGCAAACCATATTCTTCAGTTATCAAAGAGCAATCAAGGATTCTTTAATATGACTAAGAATGAAGAAAACATAGAAGCTATAAAGAAACCGGAAATTTGAGGTGCCTCCAAGGGCATGTCTCAAATTTATTCTCTATTGTCTTATAGCAAGAAAGAACATGGAATTATGAATGAAAAATAAGAAACAAAATAGAGAAAGAGACACTATACCATTCTACCAATTCATAAAATCCAACAACAGTCCTCTTTCATCATCCAAAAGCACTCAAGAAACTCTCCAAATACATGAGACAAGTGTTTCTTCCAAACCTTGTATAACCATATATTGCTTCTATTCATCAATTTCAGCCTTGTTTACAATGAAATCCTTTGGAATATATAGGCCAAAGTGAGGAAAACCTCTTAGTTCAAATTTCAATCTTGGCCTATCCAAAATATCTGATTTTGTCCTTGAGGCTTTGCAAAGCCCAAGGCACAAAATATCTAATAAAATATCTCAAAAATGATAAAAGGAAAATATATTGAATTTTGATAACTAATCATGCACAAAAATAGTTAAAGGCACATGAGTTAAAGTCACTTTAGAAGGGTTCATTTTTTACAAAAATACTTAAGAAATACATCAGCAGAAAGTCCCCTCACTTGCTGGTAATCTTTGGAGGCCTTACTGATGTCGAAACGAGGCCCGTGATGGCTCGTTGGAAAGATCTGAATGTCTATTTTCTGAAAATTATTATTTTTCTCAAAAATAACCACTAAAATTCCTCCAGAAATAGACCTTTGTGTAAAAACCCAAAAAATAGGCCTTGCTGATAAATGGGGTAGAGTGTAGAAAAAGCGAGTGTTTTTCACCATTTTGGGGGAGAAAATGATATTCAATGGATCTGAAAATATCTGAGTATATGCCCCTAAAATTATGGCATCCAATGATACCATTTTCATGCTTTGCGGATGCCAAAAACTGAAATGGCGATGCCCATGAGTTTTAGCCAAAAACCCAAAAATGACAAAAAACCAAACTTTGTCGAATTTCGCCCAAATTTGGTGAGAAAGACCCACAATGGTTTTCAGAAACATGTTGTGAATCTTAGGCAAAAATTTTGAGCTTTGAGGTGTATTTTCTCAATTTTGGTGTCGGGCGCCTCCTTTCAGCCTCCTTGAGTTTTTCTTGTGCGGTCTTCAATTTCCACTGGGCAAACTGATTGAGCTTCTTATAATGCCCGGTCATCCTCCGTTGAAGGTACAAACCTCTATTTTCCTTCTCCAACTTCTTTTCCAAGTGATAATTAACCCTCTCAAGCCATGCTTCTCGATTTTTCTCTATCTCTTGTGTGAACAACGTAGTGAGAGGGGTAGATTGGAGAAGGGCAGCTTCTTCTTCCTTTTGTTTCTCAAGGGCCTTTTTGAGCCCCATGGTTCTTGGCCTCTTTCTCCTGGGCTAATCTTCATCTTCACTCTCATCAAACTCACCCATGAATTTTTCTAATCTCACTTGTGCTTTGGAGGCCTCTTTTTTGTATTTGATGGCCCGTGTCTCATATACCACCATATGGACAATCATCTGTTTGTTTTGAACTTGAAAAAAGTGAATGAATTTTCTATCCCTCTCAAGATCAGTCCTCAAAGCATCAATTTGGTTTTCTCTATTGATCAAGAGAGTTTCAAGGATTCGGGCTTCATTGTTTCTATCATCACTTTGAATTTTAATTATTTCAAAGTCCCTCTCCTTTTCATGGCTGCTTTCTTCTTTCTCCTTTCCTTTGCTTTGGGTGGCTCTTTTAGTCTTCCTCCTCCTGGGAAATTCGACAATGGGCTTCTTGGGAAATTTCCCCTTGCTTCAAAGGGCCCTAGTAACATTTGGAGTTACAACTTTGGGCACCATTTTCCTTGATGTCTGGAGCTTGGCCACTTTCGGAGAAGAGAGCATGGCCCCTTGCCTAGGAGAGGCAGATAGCACATGCTCTGTTGGCTCTTTTCCCTTGTTACTTTGCTCATCATTCTTGCCATTGTCTTGGATTTCTTCATGGACGCCTTGACTGTCCTTTTGCATTTATTTTTGAGGGATTTCCTCCTCACTGTGTTGCACCTCTTCATCATGTTGTTTTTCTTTTTCATGAGGCGGTTGTTCATCATCAAGTGGATGCCTCTCCTCACTTTGTTTTTCTTTATGAGTCTGTTGTTCATCATCATGTGGCTGCCTTTCTTCATTGTGCTGCACCTGTTCATCATCATGCGACTGCCTTTCTTCACTGTGCTTCACCTGTTCATCATCATGCTACTCATCATCATCTTCCTCTTCATCATGCCCTTCTTCCCCTTGCTACCCTGTTTCATTGTGATGCTGCTCATCATCATCTTCCTCCTCTTGCTCATGCTCTTTTTCAATGGGAAATTTGAGCTTCTTGGGAATGGGCTTGCTTGAATAAGGCGAAGTATGGTGAGTGGAAGGTGAAGGAGATGTATGAAATGAAGGGACAGTGGCGAAATCTGGATGCGTAATGAAGGTATCCCAAGATATTTATTTCTTCTCAAGCTGATGAAGAATGATAAACTTGATGAGGGAGTGATGGAAGAGGCAGGCTGTCTGCTGAGAAGGAGGTTTTTTATGAACAGTGGAGGCCATTTTATCAATACTTATATGTAGGAAGAAAGGGATATTTAACAATTTGGCTCTTGTGAAATGCATGAGCGACCGGATATGGTAGGCATAGACTTAGGAGAACCTTCCCTCACAATTGAAGTATTTCATGATTAGCTTCATGAGGGGGGCATAAATAGTCAGTAGATATGAGAAGGGAAAAATGGATGGACATGAATCTCTATGCTCAGGCTTCAGAAAAGGCTTGTATTGTTCTGAGTCTAGGTGGCTTTGTTTAAACCACTTCTCTCCGGCATAAGGGATTTTGGTGGCCTTGGAAATGGATCTTGGAGAGAACTTGAAATCCAAGCCTACCAGCTGAAAGTGCTTCTCTTGAAACCTCAAAGCAAAAAGATGTGTCAAAGGGAAATATCTCTTCACCTCCTGCACCCTTTGACAAAAATCTAGACACCCAACCTCATGGGAGTTAAACGGGACTGATGTATGATCATTTACCTCTTCAGTGGAAATAGGCTCAAACCTCCTGTGAAGGCCACTCCTACTGTCTTGCCTGGGGGGGCATTTTGTTTTGAATGTTCTTTGCAACACCGAGCTGTCTCAAATTTCCCTTGAAATGTTTTTCTCAACCACACCTCTATCCTCCTTATCAGTCACTATTTTTGTCTTCTTTATGCCAAACAACAAGTATTTGTCAAAATGAAACAAACTCAATCTTATCACTGTGCTTGGGCCAATGGTATTGAAAAAAGAGATAACTGTGTTTTATTGTTTGAACAAGGATCTTTGTGTTTTGACAGAAAAAAGACACCCTTCCTCCAAACAACACTCTTCTTCTATTCACTGTTTTTTTACAAGGTAAGAAAAAACAACCTCAGCTTGATTTAAAATATCTTCATAGAATACTATGTTTTATGGAACAAAAGAGGCTGCACTAGGTTTCACTATTTTTTCACACACAGGGGAATTTTTCAAAATGAAAAGGCTTTGAGACTATGACCATTGTTTTCCCCTTTGATTTTTAACAAAGTCTGCTCTTATTTTACCTGTGGGCTATCAATGTTTTTTAAAGGCAGTCAGGGTCTTTTAATATGGTTAAAACATCCACCCAACCTTAAAAATGTGTAACAATCACAGCAACAAAACACTCTGATTTTTCTCAAAAACACTGCCCTCTAATCACTATCTCTCTCTTGGCATTCATAACAACAACACTTTTTAATTTTAGACCAAAATTCCACCCTTTAATCACTATTTTGGTCTCAGTTCTTTATATGAAAAACTGCTCTCAAAAAGCCACTATTTATCTCATTATTTTTTGGAAGATGAAGTTCTTTTAGGACAATTGTTTCTTCCTGGAGAAAAACATAGCAAACCACCTCTTTCAAAAATAAAAAATTACCACGAGGTAATGAAAAATACCTCAAAGATCCTTCACGAGCCTTGGTTGATCGTTTGGGAGTCTTTTAGGGCTTCTTAGAAGGTGAAAAGAGGCATGACACGTTTTCTGGAAAGAACGTCGCTCAACAAGAAACAGTCGGGTTGGCCTTTGGGCAGTGGTGACTGGCGCTACAGGCGCACAGCACCAACGTTATAATCCTTTGTAATTTATGCTCTGAACGCGCAACGTGCTTTTCCAGGCACACCGCGCAGGCTTTAAGCCTCTAAAAACTCTACAAATGGCTTGAAACTTCTTGCTTGGTCAAGTGAATAGCCAAGGGAGCACTTGGTGAGTTTTAAATTTGCAACATGAGCTTTGCAATGATCTCCCCACCTCTTATATGAAAGAAAAAATAGACGTTTTCATATAATGCTTTAGAGGGTTTATGTGTTTGAAAAGACTTTTTGTTTTTTCAAAACATGAGCCATTGCCTTTGCAATTTTATCATTTAAAAATGTTATAAAGACTCATCTTCGAACAATTCCTTTGACAAGATGCTGTAGTCGACTTTTGAAAGGAAACATAGTGATGGTTCTCATTGAAGTAAAAAGGCATTTTTAAGAAGCTACAAACCCCTTCTACTACCTTTTCATTGTTTCTTATTAAAGAAGAAACTCTTTCACTTCTGCCTATTGCTAGCCTTTTTAAAAGAAAAACCTTGCTCAAAGATAAAATAAATGATTGTAGATGCATCTTTTGCATGGCATTTCTCTTTGAGTGTGGGTGAAGCTTAGTTGCATTCACCTAGGTTTTACCATTATCTGTTTATCAAAAGGAACTCCTTTAAAAACCCTTCCTACAATCAAATGAAACAACAAGGTATTTTACATGTTCTCATAAGGAACAGGCCTTTTTTTGTGACAGTGGCATGCTTCGTTTTCTTTGAGTGTTGTTCTTGAACTTGAAACACATGCCATATCCTTTCTTACACATTGATGAACCTATGCGTCTATTTGCAAAGCCTCCTTCAGAAACCAGGCTTAGGCTACCTTCTTGTCCATTTTGATGAGTTTTTTGAAAAATATCTTCATGGACAGAAAGAGAAAAGCTTCTTTGAACATCAACATCACTCTTTGGCCTATGTTTAACCCAACTCTCAACTCATAAAACTAGAATGGATTTCTACTAATTTCAGCTCTATCTTTTAAAAGAACAATGGCTAGATTTCATGCCTGTTAATCAAGGAGAAGGATATTTGGAAACTCTTAATGAAATTACATACCTCAACAAGGCCTGTTCATTTCAGCTTCAGATTGAATTTGGAGGAAACCTTTGATAGAAGACAAGTTGAACCTCTTTGATTGTTACAGTACCACTGCTTTACCTCTGTTTTTAACACCATTTTTCTATCCATAAGCCTTCAGTTGCTTTTCCACTACACTTAAAACTCATTTTTTAATTAGTGAAACCTATATTCAATATTTGAAACACCATTGATGTGTTAGTGGTCTTCATCTATTGAAGACAAGGTGTTAAACAAGTTCTTCAGGCAGTTTGCAATCATTGTTAGTTTTGTGCCCTTTAAATGAGGTCATACCTCTGTTCCTGTCCCACTGCTTTTTAGACGAAGGAGGCCTTTATCACATTTCCAAACCCTCTACTTGTAAAATGAAGGAGGTTTTCTCAGTATTTCAACCCTCTGCTCATGTATGGAGGAGGTTTTCTTAGTGATGCCATTTCATCAGCTTTTAAACCGTGTCATCTTTCATTTCACTGCATATTCATGCTTAAGAAAATAATAGTTACAAATTGACAATATGCCACAATGGGAATTTCACTGAGACATGTAATCCTGTTGTTAAAATACCTTTATGCATCTCTAGACATCAGAAACCACCTTGTTAACTCGCAATCTGAAACTCAGGCTGAAAAGGAAAATCAGGGTAACAACTAAACCACACTCATCCTTGTAGCTAGCTTTACAAGGATAGGAGAGGGCTCTCTCCGTAGAATAGATATTCAATAACACAATAATAAACTGATTTTAGGCTAGATATATGACTTTGAAAGGGGTTTTGATAAATGACTGAAATTTTCAGGGATGTATGGGACAAAAGGACATCATGAGCTGGGGAATTAAATCTAGAACACAGATATTTCATGGGGCAAGGTAGGCAGGAGGTTTAGCAATCAAATTGAAATAAGATGGATTGGAAAGATTGTTGAGAAGCTAAAAAGGGCATAATAAATGACTCCTTTTCAAACATAAGAAAATACACAGAGTATGAATGATTCCCCAAGGCAGAGCATATAAAATGGATTTGACCTTTCTAACTTGGAAACATTCAACTGGAAATGTTTATGAATGAATGATGAAACATAAAAATGTACATATGAACACAAAATAGAGACATATGGTAAAACTCAAACCACATGAATCCCACAAATCAGAGCTGCATCACTTTATTAATTCCCTGCCAAACTGTACAAAGGAGCGGAAAGCTCACTGCCACACTATTCCCCTCTTCTGAGTTTTTCAGACCTCAGACTTTCAGCCCTTGCAAATAATTAGAATTCACAATAAATAGACAGATTATGCAGAAATACAAATCGATGGGAAGAGGAGAAATCACAACTGAAGATGGACTGTTACAATTTTGTTTCTCGGACTCTGATGTTTCGCTTTCCTTTGGCCCCTTTGAAGAAAACTGACTTTTTATTAATCTGCCGTTGAAAGAATACAGAATGAAATTACCTACTTTTCATGAAGGGAAAAATGCATTTAAATGGAGGCGGGACTCATATTACAATCGCAATCGGAATGGATGGGCAGCGGGATATATAATATAAAGTGGATAAATGAAATCGCAATCAGGATCGGGGAGTAGGCGGAGTGATATTATATATGATACAAACTTCCGATGCGATTGGATGGGAAGAGCCTTTGTATGAATAAATATAATAAAAAATTTTGGATTACAAAGGGAAAAGTCCTTTATTATATGAACAGGTGGATGTATAGTATGGTGGGCCCGGGGTCAATCGCAATCGGAGATCGGGAGTAGGGACAATCGCAATCGGGAGGTAAGGATGTGCGATGGCATGATTGAAAAGTTTTGATTGACTGGGGACTGTTGGATTTGGACGAGGAGATCAACGGTGGAGGGATGATCGAGGGTGTTGCGGTCGGGGGAGCAGATTGGATGATCGGGGGGGAACTTGACATTGCGATGATCGGAGTTTTGTGCGATCAATCGCATTGCAAGTTTTTGCGATGGACTAATTGGAGCTTTTCATATAGATGTTGCGATCGAAGGAGTTTTCCGATTGCTATTTATAAATAAAACTTTAAGTTTTATATTATAAAGTTTTGACTATATGCGTGGTGGGGAAGTGGTTTATATGGCGGGGGGGGGTTATATATGATATAACTTTGCTTATAAATTCTATGGGTATAGAAAAGGGGAAGTGGTTCATATTAGATCGCATATGTATTTGAAGATTTTATAATGCAATTTGTGTGATCGGAAAGGGAAAAAAAGGGTTTTTTAAAGGGAAATGATCATAAAGTTAAAAGGGAAAATGGGAAATAGGGGGGAGCTTAGGGAATAGAGGGCTTTTACTTCACTTAAGCATAAAATTCAATCCAGAAGTTAGTTTTGAGAGTGTAGTATACCGTTGGAAAGCTCTTTCTGGGCTCTTTCTGACAGATCTTCTTTGAAGATGATCTGGTGCTGAACATCACTTTGTGGAGATAACAGCTTCTGAATTTTGACTGAAAGGCAAAGCATCATGCTTTCACCTCAAAACATGGTTTTGAGGTGAAGCTTGCATCAAACTGAACAAATGATATCTCTAATTTGCCTATTTTCTATGCTTTGTATTTATTGACTTCCTCATGACCTTGCTGATCTTTATTGCCACTTAACTCATTTAATTTAACCGTGCTGAGACCTTAGAGACTAATGAGACCCATCCTATGACCTACTGATATGATTTTGAGAATTAAAGTGACTAATGACTGAAGAACCTAGGGAGGAGAATCAGCAAGTACCTCATGAGGGAAAACTGATAAAAATTAATACCATCAACGAATCCATGACCTAGCGGAATGGTGAAATTTATTCGGTATGAGACACCTAATATGCAAATGCAAAAGAGAAATTTTGATCACGAATGGCAGTATGACTAGACTGACACTAACATTGGCTCCAATGGGGATGGTAGCTCCTTGGAGGTGCCAAGAACACCGTAGACCAAGTAGCCTTATTCATTGGGCATGGAGTCAAAAATACTGAAACACTAACACAATGCAGACTGACACTGACTCAAGACTGAAGGACTGAAATAAAACCAAATTATACACATAACATTCAAGTTTTATAGCCTTCACCTCGGGCTCCTAAGTTCCATGACTGTGTACTCTGAACTTTGATAAACATGACATGGTATATACAATGATGATGACATAGATTATGATCCTTTGTCTTCAAAAATGGTAGTTCTTCAAAAGCCTACCATTTACTGCTCCTCCAAGGCAATCTTGGCCATCCATTTCTGAAAGCAAGAAGGCATTCTGTCCTCTGTATGCTAAAATCCTATATGTTCCTTTCCATAGATTGTAGAACTTACCATGCTTCCCTTTGTCTTCATTTTTGGCATCCCATTTCAACACTATATCATCCAGCTAAAACTTTTTTGCTTTTGTCTTTCTGTCATAGATCCTTTTAATCTTCTCCTGAAACTGAATAGCATTCTGTGATACTTCCTCTCTTGTTTATTGAATGTGGATCATTTGATTGATCCTTCGTTGATTGTCATTGTCCTCGCTGCCAACTTCTTGCAATAATCTCATAACTGGGACTGTAAGAGATGTAGGAAAGATAGCAGCAGTTTTATAAACCAGCTCAAATGGTGACATACCTATTGATCTTTTACTGCTAACTCTGTCTGCCCACAGTGCATTGATGAGCTTTTGGTGCCAGTTTCTTTTGTTTGCCTCCAGCATTTTCTTAATTATATTCACCAGTGATTTCTTAGAGGACTCAGCCAAGTCGTTTCCTTGTGGATAATACGTTGTCGAATGGCCCAATGCAATGTTGTATTTGTCACAAAAATCGATCATTTTCTTGGATCTGAACGCGGCTGCATTGTTTGTTATGATTGTGCATGGGCAGCCAAAATGAGATAAAATATTTGATTCCAGGAATTGAATGATTACCATTTCTGTTGCTTGCCTGGCTGGGATGGCCTCAATCCATTTCGTAAAGTAATCTGTCCCTGTCAATATCCATCGATGTTGTGCTGAGGATGCGGGATGAATTTCTCCAATGAAATCGCGCCCACACTGCTGAAAGGGTGCGTTCACTGAAAGTGGTTTCAAAGGGAGTGGAAGCAATTTCTTCTTTCCTTGGAAGATTTTTCATTCATGAAATTTCATCACGTTCTTATATAAATCAGAGAATAATGTGGGCCAATAATATCCTGCCCTCAATATCTTGTTAGCTATAGTCTTCCAAAACAAGGGAACGCTACAATCGCCTTTATGAAACTCATGCATTACTTTCTGCGCTTCTTCTTCAACCAAACAATTGAGCAAAACACCTCCCGAATCTTTTCAATACAGAGCGTTGTCTAAAATGTAGTATTTTGTGGATTTTAGCTTCAGAGATCTACCTTTACTCTTGGTCATGCCCGTAGGAGGTGACAAATGCTGAAGGACATAGACGATATCTGAATACCACGGGGATTGTAGAAAAATATCTGCAATTGGAACCAAAAAACCTTCATCTTCATCTTCTGCCACTGCTGTTACAAGGTTTATATCTAAAGCACACAGATTTGATTGGGCCATCAATTTCGCCGATTCTTGGCCTTTGATCAACTTCGTGGGCTTGATCTCCAGATCGTACTCCAACATAGCTACTATCCACTTGCCTCTCCGACCTTCTGGATCAGTTTGCATCAACACATACTTCACTGCTGATTTAGGGACATAAGCTATAGTATGTGAATGAAGAATATAGACCCTGAAATCCTTCAATGCCTTGATCAGATCCAATGCCTGTTTTTCAATAATGTTATACCTCAAAGCAGCATCTCTAATAGTTCTACTGAAAAAGGAAATTGGCTTTTCGATCTCGTCTCTCTTTTGCATTAAAAAAGTAGCTAAATTATGCTCTGATGTGAACGAAAATATGATAAAGTCTTGAGTGTAGTCGGGACTGATAAAAACTGGGGCATTGCACAAAGAAAACTTTACCAGATTGAATGATTTGATGGCCTCCTCACTCCATTTAACAGTGATGTCTTTCTTCAACATATTAGTCATTTCCCTCAAATGTTTAGCCAGATTGGGTATAAATCAACGTAAGAAGTTCATCTTACCATTGAATCCTTGGATCTCCTTCTTGTTTTGTGGCAGGTATATGAGATGAATTTCCTCCACTCTAGCTGGATCGATGCGAATACCATATTTGGAGATGATGTGCCCCAGCAGATTGCCTTCATCCATGGCAAAGAGACACTTCTTGGGATTGAGAGAAATTCTGAATTTTCTGCATCGCTGAAAAACCACTCTCAAATGGTGAAAATGCTCATCATCGGATCCTGAAAACACTGTCAAATCATCCAAATAAACAACCAAAAAAACATCTTTTTCATTTGCAAAAGCGATGTCCATTGCACGCTGGAAAGTAGCTCCTGCATTCTTCAGTCCAAAAGGAATTTTGGCATACTGGAAGGTTCCCCAGGGTGTTGTGAAGGCAGTTTTATCTTGGTCCTTCTCATGCACCAAGATTTGGTTGTAGCCTGAGTAGCCATCAAGTAGTGATATCCTGGATGCTCCAACTACTCTCTGCAGAATATGGTCCATTTTTGGAAGTGGATAATTATCCTTCAAGGAGGCCTTATTCAAGTTCTGAAAATCTATACACAACCTTATCTCTGCAGTCTTCTTACGCACCAGGACAAAATTTGAAATCCAATCAGAAAATCTAATAGGAACTATGATTCCTGCTTTGTACAACCTATTTACTTCCTTTTCAATTGATGGCAGCAGCTTCGGGTTGATTCTTCTCAGCTTCTGTCTGAAAGGCTTCTGATCCAGCTTGATAGGAATAGTATGTTGGATTATGTTCTTATCATACACCTTCAAGTCTGAATAATCCCATGAAAATACATCAGAAAATTCAGAAAGCAACTTCACATGCTTCTCCTTCACTTCAGGGGGCAATGTCTTTGACAATTTGACAAACTTGGGCTGATCAGTTGTTCCAATATTCACATCTTCAACTCCTTTCTCTATGGGCACCAAGCTTGACTTCTTTGCAACATCGTCCTGATCAAACAGATCCTCTAGAGGTATGAGACCTCTAGGAATTACATTATCTTTCAGCTGAAATATGTCCGTCTGGTTTGTTTCCAATTCTTGATCATAATCACATACTCACCTTCTATGGGAGTGTCCTTGAATTTTCCATCACCCTGCAAAAATTCATTTATCTCATTATCATCCCAAAATACTTGCCAATACCTTAAATTTTCCAGAACAGCAGGCCTATGTTTTACATGGATCTCAAATTTGTTGCTGGAGTTCATCAAAATCTTCAGGTTACTTGCAGTAGTGGCCAAAGAATCAACAATAAGATTCTGCATCCTGGGCACTGTTGTCAAAGTGTACTCTGGGAATGTCTTCAAAATGTCCAGAACTGCATATCTGTATGCCCTTAGTCTTGGATGTTTTGCTTGGTATTCTCCTTTCACCTACTTGATTATTAACTCCGAGTCACCATACACAGAAATCCTTTTTGCCTTCAACTTCTTCAAGATTTTGAGGCCTGCAATCAGAGCTTCATATTCTGCTTCATTGTTAGAGCAGTCAAAAGCCAGCTTATAAGCACATACTCTAACATTACTAGGGACCTTCTCAGGTTGAAAAATAGGACTCCTAATCCATATTCCAATGTCAGCTCCATCCTTACCAACAACTCCATCAAAATCCATACCCCATAGGCCTTCTTCTTCTTCTTGTAGATGCTGAAATTTAGTTTCTTCCTTCTTTTCACCTTGGCTGATTGCTGGCTATTCGTTGTCTTTTTGTTGCTGGCAAGCAGGAGACTCAGAAATACTTGCCTCTTTGTACTTTCCCTGTTTGAGGACTTCTCTGAAATTTTCTGAAATCTCAGGTATCTCCTCAACTTGTACCAACTGAACATCCTCATCATTTAAACCACCATCCGAATATAAGACAAAAGACTCTAAATCTGTGTGAACTGCATTGATGGGATGATTTACTGGCTTGTATTTGCTGGTGATCATGTATTTCATTTTATTTTCCCTATATAACTTTCTCAACTGACCAAATACAGGGATTGTGGCATAGGAGAAATCAAGCTGTATGGTCCCCTTAAGTTTTGCACCCCAAGACCTAGACAGAAGCATTCCAAACCATGGTGGGACATCAGTAACAACTACATCCATCAAGACATTTTTGGTTGGGATTTTATCTAAAGACACTACTAAATCTTTGATGAGACCGATACAATAGACCCTACTTGAGTCGAAAGAATAAAAATCATGGTATTTTCTAGTAACGTCAAGGCCTAACTTCTCCATGGCAGCTTTGGGCATCAAATTATGCGAGGCCCCGGAGTCCAACATGGCGTTATGCAAGATAAACTCATGCAACCTAAGACTTGGGTAAAAGGGGGGAACTTCATTTTCTTCAGACTCTTGTGTGGCTGGACCAAAAATAATTTCAGGGTAGTCATCTTCCACATTAACCATATCAGAAAGAGGGTCAATTTGCAAGACTTTAGACACCTGATTTTTATACACACTATTCTTCACCAACTCGGTCAGGGGCACAAACACTTTGAGTTTGGAAATTTCATTTTATAAATTAAAGGAAGGATATTTTTCTACCTCTTTAATGGGAGGGTCTTTCTTCTCAGTTTTCTCCTTCGCTATGCTCTGCTGGCTTTTTCCATTTGCTGTGTTAGTTGCTGCGGGTGCTTTGCTGGATGAAGGATTGACCGGATCTTTTCCTTTCTTATGTGCCTCGTCCTTAATTTTGATTTCTTTTCTCTTTTGAATAGGAATGATTGTGACGTTTCTATTCCTCAGAGAATACCGCCTTTGCTGGGCTGATAGAGCGTTCATATACCCTCTCTGGTAATCATCCGATTCTTCTTCTAACACTGCGTCAATTTCCAAGATGAAATTTTCGTCCCCTCGAATGTCTGGAGTCGCCACTTTGTATTCTTCATCTTCTGTGAGGAAAATGGGCTCACCATCAGCTGCAAAAAAATTATTGGTTTCAAACAGGGGACCATCGTCATCTGAGTCAGTCCCTTGCACGTAGTTCTGCTGTAATGGCGTTTTAATCTGCTGTTGTGGTGCCACTTGGTCCTGCGCCCTCTGTTCTCTCTGTCTAATTCTGAATTGCGGCTGCTACTGTCCTCTAAAATTCAGATTTCTTATTTGGGGTTTCGGTCTGTCTAAAATCATTAATCGATCAACCATCCTTTCCATTGTACGAATTAGTGCGTCCATTTTGTTGTCCGAAGGGGAGGCTTCCTCTTTCACCACGACTTTCTTTTCAGCTCTGTCTCGAGCTCTTCTAGCCATCAAATTAGCTTCAACGCTTACTGCTATCTTTTGCATCTCTTCAAGTGACAGTGGATCTCTTTCATGCAGTTGATATGCCATATCAGCATCAAAACCATCCAGAAACTTCAGCATAGCTGAATCCACGAGAGGTTTGAGGTTAGCCGGAATATAATTGTATACTGCATTGAATCTAAAACAATAGTCTTGCACCATTTCACCCACATTTCTTTTAATATTCTCATATTCAGACAGAATTTGGTGTGGATTCCTTTTCACTTCCCACCGGTCTAAGAACTGTGTGTGTAAATCTTGTAATGTGTGAATGGAGTCTGTTGGTAAAGTTATAAACCACTTTCTAACTTCACCTCCAAAGCTTTGAACAAACAACCTGGTAGCTACATTCTCTTCTTCTACTTCATGCAAGTCAAAAAATTCATTCATATTGTCAACATGCTGCTGGGATGTAATGCCCTGAGTGGCATCAAAGATAGTAATTTTACTCTGATAGTCAGCAGGCATATCATTGAGAACCTAAGGTAACACCAAGGGTGCATAGTGGGCAGCCATGACTCTGGGTGGGTTTACAACAGGATTTGCAGGATTTGGGGGAGGTGTTGTTGGAGGAGATGATAACCGGGAATTGACTAAAGGGGATACTGATGAATTAGGAGGAGTAAATGCTACTCCTGATGACTCTGAAGGCTCGGGAATATATTTTGCAGTGATGGAGTGAGGAGAATTCAAAATGTAGTCATCAATGGAAGCATTTTCTCTCTGAACTTCGATATATACAAGAAAATTTGGATCTAAAACCGTGTCTTCAATTGCAGTTTCAGACTTACTTCTAAACAAAGATAGCTCAAAAATCTCGTCAGAAGAAAGCTCTTCTACAAAAAACCACTCACTGGGCCAAGTATGGGACCTAAGAATAGGTGTAAGACTTAGCTATCCCTCTTGTCTTCTCACTATTCTAGGGATAATATTTGGATTTTCAAACACAGGGGGAGGATTTGGATCAGGATTAGCCCTTGTATATCTTCTTGAACCCAGTGTGGTCAAATTACAACTGTACAATATTTATATCAGCCTAGAAAACTCTAAAATATCATCATCGAGACTTTTACAAGAAAAATATTACTGGGGTGATAAAATTTCTATGCAAAAAGTTTTTAATGTTCCCCAGTATGGTCTCCAGAGATGTTAACATCCAATCTGAAACTCAGGCTGAAAAGGAAAATCAGGGTAACAACTAAACCATGCTCAGCCTTGTAGCTAGCCCTACAAGGACATGAGAGGGCTCTCTCCATAGAATAGATATTGAATAACACAATAATAAACTGATTTTAGGATAGATATATGACTGTGAAAGGGGTTTTGATAAATGATTGAAATTTTTAGGGATGTATGGCACAAAAGGATAGCATGAGCTGAGGAATTAAATCTAGAACACAGAATATTTCATGGGGCAAGGTAGGCAGAAGGTTTAGCAATCAAATTGAAATAAGATGGAGTGGAAAGACTATTGAGAAGATGAAAAGGGCATAATAAATGAATTCTTTTCAAACAGAAGAAAATACACAGAGTATGAATGATTCCCTACGGCAGAGCATATAAAATGGATTCGACCTTTCTAACTTGGAAAAATTCAACTATAAATGTTTATGAATGAATGATGAAACATAAAAATGTACATATTAACACAAAAGAGAGACATATGATAAAACTCAAACCACATGAATCCCACAAATCAGAGTTGCATCACTTTATTAATTCCCTGCCAAATTGTACAAAGGAACGTAGAGCTCACTGCCACACTATTCCCCTCTTCTGAGTTTTCAGACCTCAGACTTTTAGCCCTTACAAATAATTAGAATTCAAAATAATTAGATATATTATGCAGAAATACAAATCGATGGGAAGAGGAGAAATCATAGCTGAAGATGGACTATTACAATTTCGTTTCTCGGCCTCTGACATTTTTCTTTCCTTTGGCCCCTTTGAAGAAAACTGACTTTTTATTAATCTATCGTTGAAAGAAGACATAATGAAATTACCTGCTTTTCATGAAGGGAAAAATGTGTTTAAATGGGAAAAGGGAAGGGAAATGGAGGCGGAACTCATATTACAATCGCAATCGGAATGGACGGGCAGCGGGATATATAATATATAATGGAGAAATGAAATCGCAATCGGGATCGGGGAGTAGGAGGAGCGATATTATATATGATACAAACTTCTGATGTGATTAGATGGGAAGAGCCTTTGTATGAATAAATATAATCAAAAATTTCAGATTACAAAGGGAAACGGCCTTTATTATATGAATGGGTGGATGTATAGTATGGTGCGCCAGGGGTCAATCGCAATCAGAGATTGGGAGCAGGGAAAATCGCAATCGGGAGGTAGGGATGTAAGATGGCACGATTGAAAAGTTTTGATTGACTGAGGACCGTTGGATTTGGATGAGGAGATCAACGGTGCAGGGATTATCGGAGGTTTCACGATCGGGGGAGCAGATCGGATGATCGAGGGGGGAACTTGCGATTGCAATGATCAGAGTTCTGTGTGATTAATCGCATCGCAAGTTTTTGCGATGGACTGATCAGAGCTCTTCATATAGATGTTGCGATCGAAGTATTTTTTCGATTTCGATTTATAAATAAAACTTTAAACTTTATATTATAAAGTTTTGACTATATGCGTGGTGGGGAAGTGGTTTATATGGCGGGGGGGGTTACATATGATATAAATTTGCTTATAAAGTCCATGGGTATAGAAAATGGGAAGTGGTTCATATTAGATCGCATATGTATTTGAAAATTTTATAATGTGATTTTTGTGATCGGAAAGGGGAAAAAAAAGGTTTTTTAAAGGGAAATGATCATAAAGTTAAAAGGGAAAATGGGAAATAGGGGGGAGCTTAGGGAATAGAGGGCTTTAACTTCACTTAAGCATAAAATTCAATCCAGAAGTCAGTTTTGAGAGTGTAGTATACCGTTGGAAAGCTCTTTCCGAGCTCTTTCTGAAAAATCTTCTTTGAAGATGATCTGGCGCTAAACATGCTGCAAAAAAATTCTTTGAAGGCAGGGACATCACTTTGTGGAGATAACAGCTTCTGAATTTTGACTGAAAGGCAAAGCATCATGCTTTCACCTCAAAACGTGGTTTTGAGGTGAAGCTTGCATCAAAATGAACAAATGATATCTCTGATTTTCCTATTTGTTGTGCTTTGTATTTATTGACTTCCTCATGACCTTGCTTATCTTTATTTCCAATTGACTCATTTAATTTGACCGTGGTGAGAACTTAGAGACTAATGAGACCCATCTTATGACCTACTGATATTATTTTGAGAATGAAAGTGACTAATGACTGGAGACCCTAGGGAGGAGAAACAACAAGTACCTCATGAGGGAAAACTGATAAAAATTACTACCATCAATGAATCCATGACCTAGCGGAATGGTGAAATTTATTCAGTATGAGACACCTAATATGCAAATGCAAAAGAGCAATTTTGATCACTGATGGCAGTATGACTAGACTGACACTAACACACCTTACCAACATCTGCAGAGTATTACTTGTTATTTATAAGTCACTAACCTTTTGACTATGTTTGCATGAGCTCATTGAAATAACTCCCTGTCGAGTACTTGCATCCCAGGCTCAAAAATACATGAGAAGCAGTTGTCTTCTCATGTTGAGTTTAATACTGTCTTCTGGAACACTAGTATACTTCTGCTCTTTGAAAAAGACATTGAAACACTGTACATCTACCTAATATCAGTTTTACCTATGGCATATGCGCTGCTGAGACATCAAGGTTTGTTAGTGGCACGACTTAAGGGTGTAATCAAGCTTTATTTGTTGAATAGGAAGGTCATCCAGGACTGGTTGATATAAGATAGAGGTTATTTTGGCTTTAGGATAGTTTTCCAAGGGAAAATCGCCTAAAGCGCCACTACCTAACTTAGGGGAGACTTCTTGGATAGATTTAGAGTATTCTCTTTGGAGCCGATGGACAATTTTGTATGGTTAAGGCTAGATAGGGCTTGACAATGAGTTTTTATCTCATCATGGGCTGATTGAAAAGGTAGGAGGGAAAAAATGTTTATGGGTATTTTCTAGCTGAAAAATTTGACATATTGGAGATCAGCTATTAGAAAAATTTGGCTTTAACAACTAGTCATCATCAACAGGTGAAAAATACTGATGACTAACATAACGTTAACCTTAACCTTAACCTTAACTTTAACATCACAAAACCTTAACCTTAAACTTAAATTTACCTAAGGTTAGGGTTAAGATTAGGGGAAGGTTAGGTTAAGGTTAACCTTGACCTTGACTTTAACCTTAACTATAACCTAACCCTAACCTTGACCAAACCCTTAACATTAACCTTAACCTTAACCTAACCTTAACCAAACCCTTAACATTAACCTTAACCTTAACCTCACTAATCTCTTAAGGTTAGGTTAATGGTAAGGTTAAGGTTAAGGTTAAGGTTATGGTTAAAGTTAGGTTAAAGTAAGTTTAAGGTTAAGGTCAAGGTTAAGGTTAAGGTTAAGGTTAAGGGTAAGGTTAAGGTTACGTTAATGGTAAAGTTAAGTTTAAGGTTACGTTAAGGGTTTGGTAAAGTTTAAGGTTAAGTTATAATTAAGGTCAAGGTTAAGGTTAAGTTAAGGTTAAGGTTATGTTATAGTTAATCTCAAGGTTAGGTAAAGGTTAAGGTTAAGGTTAAGGTCATGGTTAGGGTTAATATTAGGTTAAGGGTAAGTTGAAGGTAAGGTTAAGGTTAAAGTTAGGTTAAGGTTAAGTTTAAGGTTACATTAAGGGTTAAGTTAAGGTTAGGGTTAGGTTAAGGTTAAGGTAAAGGTTAGGTTAAGGGTAAAATTAAGGTTAGGGTTAGGTTAAGGTTAAGGTTAAGGTTATGGTTAGGTTAAGGTTAAGGTTATAGTTAGGTTAAGGTTAATATTAGGTTAAGGTTAAGGTTAAGGTTAAGGTTAAAGGTAAAGTTAAGGTTCGGTTAGGTTAAGATTAAGGTTAAGGTTAGATTAAGGGTAAATTTAAGGCTAGGGTTAGGTTAAAGTTAAGGTTAAGGTTATGGTTAATCTAAGGTTAAGGTTAAGGTTAAGGTTAGGTTAAGGTTAATATTATGTTAAGGTTAAGCTTAGGCTTAAGCTTAAGCATAATGTTAAGGGTTTTGTCAAGGTTAGGGTTAGGTTAAGGTTAATGTTAAGGGTTTGATCAAGGTTAGGGTTAGGTTGTAGTTAAGGTCAAGGTTAAGGTTAAGGGTAAGGCTATAGTTAGGTTAAGGTTAAGGTTAAAGTTAGGTTAAGGTTAAGATATGGTTAAGGTTAAGGGTTTGGTGAAGGTTAGGGTTAGGTTATAGTTAAGGTTAAGGTTAAGGTTAGGTTAAGGTAACGTTAAGGTCAAGGTTAAGGGTAAGGTTAAGTTTAGGTTAAGGTTAATATTAAGGGTTTGGTTAAGGTTAAGGGTAACGTTAAGGTTAAGGTTAAGGTAAAGGTAAGGTTAAGGTTAAGGTCAAGGTTTGGTTATAGTTAAGGAAAAGGTTAAGGTTAGTTTATAGTTAACCTTAAGGTTGAGGTTAAGACCGGTAACCTTAACATTCACCCTTAACCTTAACCTAAGCTTAACCTTAACCTTAACCTTAACCTTAACCTTCCCCTAACCCTAACCTTAACCTTAACCAATACCTTAACCCTAACCTTAACCTTGACTTCACCCTTAACCTTAACCTTAACCTGAATAAACCTGTAACCTTAACCTTGACAATAACCTAGCCTTAACCTTGACCTTAACTATAACCTAAAACTAACCTTAACCTTAACCTTAACCATAACCTAAACCTTAACCTTCCCATAACCATCACCTTAACCTTATCCTTGAGCTTAGCAAGGTTAGGGTTAGGTTATAGTTAAGGTTAAGGTTAGGTAAAGGTTAAGGTTAAGGTTAAGGTTGATGTTAAGGTTAAGGTTAAGGTCAAGGTTAGGGTGATGGTTAAGGTTAGGTAAAGGTTATAGGTTTAGTCAGGTTAAGGTTAAGTTTAAGGTTACGGTTAAGGTTATGGTTAAGGTTAAGTTAACCTTAACCCTTAACCTTACCCTAACCTTACCCTAACCTTAACTTTAACCTAACCTTAACCTTAAATTTATGCTTAACATAACCTTAAATTTAATTTTACCCTTAAACTTATCCGCTATGGGGTAAGGTCAAGGTTAAGGTTAAAGTTATGGTTATGGGAAGATTAAGGTTATGGTTAATATTAGGTTAAGGTTAAGGTTAGGTAAAGGTTATGGGTTTAGTCAGGTTAAGGTTAAGGTTACGGTTAATGTTAAGGTTAATTTCACATTAACCCTTAACCTTACCCTAACCTTAACCTAACATTAACCTTATCCTTAACCTAACCTTAATCTTAACTTTACCCTTAACATAATGTTAACCTTAACTTTACCCTTAATCTAACCCTAACCTTGACCAAACCCTTAACCGAAACATTAACATGAATAATCCCGTAACCTTAACCTTAACCTTACCCTTAACCTTCACCTTAACCTTCACCTTAACCTTAAATGTAACCTAAACCTAACCTTGACCAAACCCTTAACCTTAACCTTAACATTAACTTTAACCTTCCCCTAGCCTTAACCCTAACCTTAACCTTAACTTTACCCTTAACATAACTTAACCTTAATCCTTAACCTTAACTTTAACCTTAACCTTAACCCTGACCTTAACCTTAACTTTACCCTTAACCTTGACCAAACCCTTAACCATAACATTAACATGACTAATCCCCTAACCCTAACTTTAACCTTAACTTAACCTAACCTTAACCTCAACCTTAACTATATCATAACCCTAACCTCAACCAAACCCTTAACCTTAACCTAACCTTAACCTAGCTATAATATTACCCTTAACCTTAACCTTGACCTTAACTATAACCTAACCCTAACCTTGACCAAACCCTTAACATTAACATTAAAATAGCCCTAATCTTGACGAAACCCTTAACATTAACCTTAACCTTAACCTTAACTATAACCTAACCCTAACCTTGACCGAACCTTAACCTTAATCTTAACTTTACCCTTAACCTAACCTTAACCTTAACCTTAAGGGTTTCGTCAAGGTCAAGGTTAAGGTTAGGTCAAGGGTAAGGTTATGGGTAAAGTTAAGGTTAAGGTTATGATAAGGTTAGGGTAAGGTTAAGGTTAAGGTTAGGTTAAGGTTAAAGTTAAGGTTAATGTCAGAGGAAGGTTAAGGTTAAAGTTAAGTTAATGTAAAGGTAAGATTATAGGTTTAGTTAGGTTAAGGATAAGGTTAAGGTTAACTTTAAGGTTGGGGAAGGTTAATGTTAAAGTTAGGTTAATGTAAGGTTAAGGTTACGGTTTAGTCAGGTTAAGGTTAATGTTAAAGTTAAGGTTAGGGTTAGGGTAAGGTTAAGGTTAAGATAAGGTTAAACTTAAGGTTAAGGTTAGGTTAAGGGTAAAGTTAAGGTTAGGGTTAGGTTAAAGTTAAATTTAAGGTTAGGTTAACGGTAAAGTTAAGGTTAGGGTTAGGTTAAGGCTATGGTTAGGCTAAGGTTAAGGTTAAGGTTAAGGTTAAGGTTAAGTTTAAGGTTAGGTTAAGGTCACGGTTAGTTTAAGGTTAAGATTAGGTTAAGGTTAAGGTTTGGTGTTAGGTCCCTATATCACTAGTATAGCCCCTTATTATTGTTAGTGTAAACCCCTTATTGTTATTATTGTACCCTTGTAACCCCCATTTTGTTATTATTGTGCCCTAAAATTATTATTGTTAGGTCGGCTAGGATTACATTGTGGCCCACTAGGATTACATTATGGCCCCATGGACTCCTATATATAGAAAGGAGGTTTTGTGAATTGTATCATCCAAGAATTGTTCATTTATGTAATGCATTGGAGGTTGCCCCCTCGAAGTGGCTCATTTCTAAGGCGTTTATATCTCTTTTCTTCTCTTTTTGAGTTGGTTACACAACATTTGGTATCAGAGCTTTGGGATTCTAGGGTTTCGCTGCTCCAAACAGGTCATCGTGGCATTTTCGCTATAAATTTTTTCTACGAAGATTCCGAAGCTGAAATTTTTAGGGTGCGAAGCTGAAATCTTGAGGAAGGTTGTCTACAAATTTCATATCTTGGTTCGCAATATTTGAGGCGATATCATCTGTGGAAGTTAGGTATTTTTTCAGGCTTATAAACAGGTCATCGTGGCATTTGCGCTATAAATTTTTTTTTACGAAGGGTCAGAGTCTGAAATTCATATGGTGCGAAGCTGAAATCCTGAGGAAAGGCGTCAAAAAATTTCAGAACTTGGTTCGCAATATTTGTGGAGATATGATCTGTGGAAGGTAGTAATTTTTCAGGCTCCTGAATTTCATCTCAAAGAGGTGATCGTGGGAAACGTTCAATAACTCTCTCTTTGAAGATTGGATTGGAGTGCCGTCAAAAGTGGTCACAAGTACACAGCCTGTAGTTTCTTCGCTATCAATTTCAGAGATAAAGGACAAAACAGTGACACGTGGCAAGTCGTACAAGTTCGCTCTACTGAACCAGTCCAGAATTAGGTCATAGTGGGAGATTGGACACAGCTTTGTCTTGGAGCATCAAAATCAAGTCAGACCTATGGCATTTGAAAGAAGCTTCCCTTTGGCCTACGAACCCAATTCGGCATATGTGAATATTTGAAACCAGAGATAATCCAATTTCAATATCGAGCTCCTCAAAAGCAAGTAAAAGGTGCGTAATTTTTTTCCGAATTGCATAAGTCTTGTTTGAAGAATCAAGTTGAATTAATTGCAAGGGCATATTGTAGAATAGATATCAGTATTGGATTATAAAATGGCCCCAAAAAATAATTCAACACCCATTAAGCCTTTGGAAAGCTCTACTATGACTCATGAAGACGAAGAATGGCAACATGACATATCAAAATTACAAGAGCAAGTGCAACAAATTTCGCTCTCGCAAAGAGCAACAAAAAATTACATGGAAGTTTTGAAGAAATGCGTGGAAACTAAGATGGATGGTTTGGAAGCTAAGATGGATGGCATGGAAGTCGGCATGGAAGCTAAGATGGATGACATGAAGAATGATATAAGCATACATGGAAGCTTGATGACAAACTTAAAACTTAAATGGTTACAATGGTAGATATATAGGAAGAACCTCGATGAGAAAAAATAAATGTTAATCATGATTCCATAAACTTGAATGTTGAGAAAGAACCACCATATTCCAAAAATGGATATGAGGAAGTTTGATGAAGGATCTGTAGCATAGTACTTTCTGATGGAGCAATATTTTGATCTCATAACGTGCAAAACAACATAAAAGATACGCGTACAGCATTTAGAACAAAATACATTTGTATGGTATCAATGGCTTTGCTCATAATTAAAAAATTGTCACTTGGTCAATTTTTATGGAGGAAATGATAGCACATTATGAGGATAAAAAGAGCAACACCTTCTTTAGCCAATTGATAAATCTCAAACAAAAGGGTTTAGTGGGGGATCACATTGAGGACTTCCAAAATTGAATATAAGGGTAACTAATATTCCAGAGGAACATAGGATTGGTCTCTTCATAGGCACTTTAAAGCATAACATCCAACATGAAGTTAGCGTTTTGGAACCTGATTCATTGGAGAATGCATTCAGGTTGGCAAGAGAAATTGAATGTAAAATTATGGCAACAAGGAAGCCTACCACTCACTTCTATAAAGAAGGAAGTGTTTCTACACCTAGATTTCCACAACCTACAAGGTTGACGCAGCAACAATTGGAAGAAAAAAAGAGAAAAAGGGTTTTTCTATAGTTGTGATAGACAATACACTAAAGTTCATAAGTGTGCTAAGAAGAAATTATTTTACATAGATTGTGAAGAGGAGGAAGAAAATGAACAAGAAACTTCAAAAGAAGAGGATATACACCGGGAACCAACCCTAGAAGAAGAATAAATGAGTCTTAACATATCATGTAATGCATTGGAAGGAATTACCACTCCTCAAACTCTCAATATAGAAGGACATATCAAAAAGAAAAAGTTAATAGTGTTGATTGATTCGGGTAGTACCCATACTTTTATTCATTGTAAGGTGGCCAAGGAATTGAATTGTTTCCTATACCGAGCACCAGAATGTCAAGTGATGGTTGCAAATGGAGGAACTATAAATTGCTCTGGAAAATGCCATAATATCAAGCTAACCATGGGGGAATATGTATTGACTAGTCCAATGCTTTCCATTCCTATGGGAGGTGCTGATGTTGTACTAGGAGTACAATGGTTACAAACTTTGGGGACGGTAGCTTTTAATTTTCAAGAACTTTTCTTGAATTTTTTTTCAGAAGGAAAGGAAGTCGAATTACGGGGTATTGAAGGGAAGCCAGGAAGGATAATAATCTCTAATGTCATGACAAAGCTTCTAAAGAAATAACAACGAGGCGTAATTGCACAATTATGCTCACTAGAAGTTCCGACATCAAAATCATCTATTTCTGCATATCTCCAACAAGTCTTGGACAATCATTCCAAGGTGTTTGAAACTCCCAAAGGACTCCCACCTATTCATGATCATGATCATGCTATTCATTTGATTCCAGGAAGTGTTCCTCCAAACATCAGGCCTTATAGATATTCTTACTTCCAAAAGAGCGAAATTGAACGTATGATTGCAGAAATGTTAGAGGCGGGTATAATTCAACCTAGTCAAAGTTCTTTCTCTGCTCCTGTAGTATTGGTACACAAGAAGGATAGATCATGGCGAATGTGTCCAGATTATAGGAGCTCAATAAGCTCACCATTAAAGACAAATTTCCCATTCCTATGATTGATGAATTATTGGATGAATTACATGGAGCAATTTATTTTACCAAGTTGGATCTTCGTTCAGGATATCATCAAATTAGAATGAAGACTGAAGATATTCCAAAAATAGCATTTCAAACTCATGAGGGTCATTATGAATTTTGGTCATGCCTTTTGGCCTTACCAATGCACCTTCTACATTTCAAGGGTTGATGAATTCCATTTTCAAACCCTTCCTTAGAAAATTTGTGCTAGTATTTTTGATGATATACTAATCTACAGCAGGTCTTGGAAGGATCATGTTGAACATGTTGACAGGGTGCTCAAACTATTGCAGGAGAAACAATTATATGCAAAAAATTCCAAATGTTTCTTTGGAGTACAAGAGGTGGAATATCTGGGTCATATTGTATCTCACGAGGGGGTTAAAGTGAACCCTAACAAAATTAAAGCCATTAAGGAATGGAAAGTTCCCACAACCATAAAGCAGTTGCGAGGATTTCTCGGGTTAACAGGGTATTATCGCAAGTTTGTTAAGAATTATGGGAGAATAGCAGCACTTCTAACAACATTATTGAAGAAAGATGCATTTTCATGGACTCCTGAAGAAACTAAGGCCTTTGAACGTCTTAAAGAGGAAATGTGCCTAGCACCGGTCTTAGCTACACCAGACTTCACAAAAACCTTTATTGTGGAATGTGATGCCTCAGGAAATGGAATTGGTGCAGTTTTAATGCATGAAGGAAGACCCATTGCTTTTGAAAGTCGTCCAATCAAAGGAAAGTATTTACAGAAACCTATTTATGAGAAGGAAATGTTAGCAATACTACATGCACTAAAGAAATGGCGAACTTACCTAATTGGAAGACACTTCAAGGTAAAAACTGATCATGATAGTCTTAAACACTTTTTGGAACAAAGACTATCGTCAGAAGAACAGCAAAAATGGGTCACAAAGATGTTGGGCTACGACTTTGAAATAATCTACAAAAAAGGAAAGCTGAATGTTGTTGCAGATGCACTCTCAAGAAAGAATGAAGAGGTGGAAGCATTGCTTTGTGCCATTTCTATTATCCAACCAGATTGGATAACTGAAGGAAGAGATGAATGGAAGAAGGACAAAGATGTATGGACACTCATTCAAAAGTTGCAGCAAGATCCTAGTACATCTGATACATTTAGTTGGAAAAATGATTCCTTATGGTATAAAGATCGCTTATATCTTTGTAAGAATTCCCAACTAAAACAAAATATTCTTCTAGAATTGCACACTTCTCCTTTAGGAGGACACTCAGGATTTTTAAAAACTTACCACATGGTGAAGAAAGAATTTTTTTGGGATGGCCTTAAATCTGATATTCAAAAGTTTGTGGTGGAATGTTTGGTTTTCCAGTAGAATAAAGTTGAGACAATTAAGACCCCGGGTCTTCTACAACCTTTATCCATTCCAAGTCAACGTTGGGAGGAGATTTCAATGGATTTTATCGCATGTTTACCTAAGTCCGAAGGAAAGAGTGTCATCATGGTGGTAGTTGATAGACTTACCAAGTATGCACACTTTTGTGCATTATCTCATCCATTTAAAGCAAGTACAGTTGCTACTACATTTATGGATAGAATTCAAAAACTACATGGAAGCCCAAGGGTTATTGTGAGCGACAGAGATCCCATTTTTACCGGAAATTTTTGGACGGAGTTATTTTCTTGTTTGGGTACTCAATTAGCTCATAGCTCATCTTATCATCCTCAATCTGATGGTCAAACTGAGATAGTAAATAAATGTTTGGAAGGATATCTTCGTTGTTTTGTATCCGATAAACAAACACAATGGGTCAAGTGGTTACCTCTCGCTGAATGGTGGTATAACACTTCCTTCCATACCGCAGCAAAAATGACCCCATTTATGGCACTTTATGGATATCATCCACCATCCATCACATCATCTTTAAGAGAAAATTCAAAGGTTCAAGCAGTGGAAGATCACATCGAGCATCAACAAGAAGTTCTCCAACTCTTAAAGGATAACCCGAATTTGGCACAAAATCGAATGAAACAACAGGCAGATCAACATCGCAGCGAGAGAAGTTTTGATGTAGGAGATTGGGTATTTTTACGGCTACAACCATACAAACAAATGTCCCTCAAGCAAGAAAATAAGGATAATAAATTATCGCCAAAGTACTATGGTCCTTACAAGGTGTTGCAAAAGATCGGTACTATGGCATACAAATTGGAGCTTCCTGCTTCTTCGCGAGTACATCCAGTTTTCCATGTTTCATGCTTAAAGAAGGTTATAGGTGAAAATCTTCCAGCTCAAACAATATTGCCAGAACTTGATGAGGAAGGAAAAATCATATTGGAACCTAAAGCGGTCATGGAAACAAGAACTCGACAACTACGGAATCGATCAATTTCAAAGTATCTCATCAAGTGGAAGAACTTACCCACTGAAGATTCTACATGGGAGGATGAGAATTTTATACAGAAGCACCCGAAGCTACTCAAGTGTTGAGGACAACACTTTTTTGAAGGAGAGGGGCATGTTAGGTCCCTATATCACTAGTATAGCCCCTTATTATTGTTAGTGTAAACCCCTTATCTTTATTATTGTACCCTTGTAACCCCCATTTTGTTATTATTGTGCCCTTAAATTATTATTGTTAGGTCGGCTAGGATTACATTGTGGCCCACTAGGATTACATTATGGTCCCATGGACTCCTATATATAGAAATGAGGTTTTGTGAATTGTATCATCCAAGAATTGTTCATTTATGTAATGTATTGGAGGTTGCCCCCTCGAAGTGGCTCATTTCTAAGGCGTTTATATCTCTTTTCTTCTCTTTTTGAGTTGGTTACACAACATTTGGTCAAGGTTGGGGTTTGGTCAAGGTTAAGGTCAAGGTTAATGTTAGGTTAAGGGTAAAGTCAAGGTTAAGGTTAGGTTAAGGTTAAGATTACGTTAAGGGTAAAGTTAAGGTTAAGGTTAGGTTAAGGTTAAGCTCAAGGTTAAGGGTAAAGCTAAGGTAAAGGTTAGAGTTAGGTTATAGTTAAGGTTAAGGGTTTGATCAAGGTTAAGGTTAAGGTTAGGTTAGTATAAGGTCAAGTTTAAGGTTAGGTTAAGGTTAAGGTTACAGGTTTAGTCAGGTTAAGGTTAAAGTGAAGGTTAAGGGTTTGGTTAAGGTTAAGAAAAAGGTTAAGGTTAAGGTTAGGTTAAGTTAAGGTTAAGGTTAGGTTAAGGGTAAATTTAAGGTTAATTTTTAGGTTACGGTTAAGGTTATGGTTATGGTTAGGGGAAGGTTAAGGTTAGGTTAAGGTTAAGGTGAAGGTTAAGGTTAGGTTAAGGTTATGGTTAGGTTATATTTAAGGTTAAGGTTAGGTTAAGGGTAAGATAAGGTTAAGGCTATGGTGACGGTTAAGGTTAGGTTAAGGTCAAGGTTAAGGTTAAGGTCAAGGTTAAGGGTAAAGTTAAGGTCAAGGTAAGGGTTAGGTTATATTTAAGGTTAATTTTAGGTTAAGGGTAAAGTCAAGGTTAAGTCTAAGGTGAATCTTAAGGGTAAGGTTATGGTCAAGGGTTACAGGTTTAGTTAGGTTAAGGTTAAGGTGAAGGTGAAGGTGAAGGCCAAGGGTAAGGTTAAGGTTAAGGTTAAGGGTTTGTTTAAGGTTAGGTGAAGGTTAAGGGTTTGGTCAAGGGTAGGGTTAGGCTAAGGTTAACATTAAGGTTAGGTTAGTATAAGGTCAAGTTTAAGGTTAGTTTAAGGTTAAGGTTACAGGTTTAGTCAGGTTAAGGTTAAAGTCAAGGTTAAGGGTTTGGTTAAGGTTAGGATAAAGGTTAAGGTTAAGGTTAGGTTAAGTTGAGGTTAAGGTTAGGTTAAGGGTAAATTTAAGGTTAAGGTTCAGGTTATGGTTAAGGTTAGGGTTATGGTTAGGGGAAGGTTAAGGTTAGGTTAAGGTTAAGGTGAAGGTTAAGGTTAGGTTAAGGTGATGGTTAGGTTATATTTAAGGTTAAGGTTAGGTTAAGGGTAAGATAAGGTTAAGGCTATGGTTAAGGTTAAGGTTAGGTTAAGGTCAAGGTTAAGGTTAAGCTCAAGGTTAAGGGTAAAGTTAAGGTCAAGGTAAGGGTTAGGTTATATTTAAGGTTAAGTTTAGGTTAAGGGTAAAGTCAAGGTTAAGGTTAAGGTGAAGCTTAAGGGTAAGGTTATGGTTAAGGGTTACATGTTTAGTCAGGTTAAGTTTAAGGTTAAGGTGAAGGTGAAGGCTGAGGGTAAGGTTAAGGTTAGGTTAAGGTTAAGGGTTTGGTCAAGGGTAAAGTCAACGTTAGGGTTAAACTTAAGGTTAGGGTTAAGGGGAAGGTCAATGTTAAGGTTACGGGTCTTAACCATAACCTTTACTATAACCTAACCTTAACCTTAACCATAACCTTAACTTTCACTATAACCTAACCTAACCTTAAATATAACCTAACCGTAACCTTGACCAAAACCTTAACCTTAACCTTAAGCTTAATTTTAACCTTAACCTTAACCTTAACCTAACCTTGACCTTAACCTTAACGTTTCCATAACCATAAAGTTAACCTTAACCTTAACCTAACCTTAACCTTAACTATAACCTAACCCTAACCTTACCCAATCCATAACGTTAAATATAACCTTACCCTAAAATTAACCTTACCCTTAAGCTAACCTTACCCTTAACCTTGAACTTGACCTTAAGGTTAAGGTTACATTAAGGGTAAAGTAAAGGTTAAGGTTAAGTTATGGTTAAGGTTAAGGTTAAGGTTATGGGAAGGTTAAGTTTAAGGTTAGGTTAGGCTAAGGTTAAGGTTAGGTTAAGGATTTGGCCATGGTCAAGATTAAGGTTAGGTTAAGGGTAAGGTTAAGGTTATGGGTAAAATTAAGGTTAAGGTTAGGTTAAGGTTAGGGTAAGGGTAAGGTCAAGGTTAAGGTTAAGGTTAATATTAGGGGAAGGTTAAGGTTAAAGTCAGGTTAAGGTAAAGGTTATGGGAAGGCTAGGTTAAGGTTAAGATAAAAGTAAGATTAAGGTCAAAGTTAGGTTAACCTTGACTTTATCCTTAACCTAACCTTAACCTTATTTATAACCTAACCCTACCCTTACCCTAACCATAATCGTAACGTTAACCAAACTTAACCTTAACCTTGAACTTGACCTTAACCTTAACCTTAACCTTACCCATAACCTTAACCTTAACTTTACCCTTAACCTTGACTTTAACCTTAATCCTTACTTTACCCTTAACCTAACCTTAACTTTAACCTGACTAAACCCGTAACCTTAGCCTTAACCTAACCTTAACCGTAACCTTAACCTTAACCTTCCCATAACCTTAACCTTAACCTTAACTATAACCTAACCTTAACCTTGACCTTAACCATAACCTAATCCTCGCCATGACCAAACCCTTAAAATTAACCTTAACATTGACCTTAACCTTAACCTTAACTTTAACCTTACCCTTAACCTTAACCTTAAACTTGACCTAACTATAACTTAACCCTAACCTTAACCTAACCTTAACCTTGACCAAAACCTTAACGTAACCTTAACCTTAACTTTACCCTTAACGTAACCTTAACCTTGACCTTGACGTTACCCTCAACATAAACCTTAACCTTACACTTAACCTGACTAAACACATGATCTTAACCTTAACCTTAACCTTACCCTTACCCTTACCCTTAACCTTGACCTTAACTATAACCTATTCCTAACCTTAACCAAACCTTAGCCTTAACCTTACCCTTAATGTAACTTTAACCTTGACTTTACTCTTAATCTTAACCGTACCCTTAACCTTACCCTAACCTTAACCTTACGTTAGGTTATAGTAATGTTAAGGTCAAGGTTAAGGATTGGTTAAGGTTATGGTTAGGTTATAGTTAAAATTAAGGTTATAGTGAAGGTTAAGGTTAAGACCCGTAACCTTAACTAGGGTTAAGGGGGTAAGGGGGTAAACTTACCCTTACCCTTAACCTTAACCTAACTTTAACCTTAACCTTATCCTTATCTTATCCTTAACCTAACCTTAACCTTAACCTTAAGGTTAAAGTTATGGGTAAGGTTAGGTTAAGGTTAGGGTTAAGTTATAGTTAAGGTTAAGGTTAATGTTAAGGTTAAGGTTAATGTTAATGTTAAGGTTAAGGTTAAATTTAGGGTTAGGGCTAAGGTTAGGATTAGGTTAGGTTAAGGGTAAAGTTAAGGTTAAGGTTAGGTTAAGTTTAAGGTTATGTTAAGGTCAGGGTTACATTATATTTAAGGTTAAGGTTAGGTTAAGGGTAAGATAAGTTTAAGGTTAAGGTTAAGGTTAAGGTTAGGTTAAGGTCAAGGTCAAGATTTAGGTTAAGGTTAAGGTCAAGGTTAAGGGTAAAGTTACGTTCAAGGTTAGAGTTAGGTTATATTTAAGGTTAAGTTTAAGTTAAGGGTAAAGTCAAGGTTAAGGTTAAGGTGAAGTTTAAGGGTAAGGTTAAGGTTAAGGGTTACGGTTTTAGTCAGTTTAAGGTTAAGGTGAAGGTTAAGGTTAAGGTTCAGGGTTTGGTTAAGGTTAGGTAAAGGTTAAGGGTTTGGTCAAGGGTAGGGTTAGGGGTAAGGTTAGGGTAAAGTTAGGGTTAAGGTTAGGGAAGGTTAAGGCAAGGTTTAGGTTAAGGTAAGTAAAGGTTAAGGCTACGGGTTTAGTTAGGTTAAGGTTATGGTTAAGGGTTTGGTATGTGTTAGGGTTAGGTTATAGTTAAGTTTAAGGTTAGGTTAATGGTAAAGTTAAGGTTAAGGTTTTGGTAAAGGATAGGGTTAGGTTATAGTTAAGGTTAAGGTTAGGGTTAAGGTTAGGGTAAAGGTTCAGGTTAAGGTTAAGGTTAAGAATTTAGTCAAGGTTAGGGTTATGGTTAAGTTTAAGGTTAAGATTAAGGTTAGGTTTAAGGGGGTAAGTTAAGGTTAAGGGTTAAGGTTAAGGTTAAGGTTATGGTTAAGGTTAGGGGAAGGTTAAGGTTAAGGTTAAGGGTTTGGTCAAGGTTAGGTTTAGGTTATAGTTAACTTTAAGGTTAAATTTAAGGTTACTGATTTAGTCAGGTTAAGGTTAAGGTTAAGAGTTTGGTAAAGGTTAAGGTTAAGATTTTGGTCAATGTTAAGGTTAGATTATAGTTAAGGTTAAGGTTAGAGTTTTAGTAAGATTAAGGTTAAGCTTCAGGTTAAGGGTAAGGTTAAGGTTAAGGTTAAGGTATTGGTCAAATTTTAGGTTAAGTTACAGTGAATTTTAAGGTTAAGTTAAGGGTAAAGTCAATGTTAGGGTTAAAGTTAAGGTTAGGTTTAACAGTAAGGTCAAGGTTAATGTTACAGGTCTTAACTTTAACCTTAACTATAACCTAACCCTAACCTTGAATAAAACCTTAACCTTAACCTTAAGCTTAACTTTAACCTTAACCTTAACCTTCCCATAACCATAATCTTAACCTTAACCTTAACTTTAATGTAACCTTAACCTTAAATATAACATAACCCTAACCTTACCCGATCCATAACCTTAACTATAACCTAACCCTAACCATAACAGTACCCTTAACCTAACCTTATCCTTGACCTTGAACTTGACCTTAAGGTTAATTTTAAGGTTACATTAAGGGTAAAGTCAAGGTTAAGGTTAGGTTATGGTTAAGGTTAAGGTTATGAGAAGGTTAAGGTTAAGATAAGGTTAAGGTTAAGGTTAAGGTTAGGTTAGACAAAGGTTAAGGTTAGGTTAAGGGTTTGGTCAAGGTCAAGGTAAAGGTTACGTTAAGGGTAAGGTTAAGGTTATGGGTAAATTTAAGGTTAGGGTGAGGTTAGGGTAAGGTTAAGGTTAGGTTAAGGTTAAGGTTAAGGTTAAAGTCAGGAAAAGGTAAAGGTTATGGGAAGATTAGGTTAAGGTTAAGGTTAAGGTCAAGGTTAGGTTAACATTGACTTTACCCTTAACCTAACCTTAACCTTAACTATAATCTAAACCTAACCTGGACCTTAACTTTACCCTTAACCTTAACTTTTACTATAACCTAACCTAACCTTAGCCTAACCGTAATCGTAACCTTAACCTTACGTTAACCTAACTTAACCTTCAACTTGACCTTGACCTTAACCTTAACCTTAACCTTAACCTTACCCGTAACCTTAACCTTAACTTTACCCTTAACCTAACCTTAACCTTAACCTTACCCTTAACCTTATCTTAACCTTAAACTTAACCTTACCCTTAACCATCAACTTAACCTTAACTTTACCCTTAACCTAGACTTTACCCTTAACCTTAACCTTAACCTTGAATTTACCCTTAACCTAACCTTAACCTTAACCTTAACTTTAACCTAACTAAACCTATAGCCTTAACCTTAACCTAACCTTAATGTTAACCTTCCCATAATCTTAACCTTAACCTTAACTATAACCTAACCTTGACCTTAACCTTAACTATAACCTAATCCTCAACTTGACCAAAACCTTAACATTAACCTTAACATTGACCTTAACCTTAACCTTAACCCTAACGTAACCCTTAATCTTAAAGTTTACCTTAACTATAACATAACCCTAACCTTAACATAACCTTAACCTTGACCAAACCCTTAACGTAACGTTAACCTTGGCTTTACCCTTAACGTAACCTTAACCTTGACCTTAACCTTACCCTCAACATAAACCATAACCTTAACCTGAACCTGACTAAACACATAACCTTAACATTAACCTTAACCTTGACCTTAACTATAACCTAACCCTAACCTTAACCAAACCTTAACCTTAACCTTACCCTTAACGTAACTTCAACCTTTACTTTACCCTTAACCTTAACATTACCCTTAACCTTACCCTTATCCTAATCTTAATCTTACCCTAACCTTAACCTTATGTTAGTTTATAGTAAGGTTAAGGTCAAGGTTAAGGTTTGGTCAAGGTTAGGGTTAGGTTATAGTTAAACTTAAGTTTACAGTGAAAGTTAAGGTTAATACCCATAACATTAACCAGGGTTAAGGGGGTAAGGGGGTAACCTTACCCTTACCCTTAACCTTAACCTAACCTTAACCTTAATCTTATCCTTATCTTAACCTTAACCTTAACCCTAACCTTCACCTTAACCTTAAGGTTAAATTTATGGGTAAGGTTAGGTTAAGGTTAGGGTTAGTTTATAGTTAAGGTCAAGGTCAAGGTTAGTTTAAGATTAATGTTAAAGGTTTGGTTAAGATTAAGGTTAAGGTTAGGGTTAAGGTTAAAGTTAATATTTGGTTAGGTTAAGGTTAAGATAAGCTATGTACATATACAATATTAATGGTAAAGTCAAGGTTAAGCTTAGGTTAAGGTTAAGATGAGGTTAAGGTTAGGTTAAGGTTACGGTTAGGTTAAGGTTAAGAGTTTGGTCAAGGTTAGGTATCGGTTATAGTTAAGGTTATGTGAAGGTTAAGGTTAAGGTTAAGTAAAGTTTAAGGTTAAGGGTAAGGTTAACGGTTAGGTTAAGGTTATAGTTAAAGGTTTGGTCAAGGTTATGGTTAGGTTAAGGTTAAGGGTAAGGTTAGGTTAAGGGTATAGTTAAGGTTTGGGTTAGGTTAAGCTTAAGCTTAAGGTTAAGGGTAAAGATAAGGTTATGTTTAAGGTTAAGGTTAAGGTCAAGGTTAATTTTAAGGGTAAGTTTATGGTTCGGTTAAGGTTGAGGTTAAGGTTAGGTTAAGGTTAAGATAAGTTTAAGGTTAAGGTTAAGGTTAGGTTAAGATTAAAGTCAAGGTTTAGGTAAATTCAAGGTTAAGGTTAGGTTAACGTTAAGGTTAACGTTAGGGTAAGGTTAGGGTAAAGGTTTAGGTTAAGGTTAAGGTTAAGGGTTAAGGTTAAGGTTAATTGTTTGGTCAAGGTTAGGGATAGGTCACTAACCATAACCTTAACCTTAACCTTAATCATAACCTTAACCTTAACCTTAACCTAACCTTAACCATATCTTTTTCTTAACTATAACCAAACCCTAACCTTAACCAAACCTTGAAAAAACCTTAACCTTTACCTTAACCTTAACTTTAAATTTACCCATAATCTTAACCCTAACCTTAACCTTAACCTTACCCTTAACCTTAACCTTAACCTAGCCTTGACCTTAACCTTGACCTTGACCTTAACCTAACCTTAACCTTAACCTTATCTTAAACTTAACCTTAACCTTAACCTTCACAAGCCCTTAACCTTAACCTTATCCTAACTAAACCTATAACCTTAACCTTAACCTTAACCTAACCTTAACCTTATCTTAACCTTAACATTAAATTTATACTTACCCTTACCTTAACTTTAAGGTTTTAAAGTTAAGGTTAAGGTTAAGGTTTGGGTTTAGTCAGGTTAAGGTTAAGAATAAGGTTAGGGTTAGGGTTAGGTTAAAGTTACGGTTAAGGTTAGGTTAAGGGTAAATTCAAAGTTAAGGTTAAGGTGAAAGTTAAGGGTAAGGTTAAGGTTAAAGTTAAGGTTAGGTTAGGTTAAGGTAAGGCTAAGGTTAAGGTTATGGTTATGGTTATGGGGAGGTTAGGTAAAGGTTAAGGTTATGGGAAGGTTAATGTTTAATTTAGGTTGAGGTAAGGTTAAGGTTAGGGTTAAGGTCAAGTTATAGGTTAAGGTTAGGTTAAGGTTAAGGTTAAGGGTAAATCTAAGGACCTTAACCTAATCTTAACCTTAAAATAACCTTTACCTTACCCTTAACCTTGACCTTAACCTAACCTTAACCTTAGCCTTATCTTAACTTTAACCTAACCTTAACATTGACCTTAACCTACCCTTAACCGTAACCTTATCTTAACCTTAACCTAACATTAACCTTAACCTTAACCTAAATATAACCTTACCCATAACCTTAACCTTAACCTGACCTTAACCTTAACCTTATCCTTATCTTAACCTTAGCCTAATCTTAACCTTAACATAAACCTTAACCTTAACCTTAACCTTAACTTTACCCTTATCCTAATCTTAACCTTAACCTAACCTTAACCTTCACCTTACCTTAACATTACCTTAACCCCTTAAACTTACCTTAACCCCTTAACCTTAACCTTCCCATAACCGTAACCTTAACCTTGACTTTACCCTTAATTTAACCTTAACCTAACTAAACCCATAACCTTAACCTTAACCTAACCTTAGCCTTGACCTCAACTATAACCTAACCCTAACCTTACCCATAACTTCAACCTTAAGGTTAGGATTAAGGTTAAGGTTAAGGTTAAGATTAGGCTAAGGTTTAGATAAGAATAAGGTTAAGGTTAAGGTTAGGTTAAGGTTAAGGTTATAGGTAAGGGTTTGGTCAAGGTCAAGGTTAGTTTTAGTTAAGGTCAAGGTTAAGGTTATGGGAAGGTTAAGGTTATGGTTAAGGTTAAGGTTTTGTAAGGGTAAGGTTAGGGTTAGGTTAAGGTTAAGATTAGGTTAAGGTTAAGGTTAATGTTAAGGTTTTGGTCAAGGTTAGGGTTAGGTTAAGATTAATGTTAAGGGTTTGGTCAAGGTTAGGGTTAGGTTATAGTTAAGATCAAGGTTATGGTTAAGGGTAAGGTTATAGTTAGGTTAAGGTTAAGGGTAGGTTAAGGTTAAGATAAGGTTAAGGTTAAGGGTTTGGTGAAGGTTAGGGTTAGGTTATAATTAAGGTTAAGGTTAAGGTTAGGTTAAGTTAAGGTTAATGTCAAGGTTAAAGGTATGGTTAAGGTTAGGTTAAGGTTAATATTAGGTTAAGTGTAAAGATATGGTTAAGTTTAGGTTAAGGGTAATGTTAAGGCTAAGGTTCGGGTGAAACTTCGGGGAAGGTTAAGGTTAATGTTAAGGTTAAGGTTAAGGGTTTGGTCAAGGTTAGGGTTAGGTTATAGTTAAGTTTAAGGTTAAGGTTATGGGTTTAGTCAGGTTAAGGTTAAGGTTAAGGTTAAGGTCAAGGTTAAGGTTACGCTAAGGGTAAAGTTAAGGTTAAGTTTAGGGTTAAGGTTAAGGTTAATATTAAGGTTAAGGCTATAGGTTAAGGTTAAGGTTAAGTAAAGGTTAAGGTTAAGGTTAATGGTTATGTTAAGGTCAAGGTTAAGGTTAGGGTTAAGTTTAAGGTTAGGTTAAGGTTAGGTTAAGGTTAAGTTCAAGGTAAGGTTAAGTTCAAGGTTAAGGTGAAGGTTAAATTTAAGCTTAAGGCTAGGTTAAGGTCAAGGTGAAGGTTAAGGTAAGGTCAACATTAACCTTAACTTTACCCTTAACCTTACCTTTAACTTGACCTTAACATTAAATTTAACCTTAATAAACCCGTACCCTTAACGTTATCTTAACCTTACCTTAACGATAACCTTAACCCTGACCTTAACTATAACCTAACCCTAACCTTTACCAAACCCTTAACCTTAACCTTAACCATCCAAAACCCTTAACCTTGAACTTAACCTTAACCATCCCAAACCCTTAACCTTGACCTTAACCTTAACCTAACCTAACCTTAACCTTAACGTAGCCTTAACCTTAACCTTAACCTTAAGATTACCCTTAACCTTCACCTCCACCTTAACCTTAACCTTAACATTAACCTGACCAAACCTTAACCGTAACCTTAACTTTACCCTTAACCTTACCTTAACATTAACCTTAAATTTAACCTAAACCTAAGCTTAACCTTAACCATAACCTTATCTTTACCCCTAACCTTAACCTTAACCTTAACCTAACCTTAATTGTAACCTTAACCTGACCTTAACTATAACCTAACCCTAACCTTGACCAACCCCTTACCCTTAAAATTAACTTAACCTTAACCTTAACCTTAAGCTTCCCATAACCGTAACCTTCACCTTAACCTTAACCTTGACATTGACCTTAACCTTAACCTTACCCTTAACCTTCACCTTAACTTAACCTTAACTGTAACCTTAACCTTAACCTTCCCATAAAATTAACCCTAACCATAACCCTAACCTTAACCTTAACTTTAACCTTAACCTTAACTTAACCTAACCGTAACCTTAACCTTACCATAACCTAACCTTACCTTACCCTTGACCTTTAACCTTAACCATAACCTTATCTTTACCCTTAACCTTAACCTTACCCTAACCATAACCTTAAATTTTCCCTTAACCTAATCTTAACCTTAACCTAACCTTAACCTTGACCTTAACTATTGCCTAACCCTAACCTTTACCTTAACTATAACCTAACCCTAAACTTGACCAAACCCTTAACCTTAACATAAACCTTACCCCCTTAACCTAACCCTAACCTTGACCAAACCCTTAACCTTAACCTTAACCTAACCTTAACCTTAACTTTAAATTTACCCTAACCTTAACCATAACCTTAGCCTTAACCTAACCTTAAGCTTGACCTTAACTATAACCTAACCCTAATGTTGACCAAAACATTAACCTTAACCTTAACCTTAATGTTACCCCCTTAACGAAACCCTATCCTTAACCAAAACCTTAACCTTAACCATAACCTTAACCTTAACTTTAACTTTACCCTAACCTTAACCTTAACCTTAACCTTAACCTTAACTATAACCTAACCCTAACCTTGGCCAAACCCTTAACCTTAAGGTTGACCAAACCATTAACCATAAGCATAATATGACTAAACCCGTAACCTAAACCTTAACCTTAATATTAATTATAACCTAACCCTAGTGTTGACCAAACCCATAACCTTAACATTAAACGTATTCTTAACATTACCCCCTTAACCTAACCCTAACCTTCACCAAAACCTTAACCTTGACCTTAACTATAACCTAATCCTAACCTTGACCTTAAGCTTAACCTTAACCTTCCCATAACCATAACCTTAACTTTGACTTTACCCTTAACCTAAACTTAACCTTAACCTTAACCTAACCTTAACCTTAACTTTGACTCTACCCTAACCTTAAGGGAAACCCTAACCCTAAACTTGACCAAACCCTTAAGCTTAACCTTAAACTTAACCTTAACCTTGACTTTACCCTTAACCTTAACCTTGACCTTGAACTTAACCTAACCTTAACCTTAACCTTAAACTTATCTTACCCTTAACCTAACCTTAACCCTAACTATAACCTAACCCTAACCTTAAACAAACCCTTAATATTAACCTAACTAAACCCGTAACTTTAACCTTAACCTTACCTTAACCTAACTTGAACCTTAACCTTCCTGTAACCTTAACCTTAACCTTAAACTTAACCTAAATAAACACGTAACCTTAACCTTAACCTTACCCTTAACCTTCACCTTAACCTTAACATTACCCTTAACCTTGACCTTACCACTTATACTTCACCTTAACCTTAACCTTAACCTTACTAAACCCGTAACCTTAACCTTAACCTTAACTTTACACTTAACCTTGACCTTACCTTTAACCTTCAGTTTAACATTAACCTTAACCTTAAATTAACCCTGACCTTGACCTTAAGGTTAGCTTAAGGTTAACCTTGACCTTGACCTTAACCTTAACCTTAATCTTACCCTTAACCTTTACCTAACCTTAACCTTACCTAACCTTGACCTTAACTATAACCTAAGCTTAACCTTAATCTAACCTTAAATTTAACCATAACCTTAACTTTATCCTTAACCTAACCGTAACCTTATCCATAACCTTAACCTTAACCTTGACCTTAACCTTAACCTTACCCTTAACCTAACCCTAACCTTGACCAAACCCTTAACCTTAACCTTAACCTGACTAAACCCTTAACCTTTACCTAACTGTAATCTTAACCTTACCTTAACCTAACTTAACCTTAACCTTAGCCTTAACCTTAACCATCAGCTTAACCTTAACCTTAATATTACTTTAACCATAACCTTAACGTTAACCTTACCCCAAACTTACCCTAACCATAAACTTAAATTTATCGTTAACGTAACCTTAACCTTGACCTTAAGGTTAGGGTTAGGTTAATAGTAAAGTTAAGGTTAAGGTTAAGGTTAACTTTAACTTTACCCTAACCTTCACGGTTTAGTTAGGTTAAGGTTAGTTTAGTTAAGGATAAGGTTAAGGGTTTGGTCAAGGCTAGGGTTAGGTTATAGTTAAATTCAAGGTTAAGGTTAAGGTTAATTTAATGTTAATATTAAGGGTTTGGTCAAGGTTAGGGTAACATTATAGTTAAATTTAAGGTTAAGGTCAAGGTTAAGGGTAAGGTTAAGGGTTTGGTCAAGGTTAGGGTTAGGTTATAGTGAAGGTTAAGGTTAAGTTAAGGGTAAAGTCAAGGCTAAGGTTAGGTTAAGGGTAAATTTAAGGATAAGGTTAAGGATTTTTCAAGGTTAGGGTTAGGTTATAGTTAAGGTTAATAGAAGGTTAAGGTTAAGTTAAGGCTAAGGTTAGCTTAAGGGTAAATTTAAGGTTAAGGTTTGGTTAAGGTTAGCGTAAGGTTAAGGTTAAGGTTATGTTAAGGTTAAGGGTAAGGTTAAGGTTAAGGTTAAGGTCAAGGTTAAGGTTAAGGTTAATGTTAAGGGTTTGGTCAAGGTTAGGGTTAGGTTATAGTTAAGGTCAAGGTTAAGGTTAAGGGTAAGTTTATAGTTAGGTTAAGGTTAAGGTTAAGGTTAGGTTAATATTAAGATTAGGTTAAGGTTAAGGTCAAGTTTAAGGTTACGTTAAGGGTAAATTCATGGTTAATGTTAAGGTTAGGGTTATGGTTCTTAACCTTAACCTTCAATATTACCTAACCTTAACCTTAACCTTAACCTTAACTTTTACCCTAAACTTAACCTTAACCTTGACCTGAACCTTAACCTTATCTTAACCTTAATATTCACTATAACCTAACCTTAACCTTAACCTTAACTATAACCTAATCCTAGCCTTGACCAAACCTTTAACATTAACTTTAACCTTAAACTTAACCCTAACCTTACCCTTATCTTACCCTTAACCTAACCTTAACCTTGACCTTAACTTTACCCTGAACTTAACCTTAACCTTAACCTAACCTTAACCTTAACCTAAATTATCCTTAACCTTGAACTTAACCTTAATTTTAACTATAACCTAACCATAACCTTGGCCAAACCCTAGGGTTAGGTTAAGGGTAAGATAAGCTTAAGCTTAAGGTTAAGGCTAAGGTTAGGTTAAGGGTAAAGTTAAGGTTAAGGTTATGGTTATAATAAGGTTAAGGTTAAAGTTAAAATAAAGTTAAGGTTAAGGTTAAGGTTTGGTCAAGGTTAGGGTTAGGTTATAGTTAAGGTCAAGGTTAAGGTTAGGTTAAGGGTAAAGTCAATGTTAAGGTTAGGTTAAGGTTAAGATTAGGTTAAGGGTTAATTTAAGATCAAGATTAAGGGTTTGGTCAAGGTTAGGGTTAGGTGTTACAGGTTTTGTCAGGTTAAGGTTAAGGTTAAGGGTTTGGCCAAGGTTAGGTTTAGGCTATAGTTAAGGTCCAGGTTAAGTTTAGGTTAACCTTAACCTTAACCTTAACCTTAAGCTTAACTTTAACTTCACCCTAACCTTAAGGGTTTAGTCTGGTTAAGGTTAAGGTTAAGGGTTTGATCACGGGATGTTAAAGTTAAGGTTACATTAAGGGTAAATTCAAGGTTAAGGTTAAGGTTAAGGGTAAGGTTGGGATTAAGGTTAGGGTAAGGTTAATATTAGGTTAAGGGTGAAGCTAAGGTTAATTTTATGGTTAAGGTTAAGGTTAAGGTTAAGGTTAGGGTTACCTTATAGTTAAGTTCAAGCTTAAGGTTAAGGGTAAGGTTATAGTTAGGTAAGGGTAAGGTTAAGGTTAGGGATAAGGTTAAGGGTAAAGTTAATGTTAAGGTTATGGTTATGGGAAGGCTAAGGTTAAGGTTAAGGTTAAGGTTAAGTTAATGTTAAGGTTAAGGTTTGTTCTATGTGAGGGTTAGGTTATAGTTAAGGTCAAGGATAAGGTTAGGTTAAGGTTAAGGTTAAGGTTAAGGATAAGGTTAAAGGTAAGGTTAAGGTTAAGGTTACAGTTAAGTTAAGGTTAAGGTTAAGGTTTTGTTAAGGTTAGGGTTAGGTTATACTTAAGGTTAGGTTATAGTGAAGGTTAAGGTTAAGACCTGTAACCTTACCATTAGCATTAACCTTGACTTTACCTTTAACCTAACCTTAACATTAACCTGACTAAACCCGTAAATTAAACCTTAACATAACCTTAACCTTGACTTTACCATTAACCTAACCTTAACGTTAAACTTAACCTTATATTACCCTTAATCTTAAATTATCCTTAACCTTAACTTTAACCCTACCCGTGACCAAAACTTTAACATTAACCTTAACCTTAACCTAACCTTAACCTTAACTTAACCTTAACCTTAACCTTTCCAAACCCTTAACCTTAACCTTAACTTGAATAAACCCTTGACTTTACCCTTAACCTTAACGTTACCTTTAATCTAACCTTACCCTTAATCTTAACCTTAACCTGACTAAACCCGTAATCTTAATTATAACCTAACCCTAACTTTGACCAAACCTTTAACATTAACCTTATTTATAACCATAACCTTATCTTAACCTTAACCTTCACTATTATCTAGCCTTAAACTTGACCTTAACTATAACCTAACCCTAACCTTGACGAAACCCATAACCTTAACCTTAACCTTCATTATAATCTAACCTTAACCTTAACCTAACCTTAACCTTAACCTTATCTTACCCTTAACCTAACCTTAACCTTAACTATAACCTAACCCTAAGCTTAAACTTAGCCATAACCTTCTCTTTACCCTTAAATTTAACCTTAGCCTAACCTTAACCATAACCTTAACCTTACCTTAACCTTAACATTAACCTTAACCTAAAATTAACCTAACCTAACCTTAACCTTAACCTAACCATAACCTTACCCTAACCTTACCCTTAACCTTATCTTTAACCATAATCTTAACCTCAGGTTAAGGTCAAGGTTAAGGTTCATTAAGGGTAAAGTCAAGGTTAAGGTTAGGTTAAGGTTAAGATTAGGTTAAGGGTAAAGTTAAGGTTAAGGTTATGGTTAAATGTTTGGTCAAGGTTAAGGGTTAGGTTAACGTTAAGGTTATGTTAAGGGTAAAGTCAAGGTTAAGGTAAGGTTAAGGTTAAGGTTAGGTTAAGGTTAAGGTTAGGATAGGTTAAGGTCAAGGTTAGGTTAAGGTTACGTTAGGTTAACCTTACCTCCTCAGGGAAAGCGCTGGTGATATGGCATGTGAAACTCTCCTTCTGCTGCTATCTGCTACTTTGACATCCCCCATGCTAATGTTCTCCTCCAAACTCTTCACCTCTCCAAAATCCAAGAGCGGTGAATCCAAAGACAAGATTCCTTTCATCAATGATAGATCTGGTGGCCTCCCCAGTGGAATGCCTCTATGCAGTGAGACATCAATGTCAAGAGTGGAATGTACATATGGTTGTGAAACCTTGCCCTTGATCTCACAGCGCAATACATTCTACCTCCTCTTTGCACTAGCTCTCTGAAATAGAGAAGGGTGTGTGCCTGTCATCACATGATGCTTCTCTTCCTCCCTTCCTTCTCTTTCTAGATGCAATGCTGCACAACCATGTTTTTCAATGATTGTGCTTAGACCTCCATGTATGATATCCTAGGGAATTCCTTGCCAATATGCAATAATCCTTCTAGTGGGAGCAAGAGATCCTCCTCCCTCTGCATGAGGTGCTAGATCAACTCTAGAAATGATAGTGTTGTTGCCCTTAGCCTCCTCAACATGAGTGGGAAACCCTCCAATGATTGGATCCTCTTTTGGAAAAGGGATATTTTTGCCTCCTTGTGCCAAAATACAAGATGAAGGTCTTACCTCCAACAAAGTATCATGCAAGATATCAGCCTCCTTCATAATTCTCTGAAGTGATTTTGACTCTATGTTTTCCTCCATCACATGCAAGGGTTTTGTTTTTTTAGATGTGTTTGTTTCCTCCACATGTGTTTCAGAATTATTCCTACCAAATATTTCCATCAAAGTTCTAATTAAAATTACATAGGAAGAAGTATTTTCATTCCTCAAAGTAAATGACTCAAATAACCACCATGCATAGACCTTACCTCCAAAGTGTAGCGCTACTATTCTGATGGCTTCATCTTCAGAAATCTAATGTTGCTGCAGAAAGGTGTCTAGCTCTTTTACCCAAGCCCTGGCTGAACATGTAGGGGAACCATAAAAGATAGATAGATGAAATCTATCCATATTATGCTGCTTGCTCCTTCTCACCATGATCTTGCAAAACTGCAGAAAGGTAATATGATCTCTAAACTTTTGAGTCTGAGATTCATACTCATGCAAGAAACCACTAAGAGTTCCTCTCTTTAGCATTCCTCCTTCTTCTTTTCCTCTTATGGAAAAGCTAGCCATGTGACTGTGTTGTACTTCATAGGGTGTGTCTGCATGCTCACACTCCCTATAATAAAAACTAGAGTTTCACTCAGTTTCAAACCCTCTCGAAGATCTTGTACATATCTCCCTTTTTGTCTTCTCAAATTCTTGATGAATGCTCTGTACAGATGTTGGAAGAAGCTTTGTAAGATTATCTTCCTTTCCCTCTCCACATAGTGGAGTCTTTGTCTTCTCTCTCCTTGATAGCATTATGGCTGAGATCCACCGGCTGAGCCATAGATCATGCTTTGATACAACTGTAATATTCCAGATCAAGAAAATGCTACAACAATGACAATATCTCAAGATATTTTAGAGTTGGAGACCTAACAATATGAAAACACAACAATGAAGCAGTAGTAACACTGAAATCATAGAAATGTGAAAGAAATACATAGCCATATTATTAATAAATAGTAGCAACAATAGAATACAAGATCTTGAGGAAATGTTCCACAAGACAGGAAATGCTCAGCCTCAAGAGACAAGTACATAAATCATGATGAAACCACTGCTACACAAATGTGTCCAATCTATGAAAACACGGTTTATAAGATCAACTGCATGCTACATATTTAAAATACATAGATATATCAATATAGGGCCCAATACAACATTGGGAGTGAAGATCTCAGCTCCCAAAGGCTACGTCATGTCAATCCTGGAAGGATTGGCTATGAAACACAAAATCTACAAAATGTTGGAGTTGCTGGGTAGCAGCTGCAACTCAGAAATAGAACTGGATGGAGATGGTTGTAGATGATGCCCAAACTGAATATGCCTCCTCCAATAGATCTCCAAAGTGAAAGGCTAATCCCTTCACCAAATATCTTCCCCTCCAAACATATCTGCAAGCCCCACAGCTATTCTCACTAGAAATAACACAGTCACTGAATAAAACTGTGTTGTAGGGGAAAGGGAATAGGTTGGCCTACTGCCAATATGTGCAATAGGTGCTGAAACCTTCCTCACTATCTTCCCAAAGGAATGGAGGCTCCCTCCTCTAAAAATTAGCTTCGTAAATGGCGTTGAGGTCCTCCACTACAACACCCTACAACAAAGAATTATGCTACTGCAGCAATAACACTGTCTTGGAGGAGGAGGATTTGGCCTTGAGCCAAGAAATGTGGAGAATGAAGAACAATCCCTCAAGAGGCCTCTCAAGAAGGAGAAGGAATCCTAAACAGGAATTCCCCCAGTAAATCTTGCTAAACAACATAGAATGCACAATGTCTAAATAGACAATGAGATCAATAATACAATCATGAGAAACAATGGATGCCTTTCCCTCCTTTTAAACAAGTGAAAGCCCCTCTCCATGGGTCCCATTCCTCTTATGGTTTCCTCCACCAAATAACCCTCTTCCCATTCATACTACATTGTTTCTCTAAGTGTTCTCCACCTCTTATCCTAGCATTGTTGACTTGGTCAAACTTGACCTTGTCCACTTGCAAATAACCCTGTTCACCCATGAGGGTGTGAAAACCAGCTCCAATGATGATCCCCTTTCATAGTATGAGGTATTTTATTTATATTTTCATTATGCATGGGCCTCCTTACCCATTTATTCTCCTCCTAGGTGAAATCAGTAAAAATTAATATTCCAAATTATTGTAGCAAAATTTTAGAATATTACAGTTAAGGTTAGGTTAAGGTTAAGGTTAAGGTCAAGGTTAAGGTTAAGATTAGGTTAAGGGTAAGGTTAAGGCTAGGTTAAGGTTAAGGTTATGGTTAGGTTAAGGGTTAAGGGTTATGTTAAGGGTAAAGTTAAGGTTAAGTTTAAGGATAAGGTCAAAGTTAAGGTTACGTTAAGGGTAAAGTCAAGGTTAAGGTTAAGGTGAAGGTTAAGGGTAAGGTTCAGACTAAAGTTGAAGTTAAGGTTAAGGTTAAGGTTAAGGTTAGGGTAAAGTTAAGGTTAGGTTAAGTTAAGGTTAAGGTCAAGGTTAGGTTATAGTTAAGGTCAAGGTTAAGGTTAAGTTATGGTGAAGGTTAAGGTTAAGGTTAAGAGTGAAGGTTAAGGGTAAGCTTAAGCTGAAGATCTGTATCCTTAACCTTCACCCTTAACCTTAACCTAACCTTAACCTTAACCTTACTAAACCCGTAACCTTAAATATAACCTAACCCTAACGTTCACCAAACCCTTAACCTTAAACTTAACCTTAACCTTAACCTTACCCTTACCCTTAACCTTAACTTATCCTTAACCTTAACTATAATCTTAACCTCAGGTTAAGGTTAAATGTAAGGTTAGGGTTAAAGTAAGGGTAAGGTTAATATTAGGTTAAGGGTAAAGTTAAGTTTAAGTTTAGGGTTAATGTTAAGGTTAAGGTTAAGGTTAGGGTTAAGGTTAGGGTAATGCTAATATTAGGTTAAGGGTAAATTTAACGTTAAGGTTAGGGTTAAGGTTGAGGTTAAGGTTAGGGTTTCCTTATAGTTAACGTCAAGGAAAAGGTTAAGGGCCAGGTTATAGTTAGGTAAGGGTAAGGTTAAGGTTAATGTTAAGGTTGAGGGTAAGTTTAAGGTTAAGGTTATGGTTATGGGAAGGTTAAGGTTAAGGTTAAGGTTAAAGTTAAGCTTAAGATTGAGGTTAAGGTTTTAGTCAAGGTTAGGGTTAGGTTATAGTTAAGGTTAAGGTTAGGTTAGGTTATAGTTAAAGTTAAGGTTAAGGTTAAGGTTAAGGTTAGGTTATAGTTAAGGTTAAGGTTAAGACCCGTAACCTTAACCTTGACCTTACCCTTAACCCTAACCTTAACTTTAACCCTAACCTTGACTTTACCCTAAAATTAACCTTAACCTTCATTGTAACCTAACCCTAACCTTGACCAATCCCTTAACCTTAACCTTAACCTTACCCTTAACCTAAAGCTTAACCTTAATCTTACTAAAACTCTCACCTTGACCTTAACTATAACCTAACCTTAACATTGACAAAACTCTTAACCTTAACCTTGACCAAACCCTTAACGTTAATCTTAGCCTGACTAAACCCGTAACCTTAACCTTAACCTTAAAATTAACTATAACCTAAACCTAACATTGACCAAACCCTTAACCTTAACCTTAACCTTAACCTTCCCCCAACCTTAGCCCTAACATTAACCTTAACATTAACCCTTAATCTTAACTTACCCCCTTAAACTTAACCTTAACCTTAACCATAACCCTAACCTTGACCAAATTCTTAACCTTAACCTTAACCTTAACCTTTACCCTAACCTTAACCTTAAATATAACCTAACCCTAGCCTTTACCAAACCCTTAACCTTAACTTTACCCTTAACCTAACCTTAAACTTAACTATAACCTAACCCTAACATGTACCAAACCCTTAACCATAACCTTAACCTGACTAAATCCGTAACCTTGACCTTTACCTTATCTTAACCTAAACCTTGCCTTAAACTAACTTTAACCTTAAGCATCCATAACCTTACTCTAACCTTACCCCTAACCCTAGCCTTTACCAAACCCTTAACCTTTACCCAACCTTAACCAAACCCTTAACCTTAACCTTAACCTTGACCTTAACCTTAACCTTAACCTTAACTTGACTAAAACCATAACCCTTAACCTTAACCTTACCCTTAACCTTCACCTTCACCTTAACCTTGACTTTACCCTTAACCTAAACTTAACCTTAAATATAACCTAACCCTAACCTTGACCGTAACTTTACCCTTAACTTTGACCTTAACCTTAACCTTAATCTTGACCTAGACCTTAACCTAACCTTAACCTTAACCTTAACCTTAAACTTATCTTACCCTTAACCTAACCTTAACCTTAACTATAACGTAACCCTCATCTTAACATAACCTTAAACTTAACCTTAACCTAACCTTAACCTTCCCCTAACCTTAACCCTAACCTTAACCTTAACTTTACCCTTAACCTAACCTAATATTAAGGTTAAGGTTAAGGTTTGGTAAAGGTTAGGGTTAGGTCATAGTTAAGGTCAAGGATAATTTTACGTTAAAGTTGAAGTTAATGTTAAGGTTAAGGTTTTGTTAAGGTTAGGGTTAGGTTATAGTTAAGGTTAGGTTATAGTGAAGGTTAAGGTTAAGACCTGTAACCTTAACATTGACCTTACCCTTATCATTAACCTAAAATTTAACCCTAACCTTTAGTTTACCCTTAACCTAACCCTAACCTAACTTAACCTTAACCTTGACCTTAACCTAACCTTAACCTTAACCATACCCTTAACCTTCTCCCTTAACCTTAACCTAACCTTATCTTGACCTTAACCTAACCTTAACCTAATCTTAACCTTAACCATAAGATTTACCTTAACCTTAAACTTAAAGTTAACCTAACCTTAACATTAACCTTAACCTCAACCTAACCTTAACCTTAACCTTGACCAAACCCTTAACCTTAACCTTAACCTTAAACTTCCCCTAAAATTAACCTTAACCTTAACCTTCCCCTAACCTTAACCCTAACCTTACCCTAACCATAAGCTTAACTTTACCCTTAACCTAATCTTAACCTCAATCTAAACTTAACCAAACATTAACCTTAACCTTAACTTAACATAAGCTTAAGATTAAGCTTAAGCTTAACCTTATCTTAACTTAACTTTAACCTAACCTTAACCTTAACCTTAACCAAACCCTAACCTTGACCAAACCCTTAACATTAAACTTAACCCTAACCTTAACCTTAACCTTAACCATAAACTTAACCTTAATCTTAACCTAAGGTTAAGGTTAAGGTAAAGGTTAGGTTAAGGGTAAAGTTAAGGTTAAGGTGAAGGTTATGTCATAGTTAAGGTTAACCCTAACCTTAACCTTAACCTTGACTATAACCTAACCCTTAACCTTAACCTTAAGCCTAACCGCGACCAAACCCTTAACCTTACCCTTAACATTCACCTTAACCTTAACTTTACCCTTAACCTAACCTTAACCTTAACCTTACCCCCTTAACCTTAACCTTAACCTTAACCTAACTAAACTTGTAACCTTAACCTAATCTTAACCTTAACCTTGACGTTAACCTTAACCTTAACCTTAACCTTACCCTTAACCTTAAACTTAACCTTGACCTTAACTATAACCTAACCCTAACCTTATTCAAACGCTTAACCTTAACCTTACCTTAAACCTTAAACTTAACCTTGACCTTAACTATAACCTCACCCTAAACTTATTCAAACGCTTAACCTTAATGTAATGTCCCAATTTTAGCTTCAAGCTAAAATGAAACATTATAGTTGCATATTTTTATTTTGTTGAATAAAAAATGGGTAAAGTGACAAATTCCTGTAATAAACCGGAATAAAATCCCTTACAATGTGAAAGGGGATCATCATGGAGTTGGATTTCACACCCTCATGTGTGAAAGAGGTTAAAATGCAAATGGACAAGGCCTAATTGACCAAGTCAAACTGCGTTGGAATGAGTTGGCAAGCACTAGGTGGGACAACGCAGTTTTAGTGGAGGAATATTCCATGAGGAAGGAAACTTCTAGAGGAAGGAAGGTGAAGGCTCATTGAGTTTAAAAGAGAGGCAAGGAAACCCATTGAGATTATCTTAGATCATTTGATTATGTTAGGTCCCTATATTACTAGTATAGTCCCTTATTGTTGTTAATGTAACCCCCTTATTGTTATTATTGTACCCTTGTAACCCCCATTTTGTTATTATTGTGCCCTTAAATTATTATTGTTAGGTCGGCTAGGATTACATTGTGGCCCACTAGGATTACATTATGGCCCCATGGACTCCTATATATAGAAAGGAGGTTTTGTAAATTGTATCAAACAAGAATTGTTCATTTATTTAATGTATTTGAGGTTTCCCCCTCGAAGTGGCTCATTTCTAAGGCGTTGATATCTCTTTTCTTCTCTTTTTGGAGCTGGTTACATAACATTTGGTATCAGAGCTTTGGATTCTAGGGTTTCGCTGCTCCAAACAGGTCATTGTGGAATTTTCGCTATAACGTTTTTTCTACGACGTTTCAGAAGCTGAAATTTTTAGGGTGCGAAGCCGAAATCCTGAGGAAGATTTCCTAAAAATTTCAAAGCTTGCTTCGCAAAATTTTCGGAGATATGATCTGTGGAAGTTAGGTCTTTTTCAGGCTCCTAAACAGGTCATCATGGCATTTGCGCTATAACGCTTTTTCTACAAAGGTTCTAAAATTCTTATGGTGCGAAGTTGAAATCCTAAATAAATTCTTCAAAAAATTCTAGAGCTTGGTTCGCAACATTTTTGGAGATATGATCTGTGGAAGGTAGTGCTTTTTCAAGCTCCTGAATTTCATCTCAAAGAGGTGATCGTGGGAAAAGTTCAATAACTCTCTCTCTGGGCATCGGATTGGAGTTCCGTAAAATGTGGTCGCAATTACACGGACTGTAGTTTCTTGGCTGTCAATTTCAGAGATGAAGGATGAAACAGTGACATGTGGCAAGTCATACAAGTTCGCTATACTGAACCAATCCATAATTAGGTCATTGTGGGAGATTGGACACAACTTTATCTTGGAGAATCCAAATTAGGTTAGACCTATGGAATTCGAAAGATAATTCAGAGGGCTACGTTGGTACATAAAATAAAATATTGAAGTGATGCAATCACAAATATAATCCAATTTCAATATTGAGCTCCTCAAAAGCAAGAAAAAGGTGTGTATTTTTTTTTCCGAATTGCATAAGTCTTGTTAGAAGAATCAATTTGAATTGATTCCAAGGGCATATTGTAGAATAGATATCAGTATTGGGTTCTAAAATATGCCCCATAAAAATAATTCAACACCCATTAATCCTTCAGAAGGCTCTACTATGACTCATGAAGATGAAGAATTGCAACATGATCTATCAAAATTACAAGAGAAAGTGCAACAAATTTCACTCTCGCAAAGAGCAACAAAAAATGAAATGGAAGTTTTGAAGAAAGGCGTGGAAGCTAAGATGGATGGCGTGTAAGATAATATGGATGACATGGAAGCTGACATGGAATCTAAGATGGAAAACATGAAGAATGATCTAAAAAAAGACATTGAAGGTTTGACAAAGTTGATACAAGAAATGTTTCCTAATGGTGAAAAGATAGTAGAATAACCACATGATGAGAAAAAAATAAATGTTAATCATGATTTGATAAAATCTAATGTTGGCGGGAAGAAACACCATATTCCAAAAATGGATATGAGGAAGTTTGATGGAAAGGATCCTGTAACATGGATACTACAGATGGAGCAATATTTTGATCTCCATAACGTGCAAAACACACAAAAGGTACGCATTGCAACTTTACATTTAGAACAAAATACATTTGTATGGTATCGATGGCTTTTCTCCCGCAAAAAAATTGTCACTTGGTCAATTTTTACGGAAGAAATGATAGCACATTATGAGGATACAAAGAGCAACACCTTCTTTAGCCAATTGATAAATCTCAAACAAAAGGGTTTAGTGGGGTAGCACATTGAGGAATTCCAAAAATTGAATATAAGGTTAACTGATATTCCAGAGGAACAAAGGATCAATCTCTTCATAGGCACTTTAAAGGATAATATCCAACATGAAGTTCGCGTTTTGGAACCAAATTCATTGGAGAAGGCATTCAGGTTGGCAAGAAAAGTTGAATGTAAAATAATGGAGACAAGGAAGCCTACCACTCAATTATATAAAGAAAGAAGTGTTGCTACGCCTATATTTCCACAATCTACAAGGTTGACACCACAACAATTGGAAGAAAAAAGAGAAAAATGGCTTTGCTACAGTTGTGATAGAAAATACACTAAAGGTCATAAGTGTGCTGAGAAGAAATTATTTTACATAGATTGTGAAGAGGAAGAAAAAATGAACAAGAAGAGGATATACACCAGGAACCAGCCCTAGAAGAGGAAGAAATGAATCCGACCATATCATGTAATGCACTGGCAGGAATTACCACTCCTCAAACTCTCAAGATAGAAGGAAAAATCAAGAAGAAAAAGGTAATAGTGTTGATTGATTCAGGTAGCACCCATAATTTTATTCATTGTAAGGTAGCCAAGGAATTAAATTGTTTCCTATACCCAGCACCAGAATGTCAAGTGATGGTTGCAAATGGAGGAACTATAAATTTCTCTCGAAAATGCCATAATATCAAGCTAACCATGGGGGAATATGTATTGACTAGTCCAATGCTTTCCATTCCTATGGGAGGTGCTGATGTTGTACTAGGAGTACAATGGTTACAATCTTTGGGGACGGTAGCTTTTAATTTTCAAGAACTTTTCTTGAAATTTTTTTCAGAAGGAAAGGAATTTGAATTACGGGGTATTGCGGGGAAGCCAGGAAGGATAATAAGCTCTAATGTCATGACAAAGCTTCTAAAGAAAGAACAACGAGGCGTAATTGCACAATTATGCTCACTAGAAATTCCGACATCAAAATCATCTATTTTTGCAGATCTCCAACAAGTCTTGGACAATCATTCCAAGGTGTTTGAAACTCCCAAAGGACTCCCACCTATTCGTGATCATGATCATGCTATTCATTTGATTCCAGGAAGTGTTCCTCCAAACATCAGGCCTTATAGATATCCTTACTTCCAAAAGAGCGAAATTGAACGTATGATCGCAGAAATGTTAGAGGCGGGTATAATTCAACCTAGTCAAAGTTCTTTCTCTGCTCCTGTAGTATTGGTACACAAGAAGGATGGATCATGGCGAATGTGTCCGGATTATAGGGAGCTCAATAAGCCCACCATTAAAGATAAATTTCCCATTCCTGTGATTGATGAATTATTGGATGAATTACATGGAGCAATTTATTTTACCAAGTTGGATCTTCGTTCGGGATATCATCAAATTAGAATGAAGACTGAAGATATTCCAAAAACAACATTTCGAACTCATGAGGGTCATTATGAATTTTTGGTCATGCCTTTTGGCATTACCAATGCACCTTCTACATTTCAAGGGTTGATGAATTCCATTTTCAAACCCTTCCTTAGAAAATTTGTGCTAGTATTTTTTGATGATATACTAATCTACAACAGGTATTGGAAGGATCATGTTGAACATGTTGACAGGGTACTCAAACTATTGCAGGAGAAACAATTATATGCAAAAAAATCCAAATGTTTCTTTGGAGTACAAGAGGTGGAATATCTGGTTCATATTATATCTCACGAGGGTGTTAAAGTACACCCTAACAAAATTAAAGCCATTAAGGAATGGAAAGTCCCCACGACCATAAAGTAGTTGCGAGGATTTCTCGAGTTAATAGGGTATTATCGCAAGTTTGTTAAGAATTATGGGAGAATAGTAGCACCTCTAACAACATTATTGAAGAAAGATGCATTTTAATGGACTCCTGAAGCAACTAAGGCCTTTGAACATCTTAAAGAGGCAATGTGCCTAGCACCGGTCTTAGCTATGCCAGACTTCACAAAAAACTTTATTGTGGAATGTGATGCCTTAGGAAATAGAATTGATGTAGTTTTAATGTAGGAAGGAAGACCCATTTCTTTTGAAAGTCATCCAATCAAACGAAAGTATTTATAGAAACCTATTTATGAGAAGGAAATGTTAGCAATACTGCATGCACTAAAGAAATGGTGAACTTACCTAATGGGAAGACACTTCAAGGTAAAAACTAATCATGATAGTCTTAAACACTGTTTGGAACAAATACTATCTTTAGAAGAGCAACAAAAATGGGTCACAAAGATTTTGGGTTATGACTTTGAAATAATCTACAAAAAAGGAAAGCTTAATGTTGTTGCAGATGCACTCTCAAGAAAGAATGAAGAGGTGGAAGCATTGCTTTGTGCCATTTCTGTTATCCAACCAGATTGGATAACTGAATCAAGAGATGAATGGAAGAAGGACAAAGATGTATGGACACTCATTCCAAATTTTCAACAAGATCCTAGTACATCTGATACATTTAGTTGGAAAAATGATTCCTTATGGTACAAATATTGCTTATATCTTTGTAATAATTCCCAACTAAAACAAAAGATTCTTCTGGAATTGCACACTTCTCCTTTAGGAGGACACTCGGGATTTTTAAAAACTTACCACAGGGTGAAGAAAGAATTTTTTTGGGATGGCCTTAAATCTGATATTCAAAATTTTATGGCGGAATGTTTGGTTTGCCAGCAGAATAAAGTGGAAACAATTAAGACCCCGAGACTTCTACAACCTTTATCCATTCCAAGTCAACATTGGGAGGAAATTTCAATGGATTTTATCACAGGTTTACCTAAGTCCGAAGGAAAGAGTGTCATCATGGTGGTAGTTGATAGACTTACCAAGTATGCACACTTTTGTGCAATATCTCATCCATTTAAAGCAAGTACAGTTGCTACTACATTTATGGATAGAATTCAAAAGCTACATGGAAGCCCAAGGGTTATTGTGAGCAACAGAGATCCCATTTTTACTCGAAATTTTTGGACAGAGTTATTTTCTTGTTTGGGTACTCAATTAGCTCATAGCTCATCTTATCATCCTCAATCTGATGGTCAAACTGAGATAGTAAATAAATGTTTGGAAGGATATCTTCGTTGTTTTGTATCTGATAAACAAACACAATGGGTCAAGTGGTTACCTCTCGCTGAATGGTGGTATAACACTTCCTTCCATAATGCAGAAAAAATGACCCCATTTATGGCACTTTATGGATATCATCCACCATCCATCACATCATATTTAAGAGAAAATTCGAAGGTTCAAGCAGTGGAAGATCACATCGAGCATCAAGAAGAAGTTCTCCAACTCTTAAAGGATAACCTGAATTTGGCACAAAATCGAATGAAACAACAGGCAGATCAACATCACAGCGAGAGAAGTTTTGATGTAAGAGATTGGGTATTTTTACGGCTACAACCATACAAACAAATGTCCCTCAAGAAAGCTAAGAAGGATAATAAATTATCGCCAAAGTACTATGGTCCTTACAAGGTATTGCAAAATATTGGTACTATGGCATACAAATTGGAGCTTCCTGCTTCTTCACGAGTGCATCCAATTTTCCATGTTTCATGCTTAAAGAAGGTTATAGGTGAAAATCTTCCAGTTCAAACAATATTGCCAGAACTTGATGAGGAAGGAAAATCATATTGGAACCTGAAGCGGTCATGGAAACAAGAACTCGACAGCTACGGAATTGATCAATTTCAGAGTATCTCATCAAGTGGAAGAACTTACCCACCGAAGATTCTACATGGGAGGATGAGAATTTTATACAGAAGCACCCGGAGCTACTCAAGCGTTGAGGACAACACTTTTTTGAAGGAGAGGGGCATGTTAGGTCCCTATATCACTAGTATAGTCCCTTATTATTGTTAGTGTAACCCCCTTATTGTCATTATTGTACCCTTGTAACCCCCATTTTGTTATTATTGTGCCCTTAAATTATTATTGTTAGGTCGGCTAGGATTACATTGTGGACCACTAGGATTACATTATGGCCCCATGGACTCCTATATATAAAAAGGAGGTTTTGTAAATTGTATCATCCAAGAATTGTTCATTTATGTAATGTATTGGAGGTTGCCTCCTCGAAGTGGCTCATTTCTAAGGCATTGATATCTCTTTTCTTCTCTTTTTGGAGCTAGTTACACAACATATTATTTGTTTAGTGAGACAAATTGCTACCTCTTGCTATTCAGCAGAGCTGCAGTGGCCCCGGGCATGAGGGAGTCCTGTTTAGGATTTCCTCTCCTTCTTGAGTAGCTCATGAAGGATTTCACTTATCCTCCATATTCCAGCATTCAGGCCATAGCATCAGCCATCTTCATCAGCGCAATGTCTATAGCAGATTATTGTGTAGTGTAGCTGGGTGTTGCTGGAGGTTTCCTACAACACCATTTATAGCTGATCTTTCAGAGGAAGGAAGTTCTCTACATCAGGGAGGTTAGTGAGGATGGTTTCCGAGCATATTCCAATATCATTGGTAGGAGGCCAACCATTTCCATCAGTCACAGCGTAGATACTCTAATAGACTATGTTCTAGTTGGAGCACATTTGTAGTGAGGGTTTTGTAGGCATTTCAGAGGGTGAGATATTTGGTGTAGGGATTAACCTTGCACTTCCGATTTCTAGAGGAGAAGGGCTCTTCATCAGCTTCAGGCATTCAGCCTTCTCCCTTCCATTCTATGTATTGAGTTGCTGCAGCTACCCAGCAACTCTGGCATTTTGCAGTTTTGCACATTTCAGCCAATACTTCTAGGATTGACATCAGGTAGTGATTGTGAGATGAGACCAGCTCTCCCAATGATGTATGAGCCATGTATATGTAGATCCTATGATGTTTTACACTCTTTGTAGCAGTCTCCCTCATATGACTGCGCAATCCCTATTCATGGGCATCCTGCTATGGAGTAGCATTTGGTGTTATGGCATGTATATTCATGAAAGGCTTCTAGCCTTATTCTTCTGATATTCATTGTATATTTTTGATGATATTATTAATAATAAAATGGCTCAAGTTTTTTCACACATTTTTGCATGATGTTTATTCACTGCTATTTCTAGTTATGTCTTTATATTGTTGTAGTTGCATTTTTGGGTTATCTTGAGAGATTCCCAATCTTGTTGTATTTCCCTATTGGGGATATTTTCCTTTGACAATCACTCTATAGACAGAGTCTAATAGTGGGCTAGGTAGCCTCTGCAGCTCATCCTTCTTCATGAAGGTGAAAAATCTAGTAAATTCCCCTTCAGTCTATCTCTGGAATAGATTTTCTTGTCGATTGACAATGTTTCTAAAAAAGGGACATTACAGTGGTATCAAAGCATAATCTTGGCTCAGCCTGTGGATCTTCGACAAGATGCCATCTAAGAAGATTAGAAAGACTCCACTTTGTGGAGGAGAAGAAAGAATAAAGGATATGAGCTAGCCAAGCTTCTCCCTAAATCCATCTAGGGCTTTCATGGGAGCCACAAGAAAAAGAGAAGGGAGAGATTTGAAGAATCTCCGCAAGGGTTTGAAACAGAAACAAACTCTAGGGTTTCTGATGAGGAATGTGAGCATGCATTCACATCCTTTGATGCATAGCACAGTGACATGTGCATCTTTGTCATGAAGAGATGGGAAAAGAAGGAGGGGTGATCAAGAGGAAAACTCTTGAATATTTTCAGAAGGAGTATGAGTCTCAAACTCTGGCATTCAGAGATCATCTCACTTCGTGGAGTTTTGCAAGTCTATGGTGAAGGAAATCCAGTAGCAAGATAGATTTATTCTATCTAATTTCAGATATTCACCTACATGTTCAGCCAAAGCATGGGTAGAGGAACTGAAGACCATGTTGCAGCAGCACAAAGTTTCCAAAGGAGATGTTACTAGATTTACAGCGCTGCACTTGAGAGGTAATACCTATGCATGATGGATATTTGAGTCATGTTCTTTCAAGGATGAAAATACTTCTTCCTATTTCAGATTCATTGGAACAATGATGGGAAGATTTGGTGGGAGAAAATCTGAAACACATGCAGAGAAACAAACCAAGACTTTGCATGTAAGGGAAGGAAACATAAACTCAGATCCACTTTAGAACATTGTTGAGAAGGCTGACATCTTGCATCACACCTTGTTGGAGGCAAGGTATCCATCTCACATTCTTGCACAGGAGAGCATGGAGGTCTCTTTTTCAAAAGGAGGTCACATTTTGGAGAAGTTGCTCCTTCATGTTTATGAGAAGGAGGTCAACTGCGCTAGAATAGCTAGAGTTGATCCAGTGCCTCATGCAAAGGTAAGAGGAGCTCTTGCTCCACATAGAGGGATTATTGTGTCTTTGCAAGAAATTCTCCAGGATCTCCCATGCAGGATGGCTGCTCCACAAATTTGATGAGAGAGATGGTACTTCCTTTGAGGAAGGACTCTTTCATGCATAGGAGTAGAGGGAGGCCACTCATGCTTATAGTGCCCAAGATCGAGAGATTATTTGGAGGTGATAGTCTCTCATGGGAGGCTTATTTTAAGAGATCATCATTTCTTTGAGCATGAGCATTTGCATGATGGGTATAGTAGCAACTTGGAGGATAACTTTTTCATGAGGGGATGTCAAGGTAGTAGGTAGTAGCATGATGGAGCACCACATTACAGAACACCGGCGCTATCTATTTGGAGGATTGATCCATGTGAGAGGACTCAGCTTCTGGTTGAGAGGTCCCAGGATCTAGATGCATCATGATTTATGGGTGGCTTTTATGGATATGGTAGACACCTAGTGGATGATATGATCATATATCATCCTGCCAGACTCTTCTTGGCTAGAGATTCTAGTATCAAGGAGAAATTATTTGCATGCAGCATGTGAGAACTTCCTAGCATGCATTTGGATGTATAATTTCCCTTGCTAGAGGAGCTCACTTCGAGGGCATTCAACATGATCTACATCAACATATGGATAGATGCACAGCCCGATTGATTTTGAGAGGTTACATAACCATTCCCTTACTCATTGGAGGAGAGGGAGAGCATTAAGTTGATCTATTTCAGCTCAAGGTCTTAAGTACATGGTAGAGGAGGTATAATTTCACATTGTGTACCTCTTTACTTTATATGAGCAACATATTGATCAAGGAGGATCATTCCTTCTTGCCTTTGTTATGATGTACTTGCAGCTACCAATAGCCTTGATTTTAGTTAATTTTGTGATGGTTGTGGGGGAAGCCACATTCTCTTGGTGTGTACCATTGGCACCACATGGTATTTTCATTTTTTCATCTTACGAGGAGATGATGTGGCAGCAAACAAGTGGCTAGTTCAGCACTTGTTATTTTGATTTTGAGGCAGGCCAAGAAGGCACTACGCAAGTTCCTTATATCCTACCCTTAACACTAACCTTTACCTAACCTTAACCTTGACCATAACTATAACCTTAGGGTTAGGTTATAGTTAGGGTTAAGGTTAAGGTGAAGGTGAAGGTTAAGGGTGAGGTTAAGGTTAAGGTTATGGGTTTAGTCATGTTAAGGTTAAGGTTAAGGGTAAAGTTAAGGTTAAGGTTATGTTAAAGGTAAAGTTAAGGTTAAGGTTAGGTTAAGGTTAAGGTTAGGATAAAGTTTGGGTAAGGTTAAGGGTTAAGGTTAACTTAACCTTAACCTTAATCGTAACATTAACCTTACAAAACCTGTAACCTTTACCTAACCTTAACCTTAACCTTCCCATAACCATAACCTTAACCTTAACCTTGACCTTACCCTTACCCTTAACCTTAAACTTACCCCATTAACCTTAACCTTAACCTTAACCTTAACATTAACGGTAACCTTAACTTTCCCATAACATTAACCTTAAACTTAACCTTAACCTTACCTTAACCTTAACCTTAACCTAACTTTAACCTTGACTTTACCTTAACCTCACCTTAATCCCTTAACCTTAACCTTTTCCTTCCCATAACCATAACCTTAAACTTGACTTTACCCTTAACCTAACCCTAACCTTAACATTATCCTTAACCCAACTAAACACGTAACCTTATCCTTAACCTAACCTTAACCTTGACCAAACCTTAACCTTAACCTTTACTTAACCTTAACCTTAACCTTAACCTTCCCATAACCTTAACATTAACCTTCGATATAACCTAACCTTAACCTTAACCTTAACCTTAACTTTACCCTTAACCTAACCTTGACTTTAACCTAACATTAGGATTAGGTTATAGTTAAGGTCAAGGTTAAGTTTAAGGTTGACGGTGATGTTAAGGTTAAGGTTAAGTTTAAGGTCATGGTTAAGGTTAATGTTAAGGGTTAGGTTAAGAAAAAGGTTAGGGTTAGGATTAGGGTTAAGGTTAAAGTTATGGGAAGGTTAAGGTTAAGGTCAAGGGTAAGCTTAGGGTTAAGGTTAAGGGTAAGGTTAAGGTTAAGGTTAAGGTTAAAGTTAAGGTTATGGGTTTAGTCAGGTTAAGGTTAAGGGTAAGGTTAAGGTTAAGGTTAAGGGTTTGGTCAAGGTTATGGTTAGGTTATAATTAAGGGTAAGGGTAAGGGTTAACGTTAACCCTATTCTTGACCAAACCCTTAAGGTTAAGGTTACGTTAAGGTTAAGATTAGGGTAAGGTTAGGGTTAAGGTTAGGTTATAGTTAAGGTCAAAGTTAAGGTTAAGTTATAGTTAGGTTAGGTTAAGGGTAAAGTTAAGGTTAATTTTAAGGTTATGGTTAAGGTTAAGGTTACAGGTTTAGTCAGGTTAAGGTTAAGGTTACGAGTTTAGTGAGGTTAAGGTTAAGGTTAAGTTAAATTTAAGGTTAAGTTTAAGGTTAAGGTTAAGTTAGATTAAGGATAAGGTTAAGATTAGGTTAAGGTTAAGGTTAAAGTTAAGGTTAATGTTAGGTTAAGGTAAGGTTAAGGTTAAGGTTAAGTTTAAGGTTAAGGTTAGGTTAAGTGTAAAGTTAAGGTTATGGTTAGGTGAAGGTTAAGGTTAAGGTTAGGTTAAGGGTAAATTTAAGGTAGGGTTACGTTAAGGGTAAGGTTAAGGTTATGGTTAGGCTAAGGTTAAGGTTAAGGTTAAGGGTAAAGTTAAGTTGTAAGGTTAGGGTTAAGGTTAAGGTTAAGATTATGGGTTTATTTAGGTTAAGGTTAAGGGTAAGGTTATGGTTAAGGCTAAGGGATTGGTCAAGGGTAGAGTTAGGTTATAGATGTGGGTAAGGGTTTAGTCAGATTAAGGTTAAGGTTACGGGTTTAGTCAGATTAATGTTAAGGTTACGGGTTTAGTCAGGTTAAGTTTAAGGTTAAGGTTAAGGTTAAGGTTAAGGTTAAGGTTAGGTTAAGGTTAAGGATAAGGTTACAGGTTTAGTCAGGTTAAGGTGAAGGTTAAGGTTAAGGGTAAGGTCAAGGTTAAGCATAAGATTACCTTAAGGTTAATGATAAGATTATGTTAAGGTTAAGGTTAAAGTTAAGGTTAAAGTTAGGTTGTGGCAAGGTTAAGGTTAAGGTTAAGGGTAAAGTAAAGTTTTATGTTGAGGTTAAGATAAGGTTAAGGTTAAGGTTAAGGTTATGGTTAGGTTAAGGGTAAAGTTAAGGTTAGGGTTAGGTTAAGGATAAGGTTAGGTTAAGGTTATGGTTAGGCTAAGGTTAAGGTTAAGGTTAAGGGTAAATTTAAGGTTAAGGTTAAGGTTAATATAAGGTTAAGGTTAAGGTTAGGTTTAGGGTGAGGTCAAGGTTAAGGTAAAGTTCAGGTTAAGATTAGGTTAAGGTTAAGTTTAACATTAGGGTAAGGTTAGGGTAAAGGTTCAGGTTAAGGATAAGGTTAAGGGTTTGGTCAAGGTTAGGGTTAGGTTATAGTTAAGGTTAAGGTTAGGGTTAGGGTTAGTGTTAAGGGTAAGGGTAAGGTTAAGGTTAAGGATAAGGTTAAGGTTAATGTTAAGGTTAAGGGTAAGGTTAAGGTTAAGTTTAGGGGAAGGTTAAGGTTAAGGTTAAGTTTAAGGTTAGGGTTAATGTTATGGTTAGGCTAAGGTTGAGTCTAAGTTTAACCTAAGGTTAGGGTTAGGTTAAGGTTAAGGTTAAGGTTAGAGTTAAGTTATAGGTAAGGTCAAGGATAAGGATATGGTTAAGGTAAGGTTAACATAAGGTTAACGGTAAGGTTAAGGTGACGGTTAGGTTAAGGCTATGGTTAAGGTAAGGTTAAGTGTAGAGTTAAGGTTAGGTTATAGTTAAGGTTAAGGTCAAGATTAAGGTCAAGAGTTTGGTCAAGGTTAGGGTTAGGTTATATTTAAGGTTAAGGTTAAGTTTAAGGTTAATATTTTGGTCAAGGTTAGGGTTAGGTTAAGGTTAAGGGTAAGTTGACTTTACCCTTAACCTAACCTTAACCTTAACTTTAAATTTACCCTAACCTTAAGTGTTTAGTCAGGTTAAGGTTAGTCAGGTTAAGGTTAAGGTTAGGTTAAGGTTAAGATAAGGTTAAGGTTAAGGTTAAGGTTAAGGTTAGGTTAGGGGTAAAGTCAAGGTTAAGGTTAAGGTCAAGTTTAAGTTTAAGGTTAGGGTTAATGTTAAGGTTAGGGTTAGGGTTAGGTTAATGTTAAGGTCAAGGTTTGGGTTAAGATTAGGTTAGGTTATAGTTAAGGTCAAGGTTAAGGTTAAGGTTACGGGTTTAGTTAGGTTAATATTAAGGTTAAGGTTAAGGGTGAAGGTTAACGTTACGGGTCTTATCCTTAACCTTACCCTTAACCTTCACTATAACCTACCCTTAACATTAACCTTTACCTAAACTTAACCATAACCTTATCCTTACCTCAACCTAACTTTAACCTTAACCTTCACTATAAGGTTAGGTTATAGTGAACGTTAATGTTAAGGTTACGGTTAAGGTTAGGTTATAGTAAAGGTTAAGGGTTTGGTTAAGGTTAAAGGTTAGGTTAAGGGTAAATTCAAGGTCAAGGTTGTGGTTATGGGAAGGTTAAGGTTAAGGTTAGGTTAAGGGTTAAGGCTAAGGTTAAGGTCAAGGGTAAGATAAGGTTAAGTTAAGGTTAATGTTATGGTTAGGGTAAGGTTAGGGTTAAGGTCAATGTTAAGGTCAACGGTTATGTTAAGGTTACGGTTAAGGTTAAGGTCAAGGTCAAGGTTAGATTAAGGTTAAGGTTAGGTTAAAGTTTTATAATGTTAACAACAAAGTCAAGGTTAAGGGTAAATTCAAGGTTAGGGTTAACCTTAACCTAACGTTAACATGAACCTTAACTTTAACTTTACTAAACCCATAACCTTAACCTTAACCTTAACCTTAGGGTTAGGTTAGGTTATAGTTAAGGTTAAGGTTAAGGTGAAGATTAAGGGCAAGGTTAAGGTTAAGGTTATGGGTTTAGTCAGGTTAATGTTAAGTTAATCCTAACCTTAAACTTAACTTTAACCTTAACCTTCACCTTACTAAACTCGTAACCTTAAACTTAACATTAACTTAACCTTAATATAAACTATAACCTAACCCTAACCATGACCCTAACTTTACCCTTAACCTTGACCTTGACCTTAACCTTAACCTTGACCTTGACCTTAACCTAACCTTAACATTAACCTTAACCTTAACCTTTGGAGTGTAAAAACTCTGGTAAACTTGAATAGGTATATATTATTATTGATAAAAGATGAGATATGATTACAATGGGGAATCATCAAGGCTTTAAATATAGCCTCATGGTGTCCCTTGGTGAAGAGGCATGATCTTTGATCATGCCCTTTCACTTAATAAAATCTAATATAACTATATCTAACTAATAATTAATAAAATATACATAACATTTCCCTTCTCTTAAAGATTCTTTGTCCTCAAAGAATACGTAATAATGGACAATGTTGACGAATGCCTAGGTTTCTCAAGTGGCGAGCTCTTGCTTCCCATATTTTAAAAATATCGTGGAGCATCTTCTCGAGTTCAATCTTTTGGTGATGTGGATAGTAACAAGATTTGATATTGACAGGGTCAGGTACTTTCTTGACTTCTATTGGATGTTCATGTTCCTTATTAGGAGGTATTTGTATTGGTTGATCCTGGAATACTTTTTCGTGTGTCCAAAATAATCCTTGTTCCTCCGGTGGCTCTTCGTGGTTCCCTTTTGAAGATAACATTTCTAATTGATGACATTGTACTGTAGACGTTGGCACTCCTGTTTGAATCATATTCGTCATCAGAGAGGAAGATACGACTTGATCTTCTGGGGGTTGGAATCCATACAACCTGTGTTTCTGCACTTTCCACTTAAAACTTATAAAGTCCTTCTGATGGTTGGCAGAATAAGTACCTAAAGTTTGTAGCCATTGAATTCCTAAGACCACATCTACTCCTCGTAATGGAACCGTGTAGAATGGAGATTCTAAATGAATTTTTTTTATCTGTATCTTAACTTTATGGCATTTCCCTACTTGCTCAATATTCTTACCATCGGCCACCATTACCTTCATATTAGGCATGGGGAAGGTAAAGATGTTAAGTCTTTTTGCCAAGGTTGAATCTAGAAAATTGTGGGTACTGCCAGTGTCGATGAGAACCATTACGTTGTTGTTCTTGATATGTCCTCTTAACATTAGGGCTTGAGGTTGTGATATGCCTGTCATAGCTGATAATGACACTTGCGGAATAGTTTCGCCATCCACTTCTGGAGAGAACTCTAAGTTGTCTTCTAATCCTTCTATATATGAATAATTATTGTTAGAGTCATTAGTTGCTTCACAACTGTATAGATTTTTCACTTTTCCATTAGCACATATGTGCTTAGGGTCCCAGTTTTCACCGCAATGCTTGTACTTGCCCTCTCTCATTCTTTGTTTTTCCACACTAGATTTTTCTTCTTCACGAAGATGGAGTGGGACATATTTTGTGTCATCTTGTAGAAATTTTAATAATAGATCACTTATTCACCGAGATTATCCTGATTACACACTATTTGAGCTTCATGCATAATACATAACCTCTTCTACCATTGATCATCAATTTGCGAAATTAGAAGCAGTTGCATGCGCACATTAAAACATAATCAAGCACACATATAACATAGTATGTAATGGGGAAAGCTTACAGCTGAAAACCCCCAAATATCTGTATATTATAATGATAGAGAACATGTAACAATACATAGCACAAAGCTCCTCACAACCTCTCAGCACTATCTCACATGCTACACACAAAACAAGCTCAGATCATACATATCACATGCTCCAATCTGCTCCACCTATCTGCTTGCCTCTACTACGCAATCCAAGATGAAGAATGATGAGATCCAAGTTCAAATCCCACTGGCTTGTACTGCGCAATCCTCATTGGCAATATCAATTAATGTGTGTGCAAATCTCATGCACAACTATAGTCACAACTGATAGTATACTCACCCTTTCACCCACTTCTAACACTGGTCTCCACTGAACTATCCATGCACTGAGTTAACTGATGTATTCTTTAGTTGATTTATGAGTTAATAATTAGTGAATTAATTAATAATTAATTCACACCACTCATCAATAGTGTATTTATCAGTTAGAATAAATAAAACTAGTTCAACTAAGTTAAACCGAACACAACTCCATCAACTGTCTCATCAACTCCACCAAACTCTGCCACATGAGTTCTACTGAAGTCAACCATGCAATACCTCAACTATACCATAGGAATAGCGTAATTCCTTTCATCAGCTGCATGTGCCACATCCATAGCTTGAAATGAAGTGCTGCAAGAGGATAAGATAATGTTTATAGTCCAAATATTATTAAGAGCTAATAATATTCGACTGATCTATTTTTAGACTGGCAGTCTAAAAATAGATTCCGCCCAATATGTCTAAAAATAGAAATCCATATATTTTTCCAACTTGACCAACCATCCACAAATAGCATCCCGCAACTCATAGAATATGATCGACATGTCTAAAAATAGACATAGTCTAAAAATAGACTTTGCGACAAAAATCACCTGTGTGGCCCCCCACCTAGTTTAGGTGATCACTTTCCAACTAGGATCAGGAAAGATGTTTCAAGATGCCTCCTTCACTGTTTCTTGTTGCAATCTTCAACACTCCCTCTCAACAAGAAAGGATTGTCTTTGCATGCGACATGCAACTCCATGCATTCGCCCTGCAACCTTCACAAGCGCCATGCAACTCCATGCATCTGCTTTGCAACTCCTCTGAAACTGAAAAGGCTCCAAACAACTCAATCAGTCTAATGCATCTATCATCAAAGTCTTCGACTTCTGCTGGGCCCAATTTCACATGTCATCAGGAACCATTGCGCTATTGAACTCTTGCACCCATGAACTCTGAACTTGCTGTCAACTTTGATTCGCGCTCCAGTATCCGACACTATCACTTTGATCTACTTGCATCAATCCAACAGATCATGCTACTGCTGCACTGTGGGCACCTCGTAGCCAGTTTCAATTCATGAGATCCACACCATCTCATGAATCCTTCCTAGAAATATCCTCTTGGGATTAATCATGCATGTCTCTCAACCTCTCACCTGGTGGTATAGCTGCATTCACTCCCTCTGCTCATCTGGCACAAAATTTCTCTACATGAGTGGCTTCTTCCACTCCATGATCCTCATCTTATGGATGCTCCACATCCTGAGGTTCAATATTACCTGCATGCAAAACTTGCTCCCTCTCAAGCATCAATTGCATGTCTTTCTTGCACTTCCCAACAGTAGGAAGCTCCGTAGACATCCCATCTACTTCAAGTTTGTAGAGATTCTTTACGTGAATCCCAACCTTCTTGACTTTTCCTGTTCCCTTGTGCCAAAGGAAAACTTTTCCTTCACTGAAGACAACTTCATACCCTTTATCCTCTAACATTGCAACTGAGATCAAATTCTTCTTTAAACTTGGAACATGCACTACATCTTGTAAAAGAATGAGTTTACCTTACTCCCTCTGAAAGGTTATGGTACCAATGCCAGTCGCATTGTATCATCCATTGTCGCCCAACTCAACATGCAACTGGAGATCTTTCTCCACCAAGTCACTAAAAAGATTCACATCTCCCGTCATGTGAAAGGAAGCGCCACTATCAAAATACCACCCCGATCCCAATGCACTAGACACCATGCATGCAATCAATGAGAAGTCCAGCTTAAATTGTGAGGCAAGAGCCTCACCAACTGTAGCTCCAACAGCCTGCTTGTTCTTCTTATTCTGTGGACAATTCGTGGCGTAATGCCCATGCTCGTGACAGTGAAAACACTTCACTTTGGACATGTCATGCTCTTTACCATCCGCACCAGATTAAGAAGCATTATTCTTGCCCTTCCCCTTCCTTGCTTTGGCAGCCAAAGCGCAATCCTCTTCATCAGATGCCTTTGATGAAGATCCATCCCTGGTACTCTGCCTTATCTCCTCTTGCACAAGATCCGACCAAAGTCGCTCCCATACTGGCAATTTTTCCCGACCATTGATAGAGTCCTGATATGAGTGCCAACTCTTCGGAAGCCCAAGGAGAGCCAAGATCACCAATTCCTCATCATCCACACTAACTCCTACACTCTCAAGATCATCCCTGCAGTGGACAAAATTTGTTAAGTATACCAGAATAGTGTCATTCTTCTCCATCTTTATTTTCCTGAGTTTATCCTTGAGCGCCAACTTCCTCTAGTCGCACTTGCTTTGGAATAAATATGTCAAGGCTTTCCACATCAATTATGGAGAAGATTTACCATGCAGGCTGGATACAATGTGATCCTTCACGCCCTCCAACAGAATCCTTCGACATTTTGCTGTCTTCTTTTTCCAAGCCTCAACTTGAGCAGCATCAGTAGGCTTTGGGACTTCAGCATCTATGAAATCCTTCAACCTGTTGTCATCTAACATCGCCTCCATCGTGTCCTTCCATGCAATATAATTTGAGCTACCTTTAAGGGCATACTCCAATCGCAATCCGTTGAAAGACATTTTGACTTCAACACCAAGAAAACACTGCTGCAAATTCGAATTCCACCAGCTCAAAACTCAACCGCTTCTGATCTGTGAGAACAAATTATTTCTAGCACAAAGATCGACTGTAGGGGCATTTACTGGATTTTTCACCTTTCAAAGAAAGGATGAATCCAGAGGCTACCTGGCCCTCTTACAGACTCTGTCTACCGAAATAAAATGTAATCATTGTAATAGATCCGATGATCAATTTTGCTCTGATACCATGTAGAAATTTAAATAATAGATCACTTATTCACCGAGATTATCCTGATTACGCACTATTTGAGCTTCATGCATAATACATAACCTCTTCTACCATTGATCATCAATTTGCGGAATTAGAAGCAGTCGCATGCGCACATTAAAACATAATAAAGCACACATATAACACAGTATGTAATGGGGAAAGCTTACAGCTGTAAACCCCCAACTATCTGTATATTATAATGATAGAGAACATGTAACAATACATAGCACAAAGCTCCTCACAACCTCTCAGCACTATCTCACATGCTACACAAAAAACAAGCTCAGATCATACATATCACATGCTCCAATCTGATCCACCTGTCTTCCTTCCTCTACTGCGCAATCCAAGATGAAGAATGATGAGATCCAAGTTTGAATCCCAATGGCTTGTACTGCGCAATCCTCATTGGCAATCTCAATCAATGTGTGTACAAATCTCATGCACAGCTATAGTCACAACTGATAGTAGACTCACCCTTTCACCCACCTCTAACACTGGTCTCCACTGAACTGTCCATGCACTGAGTTAACTGATGTATTATTTAGTTGATTTATGAGTTAATAATTAGTGAATTAATTAATAATTAATTCACGCCACTCACCACTAGTGTATTTATCAGTTAGAATAAATACAACTAGTTCAACTAAGTTAAACCGAACACAACTCCATCAACTGTCTCATCAACTCCACCAAACTCGGCCACATGAGTTCTAACTGAAGTCAACCATGCAATAGCTCAACTAAACCTTAGGAATAGCATAATTCCTTCTATCAGCTGCATGTGCCACATCTGTAGCTCGAACTGAACTGCTGCAAGAGGATAAGATAATGTTTATAGTCCAAATATTATTAAGAGCTAATAATATTCGACTGATCTATTTTTAGACTGGCAGTCTAAAAATAGATTCCACCCAATATGTCTAAAAAGAGAAATCCATATATTTTTTCAAATTGAACAACTATCCAAAAATAGCATACTGCAACTCATAGAATATGATCAACATGTCTAAAAATATACATAGTCTAAAAATAGACTTTGCGACAAAAATCACCTGTGTGGCCCCCCACCTAGTTTATGTGATCACTTTCCAACTAGGATCAGGAAAGATGTTTCAGGATGCCTCCTTCACTGTTTCTTGTTGCAATATTCAACACATATATATTTTCAGATTGAGGAAATCTTTGTCTCGAATATAATTTTTCTGGTTTTGATAATCTTTCAGATTTCTTTTTAGCAGCTTTTGCTTTTTTCTTTGCTACTTCTACTGATGAAACTTCATGAAGTTCGAGCTCTTCTTGTATATGGATTTTAAGTCCTGAGATGTAAGACTGGATTAGAATATATTCTGACAATCCTGATACTCGTGTTGCCAAGGTCTCCCATTCTCTAGTGTACTCATCCACATCTCCTTTTTGGCGTAATATGATAAACATTGAAAAAAAAAATTCTTCTTTTATGCCTTGAAACCTTTTGAAGAATGCATCCTTAAATTTCCTCCAACTGGTAGCAAGTGTCGTCTTTTTCCACCACATATACCAATTATATGCTTCTCCTTCCATTTTCATGGAAGCATGCTTAATTTTTTCATCATCACTAGTAATGTCATAAATCTCAAAATATTCTTCCGCTTTATTAAGCCATGCAACGCTATTTTTTTCATTACCATAAAACTTGGGTAGCTCGATTTTGGCTTTTCGCTGATATGCTAATGGTGGAACAAGAATAGGATATTGATTAGAAAATGCATTCCAGAGCTGCTTATTTTGAAAATATGCATTACTATCTTCTTGATGATGTGGGAAATCGGTTTTTTCCTGATGCTCCTCTGAGTTCCCTGAATCTGCAGAATTGTTTTGTTGATTTTGTTCCATGTTAGGAAATATTGGGGATTGTGTCTGACTTAACTTATCTATCTTATCATTTAGCTTATTGAAGAGTTCTGTGGTCTCATGATGATTTAGCCACATTTGTCTTTCTATTCGATTTGTCGTGTCATGAACCTTTTTGATGTCGTCGGAGTGTCCTGCAACTGTACCTTCAAGATCGACTAATCTTTTTCCGAATTCTTCAGAATTATTATTGATTTGTTTCTCGAGATCCACCAATTTCTTCTGGAATTCGGCCATCGACATTGATGAAGACATTGAACGTGTATGAGGTGGGGAATATTTTTCTGCCAGTTTTTCCCTCTCTTTTTAAAAAAAAATTAATTAATTAATTAATATTTAATTAATTGATTAAATTAATTTTTTTTTTGAAATAATAATAATAATTTCTATTATTATATATATATATATATAATTATTATTATTATTTGAATTATATATATATATATATATATATATATATATGGGGAAAAAGATTGTTAACCTTGAAAAGTCACGTTGTTTTTAAAAGTCACTTTTTTTTGAAAAGGCACGTTGTTTTGAAAAGGGGAAATGGGTTTTAATACCATGGGAAATTACCATGGGCCCAAAACCACGAGCTTGTAAAACACGAGCAATTACTCTTCCTTGTTCCTTTTTACTTTGTCTTCACATGTACGTATAAATACTTCTTTTTATATATATCTCTTTTTACTTTTACTTCTTTTTCTTTTGGAACTATTTTCTTTTAAAAATTTTTTTTTTCCTTTTAATTTTTTTCCCCCTTTATGTTTACTTTCCTTCTCTCTTTTGATTTTATTAATATATATATATATATTTCTTCCTTCTTCTTTTTTAAAAAACAAATGTTGCTACCCACAAGCACTTGGTTTTTAAAAAAATCTGCAATTTTGGAATTTTCTTGTAATTCCTTAATTCTGGGTGATCACACAGATCCCGAAGAGCGATGGCTCTGATACCAATGGAGTGTAAAAACTCTGGTAAACTTGAATAAGTATATATTATTATTGATAAAATATGAGATATGATTACAATGGGGAATCACCGAGGCTTTAAATATAGCCTCATGGTGTCCCTTGGTGAAAAGGCATGATCTTTGATCATGCCCTTTCAATTAATAAAACCTAATATAACTATATCTAACTAATAATTAGTAAAATATATGTAACAACCTTACCCGCTTAACCCTGGTTAAGGTTACGAGTCTTAACCTTAACATTCACTATAACCTTAAGTTTAACTATAACCTAACCCTAACCTTGACCAAACCTTAACCTTACTATAACATAATGTAAGGTTAAGGTTAGGGTAAGTTCAGGATTAGGTTAAGGGTAATGTTAAGGGTAAGGTTAAGCTTAAGGGTAAAGTCAAGGTTAAGGTTAGGGTTTGTTTAAGGTTAGGGTTAGGTTATAGTTAAGGTCAAGGTTAAGTTTAAGGTTAAGTGTAAGGTTAAGGTTACGGGTTTAGTCAGGGTAAGGTTAAGGTTACGTTAAGGGTAAAGTCAAGGTTAAGGTTATGTTAAGGTTAAAGTCAAGGTTAAGGTTACGTTAAGGGTTTGGTCAAGGTTAAGGTTAGCGTTAGGTTATAGTTAAGGTCAAGGTTGAGTTTAAGGTTAAGGTTAAGGTTAAGGGCAAGGTTAAGGTTAATGTTAAGGGTTAAGGTCAAGCTTAAGGTTAAGATTAGGTTAAGGGTAAAGTTAAGGTTAGGGTTAACGTTTGGGTTTAGCCAAGTTAAGGTTAAGGTTAATGTTAAGTTTAAGGCTTAACCTTAACTTTAACCTTAACCTTAACCTTCCAATAACCATAACCTTAACCTTGACTTTACCCTTAACCTAATCTTAAAGGTAAAGGTTCAGATTAAGGTTAAGGGTAAGGTTAAGGTTACGGGTTTAGTCATGTTAAGGTTAAGATTAGGTTAAGATAAAGTTAAGGTTAAAGTTAAGGTTAAGGTCAAGGTTAAGGGTAAAGTTAAGGTCAAGGTTAAGGGTAAAGTTATAGTTAAGGTTCATGTTAGGTTAAGGGTAAAGTTAGGTCAAGGTCAAGGTCAAGTTAGGTTAAGGTAAAGGTCAATGCTACGGTCAAGGTCAAGGTCAAGTTTAAGTTAGGTTAAGGTAAGTTTAAGGTTAGGTTAAAGTTAAGTTTAATGTTAGGTTAAGGGTAAAGTCAAGGTTAAAGTTACGTTAAGGTTAATATTAGGGTAAGGTTAAGGTTAAGGTTATAGTTAAGGTCAAGGATAGGGCTAGGTTATAGGTAAATTTAAGGGTCAGGTTAAGGTTAGGGTTAGGTTATAGTTAAGGTTAAGGTTAATGTTAAGGGTTTGGTCAAGGTTAGGGTTAGGTTGTAGTTAAGGTTGTGAGTAAGGTTATAGCCTAACCCCAACCTTGACCAAACCCTTAACCTTAACCCTAACCTTAAACTTAACCTTAACTTTACCCTTCACCTTAACCTTAATCTTGACCTTAACCTAAACTTAACCTTAACCTTCACCTAACGTAACCTATAACCTTAATCTTACATTAAACTAACCTAACCTTAAGGTTATAATTAAGGTAAAGGTGAGGGTTAGGCTTAGGTTAAGGTTAAGATAGAGTTAAGGGTAAGGTTAAGGTTAAGGTTATAGTTAAGGTTAAGGGTAAGTGTTACACAACATTTTGTCACCGTCCCTGCAATCTCTCATCTCGTACATTGGAGGACTATTCCCGTGACTTGTGGACAGTAAAATGTCCTGAAAACACCTTGATGGTATTGTTCTGCATAAGGGCAAGAATTCTCCTCAAGAACACTGAAAACCCTAAAATCCCATGTTTTGGCATTGGCGTGAGTATCTAGTTCATCCCTCGCACCAATGGGGAAATATATACACTAGTGGGCGTGCCAGCTAGCACTCTATCCCTATGTATTGCCCGTGCCCAACCTATTAAGGAATGTTTTTAAACAATAGAAGGTAGAATTTTGATTCTAACAACTTCAGAACGAATCATCAAAAATAAGTTGGGTTGTTTGCCTCTGGATCTCCCTGTTTAGGAAGTGGTTTTCCACCTCTCATGGAACCTTCCTAAGAGATAGGACTTTCCCCCATGATTATAGGGAGCCTAACCTCTCCTTATCCCTCTATAAACGCCTACCCTCTCCATTTGCTAGCTAGCTGAACTTTTGGGAAGGAAATTATAGCTGAGTGACAATCAAGAGCAGAGCTAAGGAGAACCCTATGAGAGAGAGAATTTTTTCAAATCCCTGATGAGCTTTGTGAGACACATCCCACTGGAATCCTATCGAAGGAAGATCACGATGTCAGAGCACCGGTTGTAATCGTTCTCTCATATCTATATATACATGACTCTTCTATTGGTTCCATGATTGTGTTTGTCCATATAATGCAATTTCATTTGTTCCTCTCTAACTGATCGATAGTTATAAATTGTGAAATATTACGTTGCATGGTGTCTCTCTTCTCTGCATGTGCACAGGTATCTGGATGTAGTAAGCTCACGGATCATGACCTATCCAGCTGGAATAGAAGCGCCACTTCTTCTTCGAAAAGAGCAACGAAGGAATCACGGTAAGTGATCTATCGCGACTCTATATTTTGTAACTAGGAATCAATAAGTTTGTGTGTTTCGATTGTTGCTAGACCCACTCTAGGGTTAGTGGGATTGCCTCTGTCCGTAGAGGGGATTTACCTCCACAACAATTTTGTGACTCCACTGGGGATCAGTGGGAGTTTTTCCTTCCTCCATTGTTTTGTTTTTTGGATTTTTGTTTGATTAGTCTGCTTTTCTAGTTCACCTTCCTTGGTGTTAAACCCCTGTTAAGACCCTAGAAGACCAGATCTAGCCTCTGTTTGTCCATTTTCATAAATTTTCAAGGGTAAACCTGATTGGCATGGTTATATCTCTGACAGTCACACCGAAGGACACTATTTTCTAGTTAGGCACCCGTGCCATCCCCTGTTTGGCGCAGATTATAGCCAGACAGGCGCACCAACCCTGGTAGGTTTTAGGGTTTGCTTATTTTTGGACTTTATGAGCTTGAATTTTGGTCCTGGTTTGTTTTTTCTGATTGTTTGAGTGCTTTGAAGTCATTTTTTACTGTGTTTAGCCCTTGTCATCCGGTTGTTTTCCCTTTTCTGTCAGTTTTTCACTTTAGCCCTAGGGCTTCTAGGTACTTCAGTGTGCTAAGCCTCCCGTGGGAGTTTTGGGTCTTTTCTTTCCCAGACAACTTTGTTTCTACTTCTTTGCATTCATCTTACTGAATACAATTGAGTCATTGCATTTATTGAGTGATTTTCTTATCTTTTGTTTAGTTTCACTTTGTGTTGCTCTAAGCCTAGATCACACAACTTGTTTGAGTCTCTTTCGAGATTCTTCTTCGCTTTGAGGGATTTCGTCATCGGTTTGAGTCTTGATTGTGCTTGTTTGAGTTGAGTGAACTTGTTTTGTTTCAGCTCTCTCTTTATCATTCTCAAATTGATTTTTTAATTATTTTTTAATTTATTTAGTGAATTTTCTCTAATATATTGAAAAATACAAAAAAAAACTTTTGAATTTTTATTGGCGCAGTGAAAATTGAAAACTCTTTCGCATTACTAGTGTTGTATAATTCTAGAGAAAATTTTTCCAGTTTCATTAGCTTCCATTGAAATTGGTAGAGGATGTTTTTGTGTGTTCATTTCGCTATCATTTTAAGCTCTCAACTCTCCCGTAGATAACTCTTCGTTGAACGGAATGATATTTTGTGGCATGTAGTTTGCATCTAAAGGTTTTTATGAGATCCAACATTCAATAGGGCCTTGAAATCGAAACATAAATTGAAGATCAACTTTAAAATTTACCGAAATAACCTAAGGTAGCATTGAAACTTAACTGAATATCTAGTAGTCTAAGGTAGAGACGTGTTCCGACATCTTTAATCCTAGTAACTGTTGCTCGCCATCTAGCTATAGACAATGCTAGTATAGACTTGTGCTCCCCGTACCATCATGTATATAAAGGGAGACCCCATTAGGTTGCAAATCCTTTATCCATAGGAAGCCGAGTCTACTGCCTCTTACCCGTGATACACTGAACACAACATTCGGGGAGATTACCTGCACGTACATTAAGTCCTTGGTTGATTTGTCTTTCATTTTTAGGAAGGGTTATATGGCAGTTCATGGATATATAGTACACCCATTTACCTAGATTACCAGAGCAGTCACTTTGACCTTTACCGACTCTTTTAACTGAAAAGATCATCGAGCTCTTGTCCTTTCAAGCTCGTGTCCAACCTGAAATCGATAGAGTCACCTTTTTCCTGTTTCTCGACTCTCAAAATATGAAATAGTAGAGTCTAGTTCAAGTGTCTTAAAAATTAATTTCCCATGAAATATTCTTGGTTAGAATTTTTTTCCTTAGTGTTTTATTTCAAGGTCATTTCCGATGGCAACTTTTCCAGACTTTTCCAATCAAGGAGTCCCCTCTAAAGGGAGTCCTAGTCCTTTTCCTGCTTTAGGAAATATTGGTGCTCCTTATATGGCCACGTTATCCCTCCCTTGGTTAACTGTTGGGTTGCCTATTTGGTTGTTTTCAACCTCTGTAGTCTCAAGTGTTTCGGCTACCATACCATCTAATCCTCCGCCTAAGCCATGTTTATTCAAAGGTGGACCTCTCCCCTTCTTCCCCTGTTTCTTCATCCTCATCTTCTACTTCGCCTGGTGAAATTTTGGATTCTAGTACCCAGGTGGCTAAGAATAAGAAGTCAAATAAGCGAGAGGCTAATTCTGCAGCTATTGCTTCTAAAACACCTACTCTCGATGAAACTTCCAACCCTCCATGGAAATTTAAGTTCCCTTGCATGTTATGCCAAGGAAACCATATTCTTTGAGATTTCCCTGGCATTCCCAAGGTGCTCGAAGTATGGTCCAACGGTCATCCACCATTGCCTTTGGCTTCCGGGAGTGAAGTTGGGGGCATGTCTTCAGCTAGTGCTGGTAAAGCTCCTAGGATTTAGGGTAAGCTCACCAATCCATGTAAGTTGTGTGAAGGGAATCATGCCATTCACCTTTATCTGTATATGGATGAAGCCAAGAGAGATTTGGATAACTTGAATATTTCTACACTGTGCCTTCCGATTGGTTACAAAAAACTTTCTTTGAGTCCTTCACCAGTTGATTCAACGATCAATCAAGAGTCATCCTTGCTTGATCCTGCTCCCTCAGAAATTCACCATCATGAATCCATCCCTAACCAACCACTGGTTGTGAAGTGCACCAGCTATTTTCCGTTGAGAGTGGATCTCACAACCCTCATGTTCTTCTTTTTTCTTTAGATTCCTTGGACTTGGAGAAATATTCTCCTGTCCCTGTACCTCTGGAAGCTGCTCCTCCACCTCCCATGATGGAGGTCCTAGATGATACTCCTTCTGCCTCCATGATGGAGGTGGTGGAGGATGCTCCTTCTTCTCCCATAACATGAGGGGAAGACCATCTCGATTCGCTGGTAGCCCCTCCAAGTAGTTTGGTCACTTCCTTTGATTGGGGTCAATTTGCAGGTTATCGCCTTCCTTCTTATGTGCCCTTTGAGATCACGGTACATGCCTCCCATCTAGTTGTACCTAGCACCAATATAGATGAAGGCGCGCCTGTTAGTATTTTATCCTCAACTACTTGGAAAGCTTTCGGTTCATCGTCGCTTATACATATTACACAGAATTTGTTGGCGTTTAACATAGGAACTAGTCAACCATTAGGGATCCTTTCGAAGTTGCCTATTACTTTGGGAGGGAAAACTTTCCATATGGACGTGATGGTTGTTCCTGGCCCCTTGGACTTTAATTTACTCTTGGGCTGTGATTATACTTATTCCATGGGAGTGCTTCTCTCCTCCCTCTTTCGTTTGATGTGTTTTCCGCACCAAGGTCAGATCATGACCATTGATCAGCTTGCGTTCTTTGGTCCTAATATGGCAGCTAGCCCACCATCATCCCTGCCAGATCTTTATCTATCGGTTGAGTCATCCCTGCCGCATGTCAATTATGTGGCTACCTATCCTGTGCCCATATTCAGTATTAGAGCTGTTGTACATAGTGTGCTGGGGGCATGGGGTCCAAAATTCCAAGATGTTTTCCTTCCATTAGACGGGCAACCCTTGGAAGCTATGAATTCTTATTCATTATGATGAGGTATTTCGGAGCATGGTTCATCTTCTTGTGTCAAGCTCCTTAAACCATGAAACAAGGTCTGTTGGAGCATGGTTCTTGTGCCTGTGTCAAGCTCCCTAAAAATGAAACAAGGTCATTTCGAGGATGGTTCGTTTATTATGTGAACCTCGTTAAAAAATGAATTCAGATTTGAGAATGGTTCATTTTCATCAAAAAATTAATTAGCTCACGAGGATGGTTCTTTTAATGTGTCAACCTTGTTAAAACAATGAAACATGTTCCCGTTCAATTCGAGTCTTTGATAAGATCTCGTAAAATCCCAGTCGAGTATTTCTCTTAAATCTCGTATTTTGAACCTTCACTCCATCTTCCTTTCACATGAACTAAAGCTTGGACAGCATGTACCTCGAATTGAGTCACCATGCTGGGGGCATGCTTAATTTTTTCAAGCATAGTTTATTTCTGTTTCAAGCATAGTTTATCTTTGTTTCAAGCTTGTGTAAAAATGAAACCAACTTCAAGCAGAGTTTCCTAATTTCAAGCTTGTGTAAAAATTAAACCATTCCATTTTATCTCTTGTGATTCCATTTTATAAGTCTGTTTTGCCAGATGAGCCTTGGTTTTCTCATTCCATTGTCCTTATCTACTTGGTCGATCATATGCCTTCACTTGGTTGTTTTACCCATTCCTTAGGAACTACTACAATGTGTGGTCTTGTTAGCCAACCTCTTGACCTTTACTTGTTCTTAGTAGTTCCACCATCACCAGAACCAATAGCTACCCTTAATACCACTCATTCCTCTAGGAGGATTCATCTTTCAGCTCTTTTCTGACTCTCTAAAACTGAAAATATTGTCTAGTCGCTTGTCATTTTGAGCTCGTTAAATTAGCTGTGAAGCGATATCTACCCAGTATACGTTTACCCCTTTTTCGGGCTGGGATAGATTATTTATGAAAAAGTAATAACCTAGCCTATAAAAACTAGGAGGTTCTCTTAGATATTGTTTTCTACCTTTTCAGATCTGAGGGACTATTCACAAAAAGGGACTTGTTGGAGTTTTCTTTTCCGCTGTCTTTTCAAGCTCTCTAAACATGAAAAGATGTTGAGTTCTTCCTTTGTTAGACTCGTTAAAAACTGATGACATCAGACTCCATCGTCATGACGTTACTCAAGTTCCTCCTTCCTAGGGTTCGTTAAAACGTACTAGCTTGGATTTGTCTGAAGGACAAAATTACATCCCAAGCACATGTTATCCCCTTCAAGCTTGTTTCAAAAACTAATTGTGGTACTCGCCAGAAATGGTGGGGGCAAATGGAACCAAAATCATAGTCGTATCGGCAGTATGTCGCTCTTGAACATGGCACATGTCTACATTTGTGTCGGTTTGGGGACAGCTCATCTCATTATCTTCTTGCCTTCATGGGTTTGGGTAATCTCTTTTGACCGCTCATCCACTCTTTTCCACGTCACCATGACCTCAGATCCCTTGATGTCAAATACTGCCAAATCCAGTGTCGTGTCGTCGATATGTGCAAGAGAAGTTGGCCTATGTGGTTTTCAACCTCCCTCTGATTCTCTATTGGTCTTGATTCACAAACATTATATCCCTCTGTTTCGTGTTGATGATGTGGGGAACATTATGGCCCACCTTCGATCAAGGTCACTTCTTGTCGACTACAGCTCATTATTGAGGAAGTTGTTCTAGAGACTCCCTTTAGGTACCTTGGAGCCTGCATGCCTCAATGGAAGGTTCTTTACATTTGACGCAAGGTTTTCATTATTGGCCTTCGATTGGATGATTCTGCAGGTGTTTGACGCTAGATCACTGTTCACATTCCGTCGATTGTACCTCTTGTACCTTGAGAGCCATTGTCATTATTGGTGGTTTCTCTCACGTCTGTTAATAGTTTTCATCATTGGCTGGTAATCAGACGATTTTCTTGCTAGTTCGACTTTAGCTCACATATTCGCATGCTCGAACTTGTACTTTTCTTGGATCGAGATGGAGTGCAAGACCCTGGATTTTGTTTGATGAAATCTAGGCTGTGGGTTCTTTGTGGATTATTATGAATTATTACTTGACTCTTTTGATTGGATGGCTGCGACCATACCTGAGTCTACTTGTTGATCCTTGTTTTACTGGATGGCTAAGTGCATGCCTTGGATCCCAGTTTTTGTACACTTTATTATGGATGGATGCGCCCATACCACATATCATGTATCAGAGATATCAGTTGTATTTGTATTCGCAGGTCTTCCAACGGTAGTGTTTTTAGTTGGATGTGTTATCATAAATCATTTCACCTCTCCCTCTCTCTCGGACCTCATGCTTTAGGGGGCATCTGTTACACAGCATTTTGTCACAGTCCCTGCAATCTCTTGTCCCGTACATTGGAGGACTATTCCCGTGACCTGTGGACAGTAAAATTTCCTAAAAACACCTTGATGGTATCCTTCTGCATAAGCGAAAGAATTCTCCTCAAGAAAATTTCCTTTGAAAACCATAAAAACCCATGTTTTGGCATTGGCGCAAGTAGCTAGTTCACCCTCACGCCAATGGGGAAAATATACACTAGTGGGCGTGCCAACTGGCACTCTGTCCCCGTGTATTCCCCGTGCCCAGCCTATTAAGGAATTTTTTTTAACAATAGAAGGCGGAAGTTTGATTCTAACAAATTCAGAAGGAATAATAAAAAAGAAGTTGGGTTGTTTGCCTCTGGATCTCCCTATTTAGGAAGTGGTTTTCCACCTCTCATGGAACCTTCCTAAGATATAGGACTCTCCCCCATGATTATAGGGGGCCTAACCTCTCCTTCTCCCTCTATAAAAGCCTACCCTATCCATTTTCTAGCTAGCTAAAATTTTGGGAAGGAAATTATAGTCGAGTGACAATCAAGAGCAGAGCTAAAGAGAACACTGTGAGAGAGATTTTTGTCAAATCCCTTACGAGCTTTGTGAGACACGTCCCACTGGAATTCTACGAAGGAAGATCACGACGTCAGAGCACCAGTTGTAATCGTTGTCTTGTATCTATATATACATGACTCTGATATTTGTTCCATGATTGTGCTTGTCCATATAATGCAATTTCATTTGTTCCTTTCTGACTGATCGATAGTTATAAAGTGTGAAATATTACATTACATGTTGTCTCTCTTCTCTACACGTGCACAAGTATCTAGATGTAGCAAGCTCATAGACCGTGACCTGTCCAGCTAGGAACAGAAGCGCCACTTCTTCTTCGACAACAACAGCAAATGAATCATGGTAAGTGATCTATCACGATTCTATATTTTGTAACTAGGAATCAATAGGTTTGCGTGTTTCGATTTTTGCTAGACCCACTGTAGGGCTAGTGGGATCACCACTGTCCACAGAGGGGATTTACTTCCACAATAGTAAGGTCAAGGTTAAGGTTAAGGTTGTGGTTATGGGAAGGTTAATCTTAAGGTTAAGGTTAGGTTAAGGGTAAAGTTAAGGTTAAGGTTAAGGTTTGGTCAAGGTTAGGGTTTGTTTATAGTTAAGGTTAAGAAAAGGTTATGGATAGGTCAAGGTTAAGGTTAAGGTTAGGTTTAGGTTATAGTTAAGGTTAAGGTTAAGGTCAAGGTTAAGGGTAAGGTTAAGGATATTTTAAGGTTAAGGTTATGGGAAGGTTAAGGTTAAGTTTATGGTTAAGGGTAAGGTTAGGGTTAGGTTATAGTTAAGCTCAAGGTTATGGTTAAGGTTAGGTTAAGGTTAAGGTTAAATTTAGGGTTAGGTTATAGTTAAGGTTAAGGTTAGGTTAAGTTAAGGTTAAGGTTAAGGTTAAGGTTAAGTTTAGGTTGAGGGTTTGCTCAGGTCAAGGTTAAGGTTAGGCTAAGGGTAAGGTTAAGGTTATGGGTAAAGTTAAGGTTAAGCTTAGGGTAACCTTAACCATAACATTAAATTTACCCTTAACCTAACCTTACCCTTAACCTTAACCTTAACCTAGGTTATGGTTAAGGTCAAGGTCAAGGTTAGGTTATGGTTAAGGTTAAGGTTACGGGTTTAGTCAGGTTAAGGTTAAGGTTAAGGGTAAAGTCAAGGTTAAGGTTAGGTTAACAGTAAGGTTAGGGTTAAGGTTTAGGTTAAGTTTACGATTAAGGGTTTGGTTAAGGTTAAGGTTATGTTAAGGGTAAAGTTAACGTTAAGATTAAGGTTAAGGGTTTGGTCGAGGTTAGGGTTAGGTCATAGTTAAGGTCAAGGTTAAGGATATGGTTAAGGTAAGGCTAAGGTTAATTTTAAGGTTAAGGTTAAGATTATAGTTAAAGATAAGGGTAAGGTTAAGGTTAAGGTTAGGTTAATGGTAAGGGTAAGGTTAAGGGTAAGGGTAATGTTAAGGTTAAGTTAGATGTTAGGTTAAGGTTATTGTTAGGTTAAGGTCAAGGTTAAGGTTAGGGTTAAGGTTAAGGTTAGGTTAAGGTTTTTTCAAGGTTAGGGTAAAGTTAAGGTTAAGGTTAAGGTTAAGTTTAGGGTTAAGGTTAATGTTAAGGGTTTGGTCAAAGTTGCGGTTAGGTTAAGGTTAAGGTTAAGGTTAGGTTAAGTATAAATTCAAGGTTAATTTTATGGTTACGGGAAGGTTAAGGTTAAGGTTAAGGGGTTAAGGTTAGGTTAAGGTAAAGTCAAGGTTAAGGTTAGGTTAAGGTTAAGGTTTTGGTTATGGGTTTGGTCAAGGTTAGGGTTAGGTTATAGTTAAAGTCAAGGTAAGGTTAAGGTTAAGGTTAAGGTTACAAGTTTAGTCAGGTTAAGGTTAAGGTAAGGTTACGGGTTTAGTCAAGTTAAGGTTAAGGTTAAGGTTAGGCTAAGTAAATGTTAAATAAAAGGTTAAGGGTAAGGTTAAGGTTAAGGTTAGGTTTAGGGTAAAGTTTAAGGTTAAGGTTAAAGTTAAGGTTACGGTTAGGATAAGGTTAGGTTTAGGTTATAGCTAAGGTTAAGGTTAAGGTTAAGGATAGGTTACAGTGAAGGTTAAGGTTAAGGTTAAGGGTGAAGGTTAAGGTTAGGTTAAGGGTAAAGTCAAGGTTAACGCAAATTTAAGGTTAAGGTTAGGTTAAGGTCAAGGTTAAGGTTCATATTAAGGTTAAGGTTAAGGTTAAAGATTTGGTCAAGGTTAGGGTTAGGTTATAGTTAAGGTTAAGGTTACGGGTTTAGTCAGGTTAAGGTTAGGGTTAAGGGTTTGGTCAAGGTTAAGGTTAAGTGTTTGCTCAAGGTTAAGGTTAAGGTCAAGGTTAAAGTTAAGATAAGGGTAAGGGTAAGTTAAGGTTAAGTTTAAGGTTATGTTAAGGGTTTGGTTAGGGTAAGGTTAAGGCTAAGGTTAGGGCAAGGTTAAGGTAAGGTTAAGGTTACAGTTAGTTTAAGGTTTATGTTAGGTTAATTTAAGGTTAAAGTTAAGGTTAAGGGTAGGTTAAGGGTAAAGTTAAGTTTAAGTTTAGGGTTAAGGTTAAGGTTAGTTTACGGTTAAGGTTAAGGTTAGGTTATAGTTAGGTTATGTTAAGGGTAAATTTAACCTTAACTTTAACCTAAATAAACCTGTAACCTCAACCTTAACCTAATATTAACCTTAACCTAACTTTAACCTTGACATTACCTTAACCTAACCTTAACCTTAACCTTAACATTACCCTTAACCTTAGCCTTGACCTTAACCTTGACCTTAACCTTACCTTAACCCTAACATTAACCCTAAACTTCACCTAACATAACCTATAGCCTTAATAGTAACCTTAACCTTACATTAACCTAACCTAACCTTAAGGTTATAGTTAAGGTAAAGGTTAGGTTTAGGGTTAGGTTAAGGTTAAGATAAGGTTAAGGGTAAGGTTAAGGTTAAGGATATAGTTAAGGTTAAGGGTAAGGTCAAGGTTAAGGTTAAGGTTATGGTTATGGGAAGGTTAAGGTTAAGGTAAAGGTTAGGTTAAGGGTAAAGTTAAGGTTAAGGTTAAGGTATCGTCAAGGTTAGGGTTAGGTTATAGTTAAGGTTAAGATAAGGTTATGGCTAGGTTAAGGTTAAGGTTAGGGTTAGGTTATAGTTAAGGTTAAGGTTAATGTAAGGTTAAGGTTAAGGGTAAGGTTAAGGTTAGGTTAATGTTAAGGTTATGGGAAGGTTAAGGTTAAGGTTATGGTTAAGGGTAAGGTTAGGGTTAGGTTATAGTTAAGGTCAATGTTATGGTTAAGGTTAGGTTAAGGTGAAGGTTAAGGTTAAGGTTAAGTTAAGGTTAAGGTTAAGGTTAGGTTAAGGTGAAGGTTAAGGTTAGGGTTAGGTTATCGTTAAGGTTAAGGCTATGTTAAGTTAAGGTTAAGGTTAGGTAAAGGTTAAGGTTAAGGTTAAGGTTAGGTTGAGCGTTTGGTCAAGGTCAAGGTTAAGGTTAGGTTAAGGATAAGGTTAAGGTTATGGGTAAATTCAAGGTTAAGGTTAGGGTAACCTTAACCTTGACCTTAACTTTTTCCTTAACCTAACCTTACCCTTAACCTTAACCTTCACCTAACCTTAACCTTAACCTAGGTTATGGTTAAGGTCAAGGTCAAGGTTAGGTTATGGTTAAGGTTAAGGTTATGGGTTTAGTCAGGTTAAGGTTAAGGTTAAGAGTAAAGTCAAGGTTAAGTTGAGGTTAAGGGTAAGGTTAGGATTAAGGTTCAGGTTAAGGTTAAGATTAAGGGTTTGGTTAAGGTTAAGGGTAAGGTTAAGGTCAAGGTTAGGTTAAGGTTAAAGTTAAGGTTAAGGTTAAGGGTTTGGTCAAGGTTAATGTTAGGTTATATTTAACGTCAAGGTTAAGGATATCGTTAAGGTAATGTTAAGATAAGGTTATGTTAAGGTTAACATAAGGTTAACAGTAAGGTTAAGGTCAAGGTCAAGGTTAAGGTTAAGGGTAAGGTTAAGGTAAGGTTAAGGTTAAGGTTAACCTAACCTTAACCTTGACCTTGACCTTAAATATAACCTTAACCTTCACCCTTAACCTTAAATTTACCTTTAAGGTTAAGATAAAGATAAGGTTAAGGTTAAGGTTAAGGTTAGGTTAAGGGTTTGGTCAAGGTCAAGGTTAAGGTTAGGTTAAGGGTAAGGTTAAGGTTCTAGTTAAATTTAAGGTTAAGGTTAGGGTAGGGTTAGGGTAAGGTTAAGGTTAAGACTAAGGTTATGTTAACGTTAAGGTTAAGTTCAAGGTTAAGGGTAAAGTTAAGGTTAAGGTTTAAGTTAAGGTTAGGGTTAAGGCTAGGGTAGGGTTAGGTTAAGGTTAAGGTTAAGGTTAAGGTTATGGGTCTAGTCAAGTTAATTTTAAGTTAAGTCGAGGTTAAGGTTAGGTTAAGGTTAAGATAAGGTAAAGGTTAAGGTTAAGGTTACGTTAAGGGTAAGGTTAAGGTTAGGGTTAAGGTCAAGGTTAAGGATAAATTTAAGGTTATGGTTAAGGTTAATGTTAAGTTTAAGGTTAGGGTTAAGGTTAAGGTTAGGTTATAGTTAAGCTTACCCTTACCTTAACCATAACATTAAGGTAAAGTTAAGGTTAAGGTTAGTTTAAGGTTACGGTTAGGTTAAGGTTAAGGTTAATGTTAAGCGTTTGGTCAATGTTAGGGTTAGATTAAGGTTAATGTTAAAGGTTTGGTCAAGGGTAAGGTTAGGTTATAGTAAAAGGTGAAGGTGAAGGTTAAGGGTAAGGTTATAGTTAGGTTAACGTTAAGGTTAAGGTTTAAGGTTAAAATAATGTTAAGGTTAAAGGTTTGGTCAAGGTTAGGGTTAGGTTATAGTTAAGGTTATGGTTAAGGTTAGGTTAAGTTAAGGTTAAGGTCAAGGTTAAGGGTAAATTTAAGGTGAAGGTTAAGGGTAAGGTTAGGGTAAGGTTATGGTGATGGTTAGGTTAATGGTAAGGTTATAGTTAAGGTTAAGAGTTAGGGTTAATGTTAGGGGAAGGTTAAGGTTAAGGGTTTGGTCGAGGTTAGGGTTAGGTTATAGTTAAGGTTAAGGTGAAGGTTAAGGTTAAGATGAAGGTTAAGGTTAAGGTTATGGGTTTAGTTAGGTTAAATTTATGTTTAAGGGTTTGGTCAAGGTTAGGGTGAGTTTATAGTTAAGGTTAGGGTAAGGCTAGGGTGAAGGTGAAGGTTAAGGTTACAGTTTTAGTCAGGTTGAGGTTAAGGGTAAGGTTAACTTTAAGGGCGTAGGATTAAGGTTAAGGGTTAAGGTTATGGGAAAGTTAAGATCAAGGTTAAGGTTAAGGTTATGGTTATGGGAAAGTAAAGGTTAAGGTTATGGTTAAGGTTAAGGTTAGGGTTAGGTTATAGTTAAGGTCAAGGTTAAGGTTAGGTTAAGGTTAAGGTTAAGGTTAGGTTAAAGTTAAGGTTAGGGTAAGGTTAAGGTTAAGGTTAGGTTAAGGTTAAGGTTAGGGTAAGGTTAAGGTTAAGGGTATGGGTTTAGTCAGGTTAAGTTTAAGTTAAGTCGAGGTTAAGGTTAGGTTAAGGTTAAGATAAGGTAAAGGTTAAGGTTAAGGTTACGTTAAGGGTAAGGTTAAGGTTAAGGTTAAGGTCAAGGTTAAGGGTAAATTTAAGGTTTTGGTTAAGGTTAATGTTAAGTTTAAGGTTAGGGTTAAGGTTAAGGTTAGGTTATAGTTAAGCTTACCCTTACCTTAACCATAACATTAAGGTAAAGTTAAGGTTAAGGTTAGTTTAAGGTTATGGTTAGGTTAAGGTTAAGGTTAATGTTAAGCGTTTGGTCAATGCTAGGGTTAGATTAAGGTTAATGTTAAAGGTTTGGTCAAGGTTAAGGTTAGGTTATAGTTAAGGTCAAGGTGAAGGTTAAGGGTAAGGTTATAGTTAGGTTAACTTTAAGGTTAAGGTTAGGTTAAGGTTAAAATAAGGTTAAGGTTAAAGGTTTGGTCAAGGTTAGGGTTAGGTTACAGTTAAGGTTATGGTTAAGGTTAGGTTAAGTTAAGGTTAAGGTCAAGGTTAAGGGTAAGGTAAAGGGTAAATTTAAGGTTAAGGTTAAGGGTAAGGTTAGGGTGATAGTTAGGCTAATGGTAAGGTTATAGTTAAGTTTAAGGGTTAGGGTTAAGGTTAGGGGAAGGTTAAGGTTAAAGTTAAGGTTAAGGTTAAGGGTTTGGTCAAGGTTACGGTTAGGTTATAGTTAAGGTTAAGGTTAAGGTGCAGGTTAAGGTTAAGGTGAAGGTTAAGGTTAAGGTTATGGGTTTAGTTAGGTTAAAGTTATGTTTAAGGGTTTGGTCAAGGTTAGGGTGAGTTTATAGTTAAGGTTAGGGTAAGGCTAGGGGGAAGGTTAAGGTTAATGTTACAGTTTTAGTCAGGTTGAGGTTAAGGGTAAGGTTAACTTTAAGGGCGTAAGATTAAGGTTAAGGGTTAAGGTTATGGGAAAGTTAAGTTCAAGGTTAAGTTTAAGGTTATGGTTATGGGAAAGTAAAGGTTAAGGTTATGGTTAAGGTGAAGGTTAGGTTTAGGTTATAGTTAAGGTCAAGGTTAAGGTTAGGTTAAGGTTAAGGTTAAGGTTAGGTTAAAGTTAAGGTTAGGGTAAGGTTAAGGTTAAGGTTAGGGTAAGGTTAAGGTTAAGGGTAAGGTTAAAGTTAAGATTATAGTTAAGGTTAAGGGTAAGGTTAAGGTCGAGTTAAGGGTAATGGTAAGGGTAAGGTTAACGTTAAGGTTAGGTTAAGGGTAAGGCTAAGGGTAAGGTTAAGGTTAAGGTCAAGGTTAGGTTAAGGTTAAGGTTAGGTTAAGGTCAAGGTTAAGTTTAGGGTTAAGGGTAAGTTTAAGGTTAGGTTTGGTCAAGGTTAGGGTAAGGTTAAGGTTAGGTTAAGGTTAAGGTTAAGGTTAATGTTAAGGGTTTGGTCAAGGTTAGGGTTAGGTTAAGGTTAGTTTAGGTGTAAATTCAAGGTTATGGTTCTGGTTATGGGAAGTTTAAGGTTAAGGTTAAGGGGTTAAGGTCAGGTTAAGGTAAATTCAAGGTGAAGGTTAGGTCAAGTTTAAGGTTAAGCTTTTGTTTATGTGTTTTTTCAAGGTTAGGGTTAGGTTATAATTAAGGTCAAGGTAAGGTTAATGTTAAGGTTAAAGTTACAGGTTTAGTCAGGTTAAGGTTAAGGTAAGGTTACGGGTTTAGTTAGGTTAAGGTTTAGGTTAAGGTTAAGGTTAAGGTTAAGGTTAAGGTTAAGGGTAAAGTCAAGGTTAAGGTGAAGGTTAGGTTAAGGTTAAGTTAAGGTTAAGGTTAAGGTTAATGTTAAGGTTATGTTAAGGTTAAGGGTATGAGCTTAGTAAGGTTAAAGTTAAGGTTAAGGTTACGTTAAGGTTAAAGTCAAGGTTAATGTTAGGTTAAGGGTAAGGTTAAGGTTAGGTTAAGGTTAAGGTTAAGGGTAAGGTTTAGGTTAAGTTAAGGTTAAGAACAAGGTTAAGGGTAAGGTTAAGGTTCAGGTTAAGGTTAAGGTTAAGGGTTTGGTTAAGGTTAAGATTAAGGTTAAGGTTAAGGTTAAGGTCAAGTTTAGGTTATAGTTAAGGTCAAGGTTAAGGTTAGGTTATAGTGAAGGTTGAGGTTAAGGTTAAGGTTAAGGTTAAGTTTATGGGAAGGTTAAGGTTAAGGTTAAGGTTAAGTTAAGTTTAAGGTTAAGGTTTGGTCAATGTTAGGGTTAGGTTATTGTTAAGGTCAAGGTTAAGGTTAGGTTATGGTTAAGGTTACAGGTTTAGTCAGGTTAAGGTTAAGGTTAATGGTAGGTTAAGGGTAAATTCAAAGTTAAGGTTATGGTTATGGGAAGGTTAAGGTTAAGGTTAGGTTAAGGTAAAGTCAAGGTTAAGGTTATGTTAAGTATAAGATTAGGATAAGGGTAAAGTTAAGGTTAAGGTTAAGGTTTGGTCAAGGTTACGGTTAGGTTATAGTTAAGGTCATGGTTAAGGTTATGTTAAGGTTAATGTTGAGGGTTTGGTCAAGTTAGGGTTAGGTTATAGTTAAGGTCAAGGTTAAGGTTAGGGTTAGGAAATAGTTAAGGTTAAAGCTAGGTTAAGGGTAAGATAAGGTCAAAGTTAAGGTCAAGGTTAAGGTTAGGTCCAGGTTAAGGTTACCTTAAGGTTAAGGGTTTGGTCTAGGTTAGGGTTAGGTTATAGTTAAGATCAAGGTTAAGGTTAGCTTATGGGTAAAGTCAAAGTTAAGGTTAAGGTTAAGGTTAGGGTAAAATTTTAGGTTAAGGTTAATTTTAAGGGTTTGGTCAAGGTTAGGGTTATGTTTTAGGTTAAGGTGAAGGTTAAGGTTAGGTTATAGTGAAGGTTAAGGTGAAGGTTAAGGTTGGGGTTAGGTTATAGTTAAGTTCAAGGTTAGGTTAAGGTTATGAGTCTTAACCTTAACCTTCATTATAACCGTAACCTTAACATAACGTTAACCTTACCCTAACCTTACCCTTAACCTTAACCTTAACCTTGACCTTGATCTTAACCTTAACCTAACCTTAAACTTAACCTTAACTTTACCCTTAATTTTACCTTAACTATAACCTTAACCTAACCTTAACCTTTTCGTTACCCTTAACCTTGTCTTAACCTTACCTTAACGATAACCTTAAGGTTAAGGTTATAGTTAAGGTTAAGGTTAGGTTAAGGGTAAGATAAGGTTAAAGTTAAGGTTAAGGTTAAGGTGAGGTCAAGGTCAAGGTTAGGTCAAGGTTAAGGGTTTGGTCAAGGTTAGGGTTAGGTTATAGTTAAGGTCAAGGTTAAGGTTAGTTTAAGGTTAAAGTCAAGGTTAAGGTTAAGGTTAAGGTTATGGTAAAGGTTTAGGTTAAGGTTAAGGGTTTGGTCAAGGTTAGGGTTATGGTTTAGGTTAGGTTCAAGGTTAAGGTTAGTTTATAGAAGAGGTTAAGGTTAGGATAAGGTTAAGGTTAATATAAGGTTAAGTTTAGGTTTAGGTTACAGTTAAGGTCAAGGTTAGGTTAAGGTTACGGGTCTTAACCTTAACCTTCACTATAACCGTAACCTTTACATAACCTTAACCTTACCCTAACCTTTACCCTAACCTTACCCTTAACCTTAACCTTGACCAAACCCTTAACCTTAACCTAACCTTAACCTTGACGTTAACTATAACCTAACGCTAACCTTGACCAAACCTTAACCTTAACCTTAACTTTACCCTTAACCTTAACCTTAAATTTAACCTAACCTTAACCTTAACTATAACTTTACCCTAACCTTAAGGTTAAGGTTAGGTTATAGTGAAGGTTAAGGGTAAGGTCAAGGTTAAGGGTAAAGTTAAGGTTAAGGTTAAGGTTAAGGTTAAGGTTAAGCTTAGGTTAAGGGTGTTAGCCACCTAGTAAATTTTTCATATCAAATTGTGGCTAAATAATTTTTTGAGCCTTCAAGAAACAATTTTTATTGCTAAAAATGTTATCTCTTGAAGGCTCATGAAGATATCATGCCCTTTGTTTAAATCTTCACTGCTGCAAAAATCTCCCTCATTTTAACCCTCTTCTCACTTCCAATAACCTCCATTTTTACCCCTTTATTCCCCATGAAATTCCTTCATTTTTCATGTATTTCCTCCTTCCCCTTCATAAAGACCCCTTTATAAGGTTTAAAAATCACTTTTTAACCTTACCGAAACCCCCAAATCCATGTAAAAACCTTGAAAAGTTCTTAAAAAATAAGTATTTTTTTAGTATAGGCTTAAGCCCCTTGGGGCTAAGTCCTAAACCACTTCCCCACATGTGCCCTAGCACTGGAACCAAGTGCTAATAGTCCTGAGCGCTTATCGCATTGCTATAGGGTAAACTGCTTGGGTGGTTGGTTTTCGTATATCCCTTTCAGGGCTTTCCGGTGCCCGAGGCAGACAGTAAGATTAGCTATGTTGTTCACAAAGATGGCATGAGTATGTTCATATTAGCTTGAAATAACTTGAAGGAATACAATAGAGAATTACCTCTTTGACTATCTTGGAATCCCTTGGAGAGCGCTATGCAGCAAAGTAAGAGTCCTTCTTCGCCGGCTCCAAATATGAGACCTGCAATCAGTCAAAGCACCCATGTAATTTCTAATATAACAAGTATCCTATCAATTAAATCAATATACTACAAACATCTATATTATACACATCTGAGCCATTCATATCATACTAAGTAAATATTGAAACAACAATGATAACATTAAGCATTGAATGGACAAAACGAACACAGTTCTATTGATTTTGAAAGAAGGAGGATTACAACCATCAGTTGTACCAAGCCCTCCTCAGTCTCCCAATCTCTCTTCTCTCTCTAGTGAAGAATTCCAAGTCAACAAGCTCTCTAGGAGCCTCTTTGACTCTTGGCCTTCATAATTTCACACTATTCTCTATTCCACAAGTATACAAGAACCTTGAGCAATCCTTCGACCTTCAATTAAGAGCCTTCAGCTCCTTCTTATAGGAGAGGGAGAAAGCCATTGTTGCCCTTCTCTTTCCACTAGTTTGGAATGGAAAAAACTTAGATGTTTCTTTGATCTCCATGCTTTTTCCTCTTTTGGAGTTCAGTCTTCTATGGCAATGACCAATAATGAACTAGTGCTTCTGTAGTTTCCTTTGTGAACTGACTCCTTTGTGAGGGAAAGTCAGAGATTCAAATCATTTTCCGCGCTCTTTTCCCAATTCAAACTTAAAACACGGGTAATGCTTCCCTTCAGTGTAAACAAAGCATTGCCCTAGTCACTAACGCGGCCAATGCACTGCTTGCCTGCGTTATAATGCTCTTGTTCTGTTCTACATAGGCGTTACCCTGGAAGAAATAGGTTTAACTTAGGTCTTTGTACTTCTTCCATATTTGTCTTCCCCTCTAAGCTGATGAGGAGGTATTTTGACCTGTAACCAATGCCCCCTAAAGTGTTAGGTCAGAGACGAAGACGATGGCTGAAATAATTTATAATTTGTAGAGATAGAGAGAGATTGAAAGACTGAGGAAAAACCTGAAACAACAACATATGTCAGAAAATATAGTATTTGCCTAGATTCGGGCATGTCCCATGCTTCGTAGCTTTAAACAACATGATTTCTCTAGAATAGAGATATGAAGAATCTGTCCACCAATAGGCACAATGTGGAAGTGTCTGTCATAACAGGATCAGGCTGAAGAAGCTATCTCCATAAACAATATCGCAGCTTGGGGAAGGGAACACAACTTAATGATGTAGCCTTTGCCCCAAGGTCTTGACCGCCGATTCACTTAAACTGCATATTTCTCAACATTTGAATGACGGAGTTGTCGTCGAACATGTGAGAAATCATCTGATTACCAGTCAATAATGAAAACTGTTAACCGATGCGAAGGTGGCCACCGATAATGATGATGGTCCCTAAGATGCCCAGTACAATCTAGCGAGTGTGAATAAAAGGAGTTGAAGTCGAACACTCGTAGAATCATTCGATCAAGAGCCAATGATGAAGACCCTTGATCAAACACAAGACTACCTGCCACTGATGTCTGCAAGTATCTGGGTACTGATGGGTTTCTAGATCAACTTCCTAGATAAGGTGTTGAAGTCGATAGGAAGCGATCTATTGAAAGGTAGGCACTGAGGCGTCCTACATCAGTCAACACGAAACGGAAACCAACTAATTTTTTTTATGATTTGAGATAAGGAAGAGTAAATGAGAACGTCAGACGACAAATAATTTCTGGCATAATGAATGGTTTGGTTGATAACAGGAGCAGTAGATAACGAGATCTACTTGAACAATAGAAGGCACTCTAGCAGGGTACTAGGCAGCTGAAGCATGTTGAACACCAAAGAGTGTGTTAGGATTTTACCGGTGCAGGGACACTGAGAAATGAAGGCTAATACTAATAGATGGTATGGTTCAGCTAACTGCGAAAGAGTTTTCTGGGAAGTGCCATGTTCAAGAATTTTGCTGCCAAATCGACCTTTTTGAAAATGTAACAGAGGTAGTATCCATTTTGTCCAAATTTTTCCCCATCTGATTAAGTTTAACGAGTCCAGATGAGTAAAATCGGTGAATTTTTCATGTTTAGAGAGTCTGAAAAATGTCAAGAAAGACAACTTTGCGCCCCATCTGATTAGATTTAACGAGTCTAGATGAGCAAACTCGGGGAATTTTTCATGTTTAGAGAGTCTGAAAAATGTCATAAAAGACAACTCCATGTCCTGTTTGATTAGGTTTAACGAGTCCAGACGAGTAAACTCGGTGAATTTTTCATGTTTAGAGAGTCTGAAAAATGTCATAAAAGACAACTCCATGTCCTGTCTGATTAGGTTTAACGAGTCCAGATGAGAAAACTCGGTGAATTTTTCATGTTTAGAGAGTTTGAAAAATGTCATAAAAGACAACTCCATTGGGGTACCTTTGTCATGTCTTGATAACCGGGCACGGCAAAGGGGTAATAGTAAGCCCGAAATAGTTCATTTTCCATAAGTTAGTCCATCGAATCCGGAAAAGTGAGAAATCTATGTTCAATGGACGTCTACCTCATTTTGTTATGAGTACGAGGAGACGAAGTAAACTCAATATTCCTTGTGAAATTTTAACGAGTCCAACAAAGAAAACTCGGTACCTCCGTGAAATTTTAACGAGTCATGCGGAGAAAACTCGATTTACTTTTTCTGTTTAAAGAGCTTTGAAAAAGAGGAAAAGAATGGCTCCTTGTTCTATGTCTCAATAGTTTAACGAGTCTGACAAAGGTGACTCGGGATTTTTTCAGTTTTATGAGCAAGAAAAATATTCCTAAAAATAATGCTCAATACTTCTCCATAGTTTTAATGAGTCTGAAGAAGAAAACTCTAGGTTTTTCAGATTAACGACCAAGAAAAGACCAAAAAAGAACGCTCGATGCCAACTTTGTATAATTTTAACGAGCCCGAAGAAGAGAACTCGAGGTTTTTCGGATTAACGAGCAAGAAAAATACCATAAAAAGAATGCTCGATAAAACATGAGTATGTCTGCACATAAATCTTGATCCCTTATTAGAATCATCAGTACCAAATCTTGAGAGTTGTGACATGTGTCAGCGAGGAATCACGACTTTTCCGACTGACTTAAGAGATTCATGCCCCAGAATTTGCTATAAGAAGGTCAGAAGAAATTCATTTTCACTGTTTTGAGTGCTGTGAAGAAGCTCTGGAGTGGAAAAAGGGGTGAAAATTTCAGCTGACGATTACGGTCAATCCGGGCAATAGTCTTCTATTCCGCGAGATCCAGGTAAGAGCTAGAACCTCCTATTATCATTTAATTGCCAATTTTTTAGTTTTTGCTGGTTCAAAATTAGGAAATTTTGAGGCGCTAGAAAAATATTTGCACCTAACGCGGGTCAGGAGTACAACAGCCGCGTTGAACGCATAACCCGTGAAGGAAGTACACGTTAGAACACTCTGTTTTGTATTAGTGCCCAAGTTAGGTGCAACATGCTTTCTAATAATTCAAATTTTCCATTTTTGAAGTGGTCCAGGCAAATTTTAATCGGTTGGAAATGTTGCATTTGCAGGTGTTCAACTATTAATCATGAGTATCTGGCGAGAGAGAGAGAGCATGAGTGGGAGGAACGAGAGATGGTGACGGATGCGGTAAGTTTAATGGCTCTCCGGAGGTGCGGATTGCTTAAGTATGCCCGTTTAGAACTGATGAGGGGTCAAGAGGACCTCTTGAGGTGGCTGATCCAGCAGTGGGACGAACAGCATCATGTCTTTCAGATTGGTGGCAACGAGCTCGCCATCGAAAAAGATGATGTTTACTTTTTGACCGGCTTGTCATGTCGTGGGGCGAGGCCCAATTTGACGGGGTCCAGAGATAACCCTCGTTCCACTACTGATTTGATCCATGCGCATTGCATATGTGGCACCCAGGCTGTGAGTAACTGGATACCTATTGCACAGGTGAATTTGAGACCCGTGCGGTCTATTCTATGGATGATTGTTCGCTTGGCAGGTGCCAAGAGTCAGCATGTGGTGACCAAGGCTCAGATGCTCCTAGCCTTGGATTGTATGCAGCCTCAGGTTTTCGACTAGTGTGACGGTGTGGTTCGTCGGGTTCGAGCAGAGCTTACTGCATGTAAGACCCGTACTCAAAGAGAGTTTGGGTACGGAACATTGATTGTTTCTTTCATACTGGAGCGGATACCACTGATGAGGCCCAGGATCTCTACAGCGCCATTTGGTCCACGCGAGCAAAGGCAGGATCGGTGGGCCACTTTTCTTCCACGGACTGGAGAGGGTTCCGTCCGTCACTGCTTTGATGAGGGATTTTTTGATTGGATGGACTCTCAGATCATCATGATTGAGATTATCCCTATGCAGGGATGAACTTCACAGGCGATCCCGAGTTATTGTTGCCCCCTGGCACCCAGTGGGGCCCCGATGGTAAGAAAAAATGATCAGTGCTTTTCAAAGAAGTTTTTTGTTTTTAGCTTTTGAATGTTTATGTAAAAGAAATTTTGTTTAGAAAGGGGTGAAAATTTAGTTTTGACATGAAACTTTTGCTTGCTTGACACAGATGTGGCACCTGTCCATCCAGCTGGGGCCCCTCGCTATGCACGGTGAGGATTGCAGCTACCCGGGGCTGGCGCACCTGTAGAGGATGCGGAAGCCGACGACGACGATGATACCCAAATTTTACATGAACTCTCCAGGAACCTGGAGGGTCTGAGTATGGGTATACTGTCGCTTCCTATGCGGGAGGTTCCAGTTCGTTTGCAGCGGCATACTGTGGGTGTGCCAGAGAGATACCTGGTTCCTCTGAGGAGGATAGCTAGAGTAGTTGTATGCTATTCTGAGCATCAGGCTTAGCTGGTGGAGTAGATGTATTAGTGTCAGAGCATGGCTTAGTGTAGCCAAATTTTGTAAAACACCCCAAGTTTTGGGAGATTTTTTCTTTTTAATATTTACTGTGTACTGGACATGACATATGTATATATATATATATATATATATATATTTGGTAATTTTGTGTTTTTAAATTTTTATGCATTTTTTTATGGGATAAAAATATACGTACTCATGAGTAAATCTTTTACAATAAATGTGACAAATGCCAATCTAACAAATAATTTGCCAAAGAATAGGCTAATGCATTAAATTATCTAGGAACGTGCTCAAATGTGATTGTTTGAAATTGATGCTCTAAAAGTCGCACTCGTAAAAAATAACATAACAACACAGGGTGGCAGACACGGTAATGATTTTTTAACTGCATAATGATGAGTTGGGAATCTAACCTGACCACTAAATTGGAGATGTCACGAGATTTCACTTCTCTGAGGAGTTGGATCACTGACATGTAATCGGCGACGTTGTTGGTGGTGTTACCCAGGAAGATCCCCCCGGAACCAAGAAGGTTCGACTCAGGAGTATAGAGAACCCAAGCAGCTGAAGCAATGTGTCTAGTGTGACGACTAACACCGTCTGCATACCTGACGTATGATAACGAATGTGATGACATCTGTGCGAAAGAAAAATATTACATGAGAAAAACATCTTAAACCAAAAAAATAATCTAGAAGCATCAAAAATAAAAATAGGGAAAATTTATATACATAAAATTACAAAGCATATGCCTAGTGCGAAACTAGGCAAAATACTTCTTCAGATAGAGCCCGTTGCGGGGCTCCTCGAGTGGAATTCCATTACAGTCCTGTAGTTCGTAAGCTCCTTTTGAGAGGGCTTTAGTAATGATGTAAGCACTGAGCCACAATGGTTGGAGTGTTCCTGCCCCCAAGAGGTCGTGCTTTTGATCATAAAGTAGAACGAGATCGCCCTCTTGGAAAGAACGAGGCTTGACAGATTTGTCGTATTGAGCTTTAACTCGGCGCTGGTGAGATTTGAGTGCTAATGTAGCATCTCGACGAGTTTCGTCCAAATGATCGAGTGAGAGCAAGCGCTATTCTATGGCGGTGGTGCCAGGCAGGAGCTCAATGGCAAGTTTGAGTGATGGGATTTCGCACTCGATTGGAAGTACTGCCTCCAGGCCGAAAGCAAGTTGGAAAGGTGTGAAGCCTGTGGCAGTTTTAACTGACGTTCGGTATGCCCATAACGTAGAATATAACTTCCAATGCCATGTGGTTTTATGGTTTCCGACCAATCGACGAATCATGGTTTTGAGGACGCCATTTACGACTTCTACTTGACCATTAGCTTGAGGATAATAAGACGAAGATTGATCTTGTCGGAAACCTAGCATGGATATTAATTCGGTCATCATATGATTTTGAAAGTGAGATCCATGATCTGTGACAATTGATAGGGGTACGCCGAACCGACAGATAACCTGATTAAACAGGAAGAGAGCGGTGGTTTCGCCATCGGCCTTACAAGTGGGAAGGGCTTCAGCCCATTTCGTAAAATAATCAACTGCAACCACGATGTAGTTGTTTCCATTTTCTGAAGCGGGATTGCAGGTGACGAAGTCAATTCCCCATTTAGCGAAAGGACCGACGGAGATAACCGGGTGAAGGGGGGTAGGATGCGCGCGCATTTTCTTTGTGAAAATTTGACATGGATGGCATTTCTGGACTGCTGCAATGTAATCTTTAAACAAAGTGGGCCACCAGTAACTAGGGTGCAAGATTTTTTGGGCAGTAGCTATGCCCGAAATATGACCACCACATGCCCCTGCATGGCAGTCATTCAAAACGCGTTCTGCCTCATCGATAGTGAGACAACGTCGGAGAATAGTATCAACACCACGACGATATAGTGTATCGTTTAGCACGAGGTAGTGCTTTGCTTGGTGGCGGATACGACGATGGTCATCAGACGTGAGAGTTGGGTGGAAGCATTGAGTTTGTAGGTAGACTAAGATGTCTCCATACTAGGGGTCCGAAGAGTCAACCAAGTCGACAGATTCATCAGGGAATGGATCATGAGCTACCTCTGGCGGGTCGATTCTGTGAAGGTTCGATAGTAATTCGGCGAAGATAAGGGATTTCTTTGCTTTGGCAGCCGTGAACACCAAATCAAATTGTTGGAGGATGACGATCCATTTGGAATATTTCCCTCCAATAATTTGTCTAGACAAGATATGTCGCATGGGATTCTCCAAAGCAATCACTGTAGTCTGTCGCAACAATATATAATGTCGGAGCCGGGTGACGGCAAAAACTACCACCAGAGAGAGTTTCTCCACATGTGAATAACGTAATTCAGGTCCGATGAGACCTTTTGATAAATATTAAATCACATGTTCGCTGTCGTCATCGTGTACTTGAACCAAAACCATTCCAAGTGAGGATGGTGATGCTGCCAGATAGAGGAGAAAGTCGCGTGAATAATCGGGGGCACTAAGGAGTGGGGCTGAAACAAGTGCATGTTTTAAAGCATCAAATGACCATTGAGCTTGGTCATCCCACAAGTATAGTGTTCCTTTCTTCAATAATCGCATGAATCCTTTCGTCATCTCAGCATAGTTAACGATGAAACGACGCAAAAATTTTGCCTTCCCCTGCAAGCTTTGGAGTTGAAGGATGGATTGTGGTGTCGGCAATTCAATAATTGCTTTTACCTTATCGGGATCAACCCTAATCCCGTGCTTGGAAACAATGAACCCTAACAATCGTCCGGACTCGACCATAAATACGCATTTATGAGGATTCAAGCGTATATTGTAGAACCTACACCTAGCAAATATTTCTCTTAAATGAGCCAGGTGGTCTTGTTGCTTCTTGGAATGAGCCGGGAGGTCATCCAAGTACGCCTGTACAATATGTCGAATGTCATGAAAAGCATAGTCCATAGCCCGCTGAAAAGTTGCTCCAGCATTCTTCAGGCCGAATGGGAGCTTTTTATACGCAAATATGCCCCAAGGACAGATGAAAGCAGTTTCATGTTGGTCGTCTTTTTTTATGGCAATCTGGTTGTATCCCAAGAATCCATCCATGAAGGAAAAAGATTCACATCCGGCACAATCATCGAGAATTTGATCAATGAACAGCGTAGGATAGTTGTCTTTGGGACAAGTGGCATTCAGATCGCGATAATCGACGCAAACTCGAATAGTGCCTTGTTTTTTATCAACGAACCAGATTGGAAACCCATTCGGTTAAGGGAACGGGGTAAATGAAGCCAGTGTTTAAAACTTTTTCTACTTCGACCTTGATGGCGGCTGCTTTGCGTGGGTGGACAGGTCTGAGTCATTGTCGGATAGGTTTAGCATTGTCATAAGTCTTGATTTCGTGCTCGACAATAGAATGATCTATGCCGGGCATTTTGTCATAAGACCAAGCAAAGACATCGCGGAATTCTTTAAAAAGAGATGTGAAGGACGCAATTTCCTTAGGATTGCAGTCGGCTCCAATCTGAATATTTTCCATGATACCCATTTTGACCGAGATATCAATGAGCAGTGTCTTGGAAAGATTTCCCATGTTCTCTTCTGAATCGATAGTGTGGACAATCGTATAAGAGGAGGGAACTATCTCAGGTTGGTCAAAAGACGGGATTTCAGTTTTTATCGCCTCCGAATCAATCGTCGAAGCGCGATGGTGGAATTCTCCCCAAGGTCGTTCTTCTAATGACATGATCTCTTGAATAGCTTCGTCTGTAGGCCAGACTTCATTGAGGAGATCCTTAGAGAGAAATGTTATGGGAGAGAGGGTTGTACCTGTGGTTGAAACCATATCAGTGGAGGGTTTAGATGCGGTTTGGATGGCTTGGTAAGCCAACTCAACCGGTGAAAGCGGCATCTGATCTCCATAGGAATCAATATCTGAAGGTGCCGTGATGATCCATGGGTCAATAGAGCCATCTGAAGAGGTGGATATCATTGCAACTATGTTTGGGATCTGCGGCGGCGGTAGAGGAAAACAACCCAGTAGGGAAGATGCCTTCAGAAGACCGGTACTGATACTGACGTAAGAGTTAGGGACACCTCCTATTAGGGGTACAGAGCTACTTGGTAAAGTGGAATAATCAGGGGTGCAGAAGGATAGCTGGTCAATCGTGACTATTTTCCCATCCAATGGAAATAGGATGAGTCGGAAGACCGAAGACACGATGGCGGTCATAGCATAAGACCAACTGCGACCGAGCAATAGATTATAGTCGAGATGACGCTCTACGACTTCAACGTCCACGTTTACCATTTTCCCACTCAGAGTGATGGGAAAGCTAGCAAGGTATCCTTTTGGTAGGAAAGTGTGGCCATCGAAAGCTTTGAGGGAATTTGATGGCGGGGTTAGAGTAGGAGAACCTAAATTCAGGCAGCAAGCTTGTGACATAACGCAGGTCGAAGCACCTTCGTCTATGACAGTGCGATGGATGGGTCTCCCTTTCGACACAACCTGCACCTAGAATGCGAGTTGATGTGAGAGCCGAGGTTTAGCCTTTTCCATATCAAATACTGCTAGCATGGAATCCTGGGGATCTATTCCACCAATGGCTGAAAGCAAGGCTTTCCTTTGTGCTGGACAGGTTTGTAATACTTCAAGTGCAGACATAGCTGACGGTGCTTGCGCCAAATCTTCTACAATATTGTAGTTTTGGGCTGCACGTGCAGAGGTATTATGAGTCGTGCGTCGAAGTGTCCCTTTGGGGGGACGAATTACAGGTTCAACAGTAGGCCTTTTGATATGTAAATCGTTGGGTGGCGGCGGATTGGAACTAGTTCTTGGTTCCTGAGCATCTATGGTAGGAGTTCCATAAAGCTTGGCGTGAGTCTGAAGGTCAATACTCTCGATGCCATAAATGGCAGATGGTCCTTTGCCAGAAGGATACGAACCACCATTGCCCCGTTGATGGGGTTGTGGCAGGTTGTCAACCATATGTTGATGTTGCTGCTGTTGATTGGGGAAAGGATTGTGAAGAACGACATGTGTTCTCCCATAATCCTCGTTAGCAATAAAATCGGTGCATTCCTGCAACCGAGGACATTTGTATGTCGAGTGGTCCTCCGCACAGATTTTGCAAGGAAATTTCATGGGTTTATCCTTTCCTTTGTCATTTCTAGCAGCATTTTTCTGATTAGCGTTATTCTGATTATCAGACTGCTCTTCTGAAGAAGATGTTTTCTTCTTATTCTTCCTATTTTTTCCACTAGTTTTTTGTGATGTTTGCACCGAATTTACCTCAGCGGAAGGGAGAGGAGTCGTTTGGTGGGGGGCAGTGGCAGCCGAGGATGGCTGGGAGGTTTTCTCCCGAGACTGATTGGTGGCTACACCATAGATCGTGCCAACGATACCATCGGCATGAGCTCCGGTTTTCTGAGTAGCCGGAGGATTTGGGTTACCAGGGGCATGGGGGAGCAGATCGTAAAGCGCGCCGGATTGTGAATAGATTAAATCCAAGTGTTGGGCACGATGAATACATTGATCTTCTGTCACTGCACCAGAAAGGCCAATGTCTTTAGAGATGTGGGGTAAAAGAGACTTGCAAAACCAATTGGCCAAGAGATGGTCTGGTATTGGCGCTTTGACGAGCCTCCTCCTACGTCTCCATTCATGAATATGGTCGGAGATGTGGGTGGCGGTGTCTTGGCGTAGCGATGTTAACAATTATGTTCTGGTTTCCACTCTAATTGGTAGTTGGAAGTTCTTTAAGAACTCCGTCGCTAAAGCGCCAAACGTATTGATGGCGGCACGTGGTAATTCAATGTACCACTTGGCGGAATTGCCTATAAGGGTGCGAGAAAACAGTCGAAGTTGGACACTATCATCTACCATGGAATTGGATATGGACCATAAATGGAAATTAGTGATGTGTGCGGCCGGGTCGTCCCCATGCTTCCCGTAGAACTTCGGGATATAGGAAGGAATCTTATGCGGTATTGGAGGCCAAAGCGAGTTATGGTTGATGGGGTCGTTCGTCAGCTTATGGATGTCGGGTATGTCCAAAGTTGCCAAGAATGGCAATTGTGGATTTTCCCCCGAGTCTAACCAAAGCAGTATGGGCTGACTATTTGGACCATAAGGTCCCCCTATCCATGTGTTACCAGAAGGGTAAGTGGGACTTTGATAAAAACCTCCCATAGGTGGAGGAGTAGGAACATACGGTTTCTGTCCATAGGGCAGAGTTTATTGAGGGAAAAATGGTTGGTTGCCCCCAGCGTAAAAGTGCCCTCCCACTCCAGACGGAGGTTGGGGTTGGTTAGTCCAAATGGATGCAATAGAGTTTCCTGGAGGCATACTAGTATTTGCATAATTTGGCAACGGTATAGATCCTACACCTATGTTTGAACCACTTAAGGGGATAGTATTTACAATGGGTTGTCCCATTTGTCCTAAGGATTGCATAGGAAGAGAAATATTCCCTGCTACCTGTGTACTGATAACACTGCCCCCTGGTATAGTGGCCAGGGGGTTTGAAATCAACAGAGGGTTCCAACCGAAAGGGTTGCTAAAGGGCACCGAAGTAGTCGTGCGCGTGGGAGGAGCTACCGTGGTCCCCAACGTGGTTACGGTAGGAGTAGATGCCGAAGGGTTCGGTAAACTACTGACAGTTGTGTTGACCATAGGGTTGGGGGTAGGCATATGTTGACTACTGGGGTTACCCAGTAATGGCATAGAACTGACCACTAGCGGGGAGGATGGTGGCGAACCAAGGATGGTTGCCATTGGCATCGTCCCTGTGGATGCCGGTGGTGAAATAGATGTTGGTGTGGCCGCAGACATATCTGGGCATGGTGGAATTTGGACTATCACAGGTCCTAATAGATCAGTGAGTTGAGGATTGTAATTAGGTACAATGCCTTCAGTGAAAGGGTCCTCCGGGAGTTCCTGCTGATAAGGGTCTATGTGATAATCCAGATTAGTCAGAGGAGACTGCTCTTCTGTAGAAGGCCCAGGTTCACCAAGGTTCAATCTTTCCTCTAGGGTGAGAGGAGGTAGACCTTGCTGTCGTCGAGACAGACGGCGTGGGTCAGGGGACGCCACGGTGACCAGTTTAATTTTAATCAAATTTTAAAATGTGATGTATTATGAAGTCTCAAATGACAGTAACCACACACCTACTAAAAATAAAAGACTCTCTAAAATAAATCAGCAAGCAGCCAGAATAGGGTGCCCTGTCTGAGTACTACCGCTCACTGGTGATGAAATCTAGTATCATAATAGCATACAGAGAGGGTTGGTCAAAAGTACAGTTACGGTCACTCTAGAGCCTCGCCCGAACCTCAGACGATAGGTGTAAGCACTCTCGTGAAGACAAGTACCCTCCTAAAGACCGAAGACAGAGTGGGTCCGTCTGTTTCAGGTACCAGGACAGCCCGTCCCAGTCACCTTGTGTAAGTCCCTAAAAGTATGGCCACTAAGGATACCTCAAATCACAGACATCATCAGGGGGGTCCACGGTCAAGGACAGTGTGCTATATGGGCAGAATACCCAGATCCCCGATCTAGTTTCGACATCCCCGAAGGGAACCCCAATATATAACACACCCACAGGATGCAGTCGAAGGCGGGCTACCTTCTAGTGCACCCAAGTGTTGTCTTGCGCTGAGCTCCGGTAAAGGAACGGTCCCAATAATGTGAGTGCAACAGGATTTCACTCGTTAATGACTCTAGTTTTCAAGTTTTGAGATCTTGGGTAGTTTTCTCACTTTCCTAACCCAAGATCCTAGCCTGAACTACTATTTGTGTGAGCTCAAAAAGAGTTATTAGATTGATTTTATTATCGCTTTGTTTTTAGTGTACTTTGTTATTAGTCTTGCGGAGGGGGAATGGACGTATGAAGTATAGTGAGACTCTGACTCAAGAAACCATGCAAAACATGCTCTAAATATTAACTTCAATGAAGAGTGTTTCTACAAGGAGAGGTTTCTTTTTCAATCATCCATGCACCAACATGTAAATAACACAGCTCGACTTTTAAGATTCAGACTTCTATCTACCTCTTTTGACAGTCTATGAACTAAACTTTCAGAATAAACTTAGCTAAATGCAAAAAAAATAAAAAATTCTCTTTTAAAAATTAAATGTTTTGCACACTAACTAAATAAGAGAAACAAATAATCAATGCCAGCTTAGCAGACAAGCACATGGATTCAGTCAGTGAAAGGTACTGGTGGCCAAAAAACTCTACAGCTAAAACATAGTCACAGTAGTGAACAGCAGGGTTTTTGGCTGAGTAACGCTCTGCCTGTGAGAAAATACAGCGTTATAACGCAATGTATTTAATCCGAGACCACGTTATAACACACTGGATAAACTGGATAGGTCACGTTAACCAGGGGAAAAGCTCTTCAGTTGGCCAGACAGGAACAGGATTGAACTCTGCAAGCGTTTGGTATGTCTACTGGGCATCAAAAAATGGTCGGAAGGATACTGAACATAGGAGAGAAGAAATTAAGGGAAAAATAGTCCAGAAACTATGGGGAAACTCCCCAACGGAGTCGCCAATTCTGCTATAGGGTAAACTGCTTGGGTGGTTGGTTTTCGTATATCCCTCTTAGGGCTTTCCGGTGCCCGAGGCAGACAGTAAGATTAGCTATGTTGTTCACAAAGATGGCATGAGTATGTTCATATTAGCTTGAAATAACTTTAAGGAATACAATAGAGAATTACCTCTTTGACTGTCTTGGAATCCCTTGGAGAGCGCTATGCAACAAAGTAAGAGTCCTTCTTCGCCGGCTCCAAATCTGAGACCTGCAATCAGTCAAAGCACCCGTGTAATTTCTAATATAAAAAGTATCCTATAAATTAAATCAATATACTACAAACATCTAGATTATACACATCTGAGCCATTCATATCATACTAAGTAAATATTGAAACAACAATGATAACATTAAGCATTGAATGGAAAAAACGAACATAGTTCTATTGATTTTGAAAGAAGGAGGATTACAACCATCGGTTGTACCAAGCCCTCCTCATTCTCCCAATCTCTCTTCCCTCTTGTGAGGAAGTCCAAGTCAACAAACTCTCTAGGAGCCTCTTTGACTCTTGGCCTTCACAATGTCACACTATTCTCTATTCCACAAGTATACAAGAACCTTGAGCAATCCTTCGACCTTCAATTAAGAGCCTTCAGCTCCTTCTTATAGGAGAGGGAGAAAGCCATTGTTGCCCTTGTCTTTCCACTAGTTTGGAATGGAAAAAACTTAGATGTTTCTTTGATCTCCATGCTTTTGCCTCTTTTGGAGTTCAGTATTCTATGGAAATGACCAATAATGAACTGGTGCTTCTGCAGTTTCCTTTGTGAACTAACTCCTTTGTGAGGGAAAGTCGGAGATTCAAATCATTTTCCGTGCTCTTTTCCCAATTCAAACTTAAAACACAGGTAACGCTTCCCTTCAGTGTAAACAGAGCATTACCCTAGTCACTAACGCGGCCAATGCACTGCTTGCCTGCGTTATAACGCTCTTGTTCTGTTCTACATAGGCGTTACCCTGGAAGAAATAGGTTTAACTTAGGTCTTTGTACTTCTTCCATATTTTTCTTCCCCTCTGAGCTGATGAGGAGGTATTTTGACCTGTAACACGCATTGAAAGCAATCGACGAGTGCAAGTCTTTGTGTTTTACAAAACCTCCGATCTGATGAGCCCCTTTGTATTTAACCCCCGATCCCTTGTTTCATTCGCATAACCTTGGGCCCGCAATCAGGCGCTAAAAACATTGTATAGACCCATCCCGATCATATTTTTCCCTTTGGAAATACATAAAACCCCTTTTTTCTATTTTTTTAACTAAACACACCATTACAATGTCTTCTAATGAAAGGGATCATCGATCTAAAAAGCCGATCGATGGTCAAAAGGATCTCGCACCAGAGATTTTCCAAATGAGTAGATTGTAAAGTCCCACATCATCGTTCCAATGCGATTGGCCCTTTATATGTTTTAACCCCGATCCATATATCATTTTCATATAACCCAAGGCCCCGCAATCGAGTGCCAAGCCTTATATATAACCCACCTCGAAGCTGTTAAAACCTTTGTTTTTCATTAAAAATTGGATTTTGATATGTTATAAAGGTTTTTCGCCGGATCATGTTTTAAACGAATCCTGACTGTTGATCTTGAACCATTAATCTATATTAATTGAACCTTGAATATCTTTTATCCCATCCCACCTACTCATTTCTTCTATAAATACTTTTGTAGAAGATGAAACAATGTTGGTTGCAGAACTTTGAAATATAATTGTGCTCGACGCTTCCACTTGTAAATAGTGTTCAAAGGCTCTTGAAGCTCTGTTTTTTATTTAATAAATTAGGATGAGAAGTGAATATGATTTCTAAACTGAAACATTGGAGTCGAAGATGTAATTGGTTTGACTTCAATAGACTTGATGTTTCTTGGGATCCTGGTCTATATCACTGGTGAAGTGCTTTCTTTATTTGTTATTGTTTTTCCTTTCATGTATGCCATTTTGTCAATTATTATCTGATAAAGAACAACAAGCATAGAGTTAGTATTTACTATTTACAATACCCTTCTCTGAATGATAAGCTTTATCTCAATGTTTTCCTCTAAATTGTTTATTTAAGAATGATTCAATACAGTTTAAGCAGTTAGGAATGCTACCGTTCCCTCGTCCTACTGTTTACTTTAAAAATTGTTCTTGAATGTTATTTTCATTATTTTCTTAGTAAAGTTAGACTAGAAAAGTGATGGTGTGCCTTGTTTTCTAGCTTCTTTCTCCAAAGGTAAATTTTGAAATTTTCCCTAAGTGTATGCAGAAAGCAGACTAGATTTAAAAGTATCTTATCTGATCTTAAGTTGCATTTTGTCTCTCTTATGTGTTTTTCATCCTTTCTGAAAGTAATTATGCAGATTACTATATTTTTTGTCTCTTCAGTTCTCTTTAATATGAGCTTGTCCAAAGAGGTTTATGGTGAGCCCTGCCCTTTGGTTGGTTTTAAACAGTTTCTTAAAAGGCTTTTCTTGTTTGGACATACTATAAATCCTAGTTGAAATTATTATCTGTTTCCACCCCTCCAACACTTTTATTGTTTCCATTCCATCATTTAATCTCAAAAATCTTGTGATATAAATGACTTTCCCGTTGGATCACTCCTGAATTGTTGCAAAATTAAAGCCCTTTTATGACTCCATAGCCCAGTGGACTAAAAACCAGCGTTATTATCTAATTAGCCGAAGCTTGTTCTAATTGCTTTCAACTTCATACCTTTGAAATTTTTTCCATTTAGGACTATCCACTAAACTAATAATCATGCTCGACCATCCAAAACAAAACAAAACCCTTGGTCTTCATAAATATCCTAATATCATACCCAAAATCCTTAAAGATAAATCAATCTTTGCACTTATTGGAGAGATCCCTCTCTGGATTTAGGAGGGCTAGATCCTAGAATCCCAAAGTGGTTCAAGTGTTCTATTCACAGTTCTGGTCTCACCAATATGCTAGAATTATAGGGAGCTAACATTTCTAGTGACTCCGCTGGGGAAGAGAGTCAAATTTTCATCTTAGGTTCCCTTAAGACTTCATAGAAACCCCATGAGTACAGGTATCCCTCTTCAAGCACTACCAAATACATGTTAATCATGTTAAAAATGGTTTGAATCAGTGACAAACTAGGCAAACCCTAGGATTATCATAAGAGCTTATCTAACCTTGAAGGATCAACCAGCTTAGCCATAAGAGTATACTATCTTTGTCTCATAACCATAGCTAAGTTTTGAAACAGATTTAGGACACTCTTAAGAACCAATAGGACTGAAAAATAACTCAGAAAACCTGAAAATATTTTAGATTGGTATTCAATAAACATGGTGGTGGACCATAAAACCTTTTACCTCTAAAAGAGCTAAAAAATTCCACTTGGTGACTCCACAATCCTAAATAGACCTTAAGAATCCACTGGGAAGAACCGTTATCATAATAATATCATATGAACTCAGTAAGAGGATTTTATGATTAAAATTTTATATTTGAAAGATCGGTTAACCTCTTAAATATTTTCATATCTGGTTAAACTATTCTTGTTTATTTGGGTCTGAAAAACACAACATAGTGGATCCTAGAAAGATTTATACTAGAGCCTATCCTGACCCAAACCCACCTAAGATAGTTGATAACCCAGAAAGTATCCTTAGGAAGTCTCCTAAGATAAAATTTTCAGTTGTTTTCAGATCACCCTTGAGAGCTAATTTAGTTCTGAAAATCTTGAAGCTCTACAATAGTCAGAAGTAGACTTAAGAAATCCATTTAGAACTAGGTCTCTTGATGATTTAGATCAGCTAGATTCTGAGTCTTCACTTTCATCCCCGGAAACAAGTGAACATCCTGGTAGTAGAGAAACAACACCACCTGATTTACATTTCCTTTACAATTTAGGTCTTTCTCATCCAAGATCAGCTCAACAATCTATTCCTGGTCCATCCAAATCCATTCATCCTACATCCACTATTCAAACCACTTCATTCCAGCCCACTTTAGCTCTTGTTAATCCACCTCTTGTAAATCCACCTCCACCTCCTACCATGGCAGCATGGTATGCCCCGTTGGTTCTTCCTTTGCCCTTAGTCAATCTTCCACAGGACTATCAGTCCAAAATACCATTGTATGATGCCAGTAATGCTACTATTGCATCACAACATGTGGATAAAATGAATGACTACTTTGACATAAATGAAATTGATGACGAATCTGCCAAACTTAGATTATTTGCTCAAATTTTAGGGGGAGAGGTAAGAAAATGGTTTAAATTCTTAACCCCTCATAGTATAAATGATCTTCAAGGCTTCCATTAGACATTCTTAAACAAATGGGAAGTAAGGAAGAATCCTCTTCAAATCCTTTCTGATTACAAAAATCTCCACAGAAACACCGGGGAAAGTGTACAAGCTTACTACACTAGATTTAATAGTTTGTATAATGCCCTTCCCCTAGATTTAAAACCTCCAGAAGGCTCAGCGTTAAACAATTTTCCTAAAGGGTTTGAACCTGAAATGGCTTATCAGCTGAGAGAGAGAGACCCTTTTACTCTTGAAGACATGCAAAAAAGGGTTCTTGCTGTGGAAGTCAACTTAATGGAGAAAAGAGCAAGAATGAGAAATGAGAAGAAAGTTTCTTTTAACGAGGAATCTAAACCTTCTACTTCCAACTCAAATATGGAAAGGATGATGGAGGAGATGATGAAGAAAATGAGCATACTTGAGAGAGCTCAAGAAAATCAAAACTAAACAACTCCTCAAAACTAAAATCAGAACTAAAATCAGAATTTTAGGATGAACCAGCCTCAAAATAAACCAAGGGAGGATGATCAATAGATTACTCCTCCTTTTCATCAAAACTATGTGAGTGAGGTTGATGAAACAAATGAGCAAACAGAGGAAGATGATATCAACATGCTAGGAGTAGATAATGATGACTTTGAAGTTCATTATGATAGAAAACAAGGTCTATACACACCTTATGATGACAAAAGAGATGAGGATGAAAGTTATTATCAAGATATGGAGAATTTCAACATAGAGTCTCAAAAGGAATATGAACTTAAAAGTAAAACCAATCAAGAAACTCACAGAACCAAAACCTCTGAAAAATCTTCACAAAACAACACTGTAAATAAACCCAAAATTGTAAAACAAAAAGACAAGACAGTGGCTGGAAATTCTGATAAAGGTAAAGAGAAAGGCACTCATAACAATGAAAAACAGAGTGTAGAACTTAGTAGTACTAATACCTCAGTTGGTACTCCTGTGATTTTTTTTTGTCAAATTTAAATAGAGCAAGTTAGCAAAAAGATTTTGCTAACAGAGTGACAGTTAATAAGGCTGAGACAAGCACTTCAAAGAATCAAATCCCTTTTATTTTGGAGCAAGAAATTTCCAGAATTAAAATCTCTGTTCCTCTCACTGAGTTAGCTGCCCAGAATGAATATAGATCCAAAATTTTGAAGGCTTTTAACATAGAAGAGAAAAATGACACTGTCAATCTTAACGATGACCAACCATAGCTTATATTCGGTCCTAAGATTGAAGGTAGATATCAAGAGGGACCTGTTCCTCCTTTTTACGTTAGTTTAAATGTTCATGACAAGATTTTGCACAATGCTATGCATGATTCCGGGGCCTCTCATAATTTAATGCCCAAAGCTGTAATGGAGAGCCTAGGCCTTGAAATTACCCGACCTTACAAAGACCTGTACTCCTTTGACTCATGCAGAGTAAAATGTTTAGGATTAATCAAAGACCTCTGTGTTAACTTCACGCAAATCCTAGTCAAATGCTTAGTAATGGATATTGTTATGGTTGATGTACCCCCAAAGTATGGAATGTTGTTATCAAGATCTTAGGGAGCTAAGTTACAAGGGACTATGCAGATGGACATGAAATATAGGACCATCCCTGTTTTCAATCAAACAAGAAGACTTTACAAGGAGTCACATATTCAGTACATGGTTACTAGCCAAGACAGACCACAAAACTCTCCTTTGTATTATGTAAATACAGGCCTCGATTCTCTTATCCTGTTTAATGATGAAACATTTAGTGAACAAGTCACTTTAACTAAATTAATGGCCAATATAGAGGAGGAGGAAGACAACACATAAGTGTCTAAACAATTTGCTACATTTGAAAACTTTAGCAAACCAAACATAGGTCTTGAGCTACAAGTCATGCATCCTTTGCTTTTAAACCTTGATAGTTAAGAAAACAGTCCTCAATGCAGTGAAAAAATTGAGGAATTAAAACAAATTCAACTAAGTGCTGACCTACCAGAACAATCTGAAAGCACGTTAGTTGAAGAGGATAGTCAAACGAATGAACCTGAAACTAATCCTCTGTGGAGTATGGACTTTGACAGGTCCTACACTAGGAGAAACGCTGGTGTAGGGGTTTGGATACACAATACTGTGAACAACCACACAGAAAGCCTTTCCTATAGATTAAACTTTCAGTGCTCAAATAACATAGCAGAGTATGAATCCCTTCTTTTAGGCTTGCATTTGTTGAAGAAATTAGGAGCCAAAAGAATTAAAGTACATGGGGATTTAGAGTTAATAATTAGGCAAGTCAACGGGGAATAAAACACTAATCACCCTAGACTTAAAGCCTATCGAAATGATGTCATTGATTTATTAAAAACTTTTGAAGAATCCCAATTGATTTTTGTCTCGAGAAGAAAAAATATCATGTCCCACATTTTAGTTTTTTCTGCTAGAACATTCTTAACGCCATATGAAACCAAAGAATGCATAGCTTAAATTAAATTCAGACCATCCATTCTTGATAACGAGAAATATTGGCAAGTGTTTGATGGAGACAAGAAAATAGAAGACTTCATGTGGTTTAGAAATGAATTTGAACTACCCAGTTCGGATTCAGACTATGAAACAGACTGCCCTAGTGAAGAAAATTTTCTTGATGAAGAAGAAAATTCTCTCGAACTTGCTAATGTAAATATTTTGTCTAGAAAACTTGATAACACAATAGAAATGATTGCAGAAGTAGAAACAGAGGACTTAGAAACCCTGCAGTCAAAAAATCAAAGTTTGCCAAAAGGGCTGGCCCCTTTAGAAGATTTGTTTGATTTCAACGATGTGGCCAAGAAGCCAATACTGGATCCTGTAGAGAATAAAGTTGAAGAGTGTAATATAGGCAGTAAACAAAAACCAATGATGATCAAACTGTCTAAGACTTTACCAACTCACATTAAACTCAAATAAATAGAGTTGTTTAAAGAATTTTCTGATGTTTTTGCGTGGAGTTACGAAGATTTGAAATCCTATGACACTGAAATAATTCAGCACAAAATCCCTCTCAAGGAAAACCAAAAGCCATTTAAACAAAAAATGCGCAAAATAAACCATGTTCAGTTACCTTTGGTTGAAAAGGAGATCAATAAAATGTATGAATCTGGTAGTATTATCCCTATTAGATATTCTGAGTGGGTGTCTAATCTGGTGTTAGTTAGGAAGAAAATAGGAGAGATTAGGCTTTGTATAGACTTTAGAGATTTAAACAAAGCTTCACTCAAGGAGAACTACCCTTTACCCAAGATGGACCATATTTTACAAAGGGTAGTTGGTTGTAAAAGAATTTCTTTGCTTGATGGCTATTCAGGTTACAATCAAATTTTAGTTCACTCTCATGATCAATTAAAGATAGCATTTAATACACCTTGGGGCACTTTCATGTATGTGAAAATTCCCTTTGGTCTAATTAACGTTTGAGAAACTTTTTAGAGAGCCATGGACATAACATTCTCGGAGGAATTAGGCTACTTCATCATTATTTACCTTGATGATGTTAGTGTATTTTCAAAAACAGACGAAGAGCACCTAGAACCTTTGAGAAAAGTATTCGAGAGATGCAAAAAGTTTGGGATATCATTAAACCCAAAGAAAACACTATTCGGGCTCCAAGAAGGTAAACTTCTTGGGCACATTATTTCAGAAGAGGGTATTAAGATAGATCCTAAGAGGATTGAGGTTGCAAATCTCACATCCTCAAAACATCAAGGAACTCCAATCTTTCATTGGAAATATTAATTTCTTGAGAAGGTTCATACCCAACTTGGCTGAGCTCCTTAGAAACATTACTAACATGTTGAAAAAGGAGCAAGGGGTTAAATGGACCTTGGAAGCAAATAAGTCCTTTGAGTTGGTGAAAAAAACGTTAACCAAAACACTGGTTCTAATCAGTCCTAATTTTTCAAAAGATTTTTATATTTTCTGATTTGCATCAGAGCATACAATAGTTGTTGTCCTTTTACAAAAAAATCCACAAGGACAAGAGCAGCCTATTTAATTCTTTAGCAAGGCTTTGATGGATTCCCTTCTAAAACACAACATCATGGAAAAGCAGGTTTTTCTTTGGTCAAAGCTTTAAAAGACTTCAGAGTATACATCCTTCACTCACACAGCATTGCCTTTGTCCCAAATTTAGTTGTGAAAGAAATTCTAATGCAGGACCCAGATGGTAAGAGAGGTAAGTGGATTGCAATAATACTTGAATATGATTTGGAAATCAAGCCCGCTAAACTCATTAAAGGCCAAGGTCTAGCTAGATTAATGGCTGAATCAAATTTTGAAGTTCTTGACATTAATATGATAAATTCTTTAGATGAACAAGAGGAAATCTCAACTCCTATTGTTGAAGACCATTTTATGAATTCCTCTTGGTATGCCAATATTCTATATGTTTTTCTTAATTTGAATACACCTCTTGGTCTATCAAAAACAAAGGCAAGGTTTTTGAAGTTAAAAACTGTAAACTACTGCATTATAGATAAATGTCTTTAACGGAAAAATGAAAGTGGGATATTGCTTAAATGTTTTCCTGAGTATGATGCAGAGAAGGTTAAGGACGAGTTCCATGAAGGAGAATTTGGAGGCCACCTCTACTGGAAGACAATAGCCAAAAAAATCCTAAGGGCTGGTTACTATTGGCCTACTCTCTTTCTTGATGTACACAAGATGATAATTGCCTATCATAAATGCCAACTTTTTGAAGGCAAAATAAAGCTGATACCCTTACCTCTGCATCCAATCACTGTTGAAACTCATTTTCAACAGTGGGGACTTGACTTCATAGGATAAATCCATCCACCCTCATCTGCCCAGCATAATTGGATTCTCACTACAACATATTACTTCACCAAATGGATAGAAGCCATCCCTTCTAGGCAAGCCAATGACTCAGTCATCATAAAAGTCATGGAGACTCATATCCTCTCTATATTTGGCTATCCTAGGAAGATCATCATTGATAATGTAGCAGCATTTGGATCCAAGAAGATGGTTGAATTATGTCACAAATATCATATTACATTGGGCCATTCTACTACTTATTACCCTCAAGGTAATGGACTAGCAGAATCCTCAAACAAGAGTTTGGTGAACATAATCAAGAAGCTGTTGGAGGACAACAAGAAGTCTTGGCACACAAAGCTTGTGCATGCACTATGGGCTGATAGATTTACATTGAATAAATCTATTGGTATGTCACCCTACCAGCTTGTGTATGGTACAGATGCAAATTTTCCTACCAGCCTTGGTGTACCAGTTATGAAGTTGATTCAAGAGCTTCAGTCTAAAGACAATGATATGATCAGAAGAATAAATCAGACCATTCACCTTCAAAAAACTAGAGAGGAGGTTTATAACAAATCATTACAAAAGCAGGACAACATCAAAAACCTTTTTGACAGAAGAAAAAAGGCGAACAATTTCAATGTTGGGGACAAAGTGTTAAAGTGGGATTTAAGGAGAGAAGACAAGGGCAAGCATGGAAGATTTGATAACTTGTGACTTGGCCCTTACCTCATTCGTTCTGCTGCTGGTAATAATGCTTATTTCTTGCAAGAGTTGAATGGAGCTTAACTATTTGGGGGTCATGTCAATGGCATGATCCTCAAACATTACATCTCTTGATCCAATCATGTTCTGAAAGCCTTTTTATCTTTTTCCTCATTATAAATATTTCATCCACCATTGCATTCAAAGTTAGAAAAATCAAAAATAAAAAAACAATAGAAGAAAGAAAAGAGGGCGGATTGTTAAAACAATAAAGGTATAGCCCCATACCAAAAAAGATAAAAACAAAATCTAAAAGTGTGCAAGCTTAAATGCCACTCCTGAAAACACACTTCTAGTTAGTCATACAACCTAATCATGACTAATTATTTTTAAATTTACTATTGATAGGTTAGTTAATTTGATTTGCCAATCAACTTAATCTTGGCTTATCAGTTAGGTAGATTAGGATAGAAATTAAAGGTTCAAACAAGCTCAAAATCTGAACCTAAGATTCCAAAAGAAGAATGACTCCTAACTGTTTAAATTTTTGAGTCATAGACAAAGGTAAATTGGTTCTAATTAGCTCAAAAACTGAACCAGATAACAAGCAAAAATAGCTCCAATAAACTCAAAAAACAGAGCTGAAGAAAGGAGAAGGTCGTGCTTAGAACTTCCAGATCTTAAGCCTTCCATTTTGATTTAATTTTATGTAAAATAATGTCTATGTGCAGCTTTTTTTTTATGCCATAGATCAGCAACAAGTTGGACTATTCAATCCTAACTTATATGCTTTTAAATTTCGTTCTTAGAAATTAATGAATAAAAATCTGTTAGACTGTTTAATCCTAACAGATAGTAGATTGCGTAGAGAAACTTGTGGACTCAACTGTTTAATCTGAGTTCATGGATACATAAGAAGTAGAATTAGATTATTTTCTTTCTTTGAAAAGAATAAAATGCTGTAGGAGAGTTTTCCAATCCAATTGCACTCTAAAGATGAAAAAAATGTTAGATCAGTAGGATTGGGTAGGTAGAAAGCTTGTGTTGATGAAGTTCCATTATTTGTTCATGGCTGCTGATATTTTCAGAGCAAAAGAAGATAATCCAAGGAAAGAAAGTTGTAGCCCAATGGATGAGGCACTGATCAGTCCCCCAGAGAATGCAAGTCTAAAATTCTTGATGCCTTAAAGAAGGCACCATCCCCAAGTGGAGCCACTGTTAGCCACCTATAAAATTTGTCATATCAAATGGTGGCTAAATAATTTTTTGAGCCTTCAAGAAACAATTTTTATTGCTAAAAATGCTATCTCTTGAGGACTCATGAAGACATCATGCCCTTTGTTTAAATCTTCACTGCTGTTTCCCTCTTAATTATGAAAATCTATTGTTTTCATAATAAAAAGACTGATGCAAAAATCTCCATTTTTCCCTCATTTTAACCCTCTTCGCACTTAAAATAATGTCCATTTTTACCCCTTTATTCCCCATGAAATTCCTTCATTTTTCATGTATTTCCTCCTTCCCCTTCATAAAGATCCCTTTATAAGGTTTAAACTCACTTTTTAACCTTACCGAAACCCCCAAATCCATGTAAAAACCTTGAAAAATTCGTAAACAATAAGTCTTTTTTTACTATAGGCTTAAGCCCCTTGGGGCTAAGTCCTAAACCACTTCCCCACATGTGCCCTAGCATTGGAACCAAGCACTAATAGTCCCGAGTGCTTATCGCATCGGAAGAAATCGGCAAGTGCAAGTCTTTGTGTTTTACAAAACCTCTGATATGATGAGCCCCTTTGTATTTAACCCCCGATCCCTTGTTTCATTCACATAACCTTGGGCGTGCAATCAGGGACTAAAAACATTGTATAGACCCATCTCGATCATATTTTTCCCTTTGTAAATAAATAAAACCCCTTTTTTCTATGTTTTTAACTAAATGCACCAGTACAATGTCTTCTAATGAAAGGGACCGTCGATCTAAAAAGTCGATCGACGGTTAAAAGGATCTCACATCGGAGATTTTCCAAATGGGTAGATTGAAAAGTCTCGCATCATCGTCCCAATACGATTGGCCCTTTCTATGTTTTAACCCCAATCCCTATATCATTTTCATATAACCCAAGGCCCCGCAGTCGAGCGCCAAGCCTTATATATAACCCACCCTGAAGCTATTAAAACCTTTGTTTTTCATTAAAAATTGGGTTTTCATATGTTATAAAGGTTTTTCGCTAGATCATGTTTTAAATGAATCTCGACCATTGATCTTGAACCAATCAATGATCGGGAGAATCTCGCATTGGGAGATTTCGTTGGGTGCACTTATTATTTTATTCGCAATCCCCGATTGGTGATCTCCTGATCAATTATTAGTCGTTGATCCCCTCCCTACCTTCCCAGACCCGACGGTTTCCATTGCTCCCACTCAAAGCCCCTTCCCCCATTTAGAATTCCTCGGATTCATCCTCCACCATCAATCTAATCTGCATGTTGATGGTCCACATTCAATCGCATCAGAACTCCCCTGTCCATTACCCCAGCCGATCGCAAAAGCTCCGATTACATTTGGGCCATCCACGTGTCAAGATCCGATGGCTCAGATTGCACCCCTCCACCTTTGTTAAAAACATGAAGTCCCGCTTTATAAGGTTGTTTGAGGAGATCTCCGTTGTTGATCTTTGTAGATCAACGACCCATATTAACCATTCCTCCGCCTCGTATATTTTCCCATTTAAACCCAGATTCGATCTCCACTGTTAATCCAGTTTATCCAACGGTTCAAAATAATCTCGACAGACCCAACTCCTGTGGGTCCTGCCTCCCTTCAGATCTGATCTCAGCCGTCCAATCTTTCATCCAACGGCTTAGAATAAAACCACCCTGCCTGCTATAACCTGTGCATCTATCCAATATCGCGCTTAATTCCCACCGTCCAATCTGAGAACCCAGATCTAACAGTTGACACACGTTTTCGCATAAATTCAAGAGCGAAGGATAATTATCCAAGGGCTATGTGATATAAGTGGTTTTGAATGGCCACGTGTCAGCTGGGAATGCATATTGCATTCAAAAAGGTAAAACCACCTTTCTCCCATTTTGTCACGTGATACCGCCGGTTTCTCCACCCAAAACCGCTTTCCTCTGTTTCCATTGTGTTTCATCGTGTACAACCTCCATCATTGATCTCTACAGATCAATAGTCCCAATTTGATCTCTCTTTTCATTATCACCCCGCACCTTCACCAATGATTTTCATAGATCATTCACCACCATTTATCTCAAGGGCCAATCTGATCCAACGGTCTACGATCATTCAGAAACCCCAATTTCTTTTTAACTCAGATTTCCTCCGCCAAAGGTTTTAAAACCTATTTTCCTTTGTAATTTCTTCACATTTGCACCTATGTTATTATAAATTCACTCATTCACTTTGTATTTCCACAACTAATCTCGACCGTTAATTCAACTTGGATCAATGGATCTAACTTACTTCTCCACCGCTTATTCATCAACCGCTCTCCTTTTGACCTTACACGCAATCTCCGCCGTTGGATGCTGTCATCCAACGGCTATGCTCCAAAACAAAACCTCCAAAGTAGTCTTACCCAAATAATGTAGGATTTTATTAACTTTTCTTGTATTCGTGCAGGTTTTTAATGGTTTTTTCAAATGATTTTAAAAGAGAATAAAAGCCGAGGATGACGATCCTCCAGGCTTTTGTTTGTCAAAGAGATTGTTCCACAGGGTTTCAACACCATGTTTTTCGGTGCCTCATGAATGCTGGCAGCTCTATACAGCCCCTGTCGCACCTATACATCACCAAGACACAGTAAAATGTAAACAAGAAAAGAGTATTAGTGTTGAAGACCTAACCACAACAGAACTGAAGATTGAAGATTGTTTTCACAGTCTGGTGGATTACGACTAAAATCGAAAATAAAAAAACTAATCCACTAAATTAAACATAGTTAAAGACAAATCAAAAATATTTATCAGACAGAGGATGCCTCCAATTCCACATCAAAGGCTAATTGATTCCTCTCAGCTACCTAATGCCACCTGCAGCCTCACACAGAGGCCGAGTTATTACCATAACAGAGGATATTTTCCTCAATACAGCCGAACTGTTAATTCAAGCCAGAATATTTATTGCAAAAATATCAACAGAGTTATTACAAGATGACACGGAGCCCTAAAGTCAACAAAATCATCCCACCAAGCTTAATTCTTAATGTAAAACATTTAATACAAAGGAAATATCTGTAAACTTCTCCATCGAGCCCCTCAAAGGCCGAGAAGCATTAATCTATATTCATTGAACCTTGAAGATATTTTATCCCATCCCACCTCCTCATTTCTTCTATAAATACTTTTGTAGAAGATGAAACAATGTTGGTTGCAGAAATTTGAAATATACTTTTGCTCGAAACTTCCACTTGTAAATAGTGTTCAAAGGCTCTTGAAGCTCTGTTTGTGATTTAATAAATCAGGCTGAGAAGTGAAGATGATTGCTAAACAGAAACATTGGACTTGAAGATGTAACTGGTTTGACTTCAATATACAAGTTGTTTCTTGGGATCCTGGTCTATATCACTGGTGAAGTGCTTTCTTTCTTTGTTATTTTTTTTCCTTTCATGTATGCCATTTTGTCCATTATTCTTTGATAAAGAACAACAAGCATAGAGTTAGGATTTACTGTTTACAGTACCCTTCTCTGACTGATAAGCTTTATCTCAATGTTTTCCTCTAAATTGTTTATTTAAGAATGATTCAATACAGTTTAAACAGTTAGGAATGATGGCGTTCCCTCGTCCTACTGTTTACTTTAAACATTGTTCTTGAATGTTATTTTCATTATTTTCTTAGTAAAGTTAGACTAGAAAAGTGATGGTGTGCCCTGTTTTCTAGCTTCTTTCTCCAAAGTTAAATTTTGAAAGTTTCCCTAAGTGTATGCAGAAAGCAGACTAGATTTAAAAGTATCTTATCTGATCTTAAGTTGCATTTTGTCTCTTTTATGTGTTTTTCATCCTTTCTAAAAGTAATTATGCAGATTACTGGATTGTTTGTCTCTTGAGTTATCTTTAATACGGGCTTGTCCAAAGAGATTTATGGTGAGCCCTGCCCTTTGGTTGGTTTTAAACAGTTGCTTAAAAGGCTCTTCTTGTTTGGACAGACTATAAATCGTAGTTGAAATTATTATCTGTTTCCACCCCTCCAACACTTGTATTGTTTCCATTCCATCATTTAATCTCAAAAATATTGTGATATAGATGACTTTCCCCTTGGATCACTCTTGAATTGTTGCATAATTAAAGCCCTTTTATGACTCCATAGCCCAATGGAATAAAAACTAATGTTATATCTATCTAATCAGCCGAAGCTTGTTCTAATTGCTTGCAACTTCATACCTTTGAAATTTTTTCCTTTTAGGACTGTCCACTCAACTAATAATCATGCTCAGCCATCCAAAAAAAAACAAAACCCTCAGTCTTCATAACTAGCCTAATATCATACCCAAAAGCGTTAAAGATAAATCAATCTTTGCACTTATTGGAGAGATCCCTCTCCGAATTCAGGAGGGCTAGATCCTAGAATCCCAAAGTGGTTCAAGTGTTCTCTCCGTAGTTCTGGTCTCACCAATCTGCTGGAATTACGGGGAGCTAACAAAGGGTTAAGGTTAATGTTAAAGGTTAGAGTTAAGGTTAAGGTGAAGGTTAAGGTTAAGGTTAGGTTAAGGGTAAAGTCAAGGTTAAGGTTAAGGTAAAGGTTAAGGTTATAGTTAAGTTAAGGTTAAGGTTAATTTTAAGTTCAAGTTTAAGGTTAAGGTTATGGTTAAGGTTACGTTTAGGTTAAGGGTAAAGTTAAGGTTATGGTTGAGGTTAAGGATAGGTTAAGGTTAAGGTTAAGGTCAACGTTAGGGTTAGGTTAGGTTAAGGTTAAGGTTAAGGTTAAGGTTAAGGTTCAGGTTCATGATCAAGTTAAGGTTAAGGTTAAGGTTAAGGAGAAGGTTAAGGTTACGTTAAGGGTTTGGTCAAGGTTAAGGTTAGGTTACAATGAAGGTTAAGGGTAAGGTCAAGGTTAAGGGTAAAGTTTAAGGTTAACGTTAGGTTAAGGTTAATGTTAAGGTTAGGGTAAGGTTAAAGGTTAAGGTTAAGGTTAAGGTTAGGCTTAAGGTTAGAGGAAGGTTAAGGTTAAGGCTAAGGTTCAAGGTAAAGGTTAGGGTTAAGTTTTTGGTTAAGGTTAGGGGAAGGTTAAGGTTAAGGTTAAGGTTGGGGGTTTAGTCAGGTTAAGGTTAAGGTTAAAGGTTTTTTCAAGGTTAGGGTTAGGTTATAGTTAAAGTTAAGTTTAATTTAGGTTAAGGTAAGGTTAAGGGTAAGGTTAAGGTTAAGGTTAATGTTAAAGGTTTGGTCAAGGTTAGGGTTACGTTATAGTTAAAGTTAAGGTTAAGTTAGGTTAAGGTAAGGTTAAGGTTAAGGTTAAGGTTAAGGTTAATGTTAAGGTTTTGGTCAAGGTTAGGGTTAGGTTAAGGTTAAGGTTAGTTTAGGTGTAAAGTCAAGGTTATGGTTCCGGCTATGGGAAGGTTAAGGTTAAGGTTAGGTTAAGGTAAATTCAAGGTGAAGCTTAGGTTAAGGTTAAGGTTAAGCTTTTGTTTATGGGTTTGGTCAAGGTTAGGGTTAGGTCATAATTAAGGTCAAGGTAAGGTTAAGGTTAAGGTTAATGTTACGGGTTTAGTCAGGTTAAGGTTAAGGTAAGGTTATAGTTTTAGTCAAGTTAAGGTTAAGGTTAAGGGTCTAGTTAAGGTTAAGGTTAAGGTTAAGGGTAAAGTCAAGGTTAAGGTGAAGGTTAGGTTAAGGTTAATTTAAGGTTAAGGTTAAGTTTAAGGTTAATGTTAAGGTTATGTTAAGGTTACGAGTACGAGCTTAGTAAGGTTCAAGTTAAGGCTAAGGTTACGTTAAGGTTAAAGTCAAGGTTAAGGTTAGGTTAAGGGTAAGGTTAAGGTTAGGTTAAGATTAGGTTAAGGTTAAGGTTAAGATAAGGTTAAGGGTAAGGTTTAGGTTAAGTTAAGGTTAAGAAAAAGGTTAAGGGTAAGGTTAAGGTTCATGTTAATGTTAAGTTTAAGGGTTTGGTTAAGGTTAAGGTTAAGGTAAAGGTAAGGTTAAGGTTAAGCGTGAAGGTTAAGGTTGAGGTTATAGTTAAGGTTAAGGTTAAGGTTAAGCGTAAAGTTATGGTTAAGGTTAAGGTTAAAGTTATGGGAAGGTTAAGGTTAAGGTTAAGGTTAAGTTAAGTTTAAGGTTAAGTTTTGGTCAATGTTAGGGTTAGGTTATAGTTAAGGTCAAGGTTAAGGTTAGGTTATGGTTAAGGTTACAGGTTTAGTCAGGTTAAGGTTAACGTTAATGTTAATGTTAGGTTAAGGGTAAATTCAAGGTTAAGGTTATGGTTATGGGAAGGTTAAGGTTAAGGTTCGGTTAAGGTAAAGTGAAAGTTAAGGTTAAGTTAAGGATAAGATTAGGATAAGGTCAAGGTTAAGGTTTGGTCAAGGTTAGGGTTAGGCTATAGTTAAGGTCATGGTTAAGGTTATGTTAAGGTTAATTTTAAGGGTTTGGTCAAGGTTAGGGTTAGGTTATAGTTAAGGTCAAGGTTAAGGTTAGGTCAAGGTTAAGGTTAGGGTTATGATATAGTTAAGGTTAAGGCTAGGTTAAGGGTAAGATAAGGTTAAAGTTAAGGTCAAGGTTAAGGTTAGGTCACGGTTAAGGTTAGGTTAACGTTAAGGTTAATGGTTTGGTCTAGGTTAGGGTTAGGTTATAGTTAAGTTCAAGGTTAAGGTTAGGTTATGGGTAAAGTCAAAGTTAAGGTTAAGGTTAAGGTTAGGGTAAAGGTTAAGGTTAAGGTTAAGGGTTCGGTCAAGGTTAGGGTTATGTTTTAGGTTAAGGTAAAGGTTAAGGTTAGGTTATAGTGAAGGTTAAGGTTAAGTTTAAGGTTAAGGTTGGGGTTAGGTTATAGTTAAGGTCAAGGTTAGGTTAAGGTTATGGGTTGTAACCTTAACCTTCACTATAACCGTAACCTTAACATAACCTTAACCTTACCCTAACCTTACCCTTAACCTTAACCTTAACCTTGACCTTGATCTTAAACCTTAACCTAACTTTAACCTTAACCTAACCTTAACCTTAACCTTACCCTTAACCTTACCTTAACCATAACCTTAAGGTTAATGTTATAGTTAAGGTTAAGGTTAGGTTAAGGGTAAGATAAGGTTAAAGTTAAGGTCAAGGTTAAGGCTAGGTCAAGGTTAAGGCTAGGCCAAGGTTAATGGTTTTTTCAAGGTTAGGGTTAGGTTATAGTTAAGGTCAAGGTTAAGGTTAGGTTAAGGTTAAATTCAAGGTTAAGGTTAAGTTTAAGGTTAGGGTAAAAGTTCAGGTTCAGGTTAAGGGTTTGGTCAAGGTTAGGGTTATGGTTTAGGTTAGGGTCAAGGTTAAGGTTAGGTTATAGAAGAGGTTAATGTTAAGATAATGTTATGGTTAAGGTTAAGGTTAGGTTTAGGTTACAGATAAGGTCAAGGTTAGGTTAAGGTTACGGGTCTTAACCTTAACCTTCACTATAACTATAACCTTAGCATAAGCTTAACCTTTACCCTAACCTTAACCTTAACCTTAACCTTGACCAAACCCTTAATTTTAACCTTGACCTTAACTATAACCTAACCCTAACCTTGACCAAACCTTAACCTTAACCTTAACCTAACCTTAACCTTTATTTTAACTTTACGCTAGCCTTAAGGTTAAGGTTAGGCTATAGTGAAGGTTAAGCGTAAGGTCAAGGTTAAGGGTAAGGTTAAGCTTAGGTTAAGGGTAAAGTAAAGGTTAGGGTTCGGTTAAGGTTATGGTTAGGTCAAGGTTAAGGTTAGGGTTAGGGTTAGGGTTATGGTGAAGGTTAAGGTTATGGTTAAGGTTAGGTTAAGGGTAAAGTCAAGGTTATGGTTAAGGTTAAAGTGAAGGTTAAGGTTATAGTTAAGTTAAGGTTAAGGTTAATTTTAAGTTCAAGGTTAAGGTTAAGGTTATGGTTAAGGTTAAGGTTACAGTTAGGTTAAGGGTAAAGTTAAGGGTAAGGATAGGTTAAGGTTAAGGTTAAGGTTAAGGTCAAGGTTAGGGTTAGGTTAAGCTATGGTTAAGGTTAAGGTTAAGGTTAAGGTTAAGGTTAAGGGTAAAGTTAAGGTTAAGGTTAGTGTTAAGCGTAAGGTTAAGGAGAAGGTTAAGGTTACGTTAAGGTTTTGGTTAAGGTTAAGGTTAGGTTATAGTGAAGTTTAAAGGTAAGGTCAAGGTTAGGGGTAAAGTTTAAGGTTAACGTTAGGTTAAGGTTGAGGTTAAGGTTAGGGTAAGGTTAAAGGTTAAGGTTAATTTTAAGGTTAAGGTTGGGGGTTTAGTCAGGTTAAGGTTAAGGTTAAAGGTTTTGTCAAGGTTAGGGTTAGGCTATAGTTAAAGTTAAGGTTAAGTTAGGCTAAGGTAAGGTTAAGGGTAAGGTTAAGGTTAGGTTATGGTTAAGCTTAGGGGAAGGTTAAGGTTCAAGTCAAGGTTAAGGTGAAGGTTAAGGGTAATTTTAGGGTAAAGGTTAGGGGAAGGTTAAGGTTAAAGTCAAGGTTAAGGTGAAGGTTAAGGGTAAGGTTAGGGTAAGGTTGGGGTAAAGGTTCAGGTTAGGGTTAAGGTTAAGGGTTTTATCAAGGTTAGGGTTAGGTTATAGTTAAGGTAAAGGTAAGGTTAAGGTTAAGTTTAAGGTTACGGGTTTATTAAGGATAAGGTTAAGGTGAAGGTGAAGGTTAAGGGTAATGTCAAGGTTAAGGGTAAAGTTAAGGTTACGGTGAAGGTTATGGTTAAGGTTAAGTTTAAGGTTATGTGAAGGTTATGGTGAAGGGTAAGGGTAAGGTTAAGGTTAAGGTTACGGGTTTAGTCAGGTTAAGGTTAAGGTTAAGGGTTTGGTCAAGGTTAGGGTTAGGTTATAGTTAAGGTTAAGGTTAAGGTTAGGTTAAGGTTAAGGTTAAGGTTAAGGTTATGGTTAAGGTTAAGGTTAAGGTTAGGTAAATCTTAAGGTTAAGGTTAATGTTAAGGGTTTGGTCAAGGTTACGGTTAGGTTATAATTAAGGTCAAGGTTAAGGTTAGGTTATAGTTAAGGTCAAGGTTAAGGTTAGGTTATAATTAAGGTCAAGGTTAAGGTTAGGTTTAGGTTATAGTTGAGGTTAAGGTTAGGTTAAGGGTAAATTTGAGGTTAAGGTTAGGTTAATGCTAAGGTTAGTTTAAGGTTAAGGTTAAGGTTAAGGTTAAGGTTAACCTTAAACTTGACCTTAACCTTAACATTAACCTAAATTTAACTTTAACCTTACCCTTAACCTTCACCTTAACCTTGACTTTAACCTTAACCTTCCACTAACCTTAACCCTAACCTTAACCTTAACCCTAACCCTAACCTTAACCTTACCCCCTTAATCTTAACCTTTACCTAACCTTAACCTTAACATTAACCTAACCCTAACCTTAACCTTAACCTAACCTTAACCTAACCTTAACTTTAACCTTACCCTTCCCTAACCTAAACCTTAACCTAACCTTAAACTTAACTTTACCCTTAACCTTGAACTTAAAATTAACCTAACCTTAACTTTAACCCCTTAATTTTAACCATAACCTTAACCTTACCCTTAACCTTAAAATAACCTAACCTTAACCTTAAACTTAACCTTAAGTTTAACCTTAAACTTAACCTTACCTTAACCTTACCTTAACCTAACTTAACCTTAACCTTGACCTTGACCTTGACCTTGACCTTAAACTTAACCTTACCCTTAACCTTATCTTAACCTTACCCTTAACCTTAACCTAACCTAACCTTAACCTTAAACTTAACCTTAAGTTTAACCTTAACCTTAACCTTAACCTTAACCTTACCCTAACCTTACCCTAACCATAACCTTAACTTTACCCTTAACCCTAACCTTAAACTTAACCTTACCCTTACCTAACCTTAACCTTAACATAACCTTAACCTCAAATTTACCCTTAACCTTGACCTTAATCTTAACCTAAAATTAACCTTAACCCTAACCTAACCTTAACCTTCACCTTAACCTTAACCTAAACTTAACCTTAAATTTACCCTTAACCGTGACCTTAATATTAACCTAACCTTAACCTTAACCTTAACCTAACCTTAACCTTAACCCTAACCCTAACATTAACTTGGAAATGGTCTCTACTTGATAAATTGAAATGTGTTTTTGTGTGATAAGGCCTCATGCATTTCCTTCAAGGATAGTTATTGGCAGTGCCTCAGATACATGATAAAAAATAAAAAATATATATATACACAATTAACCTAACCTTAACCTTACCCTTAACCTTGACCTTGACCTTACCCTTAACCTTGACCTCAACCTTACCCTAACCCTAACCTTAACCTTACCCTTAACCTTAACCCCATAACCTTAACCTCGACCTTCACCTTAACCTTAACCTTAATCTTAACCTTAAGGGTAACGTAACCATAACGTTCACCTTAACCTTACCCTTACCCTTAACCTAAACCTTAACATTAACACTAACCTTAACCCTAACCTTAACCTTAACCTTAACCCATTATCCTTAAACTTGACCTAACTCTAACAATAACCTTAACCTTAACCCCCTTGTCCTTAACCTTGACCTAACCCTAACCCTAACATTAACCTTAACCTTAGGTTTAGTTAAGGTTAAGGTTAAGATTAAGGTTAAGTTTAAGGTTAGGTTAGGTTAGGTTAAGGTTAATGTTAATGTTAAGTTTTAGGTTAAGGTTAATGTTAAGGTAAGGTAAGGTAAGGGTAACCTAACCCTAACCTTAACCTTAACCTTACCCTTAACCTTAACCTAAACCTTAACCTTAACACTAACTTTAATTTTAACCTTAACCCTAACCTTAACCTTAACCTTACCCTCGTAACCTTAACCTTGACCTTAAACTTGACCTTAACCTTAAGGGTAACCTAACCCTAACCTTAATGTTACCCTAACCTTAACATTGACATTAACCTTACCCTTAAGTTAAACCTAACCTTAACCTTACACTTACCTTATCCTGAGCTTAACCTTAGCTCTAACTTAACGTTGACCTTGGCCTTGAACTTAACCTTAACCTTAACCTTCACCTTCACCTTAACTTTAACCTTAACATTAACCTTAACCTTAAGGAAAGGTTAACATTAAGGTTAAGGTCAAGGTCAAGGTCAAGGTGAATCTTAAACCTGACCTTAACCTTGACCTTAACCTTAACTTTAACTAAACTTTATTCTTTACCATACCTTAAGGTTAGGTTAGGTTAGGTTAGGTTAAGGTTAAGGTTAGGGTAAGGTTAAGGTTAAGCTAAAAGTTAAGGTTAGGTTAAGGTTAAGGTTAGGTTAATGTTGAGGTTAAGGTATGGTTAAGGTTAAGGGTTTAGTTAAGGTTAAACGTAAGGTTAAGGATAAGGTTAAGAGTAAGGGTAAGGTTAAGGATAAGGTTAAGGTTAAGGTTAGGTTTAGGTTAAGGTTGAAACTAAGGTTAGGGTTAGATTATTGTTAAGGTAAGGTTGATGTTAAGGTTAGGTTAAGGTTATGGTTATGGTCAAGGTTAAGGTCAAGGTTAAGGTTATGGTTAAGGTTAAGGTTGTGTTAAGGTTAAGGTAAATGGTTTAGTTAAGGTTAAGGTTAATGTAATGGTTGTGTTAAGGTTAAGTTTTGGTTAAGGTTAAGGTTAAGGATTTATTTAAGTTTAACCTAACCTTAACCTTAACCTTAACCTAACTATAACCTTACCCTTTACCTAACTTAACCTCAACCTTGACATTGACCTTAACCTTTACCTAACCTTACCCTTAACCTTCACCTTAACCTTAACCTTAACCTGACTAAACTTGTAACCCTTAACCTAACCTTAACGTTTACTATAACCTAACCCTAAACTTGACCTTAACTTTACCCTTAACCTTGACCTTAACCTTAACCTTAACCTTCACCTTGACCTTGACCTAACCTTAACCTTAACCTTAACCTTATCTTACCCTTAACCTAACCTTAATCTTAACTATAACTTAACCCTCACCTTAACCTAACCTTAACCTTAACCTTAACGTTAACCTAACCTTAAAATTTCCCTAACCTTAACCTTAAATTTACCCTTAACCTAACCTTAACCTTAACTTTAACCTTAACTTAACCTAATCTTAGCCTTAACCTAACCTTAATCTTGACCTTATCCTAACCTAACCTCAACCTTAACCTTAACCTAACCCTAACCTTGACCAAACGCTCAACCTTAACTATAACATAACCCTAACCTTGAACTTAACTTTACCCTTAACCTTGACCTTAACCTTAACCTAACCTTAACCTTAACTTTAGCTTTAACCTAACCCTAACCTTGAACAAACCCTTAAAATTAACCTTAACCTTAACCTTTACTTAACCTTCACCTTAACCTAACCTTGACCTTAATTATAACCTAGCCCTAACCTTGACCAAACCTTAACCTTAACCTTAACCTTAACTTAATCTTAACCTAAACCTAACCTTAACCTTAACTTTACCCCTAACCTAACCTTAACCATAACCTTAACCTTAACCTAACCTTAACCTTCACCTTAAAATTAACCTAACCTTAACCATAATTTTACCCTTAACGTAACCTTAACCTTGAGTTTACCCTTAACCTTAACTATAACCTAACTTTAAACTTAACCACAACCTTAATCTAACACTAACTTTGACTAAACCTTAACCTAAACTTAACCTAAACTTAACCTTAACCCTAACCTTAACCTTGACCTTAACTTAACCTTAAGGGTTTGGGAAGGTTTAAGGTCAAGGTGAAGGTTAAGATTAGGTTAAGTGGAAGGTTAAGGGTTTGGTTATAGTGAAGGTCAAGGTTAAGGTTAGGGTTACGTTAAGGGTAAACTCAAGGTTATGTTTCGGTTAAGGGTAAAGTTAAGGTCAGGGTTAGGTTACGATTAAGGTTAAGGTTAGGGTTAAGGTTAAGGGTAAGTTTAAGGTAAGGGTAAGGTTAACCTTAACCTTAACCTTAACTTTAACATCACCAAACCTTAACCTTAACGTTAACTTTACCCTTAATCTAACCTTAACCTTGAATTTCCCTTAAACCTTAACATTAACTTTAGCTAAGGTTAGGGTTAAGGTTAGGGGAAGGTTAGGTTAAGGTTGACCTTGACCTTGACCATAACCCTTAACCTAACCTTAACCAAACCCTTAAAATTAACCTTAACCTTAACCTAACCTTAACCGCACTAAACCCTTAAGGTTAGGTTAAGGGTAAAGTTAAGGTTAAGGTTAGATTAAGGTAAGGTTAAGGTTAAGGTTAAGGTCAAGGTTAAGGTTAAGGTTAGATAAAGGGTAAGGGTAAAGTTAAGGTTAAAGTTAATTTTAAGGGTAAGGTTAAGGTCAAGGTTAAGGTTACGTTAAGGGTAAAGTCAAATTTAAGGTTACGTTAAGGGTTTTGTCAAGGTTAAGGTTAGGTTATAATTAAGGTCAAGGTTAAGGTTACGGTTAGGTTATAGTTAATGTCAAGGTTAGCTTAAGCTTAAGTTTAGGTAAAGGTTAAGGTTAAGGTTAACATCAAGGCTAAGGTTAATATTAGGTTAAGGGTAAGTTCAAGGTAAGGTTAATGTTAAGGTTAAGGTTAAGGGTTAGGTTAAGGTTAGGTTAAGGTTAAGGTTAGGTTAAGGTTAAGGTTAAGGTTCAGGTTACGTTAAGGGTTGAATTAAGGTTATTGTTAGGTTAAGGTTAAGGTAAAGGTTAGGTTAAGGGTAAACTTAAGGTTAGGGTTAGGTTAAGGTTAAGGTTATGGTTAGGCTAAGGTTAAGGTTAAGGTTAAGGTTAGTTTAAGGTTATGGTTAGGTTAAGGTTAAGATTAGGTTAAGGTTAAGGTTAAGGTTCATGTTAAGGGTAAAGTTAAGGTTTGGGTTAGGTTAAGGTTAGGTTAAGGGTAAAGTCAAGGTTAGGGTTAGGTTTAGGTTAAGGTTAAGGTTATTGTTAGGCTAAGGTTAAGGTTAAAGTTATGGTTAGGTTAAGGTTAAGATTAGGTTAAGATTAAGCTTAAGAATAATGTTAAGTGTTTGGTCAAGGTTAGGGTTAGGTTGAGGTTAATGTTGAGGGTTTGTTCAAGGTTAGTGTTAGGTTATAGTTAAGGTCAAGGTTAAGGTTAAGGTTAAGGATAGGCTAATGTTAAGATAAGGTTAAGGTTAAGGGTTTGGTGAAGGTTAGGATTAGATTATAGTTAAGTTTAAGGTTAAGGTTAGGTTAAGTTAAGGTTAAGGTCAAGGTTAAGGTTAGGTTAAGGTTAAGATTAAGGGTTTGGTTAAGGTTAAGGTTAAGGTTAAGGTTAAGGTAAAGGTAAAGGTAAGGTTAAGGTTAAGGTCAAGGTTAGGTTATAGTTAAGGTCAAGGTCAAGGTTAGGTTATAGTGAAGGTTAAAGTTAAGGTTAAGTTTAGGGTTAAGGGTAAGGGTGAAGATTAAGGTTAAGGTTAAGACCCGTAATCATAACCATCACCCTTAACCTTAGCCTAACCTTAACCTTAAACTTAACCTTAACCTTAACCTTCCCCTAACCCTTACCTTAACCCTAACCTTAACCTTAACCTAACCTTAACCTTGACTTTACCCTTACCCTTAACCTTAACTTAACTAAAACCGTAACCTTACCTTAATCATAACCTAACCTTAACCTTGACCTTAACTATAACCTAAACCTAACCTTAACCTATCCCTTAACCTTAACCATAACCTTAACCTTCCCATAACCATCACCTTAACCTTAACCTTGAGCTTACTAAGGTTAGGGTTAGGTTATAGTTAAGGTCAAGGTTAGGTAAAGGTTAAGGTTAGGTTAAGGTTAAGGTATGGTTAAGGCTCAAGGTTAAGTTTAAGGTCAAGGTTAAGGTTAAGGTTAAGGTTAAGGTAAGGTTAAGGTTAACGTTAATGTTATGGGAAGTTTAAGGTTAAGGTTAATGTTAAGGTTAAGGTTAAGGTTAAGGTTAATGGGGTAAGTTTAAGGTTAAGGTTAAGGGTAAGGTCAAGGTTAAGGTTAAGGTTATGGTTATGGGAAGGTTAAGGTTAAGGTTAAGGTTAGGTAAAGGTTATAGGTTTATTCAAGTTAACGTTAAGATTAAGGTTAAGTTTAAGGTTAAGGTTAAGGTTAAGTTAACCTTAACCTTTAACCTTACCCAAACCTTACCCTAATCTTAACCTTAACCTTAACCTTTCCTTAACCTTAACTTTACCCTTAACATAACATAAACCTTAATTATACCCTTAACCTTAACCTAATCCTAACCTTGAACAAACCCTTAACCTTAACCTTAACATGACTAAAATCATAACCTTAACCTTAACCTTATCCTTAACCTTCACCTTCACCTTAACCTTAACTATAACCTAACCGTAACCTTCACCAAACCCTTAACCTTAACCTTAACTTTAACCTTAACCTTCCCCTAACCTTAACCTTAACTTTACCCTTAACCTAACCTTAACCTAATCTTAACCTTAACCTAACCTTAACCTTACCCTTAACCTTAACCTTAACTTAACCTAACCTTAACCCTAACCTTAAATATATCATAACCCTAACCTTGACCAAATCCTTAACCTTAACCTTATCTTAACCTTAACCTAACCTTAACCTTAACCTTAACCTAACTATAACCTTACCCTTAACCTTAACCTTGACCTTAACTATAACCTAACCCTAACCTTGACCAAACCCTTAACATTAACCTTAAAATAGCCCTAACCTTTACCAAACCCTTAACATTAACCTTAACCTTAACCTAATCTTAACCTTAACCTAAACCTAATCTTAACCTTAACCTAACCGTAACCTTAATCTAACCTTAACCTTAAATTTACCTTAACCTTGACTTTACCCTTAACCTTAACCTAACCTTAACCTTGACTTTAACCTTACCGTAAACTTAACCTTGAATTTACCCTTAACCTTGAACTTATCCTAACCTTAACCTTGAATTTACCCTTAACTTACCCTTAACCTTCACTATAACCTAACCCTAACCGTTACCAAACCCTTAAACTTAACCTTAACCTGATGTTACACAGTAATTTGTCACTATCCCTGTAATCCCCATCTCGCCCATTGGAGGGTCGTTTATGTGACCAATAAGCAGTTTCATGCCTTGTAAATACCATCATTGCATCCCTTCCCATGAGGACAATGTTCCTTCTGTTGATAATTTCTTGAGCAGACCACTAAAAACACTTGTTTTTTCCTTGGCTCTAGTAGCCCGTTCTGTCCTCACGCCAATGCGGAAAATTAACACAAAGCCCGTGCCAGCTGGTTCTCTGTCCCAGTTGAGCACCCGCTCCAATCAGACGAAGTTTCAATTACAACAACTTCATGGATGAGTCATATGGGGTGGTTCGACCAAATAACCATGGCCTTCCTCCTTTGGCCTCTTGTTTCCACCATATGGGGAAACCTCCCAAGGGATAAGGCCTCCCTTCCACTATTGTAGGGATCCCAACCTCCTCCCCTCTATAAATATAGCCATCTTCCATTGATGTGGGGGTTGAACATCAGTTGAGTGGATGAATAGCTGAACTTTTAGGAAGGAAACTATAGCCGAGCAACCTTTGAGAGCCAATCCAAAGAGAGAGAGCTTTGTCCAGATTCCTGACAGGCTTTGTTGAGACATGCTCTGCTGTCAGCCCCACCAAAGGAAGATCCAGTGTCAGAGCTTTGGGTTGTATCTTTCCTTTGTTATTTTAATGATAAGCAACTTTGATTATGGTTTCATTTGTGTGTCTATTTTTTTGATGCAATGAATTACATCCTCTCTGACTGATGTATGGTTACAAGATTTAGATTCTATGCCATGTATCGTTGCATTTCTTCACGTGTGTAGGTGTGCAGACATGTTAAGTGGAAGGATTGTGATCTGCCAAAGTGAAGGATGGAAAGCTTCATCCTTTCTCCAACGACCATTTCGTAGGACCTGAGGTAGGCAACTCGTTATGTTTTGTCATTTTGTAACTAGAGACCTGCGCCACTGCATGATTGATTGTTGCTAGACTCGATCTGGGCTAGTAGGGATCACCTTTGTCCGCAGAGGGGATTTACCTCTCCAACATTAAGGTTAAGGATAAGTTCAAGGTTAAGGTTACGTTAAGGGAAAATTCAAGGTTAAGGTTAAGATTAGGTTAAGGGTAAAGTCAAGGTTAAGGTTAAGGTGAAGGTTAAGGGTAAGGTTAAGACTAAAGTTAAGGTTAAATTTAAGGTTAAGGTTAGTTTATGGTGAAGGTTAAGGTTAAGGTTAAGGTTAAGGGTGAAGGTTAAGGGTAAGGTTAAGGTTAAGACCCATATCCTTAACCTTCACCCTTAACCTTAACCTAACCTTAACCTTAAACTTAACCTTACTAAACCCGTAACCTTAACCTTAACTTAACCTTGACTTTACCCTTGACCTAACCTTAAGCTTAACAATAACCTAACCCTAACCTTGACCTTAAATTTTCCCTTAACCTTAACCTTAAAATTAACTTTGACCATAACTATAACCTAACACTAACCTTAACCTTATCTTTAACTTTGCCCTTAACCTTCACCTTAAACTAACTTTACCCTTAACCTTAACCTTAACTATAACCTTAAAATTAACCTTAACCTTGAATTTACCCTAACCTAACCTTAACCTTACCCATAACCTAACCGTAACCTTGAGGTTAGGTTAACCTTGAACAAACCCTTAACCTTAACCTTAACATAATCTTAACCTAACCCTAACCTTAACCTAGACCTTAAACTACCCTTAACCTTAGCCTTAACCTTATCTTAACCTTAATCTACCCTTAACCTCAACCTTAACCTTACCCATAACCTAAACCTAAACCTTAACCTTAACCTTAACCTTAGCTTAACCTGACCCTAACCTTGACCTTAACCTTAACCTTAACCTTAACCTTAACCTAACCTTGAATTAACCTTAAATTTAACTTTTCCCTAACCTTAACCTTAACCTTACCCTTAACCTTAACCTTAACCTAATCTTAACCTTAACCTAACCCTAACTTAACCCTAACTTTACCTTAACCTAACCTTAACCCCTTAACCTTAACCTTAACCTTCCCATAACTTCGACCCTGACTTTACCTTAACCTAATTTTAACCCCTTAACCTTAACCTTAACCTTCCCATAACATTGACCCTGACTTTACCTTAACCTAACTTTAACCCCTTAACCTTAACCTTAACCTTCCCATAACCTTAACCTTAACCTTAAAATTAACCTATTTCTTAACTATAACCTAACCTTAACCTTAACCAAACCCTTAACCTTAACCTTAACCATAACCTTAACCTTAACCTTAACCTTTCCGTAACCATAACCTTAACCTTGGCCTTACCCTTAACCTTAACCTTAACCCTACCCCCTTAACCTTAACCTCACTAAAACCTTAATCTTAACCTTAACCTTAACCTAACTAAACCTGTAACCTTAACCTTAACCTTTGTTAGCCACCTCTAAAATTTGTCATATCAAATTGTGGCTAAATCATTTTTGAAGCCTTAAAGAAACAATTTTTATTGCAAAATTGTTAGTTCTTGAAGTCTTATGAAGACATCTTATTCTTTGATTAGACTTCACTGCTGTTTCCCTCTTAATTCTGAAAATCTGTTGTTTTCATGATGAAAAGACTGCTGCAAAAGTACTCCATTTTTCCCTCATTTTACCCCTCCTTTCACTCATTATTAACCTTCATTTTTATCCCTTTATTCCCCATGAAATTCCTCCATTTTCCCTTATTTCCCTTCTTGCATTCATAAAAACCCCTTTGATAAGGTTTAAACTCCTTTTTTGCCTTATCGAAAGTTTTCAAATCCTTTGAAAATCATTGAAAATCATAAAAACCCATTTTGTTTTTATTATAAGGCTAAGCACCTTTGGGATAAGCCCTAAACCACTTCCCCACCATGCAACTTGGCACTAGAACCAAGCGCTAATGGCCCGTGGTTCTTATCGCATCAGAACTTCCGATCAGCGCATGTAATTTTGTTACATAAACTCCTCGATGCAATTGGATCCCTTTTTTTATAACCCCCGATCTCTTTGCTTCTTCGCAAAACCAAAAGCCCCGCAATCAGGCACTAAAAAATCTTATCATAAACCCTCCCCAACGCAATATTCCTTTGTATTTCATAAAAAACTCCATTTTTCATGTTATAACGTAGCCCGCCGATGCATTGGTTAAAACAAACCTCCATCGTTGATCTTAAACCAATGAATGACTTGTGCAATCTCGCATTGGAGATTTCATTGGGAGTGTTTTATATTTTATTCACCCCCCCTTTCAATTGGCAGTCTCCCGATGGCTCCTCGGCCATTGATTTCCCCCCGCCAGATCAAGATCCGACGACCCACATCATTCCATCCCAAATCCCATTTCCCCGCTTGTGACCTCTGCTGATTCATTTTCTGCCATCAATCTGATCCTCAGATCGACGGCCCTCGTTTAATCACATAAGATATTTCCATTACACCTTTCCTCTCTCCACCCCCAATCGCAAATCCTCCGATTGCATCTGGGCTGTCCATGCACCCAAATAGGACAGTCCAGATCATTTCCCTCAACCTTTGTTAAATTTTATGAACACCGCTATATAAAGTTTGAAAAGAAATCTCCGTCATTGATCTCTACAGATCAGTGACCCACACTGACCCTTCCTCTCATCTCATATTTTATTTCATTTGACTCCGATATTAAATCTCTGTCGTTGATCTATTTCATCCAACGGTCCATAATAAACCCGATAGACCCACTCCTTTAGGTCCCGTCTTTCTCTAGATCCAATCTCCACCGTCCATCCCCTGATCAGACAATATAGATTAAAACCCCCTCACTTATTTCCGTCCACGCATCTATCCTCCATCGCGCTCTCTCCCTGACCGTCCGATCTAAGACCCCAGATCTGACGGTAGATGCGCAGTTTCACGTAAATTCATGCCCTAACGTTAATGATTTTAATTTATGCGATGAGGGTGGTTTTGCAATGCCATGTGTCAGGCTCTAACACATATCACGTTCAATAAGGTTAAACCACCAATTTTCCTTTTTGCTGTGCAAAAGGTTTCTTTGTCCGAAACCACTTTCCCCATTTACATTGCATTCCATCACGTTCATTCTCCACCATTGATCTTTGTAGATCAACATTCCTAGTTTAATCCAGCCATTACATTATCACCCTCCACCATCCTCCAAGGGATTTCTTAAATCATTTTTAGCCGTTGATCTCTGTGGCTGATCTCATCCGATGGCCCAGGATCGTTCAGAAACCCCAAATTTCCTTTCAACACATTTTTCCTCTGCCAAAGGTATTTTCTCATTTCTCTTCGCATTTTTTCCTATTTTATTATAATTTTTCCCTCTACATTATATTTCTCTCGTTGAATCTCGACCGTTGATCTTTGCAGATCGATGGCCTGGACTTAATCTCCTCACTACTTTTTCAACTGCCTCCATTTTAATCTCTGCAAGAAATCTCTATCGTGGGATGCTTTCATCCAGCAACCGCAACCTAACCTCAACCTCTGAAGTAGTCTAAACCCAAAATACGCAAGATTTTCTTAATATTTATTTGTTTGTGTAGGTTTTAAGGGTTTTTCAAATGTTTTGAAGGAAAAATGAAAGCCGAGGATGACGATTCTGCAGGCCTTTATTCATCAAAGAATACCCATCTATGGGGTTCAACACCATGTTTTATCAGTGCCTCATGAGCACTAGCGCTGTTATAAAGCCCCTTTAATGCCTGCACATCAACAAGACACAGTAAAGCTTAAATAAACAGAGATTATCAGTGTTAAAGATCCAATCACAGAATTAAATATGGTTTACACAGTTTGGAGGGATTATGGCTAAAATCAACAATTAAAAGCCTAGTTCGTTCAATTAAACATAGTTTGAAGAACAGAGGATAGAAATTAGGCCTAATTATGCCTAACACATAGAGTTAAAGCAAATTAACAGTGTTTAAAGAAAAACAATAGTATCTATTAGACCGATAAGCCTCCACTGCCACATCAAAGGCTAATTGAATCCTCTCAGCTACCAAGTGCCACCTATAGCCTCAAAGCATTCAAAGAGACTGAGTTATGACCAGAACATAAGATATTTTCCTTAATATATCCGAACAGTTATTCCAAGCCAAAGAGACTTATTGAAAAATATCAGCAGAGTTATTACAAAGATAACAGAGAGCCTTAAAGTCAACAAAATATTCCCAGCGAACTTAATACTTAATGTAAATCAATTAATACAAAGAAATATTTGAAATCTTTTCCATTGAGCCCCTCAAAGGCCGAGAAGCATTAAACTGTATTAATTGAACCTATATATCTTTTCTCTCATTCCACCTCCTCATTTGCCTATAAAATCTTTTGAGGAGCTCATTGTAAAGGGTTGGTTGCAAAACTTTGAAATAATACTTATGCTTGAAATTTTCTACATGTAAATAGTGTTCAAAGGCTCTTGAAGCTCTGTTCGTGATCAAATAAGTTAGGCTGAGAAGAGAAGATGATTGCTGAACTAAAACATTGGACTTGAAGAATGTAACTCGATTGACATCAATATACAAGCTGATTCTTGGGATCTTGGTCTATATCACTGGTGAAGTGCTCTTTCTGTGTTATTGTTTTCCTTTCATGTATGCCATTTTGTCCATTATTTTCTGATTAAGAACAGCAAGCATAAATTTAGGATTTTATTGTTTACAGTACACTTCTCTGACTGATAAGCTTTATCTCAATGTTTTCCTCCAAATTGTATATTTAAGAATGATTCAATACGGTCCAAACAGTTAGGAATGTTGGTGTTCCCTCGTCCTACTGCCTAAAATAAACATTGTTCTTGAATGCTATTTTCATTACGTACTGAGTAGAGTTAGACTAAGAAAGTTTATGGTTTTCCCTGTCTTCTAGCTCTTTCTTCAAAGGTAATTCTGAAAGTTTCCCTAAGATTATGCTAGAAGAAGTTTAGATTTAAAGGTATCTTATCTGATCTTAGGCTACACTTTGTTTTTCTTATATGTTTTCATCCCTTCTGAAAGTAATTATGTGGATTACTGGATTGTTTTTTTGTTGAGTTAGCTTTAATAAAAACTTGCCCAAAGAAGTCTATGGTTAGCCCTGTCCTTTGGCTGGTTTTAAACAGTTACTTAAAAGGATTTTCTTGTTTGGACAGATTGATAAATCCTAGTTGAAATTATTGTCTGTTTCCACCCCTTCAACACTTTTATTGTTCCATTCCATCATTTAATCCAAAATATCTTGTGATATAGATGACTTGCCCCATGACCACTCTTGAAATTTTTGCACAACTAAAACCTTTTATGACTCCATAGCCCAATGGACTAAAAACCAGCATCATATCTATCCTATTAGCCAAAGCTTGTTCTGATTGCTTGCAACTTCACACCTTTGAAACTCTTTCATTTTATAACTTTCCTCTCAACTAAAAATCATGCTCAACCATCCAAAAACAAAAAAAACCCTTACTCCTAATAAATAGCCTAATATCATACCCAAAAACCTTAAAGATAAATCAATCTTTTCACTTATAGAGAGATCCCTCTCTAGATTCAGGAGGGCTAGATCCTAGAATTCCAAAGTGGTTCAAGTGTTCTCTCTGCAGTTCTGGTCTCACCAATATTCTAGAATTACGGGGAGCTAACAACCATAGATTTACCCTTAACCTAACCTTAACCATAACCTCTAAATGTAATTTTAAGGTTAAGGTTAAGGTCAAGGTTAAGGTTAAGATTAGGTTAAGGGTAAGGTAAAGGTTAGTTTAAGGTTAAGGTTATGGTTAGGTTAAGGGTTAAGGGTAATGTTAAGGGTAAAATTAAGGTTAAGGTTAAGGATAAGGTCAAGGTTAAGGTTACATTAAGGTTAAAGTCAAGGTTAAGGCTAAGATTAGGTTAAGGGTAAATTCAAGGTTAAGGTTAAGGTGAAGGTTAAGGGTAAGGTTAAGACTAAAGTTAAGGTTAAGGTTAAGGTTAAGGTTAGGGTAAAGTTAAGGTTAGGTTAAGTTAAGGTTAAGGTCAAGGTGAGGTTATAGTTAAGGTTAAGGTTAGGTTAAAGTTAAGGTTAGGTTAAGTTAAGGTTAAGGTCAAGGTTAGGTTATAGTTAAGGTTAAGGTTAAGGTTAGTTTATGGTGAAGGTTAAGGTTAAGGTTGTTAGTGTTAGTCTAGTCATACTTCCATCAGTGATCAAAGTTACTATTTGCATTTGCATATTAGGAGTCCCATAATAATCAATTTCACCATTCCTCTAGGTCATGGATTCATTGATGGTAGTAATTCTTCGTCAGTTTTCCCTCATGAGATACCTGCTGATTTTCCTCTCTATGGTTTTTAGTCATTATTCATTTTCATTCTTAAAATCATATCAGTAGGTCATAGGATGGGTCTCATTATTTTATAGGGTCTCACCATGGTCAAATTAATGATTCAAATGTCAATAATATTAGCAAGGTCATGAGGAAGTCAATAAAGTCAGAAGTCACGACAGCAGGAAGAATCAGAGAGACATTTTATTCAGTTTGATGTAATTTTTTCCTCAAAAACATGTTTTGAGGTGAAAAAATGATATTTCACCTTTTTTATTATTCATTCTATATCATCATGTGTAATAATTCACAATTCAGAAGCTGTTATCTCCACAAAGTGATGTCCCTGCCTTCAGAGAATTTTTCCACAGCATGTGCAGTGCCAAATCATCTTCCAAGAAGATCCATCAGAAAGAGCCCGAAAAGAGCTTTCCAACAGTATACTACACTCTCAAAACTGACTTCTGGATTGAAATTTATGCTTAAGTGAAGTAAAAGCCCTCTATATCCTAATCCTTCCCCTTTTCCCAATTTTCCCTTAAAACTTTATGTTTAAAGTTTCATATTTTCCTTATAAAATTCCTTTTTCCTCTTTCCGATTATAAAATCACATTATAAATCATTTAATAAAATATGTGATTTATATGTTAACCACTTCCCCTCCATGCCATAGGACTTTATAGTAAAAAACTTATTTTATAAAGTCGCGTCGTATATAACCACTTCCCCTTTTCCATTACCCTTAAACTTTATAATAAAGTTTATATTATATATATACCCCCTTGCCGTTCCCCACCACTTCCACACCACACTTTATAATAAAACTTTATATTAAATTCTTATATTATAAACCCCCCATCGCAATCGTAATCACAAACCTTTTCCAATCGCGTGTTTTATTTGAAGTGCTCCAATCCGCTGATCGCACCATCCTCTAGTGCGATCAATCGCAAATTGCAAAGTGTATGTCCCAATTAACCAATCGCAAATATCTCCGATGCAATTGATCGCATTGCAATTCTTGCAACCTCCGATTGATCAATCGTACCCCTCCTTATGATTCCCCGATCCGATCGCATCGCCTAAGTTCTGCGCCCCTCCTCTGATCGCAAAGATCCCCTGATCGCTAGTCTTCCTCCGATTGCTCCGATCCTCCGATCGCATTTCTCCTCCAATTGATCGCATCACAAATTCTATTCTCCCGATTGCGATTGCGATTACCTCCGCTCCTAATCTCCTATTGCGATTAACCCCCAGGCCCCACCATACAGTCTTTTCGCCCGTTCATATATAAAAGGGGTTTTCCTTTGTTAAACCCAAATTTTCTCCCCAATCGCATCAGAATTTTTATATGTACCATTTCACCCTACCCCCGACTTTGATTTTCGATTGTGATTTGTACTCCCAGTCCCACCATTTAATTCCTCCGCCATTCATAACAAAAACCCATTTTTCCTTTGTAAAGTTAAAAATTATCTGTTTTGTTTATTACAAAGGGTTCTCCCCAATCGCATCGCATTATTTGTAAATGTGTTACTCTGCCTACCTCGCTCCCCGATTGTGATTGTGATTACACTTATATTTTAATATGTTATATCCCTTCGCCTGGCTCACTCCGATTGCAATTATAATGCGGGTCCCGCCTTCCTCTCCCTTCCTTCCTATTCACGGTTTTTCCCTTCACAAAGCATATAATTTCATTCGGTTCTATTTCCACGACAGTTCATTAAAAATTCAGAGAACAAAGAAATAATGGAAAGAAAAAGAACAGTTAAGGGGCCGAGAACTAAAATAAGCAGAGATTGTTACAGCAAGCAGCAAAATAGGAAATTTGTTCATCAGATTACCTATTTTCGTTCATACAGCCTAACAGCAAATCTCCAAAGCAGTCAATGTAATGTTGTCCCTTATTTTCAGGGGCAAATTGTTTTGTTTCTTCCCATGATTGTATTTCAGTTCTTCAGCTGTTAGAACAGCTCCTCTTTTCATGGATCTGTGTTCCCACATTTTAGTGTATTTAATGTAATGATATTTGTAAGAGGCAGAAAAATCGGTAACTCGGTAGTAGGGGAATAGTGTGGAAGAACATCTTTGTGCTATATTGTACAGTTTGACAGGAATCAATAAGAGATGCAGCTCTGATTTGTGGGATCCATGTGGTATGAGAGTTAGCATTTGTTTTTCCCCTTTGTTTCATATGTGAATTTTTATGTGTTCCATTCATCCATAAACATTTCCTTTTGAATGCTTTCAATTTAGAAAGGTAGAATCCATTTTATATGCTCTGCCTTGGGAAATCATTCATGCTCTGTGTTTTTTTTTCTTCTGTTTGAAAAGGATCCATTTGCTGTGCCCTTTTTAGCTCCTCACCAGTATTTCCATACCATCCTCATTAAATTTTAATTGCTAATTTTCCTACCTATCTTGCCCCATGAAATACCTTGTGTTCTAATTTAACTCCCAGTTTCAACTATCCCTTTATATCCCACACATCCCTGAAAATTAATTAATTAATTTATTCTATTGAACCCTTTTCCCATCATTTTATCTAGCCTAATATCAGTCCATTTATTGTGTTCCATTGAATATTCTTTTACGGAGAGAGCCCTCTCCTATCCTTATAGGGCTAGCTACAAGGCTGAGCGTGGTTTAGTTGTTACCCTGTTTTCCCTTTTGGAGCCTGGGGTCCAATTCAGGTGCTAACAAAGGTTAAGGTTAAGGTTAAGGGTGAAGGTTAAGGGTAAGGTTAAGGTTAAGACCTGTATCCTTAAACTTCACCCTTAACCTTAACCTAACCTTAACCTTAACATTGCTAAACTCGTAACCTTAACCTTAACCTTAACCTTGACTTTACCCTTAACCTAACCTTAAAATTAACTATAACCTAACCCTAACCTTGAACTTTACTTTACCCTTAACCTTAACCTTAAACTTAACCTTGACCATAACTATAACCTAACACTAGCCCTAACTTTAACTTTACCCTTAACCTTCACCTTAACCTTAAGCTTAACTATAACCTTAACATTAACCTTAACCTTAACTTAACCTAACCTTAACCTTAACCTTCCCCTTGATCGTAACCTTAACCTTAACCTTGACTTTACCGTAACCTAAACTTAACCTTACCCATAACCTAACCCTAACCTTCAAGTTAGGTTAACCTTGACCAAACCCTTAACCTTAACCTTAACCTAACCTTAACCTAACCCTAACCTTAACCTTATCTTAACCTTAACCTAACCTTAACCTTAACCTTATCTTAACCTTAACCAAACCTTAACCTTAACCTTAACCTAACCATAACCTTACCCTTAACCCTGACCTTAACTTAACCTAACCCTAACCCTGACCTCAACCTTAAACTCAACCTTAACCTAACCTTTAATTAACCTTAAATTTAACTTTTCCCTAACCTTAACCTTAACCTTACCCTTAACTTTAACCTTAACCTAACCCTAACCTTGACCTTGACTTTACCTTAACCTAACCTTAACCCTTAACCTTAACCTTAACCTTCCCATAACCTTAACCTTAACCTTAAACTTAACCTTGACCTTAACTCTAATATAACCCTAACCTTAACCAAACCCTTAACCTTAACCTTAACCTTCCTATAACCATAACCTTAACCTTAACCCTACCCCCTTAACCTTAACCTTAACCTTAACCTGACTTAACCCTTAACCTTAACCTTAACCTGACTAAACCTGTAACCATAACCTTAACCTTAACTTTACCCCTAACCTAAAATTAACCATAACCTTAACCTTAACCTTACCCTTATCCTTAAGGTAAAGTCAAGGTTAAGGTTACTTTAAGGGTAATGTTAAGGTTAACGTTTGGTTAAGGTTAGGGTTAGGTTATAGTTAAGGACAAGGTTATGTTTAACTTTAAGGGTAAGGTTAAGGTTATGGGTTTAGTCAGGTTAAGGTTAAGGTTAATGGTAAAGTAAAGTTCAAGGTTAAGGTTACGTTAAAGTTAATTTCAAGGTTAAGGTTACGTTAAGGGTTTGGTCAAGGTTAAGGTTAGGGTTAGGTTATAGTTAAGGTCAAGGTTAAGGTTAGGTTATAGTTAAGGTAAAGTTAAGGTTATGGGTAGGTTAACGTTAATTTAAGATTAATTGAAGGTTTAGGTTAAGGTTTGGTCAAGGTTAGGGTTAAGTTATAATTAAGGTCAAGGTTAAGGTTACGTTAAGGGTAAACTAAAGGTTAAGGTTAAGATTAGGTTTTTTAGTCATCAATATTTTTCACCTGTTGATGATGACTAGTTTTCGAAGCTGATTTTTCTAGAAACTAATCTCCAAACTGTCTAATCTGTCATCTAGAAAACACCCCAGAACAAATTTTGTCCTCCTACCCCTTCCGGTCAGCCTATGATAAGAAAAAACCTATTTGCCAAGTCCTTCCTAGTTTCAGCAAAATAATCATGTCCATAAGTTGTCATAGTTGAAAGTTATCTGCTGTCGTTCACCCTTATTCCTCAAGCCATTCATTAATCAACTATTGACAAAATGTCTGCAACCCTATCTCTAGTCATATGTCATTTTGGAATCTAATAATACCCAAAGAAACACTCATAATATGTCAATATCGCCCCTAAGTTAGATAGTGGTGTTTTAGGGAATCCTTTCCTTGAAAAAAGCATCCTGAGCCAAAATCCTCTATTCAGTACCACCCAGCTTTGAATTAGCACCTAATCTGCAAAAACAAGTCTTAATCCATCCATAGGTTGTGCAACTAAGAGGTCATTTTGTCTCAGTCCAGAAGAAGTTCGATAATGATCCAAAACAAAAGAATATAAGTATCTTCACTATCTAAAAGAAAATACTTAGGTAAGGAAAAATCTCCATAAGACACCAAGGAAGCTCTCAAAGTTCAAAGTCATATGTTTTTACATCTCTATAGGGGTGTGATTGCAATAATGATCAATGTGAAAAAGAGCAAAGGGACAAAGTCAAAAGGGTCTTGCATGCTGGATTAGCTTGCCCTCAGTAAAAAAAGTGAAATACAACAAATGAAGGGATGCTAATGGGTGTAGTCTGAAAGCCAAAGTTGCCTAAAAACAGAGAGCAGCCTCCAAGTCACATGAATACATGAGGATGATGTTATGTTGACCAGTAGTATTTTCAGAATCTCCTCCAAAAGGAAATCCAACCTGCTTCTGCAAACACAGTCAAGGGAAGTCAGAAAACTGTGTCTAGAAAGCAACTACTCTACATACAAAAGTCATATGATTTCTGGTCTAAGGGTTCCTGAGGATCTTTTACAAAGAATACATATCTCGGAACACATTCCATAGAGAAAATTATTGCCTATTTGACACAATACCAAGCAAAGACACATGGTCTACAAAACGGTGATAGAATTTTGAAATAGATGAAATGACATATTCACAGTAAGAACCTCCTCCTTTAAAAGAGTAGATGGTTGAAAGCACAAAAAGAACCTCCTCCTTTAAAAGAGCAGATGGTTGAAAGCACATAAATGACCTCCTTCATTAAAAATCAGATGGTAGAAGACATCATGTAAATCCTCCTCCAATAAAGAGCAGATGGTTGAAAACAAATAAGAACCTTCTTAATTTAAAAATCATAGGGTTAAAGTGCTTTAAGAGATTTTAGAAATTATAGGCCACCTCCTTCCAAGAGATGAACAAAAGATGCATCAACAATTTTTCATATGGTGTTTGAGCAAGTTCTTTATTTTTCAAAGACAGGGTTCAAAATCAGTGGTGATTCAATAAGGTTTCATAGGTTGAAAAACCTATCTCATATCACAAGCAAAGGATAGCTGCTAGTATTTAAAAACTCTGACCTTGTATTTCTGACAAACTCATTCAAAGGATAAATCACAAGTTGCAATATTGACTAAACAAGTCTCTTATGGATGGTTAAATTGACAGACCTAAAGCTCAGGTTCAAATATTATCTGCAAAATGGACAGACCACCTATATGACGGATGATAAAAGGGCATGATAGATTTTGAATAATTCATTATTTTATCAAAGCTAAGCTCCCTCTAGGTTATGAATGAAAAGAAAAACTTGAGAGTTACCTGTTCAAATCAGGAAAAGACAAAGTGCATGCTATTAAAACGGATTATGTTTGCATTAAAAGAAGGCCTTTTCATTACAAAGGTTATGAGATAGAAGCATCATCTACATCAAAGGATAAAGGTGATATAATGGTCAAAAGGCTTCTATTGTTCTATTTATAAAGATCCCCTTCAAACTAAATCTAAGGGTAAATTTCTGGCTAGAAACAGCCTCATGAGAAAGGCCTCAATACACCAAATGCAAAGTAGATTTTTGGATAACTTGCAAGATTATATTTAAGTTAAAAGGGGCCTCCACAAGAATATTATGAAAAAAATCACACTTTACAAAAGGCAAAAAAAGTTTTCAAATTGTGGAAGGAAAGAGTTTACTTTGATTTTCCTTTGAACAAAGTCTTATAAAGTATACAAGGAATCAACCAAACATTCATTTACAACCTCACTGAAGAAAAGAAGCATTTTCTGAGCAAATTTTAATATTTCAGGCTCAAGAATTCTGCGCGGCACGCCTATAGGTGCCCAACCAAAGAGTTTAAACAGAGGCGCGGCACTCCTGTAGCCTCATGCAGCACGCCTGTGCCGACAGTCACTGGGCGCTCGAGGCCGACCTGACAACCCTTCTGCAGGGCGCGTTCAGAGCTAAATTCTCGTCCATCCATATTCTTTGAATGAACTTCCTTGTACGCTGATCCAACACTCAAAGGACCTCAAAAAATCATTCTTTAAGGCCTATTACTTAGTGACAAGGGGGTGCCTTTATGTTTTAGAAAAATAGTGATATCAAAGAGACAGTGATTTTAAAGGGACCTTTTTATTGCTTCAAACAACCACAGAAAACAGTGAATTAAGGGAGAGAAATTCATATTGTCAAGGTCAGAAATAATTGGTTTCATTTGAACAAGTTTTTTGGCTAACCAAGGAAAAACTTAGTTTTTCTCAAAGAGTAAAAGGTGTGTTGATTGAAGATTTAGTTCAGTGATCACTTAAAAATGTTTTCCTATGTAATCCAGCCAAAGATCTCAGAAGAGAAATGCCTCCTAAGCCAGATAACAGGAGTGGTCCTCACAAAAGGTATGAGCCTTTTTCAATTCAAGAAGTGAATGCATCTCCTTCAGTGCTCTTTAACTTTCATGAAGTAGGATGTTTGGAATTTTGTCAAAAGTTTCAGGAGGTGAAAATTTATCTTCCCTTGACACATTTTTTTGTTTTAAGGCTGCAAGGGAAGCATGTTCATCTAGTAGTTTTAGACTTCAGGCTCTCTCCTAGAACTATCTCCAAAGCTACCAAAATTTCATATATCGGAGAAAAATGGTTTAAGCAAACATACATAGATTTAGATCAATACAAACCCTTCTTGAAACTAGAACATCGGGATGCATGCCCATCTATTTTTCCTTTTTCCTATTTGTTGACCAACTATGCTCCTGTCATGAAAATCATCATGAAATATTTCACATGTAAAGGGAGGTTTTCCTGTGTTTATGCTTATCATATCAGGCTACTCATGCACTTCAAAAGAACTCAATTGCTAATCCTACATTTTTTCCTCTATAGAATCATTTACAAGATGGCTTCCATTGTTCAAAACAAGCCTTCCTCTCAACAACAAGCTTGTCTTTTTCATCATTCCCTTATCAAGATCATCATCCTCCATAAACTTGAGAAAAAGGGAGTTTCTTGGGAATATTTCATTTCACATCCCGATTTCGCCACTACTTCTTCATCTCATGTGCCTTCCTCACCATCCACTCATCATGTTTATCCTTCTTCCAGCAAATCCACTCCTAAGAAGAAAAAATCTCCTATGATTTAAAGTGAATAATAACAAAGTGAGAAAGTGAAAAACAGTGAAGAAGAACAAAGTGAGAAAGGGAAAAACAGTGAAGAACAACAAAGTGAGAAAGGGAAAAATAGTGAAGAAGAGAAAAGTGAGAAAGAGAAAAACAGTAAAGAAGAGCACAGTGAAAGAGGCCAAAAAAGTGATGAGGAAGGAAAAAATGAAGAATCCAAACATGACAGTGAGCATAAAGAAGGCAATGATGAAGAGATGGAACAAGTTGATGAAGAACACAATAGTCACAAAGAGGAAACTATTGGTAGCCCACAAAATAGTGATCATGATGATGATGAGGCACAAAACAGTGAGGATATAGAGACTAATATTCAAGAGGAAAGCATGGATAGAAGTGAACAAGGCAACCCTCAAGGAGACATACAAGGTGAAAACCAAGGCATTTATGAGGAGGGTCAAGACACTCCTCAAAGGGACACTTTTGATGAAAAGCAGGAAAGCCCTCCAGCCAGCAAGGATGATGACAAGAAAAATTCAAGCAATGAGAATTATAAAGAAGGCAACATAGAAAAAAAGGGCCAAAGTAGCAACCATGAGCATAGCAGTAATAAATACCAACAAATCAGCCTTCAAACGAGGGAAATAGTGACAAAGATGATGATGGGAGGAGTAAGGGTAAAGACCAAATAGAACATGTGCTAGCTGCCTCTCCTAGGCAAGGGGCCATGCTTTCTTCTCCAAAGGTAACAAAGCCCCAAATGTTAAGAAAGAAAGTGGCTCAAGTTGTAACTCCCAATGTTACTATAGCACTCTGAAGAAAATGCAAGTTGCCCAAGAAAACCATTGTTGAATTACCAAAGAAGAGGAAAACCAAGAAGGCCACCCAAGGCAAAGGAAAAGAGAAGAAGGAAAGTAGCCATGAGAAAGAAAGGGATTTTGATATAATTCAGATAAAAAATCATGACAGTGACAATGAGGCTAGAATCCTTGAGTCCCTCTTGTGAAATAGAGAAGAACAAATTCATGACCTGAGAGCTGATCTAGATAGGTCTAAGGAGCTCATACATTTTCTGCAGACACAAAACAAACAAATGAATGCCCACATGGCAGTTTACGAGGCACGAGTTTTCAAGTACCAAAGGGAAGCCTCCAAAGCAAAAATCAAGTTGGAAGAGCTCAGGGGAAAATTCAATGACACTAAAGAAGAACAACAACAAAAGAGGAAGAGGCCTAGGACTATGGGTCTCAAAAGAGCTTTGGAGAAACAAAAAGAAGAAGAAGCAGCCTTTTTCCGATCTTTTCCTCTTACTTATTTACTCACCCAAGAAATAGAAAATAATAGAGAGACATGGCTTGAAAGGGAAAATAAACACTTGGAGGATAAGTTGGAAATAGCTAATAAAGACTTAAGCCTTCAAAAGAAAATCACTGGGCACTATAAGAAGCTAAATCAATTTTCTCGAAGGAAATTGAAGGTTACATAAGAAAAGCTCAAGGTGGCCTGAAAGAGGCGCCCGGTAGAAAAAATGGGAAAATGCACATCAAAGCTTGAAATTTTGGCCTCCGCTTCTCTACATGCTTCTCAAAACCCATGAGGGTTATGCTCGCCAAAATTGGGCATAATTCGACAAGTTTTTGTTTTTTGACATTTTTGGGCTTTTTGTAGAAAATCATGGGCATCGCCATTTTAGTTTGAAGCATCCTCAAAGGTTGAAAGTGGTATCATTGGATGAATTAAATTCAGGGGCATCTACACAGAAAATTTTAGATCAATTGAAGATGTTTTGGTCCCCCAAAGAGGCGAAAAACAGTCACTTTTTCAACACTTTGCCTCGCATATGAGCAAGGGCTAATTTCTGGGTTTTTCCACATAGGTCAGTTTTTCGTAGACTTCTAGTGATCAGTTTTGGGAAAACAATGTGTTTTCAGAAACTAGACATGTAGGGCTTTCCAACGAGCCATCACGGGCCTCTTTTTGACATCAGGAGGTCCTTCAAAAGTTGCCCACAAGACAGGGAATTTTCTGCTGCTATATTTCTAAAGCATTTTTGTGAAAAATGCAGTTTTCTGAAGTGGCTTTTCTAAATGTGCGTTTAGCATTTTTTGGCCATTGTCAGTTGGGAAAAGTCAATTTAATTTCCTTTTTTAGAATTTTTATGATATTTTTATAGATATTTTGTGCCTTGGGCTTTGCAAAGCCTCAAGGACAAAATCAGATATTTTTGATGGGTCAATGAGCTTGCTAGTTGCACTAGGAGGTTCTCCTTCACTTTGGCCTATATATTCCAAGAGATTTAATTGTAAACAAGGCTAAAATTTATGATATAGAACAATATATGGTTATACAAGCTTGGAAAAAATACTTTGTCTCATGCATTGGATAGTTTCTTGAATGTTTTGGATGATGAAAGAGGATTTTTGTAGGATTCCTTGACTTGGTGAAATGGTATAGTGTTCCTCTCTGTTATGTTTCCTTGGTTTTCATACATATTTCCATGTTTCTTACTTGTCTCATGCATTGGATAGTTTCTTGAATGTTTTGGATGATGAAAGAGGATTTTTGTAGGATTTCTTGACTTGGTAAAATGGTATAGTGTTCCTCTCTGTTATGTTTCCTTGGTTTTCATACATATTTCCATGTTTCTTACTTGTTGTAGGCTAGTAAAGAATAGATTTGAGACATTCCCATTGAGGCACCTCAAGTTTTCTGATTTTATTACAATGTCTATGTTTTTCTTCCTTCTTAGTCATATCAACGAATTCTTAACTACTCTTTGATCACTGAAGAACTTGTTGCTTGTTTCATTTATGGTTTTTATGCATGGTAAGTATGATTCACGGTATGCCCTACTTACTCATGGCTAGTCAAAGTTCCATCTCTGAAAACACTCTTTGAATGATTGATTGTCTTAGTTTAAACCAAGGAGGTCTTGTTTAGATCTTTCCCTTTGCCTAAAAAATTTGCATTCTGTTTTTTCAAAGTTCCCAATAGCTCAAAATACTATGTCTAGGAGTTCCCTCTTAGTAGCTTGAGTTATTTGTTTGTCTTAATTATTTTTCCCCAAATTCTGATAGCGATTTTCCTAAAGTTAGAGATTCATATATCTATATGTATCTCTTGAATGTTTATTTTATGCATCTATCAGTTTGAAGTTACATTTACCATGATTAATGGTTAGCCCTACCACATAGATGTCTATTGTTGAACTATTTATGTTTAAAATTATTTTGTCCTTTACAAAACCTAGTGTCCATCCCATTTCATTCCACCTAAAGATCCATTTTACCTTGATAAAATCGGCCCTTTAATATACCTTGTCCACCATCTGAGGCTTTCTTGACCTTTTCGACCCCATAGCCCAGTTAATCTAACAATATTTTTATCTATTTAAAACTTTGATAAGTTTCTCCCTCAAAAACCTTTAAAACAAACTAAAAACACACTTAACAACTAGCCTAAAATAAAAAACATAAGAAGCAAACAACTATACATCCCTTGCACAAATAGAGAGAGCCCTCTCTAAGTCCAGGAAGGCTAGGTCCTTGGGCTCCAAAGTTGGTTTGATGTTACCCTGTCACTTGGCTTGCCAATCTGCCAAATCACGGGACCCTAACAAGGTTAAGGGTAAAGTTAAGGTTAAGGTTTGGGTTTAGTTAGGTTAAGGTTAAGGTTAAGACTTAACCTTAACTTTAACCTTAACCTTAACCTTCCCATAGCCATAACCTTAACCTTGAATTTACCCTTAACCTAACCTTAAGTGTAAAGGTTCAAGTTAAGGTTAAGAGTAAGGTTAAAGTTACAGGTTTAGTCAGGTTAAGGTTAAATTTAGGTTAAGGTAAATTCAAGGTTAAGGTTAAGGTTAAGGTCAAGGTTAAGGGTAAAGCTAGGGTCAAGGTTAAGGGTAAAGCTAGGGTCAAGCTTAGGGTTAGGTTATAGTTAAGGCTAAGGTTAGGTTAAGGGTAAAGTTAAAGTTCAGGTTAAGGAAAAGGTCAAGGTTAAGGTTAAGTTATGTTAAGGTAAGTTTATGGTTAGGTTAAGATTAAGGTTAATGTTAGGTTAAGGGTAAAATCAAGGTTAAGGTTAAGATTAGGGTAAGGTTAAGTTTAAGGTTATAGTTAAGGTCAAGGTTAGGGTTAGGTTATAGGTAAAGTTAAGGGTAAGGTTAAGTTTAGTGTTAGCTTATAGTTAAGGTTGAGTTGAAGGTTAAGCTCAAGGTTAAGGTTAAGGTTAAGTATAAGTTAAGTTCAAGGTTAAGGTTAAGGGTAAGGTTATAGTGTAACCCTAACCTTGACCAAAATCTTAACCTGATTAAACCCATAACACCTAACCATAACATTCAATAAACCCTTAACCTTAACCTTAACCTTAACCTCACTAAACCCGTAACCTTAACCTTAAAATAACTTTAACCTTAACCTTCCCCTAACCTTAACCATAAACTTAACTTTAACTTTACCCTTAACCTAATCTTAAACTTAACCTTACCTTTAACCTGATCTTAACCTTAACCTAAACTTAACCTTAACTTTACCCTTAACCTAACCTTAGCCTTTACTATAACCTAACCCTACCTTAACCTGACTAAACCTGTAACCTTAACCTTAACCTTACCATTAACCTTCACCTTAACCTTAAATTTACCCTTAACCTGACCTTAACCTTTACCTTAACCTTAACCTGACTAAACCCATTACCTTGTCGTTAACCTTGCCCTTAACCTTAACATTAATCATAAACTTAACCCCTGGTTAAGGTTAAGGTTAAGGGTTTGGTTAAGGTTAGGGTTAGGTTTTAGTTAAGGTTAAGGTTAGGTTAATGTTAAGGTTAAGGGGGTAAGGTTGAGGTTAATTTTAAGGTTAAGGTTACAGGTTTAGTCAGGTTAAGCTTAAGGTTAAGGGTTTGGTCAGGTTAAGGTTAAGGGTTTAGTCAGGTTAAGGTTAAGGTTAAGGGTTTGATCAAGGTTATTGTTAAAGGTAAAGTTAAGGTTAAGGTTAGGTTAAGGTTAAGTTTAGGTAAGAGTAAGGTTAAGTTTAAGGTGAAGGTGAAGGTTAACCTTAACATTGACCTTAACCTTAACTTTAACTATAACCTAACCCTAAGTTTGAACAAATCCCTAACCTTAACCTTAACCTCACTAAACCCTTAAGGTTAGGGTAAAGTGAAAGTTAAGGTTAAGGTTATGTTAAGTTTAGGGGAAGGTTAAGGTTAAATTCAAGGTTAAGGTGAAGGTTAACCTTAACCTTAACCTTCCCATAACCAAAACCTTAAACTTAACCTTAAAATTTATCCTTAACCTAACCCTAACCTTAACCTTAACCTTAACCTTACCCTTAACCTAACCATAACCTTAACTTGACTAAGCCCATTAAGGTAAAGCATAAGTTAAGGTTAAGGGTAAGGTTAAGGTTAAGGTTACGGGTTTATTCCAGTTAAGGTTAAGGGTTTAGTCAAGGTGAGGGTTAGGTTATAGTTAAGGTCAAATTTAAGGTTACATTAAGGTTAAGGTTAAGGTTAAGGTTTAGGTTAGGTAAAGGTTAAGGTAAGGTTAAGGTTAGGTTAAGGTTAACCTTGACCTTAACCTTAACTTTAACATTAACCTTACCCTTAACAAAACCTTAGCTTTAAGGTTAAGGTTAAGGGTTAGGTTAAGGTTATGGGTGAAGTTTAAGGGTCAGGTTAAGGTTAAGGTTAAGGGTTTGGTTAAGGTTATGTTATAGTTAAGGTTAAGGTTAAGGTTAAGGTTAAGGTTAGTGTTAATGTTAGGGGAAGGTTAAGATTAAACTTAATATTAAGGTTAAGGTTAAGGGTAAAGTTAAGGTTAAGGTCAAGGTTATAGTTAAGGTCAAGGTTAGGTCAAAGTTAAGGTTAGGTTAAGGTTAAGAGTTTTGTCATGGTTAGTGTTAGGTTATAGTTAAGGTCAAGGTTAAGGTTAGGTTAAGGTTAAGTAAAGGTTATGGTCAGGGTAAGGTTAGATTCAAGGTAAAGTCAAGGTTAAGGTTAAGGTTAGTGTTAAGGGTTTGGTCAAGGTTAGGTTTAGGTTATAGTCAAGGTCAAGGTTAAGATTAGGTTAGCCTTATCTTACCCTTAACCTAACCTTAACCTTAGCTATAGCCCATAACCTTTACCTAACCTTAACCTCATCTTAACCTTAAACTTAACCTTGACCTTAACCTTACCCTTAACCTTAACCTTACCTTAACCTTAACTTTACCCTTAACCTTACCTTAACCTAAACCTAACCTTAACCTTATATTAACCTTACCTTAACCATAACCTTAAGGTTAAGGTTATAGTTGAGGTTAAGGTTAGGTTAAGGTTAATATAAGGTTAAAGTTAAGGTCAAGGTTAAGGTTAGGTTAAGATAAGGTTAAGGTGAGGTTAAGGTTAAGGTTAAGGGTAAAGTCAAGGTTAAGGTAAAGTTAAGGTTAAGGGTAGGTTAAGTTCAAGGGTAAGGGTAAGGTTAAGGTTAAGGTTAATGGTTTGGTTAAGGTTAAGGGTAAGGGTAAGGTTAAGGTTAAGGTAAAAGTAAGGTTAGGTTATAGTGAAGGTTAAGGGTAAATCTAAGGTTAAGGTTAAGGTTTGGTTAATGTTAAGGTTAAGGTTAAGGGTTTAGTCAAGTTAAGGTTTAAGGGTTAAGTTTAGGGTTAAGATTAGGGGAAGGTTATGTTTAAGGTTAAGGGTTTGGTAAGGGTTAGGGTTAGGTTATGGTTAAGGTTATGGGTTTAGTCAGGTTAAGGTTAAGGTTAAGGGTTTGGTCAAGGTTAAGGTTAAGGTCAAGCTTAAGGTTGAGATAAGGGTAAGGTTAAGGTTAAGGTTAAGGTTAAGGTTAAAGTTAGGGGAAGATTAAGGTTATGGGAAGGTTAAGGGTAAGTTAGGTTAAGGTAAGGTTAAGGTTACGGTTATGTTACGGTTAAGGTAAGGTTAAGTTAAGGTTAAAGTTAAGGGTAAGTTTAGGGTTAAGGTTAAGGTTACGATTAAGGTTAAGTTTAAGTTATAGTTAGGTTATGTTAAGGATAAAGTTAAGGTTAAGGTTAAGGTTATCGTTAAGGTTAGGTTAAGGTTAAAGGTTAAGGTTAAGTTTACGGGTTTAGTCAGGTTAAGGTTAAGGTTACGGGTTTATTTAGCTTAACGTTAAGGTTAAGGTTAAGGCTAGGTAAAGGTTAAAGGTAAAGTCAAGGTTAAGGTTACGTTAATGGTAAGGTGAAGGTTAAGGGTAAGGTTAAGGTTAAGGTTGTAAGGTTAAGGTTATCGTTAAGGTTAGGTTAAGAGTAAGGTTAAGGTTAAGGGTTTGGTAAAGGTTAGGGTTAATATGAAGGTTAAGGTTAACTATAACCTAACCCTAACCTTGACCAAACCCTTAACATTAACCTTAACCTTAACTAACGTTAACCTTAACCTTAACGTTAACCTTAACCTGACTAAACACTGAACCTTTACCTAACCCTTAACCTTACCCTAACCTTAACGTTAACCTTAAGCTAACTTCAACCTTAACCTTGACATTAACCATAACCTTAAGCTTAACTTTAACCTTAAAATAACCCTAACCTTAAACTTAACCTTACCCTTAACCTTGAACAAGCCTTATCTTAATTGTAACTTTAACCTTACCATTAACCTTAACCTTAACCTGACTAAACTCGTAGCCTTAACCTTAACCTAATCTTAACTTTAACCTAACCTTAACTTTGACTTTACCTTAACCTAACCTTAAACTAACCTTAACATTGAATTTAACTTAACCTAACCTTAACCCCTTAACCTTAACCTTAACCTTCCCATAACCATAGGCTTAACCTTAACCTAACCTTAACCTTAACTTTAACCTAACCTTAACCTTAACCTTAACCTGATTAAACCCGTAACCTTTACCTTAACCTTAACTTTACCCTTAACCTTAACCTTAAAATTGACCTTAACCTAACCTGAACCCTAACCTCAATCTTAACCTAATGTAACCTATAACCTTAACCATAACCTTAACCTTACCTTAACCTAACCTAACCTTAAGGTTATAGTTAAGGTAAAGGTTAGGGTTAGGGTTAGGTTAAGGTTAAGGTTAAGGTTAAGGTTATAGTTAAGGTTAAGGGTAAGGTCAAGGTTAAGGTTATGGTTATGGGAAGGTTAAGGTTAAGGTTAGGTTAAGGGTAAAGTTAGGGTAAAGGTTAAGGTTTGGTTAAGGTTAGGGTTAGGTTATAGTTAAGGTTAAGATAAGGTTAAGGTTAGGTTATGGTTAAGGTTAATATTAAGGTTAGGGTAAGGTTATAGTTAAGCTTAAGGTTAAATTAAGGTTAAGGTTAAGGTTACGGTTAAGGTTAAGCGTAAGGTTAAGGTTAGGTTAATGTTAAGGCTATGGGAAGGTTAAGGTTAAGGTAAAGGTTAAGGGTAAGGTTAGGGTTATGTTATAGTTAAGGTCAAGGTTATAGTTAAGGTTAGGTTATAATTAAGGTTAAGGTTAAGGTTAAGGTTAGGTTAAGGGTTAAGGTTAAGGTTAAGGTTAAGGTTACATTAAGGGTAAAGTCAAGGTTAAGGTTAGGTTAAGGTTAAGATAAGGTTAGGTTAAGGGTAAAGTTAAGGTTAGGGTTAGGTTATGGCTAAGGTTAAGGGTAAGGTTATAGTTATGTTAAGGTTAAGGTTAAGGTTAGGTTAAGGTAAAGGTTAAAGTTAGGGTTAGGTTATAGTTAGGGTTAAGTTTAGGTTAAGGTTAAGGCTAAGGTTAAGGTTAGGTTAATGGTTTGGTCAAGGTCAAGGTTAAGTTTAGGTTAAGGGTAAGGTTAAGGTTATGGGTAAAGTTAAGGTTAAGTTTAGGGTAGCATTAACTTTAACCTTAACTTTACCCTTAACCTAACCTTACCCTTAACCTTAACCATAACCTGACTAAACCAGTAATGAACTTTACCCTTAACCTTAACCTTAGGCTAACCATAACCTTAACCTTAACCTTAATCTTATCTTAACCTTAACCTTCCCATAAACTTAAACTTAACCTTGACTTTACCATTAAGGTTAAGGTCAAGGTTAAGGTTAAGGTCATGGTTAAGGGTAAATTTAAGGTCAAGGTTAGGGTTAGGTTATAGTTAAGGTTAAGGTTAGGTTAAGGGTAAAGTCAAGGTTAAGGTTAGGTTAAGGTTAAAGTTAAGGGTAAGGTTAGGGTTAAGGTTAGGGTAAGGTTAATATTAGGTTAAGGGTGAGGAAAAGGTTAAGGTTACGTTAAGGGTAAAGTCAAGGTTAAGGTTACGTTAAGGGTAAATTCAAGGTTAAGGTTAGGGTTAGGTTATAGTTAAGGTCAAGTTTAAGGTTAGGTTAAGATTAAGGTTATGGGTTTAGTCAGGTTAAGGTTAAGGTTAAGGTTAAGGGTAAAGTCAAGGTTAAGGCTAGGTTAAGGTTAAGGTGAAGGTTAAGGTTACAGATTTAGTCAGGTTAAGGTTAGGTTAAGTCAAGGTTAAGGTGAGGTTAAAGTTAAGATAAGGTTAAGGTTAAGGTTAAGGTTACGTTAAGGGTAAAGTGAAGGTTAAGTTTAATGATCCTTTTTCGGGATTCTCAAGATTCTATTTCAGAGATGCAATACAGAGGAATTTACTAGATATTTCACCCTTCAAATAAGGGGTGAGATCTAGAGGCTACATAGCCAACAATAGACTCTGTCTATATAACTTGGAATAACCCCTTTTTAGGAATCTCAACAAGGTCTTCAAGGAAAACGCTGTATAAGAAAATCTGAGCAATAATAATGCAGATGAGGGCTACGATCCCCTAATTTATGTTGTATGTGAATTATACATGGAATTTCATCAGAAAAAAATCATTTTAAGCACATTAAACAGATATCTCATAGTCAAGACTAGCTAGAAATCAGACAAAGAGAAGGGTTGTTGCAACATGAGAACTCTCCCATCAGATTTGCGCAGATTTGACTGAAAATTAGAGAAGGTCAGCCAAGGATCCGATATTTTAGATTTATGACATCAAATCAGATTTATATTTGAGCTTATAGCCTCTACAGCAGATTACAAAAAGAACTAGGGCAAATTCCCTTCAGAAATTCGAGATGCAACTAGAAATAAACCGCAGAAATACATAGACAGCGTTATTTTTCAGATGGTTTAGCTATTTTACATTAAATTTCAGATCTTTGACATATATATGTAAAAAAAATTAGATTTAATATAGATCTGGAAACTATATGACTTTAAGAACAAGATCCATTTGGAATTACATCAAAATATTGCATAATAAGTTGTAGATCTGAATTACAAATTGTAGTGCTGCAGAAAACCCAAAAATTTCTAAAGATAACTTTATTTCTATAAATATTAGATCTATGGAGACATCGATCAGCGACCCAATCCATGGATCACCAAGGGAAGGCAAGACTAACACTAAGAGATCTTCCTCCAATCTGATAGTAAACTCAAACAAGACACCCTCTTACAAAAATAACACAGTATTGAGCAAAAAAAACGCTGAGGGTGAAGGATACTAAACAAAATAAATGAAATTTCAGATCAGATACAAAATACGGATAGACTCTCTCTTTTTAAGCTGAAAAACACAATCCAACAAAAAAATCCTCTCAAAACAAGCTAGCTCTAAGCAGATCTAGAACGCCACTTGCTGCAAATGACAGCAGTTGCAAAACCCTCAATGGGCTAGCGCTGCTCATGAAAATGAAGCTTGGTCTCAAACCATATAGTGTCTCACTTTAGCAAAGAACTCCTCTAATGATCCTCAAGGGAAGAGATGAAACCCCTAAATAGAGATTCCAATTACAATCTTCCACTAAACAACAGAGAATGGTATTTGTCTAAGCAGACAAATACTTCAGAAATATAATCTATCAAGAACCTTTCCTCGTTGCTCTCCTCCTTCTTTTATAAGATGAGAAAGCTCTTGAAAACCATAAACCACTTTTATGAGTTAGCCCTCTTCAAATTAGAGGCTCCCTTCTAGAACTGCGTAGTCCCTTTTAGAGATGCAATGAACCTAGACAACGCAGTTGATTTGGTCAAGGTGGACCCAATCTTTGGCTCAAACCTCTTTCACACCTGCAAGTCATTATTTACATAGCCCTGATTTGTCTTTGTTCACATGGGCATTGATTTATTCAAAATTGTTAGGATTTTTACATGTCCTCCTTTATTCATTTATTCATAAAACATAAATTAAATCAAAATTGAATGTTTCCTCTTAGCTAAGGCTAAGTAGGAACATTAAAGTCCTCCCCTCCAAAATGTTGCTTGTCGTCAAGAAACTGACAAGGTAAGAGTTGTAGTTCTTCTCCTTCTCCATTGATGGCACCATCAAGAATCAAGCTTTCATCATGGATTAAGTGCTCACCAAGCCAATACATCAGAAAATTCTCCTCCAATGCTAACATGATAGGTGCATAGTCTACCCCTTCAGGAGTTTAAAACTCAATAGAAATAAACATGGGTGAAGCAATGTCACATCTGAAACATGTATCATGAAGTATAGGGTAAATTTCCATCCTATGTGGTACATGTACACAACCTACTTTTTGTCCATAAATACCCATAAAAAAAACCAATATGTCATCTATGTATGGGAATAAAATCACATATAGGCAAACTGAAATGTGCACTTGAGGAGGTGGGTCACAATCCCACATAAGGTACCAGCGCAATGTACTCCTTTTTTTTAGTAGATCTGAGTGTGATAGGCAGTTCCCCCACCACATATTTGTTGCATGGATCACTTTGACATGGCTGAAAGTGAAGCCCTCATTATGTGCCTTTGGGAAGAACCCATCATGATATATAATCTCCCTTTGCACCTCAAGGGAGTGGCCAGCTTTGGAATTTTTATTGACCTCATCAATGCCATAAGATCTACATGTAATATCACTCTTTTTAGGAGCCATGGCCTGCATACATATGGTAAGAGAATGTGCCAAATAAAAAAAATAAACATGCTCCATAAGATCATATTCCTTACCATTCAAGTCTCCCACACACATAGAGTTAGGCATGGGCTTTCCTCCTCTTTTAAGAGAAGAAAGAGATGGATAAAATGTTTCTTGCATAAGATCCCTTGGCTGCCTCATCTCCTCATAACTATTTCACACTTGTAAGTGTTGATATAGTTCCTCCCAATCATAGTGTTGATTTAGTTCTTCCTCCATACCCTCCCAATCAAAACTCTTCAAGATTAGGGAGTAGATTTTTGCCGACTGCATATAGCTGGAAATGAACTCTTTGTGTGCTCTTTGTAGTATCTCTTGCTTAAGTTTGGAGGCTTGAGACAAGAATACTTTACCAAGATGATAGATGACCCCTTCATGGACGAAATGGCCTCCTTCTTGCTTCATGCCATCTAATATCATCCTGGTGTGCAGATCTTTGGAGTATTCCACAAGGAGTTGAGACCTCCAATATGGATCTACACTTCTCAACAAAGACAATGATGTTGATGCATCTATGGTGGTGCTTTCCTTGTTGCTGCTTGTTTCTTTGGCATTATGCATGCCAAAATTGTTTGTGGGAAGGCTGATCCTCCCCTTTGATTCCTCCCACAGTGTTGTGACTCTGTCCTCCATTGTTTCAGCACTTGGTGAAGCTTCCCCCACAGAATCTAATGGCACCCCAAGTGGCTTGCCATGATGTAGGAATGCTCCTTGCAGCATTCTCATAAACATGAGAGAAGGAATTGTGAGGGCCCTGCCCCCACTGCACAATTCCATCTTTGTTGTGTGGGTGGAAACATCAAGTGAAGGGTAGGTTTGCATGCCTTGAATGATTTTTTGTTTCCCACTCTTCAAATCCACCCATTCCATCTACAAGGCCTTCCAATCAGTGGTGACCTTTCACAAAGTAATCAACTACTGGACACCCAAGATGATGTTGGTTTCTGGTATGTCCACTACAAAGAAATGGTCCTCCAAGGTGTAGGTTCCCATAGTCACAGAAAGTGATGGAACATATTGCATGCACTACATAGTTCTATCTCTCGGAACCAAAACAGAGAACCCATCAAAATTATCAGTAGGGATCCCTCTCCTCTGCACAGAGTGAGCATCAATAAAGTTGTGGGTTGCCCCACTGTCAATCAAAATGGACACTGTTTGGCTCATAACTGAACCTTGCACTCTAAGGGTCAAATACTTGGGCACTCCTTTCAAAGAAGAAAGGGTCCCACTGGTTGGAGCAAAGGCTCCTTCTTCTTCTCTGGATGATTATTGATCCTCCTCATCATCATCACCAGCATCGTGACCTCTCCTATGTCCATCATTTCCATCCTCCTCCTCACAATCAGAGAAGACTTCAATATACTGTGTTCTTCCAGCAGCACATCTATGTCCCGGTACCCATGGCTCTTGACAAGTGAAACATAATTTATTTTTCCTCAACTCCCTCCGGAGATCAATGTCAAGAGGTTTCTTCAGTGAGCTCTCCTTGGGTGGAGAAAATTTCCCCTCCTTCCCCTTAGAAGAGTGAGTGGCTTTGCTTTGGAAGGTTGCCTTTGCCCTTGGCAAGTTATCTTGGAGATCTCTAGTTCTCTCAATGGCATCATGCAGAGTGGTGGGATTGGTAGACTTGACCAACCCATGCAAAGGTTATTTTAGGCCATCAATGAAAATGTAGACTCTCCTTGCTACTAAGATATCAGGGACCATTACAGACAACCTCAAGAATTCAAAGATATAGGCCTCTACATCTCTTGTTTGTTTAAGCTTTGCCAAGCTTATGAAAGGGGCCTCCGGATCTTTCTAAACGAATCTCTCCACTAGTCTCCTAGTGAAATCAGCATAAGTGGACACATTTCTATGCCCCAATGTAGAAAGTCCATGAAACCACCAGTTGTGGGATTATCCCTCACAATGCAGCACAACAATCTTGATGGCTTCTGCTTTAGGCACTTTATTCAACTGGAAATAGATGTCCAAATTCTCCACCCATGCTTTGGTAGAACAAGAGGGCAATCCATAGAACTTAGGCAAGAAGAACCTACCCATAGTGTGGTGTCTCCCATGAAGGAAACCTCCATCTTTGTACTACTGCATGGCCTCCTCCAGTCCTTGAGATGGCAGAAGTATTGAAAGCTCAAGTTATCCTTGAACCTTTGACTTTGTGAGTCATATTATACAAATTAACCTTCCAAAGAGGTTGGCTCTTGCAGCTCTTCATTCTCTATAGCCAAGAAGGTAGGCATTGTAGAGCGCTCTGAGGCCTGAGGAGCTTGTGGCAAGCTCACAGGTTGACCAGTCCCAAATTGAGACATATCAGAACTTTATCCTTGCTGGAATATCCTAAGGGACTCCCTCATTCTATCTATCCTCATCTCCTTTATTTCCTTGGACAGATCTTGCATGGCTTCCAAGAGAGTTTTTGTAAACTCCTATGCTTCCTTATCATTATCATTCACCAATTCAGGGGCTTTCCCCTTGTCTTGACCCTTGTCAAGGTCAATAGTAGTATAGTCATAATTTATATGACTTCTATTCTGGTGTCTCCTCTCCCTCTTAGAAAGAGGATCTTCATCTTTGGAATGAAGCATGACTGGTGCTCCAATTCTAGCATAGGCTGTGCCAAGAGTGGAGCTTCGATACCACTATAATGATCCTTTTTTGGGATTCTCAAGATTCTATTTTAGAGATTGAATAAAGAGGAATTTAATGGATATTTCACCCTTCAAAGAAGGGGTGATATCCATAGGCTACCTGGCCAACTGTAGAATCTATCTATAGAACTTGGAATAAACCCTTTTCAGGAATCTCAACAAGGTCTTCAAGGAAAACGCTGTATAAGAAAATATGAGCAATAAAAATGTAGATTCGGGCTAGGATCCCCTCATTTATGCTGTATGTGAATTATAAATGTAATTTCATTAGAAAAAAATCAGTTTAAGCACATTAAACAGATCTCCCACTATCAAGATTAGCTAGAAATCAGCCAAAGAAAAGGGTTGTTGCAACATGAAAAATATCCCATCAGATTTGCACAGATTTGACTGAAAATCAGAGGAGGATAGCCAAGGATATGATATTTCAGATTTATGATAGTAAATCAGATTTATATTTGAGCTTATAGCCTCTACAGCAGATTACAAAAAGAACTAGGGAAAAATCCCTATAGAAATTGGAGCTGCGACTAGAAATAAACCGCAGAAATACATAGACAGCGTTATTTTTCAGATGGTTCAGATTTTGTACATTAAATATAAGATATTTTACATATGTATGGATAAAAAATCAGATTTAATATAGATCTGGAAACTATATGACTTTAAGAACAAGATCCATTTGGAATTACATCAAAATATTACATAATAAGCTGTACATCTGAATTAAAAATTGGAGTGCTACAGAAAACCCAGAAATTTCTGAAGATAAATTTATTACTGAAAAGATCCGATCTATGGAGACATGGATCAGAAACCCAATCCATGGATCACCAAGGGAAGGCAAGCTTAACACCAAGAGATCTTCCTCCAATCTTATAGAAATCTAAAACAAGACACCCTCTTACAAAAATAACGCAGTATTGAGCAGAAACAACGCTGAGGGTGAATGAGACTGAATAAAATAAATGAAATTGCAGATCAGATACAAAATATGGATATAATCTCTCTTCAGAGGCTGAAAAACACACTCCAACAGAAAAAACCTCTCAAAACAAGCTAGATCTAAGCAGATCTAGCTTTTCATGATAAGCGACTTTCCTTTGTTATTTTAATGATAAGCGACTTTGATTATGGTTTCATTCACATGTCTATTTCTTTGATTCAATGAATTACATCCTCTCTGACTACTGTATGGTTACAAGATTTAGATTCTATGCTGTGTATCTTTCCTTTGTTATTTTAATGATAAGTGACTTTGATTATGGTTTCATTCGTGTGTCTATTTCTTTGATGCAATGAATTACATCCTCTCTGATTGATGTATGGTTACAAGATATATATTCTATGCTATGTATTGTTGCATTTCTTCACATGTGTGAAGGTATTTGGACGTGTTAAGCGGAAGGATCATGATCTGCCAAAGTGAAGGATGGGAAGCGTCATCCTTTCTCCAATGACCATTGCGTAGGACCTGAGGTAGGCAACTCGTTATGTTTGTCGTTTTGTAATTATATACCTCCATCACTACGTGAATGATTGTTGCTAAACCCGATCTAGGCTAGTAGGGATCACCTCTGTCCGTAGAGGGGATTTACCTCTCCAACATTAAGGTTAAGGATAAGGTCAAGGTTAAAGTTACGTTAAGGGTAAAGTCAAGGTTAAGGTTAAGATGAGCTTAAGGGTAAAGTCAAGTTTAAGGTTAAGGTGAAGGTTAAGGGTAAGGTTAATACTAAATTTAAGGTTAAGGTTAAGGTTAAGGTTAGGGTAAAGTTAAGGTTAGGTTAAGTTAAGGTTAAGGTCAACGTTAGGTTATAGTTAAGGTTAAGGTTAGGTTATGGTGAAGGTTATGGTTGAGGTTAAGGTTAAGGTTAAGAGTAAGGTTAAGGTTAAGACCCATATCCTTAAACTTCACCCTGAACCTTAACCTAACCTTAACCTTAACCTTGAATTTACCCTTAACCTAACCTTAACCTTAACTATAACCTAACCCTAACCTTGACCTTAACTTTACCCTTAACCTTAACCTTAACCTTAACCTTGACCATAACTATAACCTAACACTAACCTTAACCTTAACTTTTAACTTTTCCCTTAACCTTCACCTTAACCTTAAATTTACCCTTAACCTTAACCTTAACTATAACCTTAAAATTAACCTTAACCTTAACTTAACCTAACCTTAACCTTAACCTTCCCCTTGACCTTAACCTTAACCTTAACCTTGACTTTACCCTAACCTAACCTTAACCTTACCCATAACGTAACCCTAACCTTGAGGTTAGGTTAACCTTGACGACACCCTTAACCTTAACCTTAACATAACCTTAACCTAACCCTAACCTTAACCTAGACCTTAACCTACCCTTAACCTTAGCCTTAACCTTATATTAACGTTAATCTAACCTTAACCTTAACCTTAACCTAACCATAACCTTACCCATAACCTAAAACTTAACCTTAACTTAACCTAACCCTAACCTTGACCTTAACCTTAACCTAAACCTTAGCCTATCCTTGAATTAACCTTAACTTTAACTTTTCCCTAACCTTAACCTTTACCTTACTCTTAACCTTAACCTTAACCTAATCTTAACCTTAACCTAACCCTAATCTTGACCCTGACTTTACCTTAACCTAACTTTAACCCCTTAACCTTAACCTTAACCTTCCCATAACCTTAACCTTAACCTTAAAGTTAACCTATTCCTTAACTATAACCTAACCCTAACCTTAACCAAACCCTTAACCTTAAACTTAAACTTAACCATAGCCTTAACCTTAACCTTCCCATAAGCATAACATTAACCTTAACCTTGACCTTACCCTTAACCTTAACCCTACCCCCTTAACCTTAACCTTAACCTTAACCTCACTAAACCCTTAACCTTAACCTTAACCTGAATAAACCCGTAACCATAACCTTAACTTTACCCTTAACCTAACCATAACCATAACCTCTAAATGTAATGTTAAGGTTAAGTTTAATTTCAAGGTTAAGGTTAAGATTAGGTTAAGCGTAAAGTAAAGGTTAGTTTAATGTTAAGGTTATGGTTAGGTTAAGGGTTAAGGGTAATTGTTACACAGTAATTTTTCACCATCCCTGCAATCCCCATCTCACCCATTGGAGGGTCATTTCTATAACCAATCATTAGTGTCATGCCTTGCAAATACCATCATTGCATCCCTTGCCATGAGGACAACATTCCTTCTGTTGATCATTTCCTGAGCAGACTCCTAAAAACACTTATTTTTGCCTTGGCACTGGTAGCCCGTTATGTCCTCACGCCAATGAGGAAAATTAACACTAAGCCCGTGCCAATTAGCGCTCTGTCCCAGTTAAGCACCCGCACCAATATGCTTATGGAAATTTTTAAAAAAAAAGAGGTGAGGTTTTGATTACAACAACTTCGTGGATGAGTCGTGAGGAGTGGTTTCGACTGAATAACCATGGCCTTCCTTCTTTGGCCTCTTGTTTCCACCTTATGGGGAACCTCCCAAGGGATATGGCCTCCCTTCCACTATTGTAGGGATCCCAACCTCCTCCTCTCCTCTATAAATATAGCCATCTTCCATTGATGAAGGGGCTGAATGGTTGAGCCTTAGTAGTCTCGGTAGCCTGAATAGAGCTGAATCAATTGTAAGGAGATTATCGTCAGACAGTCGAAGAGAGAGAGACTTGTCCTTGTCCCAATGGGCTTTACCAAGACATACTCCTTTGTCGACCTGTCGAAGGAAGATCCAACGTCAAAGCTCAGGTTGTATCTTTCTTTGTTCTGATTAATAATAAACGACTTCAATTATGGTTCCACTCAGATGTTTATGTTTTATGTTATGAGTTGTAACTTCTCTGACTGATACATAATTACATGTATTAGGTTTTACACTTGTGTGTTTGTTGTTTCTTGATGTGCAGGTGTTTGATCGCATCGAGCTGGAGAATTTTGATTCGCCAAAGTGAGGGATGGAAGCACCATCTTCTCCACAAATGACAACAGTGTAGGACTTAAGGTAGGCCCCTTGTCGCATCTTAGTATTTTTCAATTAGGAACTTGCGTCTTAGCATGACTCGGTTGTTGCTAGAGCCGATCTGGGCTAGTAGGGATCGCCTCTTTCCACAAAGGGGATTTACCTTTCCAACAGTAATGTTAAGGGTAAATTTAAGGTTAAGGTTAAGGATAAGATCAAGGTTAAGGTTACGTTAAGGGTAAATTCAAGGTTAAGGTTAAGATTAGGTTTAGGGTAAAGTCAAGGTTAAGGTTAAGGTGAAGGATAAGGGTAAGGTTAAGACTAAAGTGAAGCTTAAGGTTAAGGTTAAGGTTAAGGTTAGGGTAAAGTTAAGGTAAGGTTAAGTTAAGGTTAAGGTCAAGGTTAGGTTATAGTTAAGGTTAAGGTTAAGGTTAGGTTATGGTGAAGGTTAAGGTTAAGGTTAAGGTTAAGGTTAAGGTTAGGGGTGAAGGTTAAGGGTAAGGCTAAGGTTAAGACCTGTATCCTTAAACTTCACCCTTAACCTTAACATAACCTTAACCTTACTAAACCCGTAACCTTAACCTTAACCTTAACCTTGACTTTACCCTTAACCTAACCTTAACCTTAATTATAACCTAACCCTAACATTGACCTTAACTTTACCCTTAACCTTAACCTTAACCTTAACCTTAAATTTAACCTTGACCATAACTATAACCTAACACTAACCTTAACTTCAACTTTAACTTTACCCTTAACCTGCACCTTAACCTTAACTTTTGTTGTGCTCAACTTAGTGTTCCTAAATTGAGGTCATTAATTATCAACCAGGGCTAGTAAACTGCTGAAGTGTGGTGCACTGTATGTGCCTAGGTATCTGTTTCTCACTACATTGTGTTTAGTGGTTTTATGATGTTTTTGGTTTTATGGTTTTTATGTTTGAAAAATAGCTAAGAAGTTTACACTAAAACATAGTGAAACTATTCTAAACTAGGTGTGCACTAGAGGACGGAAAATGCAAAACTTGGTAAGGACTCATAGCAAAGAAACAAATTACAACAAGAACTCATTAACCCATATCATGAACTTATCCAATTCATTCATTTAGAGATATGTTGGAATAGTTTGAGAAAAGGATAAGTTTTCAGTGCAATTGAGGTTTTCCTAAGTCAACAATCAACTAACAATGTTACAACATCTCATCCATGGTTAAAGGTTTATTGGAACATAAATGGAAAATAAAATTTGTAACACAATAATATTTCTACTCTAAAATAACTTCTAGTACGATGCCTGCTTCAATTTGCTTTACACTGGGCCTCATTCAAAAGTTATAGATTTCTTTTTAGAATAGTCTTTGAGAAAAGGCTTATTTGTGAAATGGTAAAGAGGTTGCAAAATACTCAAGGCCTTAAACTGATAAGACTAGCTTCTGTCCAGATGATGATGTATTAATATGAAGTTGGAACAAAAGAAGTTTTGTAAATAATGAAGACCACGGTATCTAAATTTAACAACTAATACAATTCAAAATGCAATGGATAACAATTAAACTAGAAAGCTAATCCAGTGAGATAATACTAAAATAGAGTGCTATTATCTAACTTGAAATGAATTGGAGCTGAACTAGAATGATACTAATACAGTGAACAAGGTTAAACTAGAGTACCATTATCAAGCTAGGAATATAGTGACAAAATTAAAGTAGAATGACATCTACCTCCGGAGTATTGACTAAGCGAAAATGCAACTAATTCTATGAAATACTACAGCCCTACTTTGTTCAATATGAGTAATGTTTTGAATTTCCTCACAATTAATCTTTTTAACTTAAAAGATACCTAAGTGTAGGCTGCGGGAGAAAGTCGAGGGTTTTTCTGAGGCAGAAGCTAGGGTTTCGAAGGCCGCCCTCTGATCCGAAGCCAGAACGCTGGCTAAAAGCCGAGATCACATCCAAGATCCGCGGCAACAAGGGTTGAAGATGGCGCAGAAGATGGGACGCCCGGGGGCCCCTGGAGCCCCCACCTTCAAACAAGTCATAATAGACAAAGGGAAGAAGCCGGATGAGGGTTTAAGAATCTTAGGCTCCTCTACAAACCCAGATCACGCCAGCCACACTAAGACAATTTCAGATCGCTTCACAACCGGAACGGGGAAGGGATCTACCAGCAGAGAAGGTGCCAATCTAAATCAACCTTCGCAGAAGGCAGATCCACAAAGCAATGATGCAGATCTGAACAACATTGACGAACAAACAGCTCAGCATGATCGATCTGAAAATGTTGAAGGGAACAAAGCGCAACCAAAATTGCAGGGACGATGCAAACCAAAAGCTCTGGACAGCCTGAGGGTAAGCATCACTGATCCAGAACTTCAGGAATACCGAGATCACATGTCAATCTATGCGATAATTTGTAAATTCATGGGGCTCTGGCCCAGTGAAAAAGCGCTTTTTCATTGGATCAAGCAAGTTTGGAAACCGCGAGGAAATGTCCAGCTGCACCTAGGAGCCAAAGGATTTTTCACGGTGGTATTCACCAATCTGGATGACAAGGACCGGATCTTTGAGGGAGGTCCTTACTTCTATGCCTCGGCGGGCCTCTACATGCGGCCATGGAAACCTAACTTTGCACCTGAGCAAGAAACCTTCACCCAGGTACCAGTCTGGATCAGACTTTTCTCCTTGCCAATTGACTATTGGAGACCAGCAGCGTTGGAACAAATCGGCAACATGTTGGGCACCTTTGTCCGAGCATCTGAAGCCACTCTTCAAAAAAGGTACACAACTTATGCCCGCATTTGTGTTGAAATGGATGTATCTGGACCTTTGCATGAAGGACTTTGGTTAGACTACAGAGATGAAACCTACTTTCAAACTATAGACTATGATAAAATACCTTTTAGATGCCGAAAATGCCACGAGCATGGGCATCTAATCAGAGAATGCCCTCAAAATAAGACGGAGGAGCCCCCCAAAGGGAAACCCTCTGCTGCCACGGATGGATTCACAAGGCCTACTGGAAGGCACAGAGCTAATCGTAGAAATCATCCTAAGACAACAGATCCAAACACAGATACCACAAATCCGTTCGAAATACTGGGAGAGGACTCTCAAGGGAACAAGGCAGATCCTGATCTAGAGAATCAGATAATTGAGCAGACTCAAGATACCCTAGATCCCGAAAATATCAAGGCAGCAAACTCTGAAAACAAGCACCAAGAAAAAGATGAGGACATGATCCTCAGTGAACAGGGCACAGAAGACCTAGAACTGGATGAAATCTTGGAGAAAGAAGGGCTGGATCTTAACTCAATAGTAGAACAATGGAAACAAAAAGGGATAGACAAAGTACCAGAAGAAGAAATCAACAAGATCAACCATCTACTACTAGCTAGACAAGATGCAATAACAAGAAATATGAAAAAGGGTCGTAGTGCTCCCAGAAGCCTGGGAATCAAATCACAAACCCTACACCAGACGCAAGCCAGTAGTCAGTACAAAAAGAAAAGAGGAAGAAGATCAAACAAAGATGCTCTCTACGATTTAGGCCAACTGCTGATCAACTCGGGAAAGATGAAAGCCCTTGAGGCTTTCTCCTTCTCTTCCTAATCTCAGTTAACTATGAAAGTCCTCTCATGGAATGCAAGAGGACTAGGAAGCCTCAGGAAACAGAGGCTCCTGAAAAAGAAAATTACTCAAGAAAAACCGGATATGGTTTTCCTCCAGGAAACCAAATGCACAATTCCAAAGCAAAATGAGATAACTAAAAGACTAAGCAAGCATCTAGAGCATCTAGCGGTGGAAGGAACTGGCATGAGTGGAGGCTTAGCCATCCTGTGGAATCCAAATGTCTACCATCTCATTAACGCTGAAGCAGCGAAACATTTCCTAGCCATTCAAATGCAAATCATCGGAGAAGAAGGATCCTTTCTGTTCGTCAATGTCTACAGCCCCCAAAGGATGGATGACAAACTATTGCTACTACGGCAACTAACCAGCCTGCATCACAGACACAGCAACTCTCGAGCTATCTATGGAGGGGACTTCAACATGATAACATCACTCGAGGAGAAGAAAGGAGGCATCAGAATCCTCAGCAACGAGGCCCATGCTTTTAATGCCTTCATTCAAGATATAAGCCTAGTAGACATAAAGCCAAGCAATGGCTTGTACACCTGGACCAACAGGAAAGGAGGAGAGAGGCTCATAGCCTCAAGACTGGATCGTTATCTGGTTTCCGAAAGCCTAATCCTGGAAGGGAACACTATAGGATCGGAAATCCTGCCTTCTGGGGGTTCAGACCACTGGCCCATTTCTCTGGAATTATCAATTTCAAGCACCCCCAAGAACAGGCCCTTTCGTTTCGAAAGGTTTTGGCTCAACCATAAAGACTTCCTCAGCAGCATTAAAACATGGTGGAAAACTCCACTGCAGACAAAAGGCACAAAAATGTTCAACCTACAAGCAAGGCTCAAGCACATCAAAACACAACTGAAAACTTGGAATCGAGAGGTTTTTGGGAATATATTTGCAGATAAACGCCAGCTAGAGCAGAAGCTGGAGGAAATCCACAACGAATGGATTCAGGGCAAAACAACACAGGAATCCATTGACAGGGAAAAACAGCTCATGCAAGAATGGGAAGAACGAAGCAAGCAAGATGAAATTCTGTGGAAGCAAAAATCTCGCAACCAATGGCTAAAGGAGGGAGAAAGAAATACCAAGTTCTTCCACAGATCTGCCATTGACTACAGATGTAGCAACAGAATAACCAGATTACAAGGAGAGAATGGAGAAAGCTTCAGCTCACACCAGGATATTACCAATCAGCTTCGCAGACACTTTCAAGACATTGCCACTGAACCTGATTACAACCGAAGAGAAGCCATCGACAAAGTCACCTCTGCCATACCCAGACTCATCACCGATGAGCAAAACAGTGCCCTGGAAAGACCGGTTTCTCTCCAGGAGGTGGAGGCAGCGGTCAGAGAAATGGCCAACGGGAAGGCCCCAGGACCAGATGGATTCACAGTAGACTTTTTCAAAGCTTGCTGGGATATTGTAAAAGAAGACATTTGGGAGGTGGTGGAAGACTCAAGATTATCATCCTCAATCTTAAAGTCTCTAAATTCCACTTTCATTGCCTTAATCCCAAAAGAAAAAGATGCCTGCACTCCGTCCAAGTATAGACCAATTGCTCTCTGCAATGTGGTTTATAAGATCATTTCCAAAGTCATAGCGAACAGACTAAAACCTATCCTACCGGGAATCATCTCAGAAGAACAATCAGGATACGTGGAGGGGAGACAAATCATGGATAATGTTTTATTAGCCCATGAAATGGTCCATACTCTAAAGACTCAAAGAAAAGAAGGCATGATAATACAACTGGACCTATCGAAAGCTTATGACAAAGTAAGTTGGGCCTATCTCGAAGCTGTCCTACAAGCTTTTGGATTCAGCAAAAGGTGGATAACTTGGATCTTAGCTCTGATCAAAACGCCCAATCACTCGATCCTGGTAAATGGAGCCCCGTCTCAACCTTTCTACCCAACCAGGGGTATAAGGCAAGGAGACCCAATCTCCCCGTTTCTCTTTGTTATTCTAATGGAAGGGTTCAGTCGTCTCATCAAGTCTGCTCAGGAGAACAATACAATAAAAGGTCTGCAACCTCTAAACAATTTTCCGGCCACAACTCACCAGCAGTTCGTGGATGACACCATGCTGCATGGCACGCCTACTGTCAAAGAAGCAAAAGGATTCAAAAAAATACTCACCCTGTTCAGTAAGGCTTCCGGAATGAACTTCAATTTTGACAAATCTATGATATTCTTCTTTAATACTCATCTGGCGGTCCAAAGACACCTGACTGCGATCCTGGGTTTCAAACGAAGCTGCCTTCCCTCAAAATACTTAGGAATTCCCCTAACGGACAAGCCCTGGCAGAAAGCTCACTGGGAAAGGCTGATAAACAAGCTGGAGGACAAATGAAACCACTGGACCAACAGAGTTCTAAACTTAGCAGGACGTTTGGTAATGACCAAAGCGGTTCTACAAGCAATCCCCAGCTACATGCTCTCGATTCTACCTGCTCCGCAAGGAGTTCTGCAGAAAATAAGAAACGTCCAAAGACCATTTCTATGGTCGGGCAACTCTGGCAAGCCAAAATGGGCATTGGTGGCATGGGATAAGCTCTGCAAACCTAAGATTTTCGGAGGTCTTGGATTACAGGATCCTGGCACCATCAATAAAGCCAACGGTGCCAAGCTATGGTGGAGATGGTTAACCGAGCCCCAAACTCCCTGGGTAAAACTTTGGAAAGCCAAATACGCAGCACATTGGCAGCATGAAGAGCTCATCAGAATCACCGAGGTCCCGATAGGCTCCTCCATTTGGAACCTAGCCCGAGAAAATCGACACATAATTCAGAATCACTGCTTCTGGGAGATCAGAAATGGACGGTCGGCTCTTCTTTGGGAAGATGCCTGGCAACAACTCCCAAAACTGGAAAGCCCCAATCTCCATCCTCTGCAACAGTGGTATCGGGAAAATGGAAAAACAAAAGTACATCACTTCTGGGAGCAAGGCAATGAACAGCAGCAATGGCGAAAATGGCAGCTCACTCCCCTTCCCCCGGGGGAGCATTTGCAAAATCTAAACAGAACACTCAATGCAGCGCTTAGCAAAAGAGTTCTTAGAGAAGTGCACGGAACAGACAAACTTTGCTGGGGCATGATGGATGGAGGGTCTTTTAACCTAAAAGAAGCTAGATATCACCTGGATAACAGGGAGGAGCAGGATAAGGTTGCTTGGCATAGGAATGTCTGGGAGGGAATCCTTTGGCCCAAAATCAAACTGTTCCTGTGGCTTGTGCAGAACAAAAAAGTCCTAACTTGGGAAAACCTAATCAAAATAGGCTTTATTGATCCCTCCCGGTGCCCATTATGCGAGCAACAAGAGGAAACTACCAACCACCTCTTCAATAGCTGCAAATGGACCAACGAACTCTGGGAATGGCTGCAAGAAATCTTCCGGCAATCAGACAGACAACACAACTCAATTCAAGAAACCATAACCAACTGGCGATCTCAATTCTCCAATAATATTATGGTTAATGCACTATGGGCAAACAGTCCAGGCTTCATCATATGGAACGTGTGGAAGGAAAGGAACAACCGAATCTTCCAAAAATGCAGGATACGTCAAACCGATGATCTAAAAACAGTCATCATAAAGGGGCTCACGGAGACAATACGCACCTGGTGTACAGAGGACGAGATGGACACCATCAGTCCCAATGATAGAATAATTCTGAGCATCTTCGGCCTCACTAACTCAGCAGAACACCTTGTGATAAAAACAAGTCTACGACCAGTGCATTCTCTGATCACTTGGCAGTGTCCGCCCAATGGCTTCTGCAAATTAAACTTCGATGGGGCCGCAAAGGGCAACCCAGGCCCAGCAGGAGTGGGGGGAGTTCTACGGGATGAAAACGGAGGAATCATTCACATCCTCAGCAAAAACTTGGGTGAAACCACTAATAACTATGCAGAGTTCACAGCGCTGGAACAGGGTCTCCGACTCTTGATACAGCTGGGCAAAAGAAAAGCAATCGTGGAAGGTGACTCTAAGCTGGCCATAACCACTGCAAAAAAGATCCAACAGGGAACGCAACCAGCCAAAGCAATTAAGCATTGGAGGCTAGCTGCGATAATAGAAAGAATAGCGCAACATTTTCCCTCTCTCAGTGGTGTAATCTTACAATATGTGCGGAGGCAGGCGAATTCCCTCGCGGACCACATTGCAAACTATGCTGTCGACAACCCAACTCACGCCTGGGACACGTGTTGGAAGGAGCTCAGAGATGACAAGCTCCGGGATCAGTGCAGTATCATATCAAAAAAGGACCTGAATGCTAACGACTCCGGGGGACGGACGGAAGGACAATCATCATCAGAAAATCAGGCGTAACGGTTTGGTGATTGCGCTAGGCGATCGGCACACGCAGGAGAATTTAACGAAAAGCCATCGGAACCAGCTAGCCTTAATGAGTGAAAGTGATGATAGAAGAAACAGCTCCACCGAGCGCCTTAAGCGCTGGATGACAGCGTGTGAAGGATCACACAGCAAATCGAACTTCTCCGACCACTCACCCAGTCTTAATGACAATTCATTGTGGCAACTTGCCCGCAATAATGGCTTGGATTGGCCACCCCGCGGCGCGCTTCAACCCCCCCCCGCCATCTCCCTTTATTTTCTCCTCCCCGCAACCCTCCTCCTTCATTCTTACGTTGTTCTGTCTATGTGCAGGCTCCGGTTCTATCCTAGTCTTCAGTTTTCGCAAAGGAACAGGTGCAGAAACAGGCTCGAAAGCTATGGCAGAAATCAATCCGAGGAGCATCAAAGCCTCCCAAGCCCTCAAAAGAGCAGTGGAATGCTACGAAGAATCAGTTTCCAAGCGAGGCAAACAGACGATAGAGGTTCTGGAGGAAGAAGTAGAATTGGCCCGAGCACACACAGACGATACCAACATCAGCGAAGAGGTAGACTGGCTTGTGGATCCAGGAACCCCATCCACTCGGCACACCCAATTCCTGCAAACACAAGTGGTAGCTTGGCAAGTCAAGACAATGCTAGCCAAGGCCATAGCCATGCAAGGAGCCGCAGTGAAAGAAACATTCGCAGCCACAACCATTGCTTCAGCTCAGAACACTGCACGTCTCGACAAGCTGGAGATTGCACTGAATTCGCTCACCGCGGAGCTAAAACAACAAGGCACGACCATGGAGAAGTTCATCCGCAGATTCGAACTCTATCTCCGCCATGTTCAAAATGTCTCCATCGAGCTGGAAACGGATGCAGAGCAAGCCACTGTAATCAGAAGGTTCAAGCCGCGAGCCCCAACCCCAGGTGGTGAAGGCATACCTTCAGGCGAGGGAGGGCACTCAGGTGCATCTACTCCTAACATCTAGTGGCTCAACCATCTCTTTTCCTTGCTGCCATCAGGTCAACCCTGATTTTAGTAATCTGGCATCTCTTCAGTTGTTTTTATTTCTTACTGGTATGTAACAGGCCTTTATGGCCATCGGAATTATGATAACCTAGTTTTGTCTTCGAAGGGGGTCCTGCGTGACAGCCCGGTAAATTTTGGTTTTGGTTAAGGGCTTAGGTGATCAATTGTCAAAGCTGAACAGCTGTGTATCGATAAGCTCTCTGAAAATTGCAGCAAAGCAGGCTCTGGAATCCAAGATGTAAGTCTTCGCCTTCCTCTGTTGTAACCTCTGTTTATATCGTAATATAATGTTACTACTTACTTACAAAAAAAAAAAATATGAGTAATGTTTTGGAATAGCTTGTAGAAAAAATTCTGGCTGTATCATTTCATGCATAAAACGTAAAATATAAATTTCAACAAAACGCGGTAAGCTTTGAAACACCACCACAACTATGTCTCATTCGGAATTAGTGATATTTTGGAAGAGATTAATAAAACAAGACTAGCTGTAACAAATGATGTGATTGAGCATGAAAATATAAAGCTTAAAGAAATGTAAATAACTCCTAAAATACTATAGCTATGCCTCATTCCATATTAGTAGTTTTTTGGAAGAATTTGTGAGAACAAGACTAATCTGTAGCATCCAATTCAAATGAATATAAAAACATGAAGTTCATAAAATTGGTTAAACTAAGAATGTAGTTACTTATCTAAACATATGAACAAGGCTGCTCAGGTAGAAGGGGCCCTCTACCACCGGAGTAGCACGCAATATCTACTTCAAGTTTGACTCAGCACTTTCAATAAAGTGATGCTTCTTGTATTAAAAGAGAAATTACTTCAAAATAGAGTATTTTGGATTTCTAAGATCTAGCAGCCAAAAATAAAATCTAACGAACAGTTTCTCGGTCTCCCGAGTCATACTTATAATGAAATTACATAACTACTTCTTGAGAAAAACAAGGATAAGTGTCTTTCCCATTCCCAATAAAATTAAAACTCTTATTAACAGTCTTGTGCTTTACTGCAGACATCTGTAGAGTCTGTGTTTTGATAGGAAACTGCCTCTCTTCTTCATGCATAACCGCTTTGATATTTTAACTCAGACTTCGTGGGGAGAAAAAATTGATGAGGGAATTATCTGGAATACGACCATATGTGTTTTTCCCTGAGTTGACACCTGGAACCTGCGTAGACATGAAGACAGCTGCAGAATCGGCAACTAGCTACAGAATGTTTGCATTCTGTAGCTAGGTGTAGTCAAAAAGTACTACAACAACAAAATCCTGAAAACATAACAAGTTAGATATTATATATAATCTAAAAGAAATTTTAACTAATATTATTGATCATTTAAGCCTGAAATTAATAATGGACAAAGGAAATGAAGTGTAATGTAGTGGAAGAGAAGAACATCTTTGAAGCTCAACATACCCCCACTACTAGGTTCTTGCATGTCCTCATGCAACTATTCCATGAACTTTGAGACCTCTGCAAGGAAATCCAACCCTCTTCTTCTACCTTGCCTGGTAGTTAATGGCCTTCTAGGCTTCCTTATGACTAACTTGAATCTCAAATTTGTGAGTGCCCTGGTTAGCTTTTTATTTTTCTTCTTAAAATTTTCACTGGCCTTGTACAACTTTTGTATTTGTAGAGACAGAGTTGAATTCATATCAGTTTTCAGCTTAACCTGCTCCCTTAGAATTTCATTCTCATTCTTGATATTCCTATTGAGTATTTCTAACTCATATTTATCTCTTCTTAGGATATCAATTGCAGATTTTGGTGGACTAGGAGTTCTGTCTCTATTTTCTGAAGCTCTCTTCTCTAGTGTCTCAACATAATTGTAAATTTATTGCTGTGTTGGGTCTATTTCAGGAGCTTCTTTATCAAAATCCTCCTCATACTGATATTTAAGTGTTTCTTCATCCTCAATGTTTATAATTCCAGTTTTTCTAACCTCTGTTTTCTTTAGTATCCCTCTAAGTCTGTGGCTCCGTCTTGGTTGAGATGGCCCTTCTCCTTTCTCTCTGGCAGATTTCCTTATTATCTTCTCTTTCTTAAGCTGCTTCTTAATTTGGGCCAATTTCTCAGAAATAATTTCTTCACTATCCTCTTGTATTGTTTTACCAGTTTCAGTTTCATTTTTGGAGGTTTTCCATCTTCTGCTTCTCTTCGTAGGTTTGTCTTCAGGTGGAGGTTCCTTGGGTTCTTCAAAGTGATTTCTCACTAAGAAGTCATCCCAATTATCTCCCATTTTTCTCAAATGATATTCAATCAAGATTTTTACTAAACCATGGTGGTATAAGGTTGTTTCCAAAAATTGAACTCTCTTTTGAACACTTGAGGCCATTTTCTTTAAACTATGAAGCAAGAAAAAGGGCAAGTTGATTTCTTCTTCTAGGAAATGCATTATTAACTGAATATGGTAAACATAGAAGGTACAAAATCTACCTTCAGAAGTGATAATTTTTTGCAAAATAAGCAACATGTTTCTCCATTTTTTCTTTAGTGCTGAGCTAGGGATACCCTTTTTAAAAATGGAAACATCAATACCTGGTGACTTGAGTATTTGCTTCCATGTCTCATTATGAAACTCCCTATTTTTGAACCACCTTTCTCCTTGTCTAGGTAGTTATGTTTCCTCTGCAATGAAAGCCTCCGTAACAGTGAATTTAATGTCTCCTATTTCGACCTCAGCCCCATTGAAGGACCTTGCAAATGTTTTAGTCACCTCTTTGTGAAAACCACTAAATTTCTCCAAAAATTGCAACCATCCTGCTTGTTGTAACATTTCTCTGATTTGTAGATAGCCCTCCAAGTACTTAGTTCCAACCAGTTCAGTCCTCACTATGAGACCCATATTTTTTCTGTCCAACCTTCAAATTACTGCTCCTCTGTTCATAGTGGAAATGGCTGTTTGATTCACAGATGCTTCCTCTGTTTTACAGACCGGAATGGTTAAGAGTTGGCTATGGGAAAGAATGATATGGAGTGGTTACGGAATGAGTATAATGAGGTGAGGATGATGTATATGAGTTGAAAGATATCACAGAAGAAAATACCACGGAGATATTTCGTAAGGAATTCAAAATCATCATTAAATTCTTTGGCCTAGTGACGTGACTAATCCAATCACCTTAGTACTTTAACCGTTAAGCTTTTAAATGATGATCAGATATGGGATTTGGAATGGCGGAATAGAAGGAATTTTATCCAAATTTTTTATGAGAGGTTTGTTAGGAATGATCAACACAATTAATTAAAAAAAAAATTGAATTATACATAACTTAACTATACTAAAATTTTTCATGATCTGTCATTATAATAATTTCATAACTTTTACCTTTGCCTTTCCTCTGATCTTTGTGATCTTCATATGCTTTGTTCTCCCCTGAAAATCATTAATTTTTGAGTCTTCATAACTCCCTTGATTTTACTTGTTGTCATGGATATGTAGGATCATTTTTTTGCAGATCAAGTAATTACTAGACAGCGCCTTCACGATCTCTGGCTGTAGAATGTCTGACTGATTGCAGAATGTACCTGTAGAAGACTTGAAACATGAAATGGAATAGTTTGGGGCATGAATGGAATGTTGTATGGAATAAGAAAAAATGGATAATGAAATATGCTGTAATGGAATATGAATGAAGTGAATAATGGATTGAAATGGATCACAACTTATGAAGTGGAGTGGAGTATGAAACATAGCCTGCAATTCATGATGTGTATTATTCAATTGCAGAAAAACATCAAACGTAAAAATTTAGGATGGATATGAGGTGGACCATGGAGTGAAATGAATGAAGTGTAGATGAATGAATGAAATGGAGTATGGATGAATGAAGTGAGATGGATCATAAGTGAAATGGATCTGCACTTATGATTTTGTAATAACTGCTTGCAGAAAGAACAGATTTGAAAAGCTAGAGTGTTAGAAATATTCTGATTTTCACTCCACCTTTTCTGTATAAACATGCCAATCAGTGATTGGTTTTCATGTTTATACTTTATTATTATTATTATTTTCAATAAAGTGACTTCAGAAAATTTAATTAAGTTGATGAAGAAGAAAAATTCTTCTTCATTAACTTCACATCACTATTTTCCTGGAATCTCTTGACAAATTCTTCTCTTGAGAGTGGTTTGTGATACAGCTTCAATCTATTACCATTCACAAGAAAAGTGACCTCTTCTTCATCTATTTTCCTAATTTTTATTGATCCATTGTCAAAAATTCTTATAATTTCATATGGCCCAAGCCAATGCTTTTGGAATTTACCTTGGAAATCCTTGAACTTTGAATCAAACAAGAGAGCCCAGTCACCTTCTTTGAACTTATTTTCATTGATGTAATTTTCATGCCATCTAGTCCTTTACTGTTGGACTATACTTGTTTTCTGAACTACATCTTGTTTGATCTCATCCAATTCATTAATCTGCTCCAATCTGTGCTTTTGTGCCTCTGATAGATCAAGTCCTAGCTGAACTGCCATTTTGAAAGTTTGAATCTGGAACTCTATGGGAAATAAAACTTGCTTTCCATAAACAAGTTCATAAGGAGTATGGCCTATTGTGCTTCTCCATGTAGTTCTATAGGCCCACAAGGCTTTAGGAAGCCTATCTACCCAGTCTCTTCTATGTGAATGAACAATCTTTGTTAGGATCCCTTCAATGACCTTATTAGTAGATTCCACTTGACCATTTGCTTGTGGATGATAGGGAGTAGATTTTTTGTGTCTAATTTTGTACCTCTCCATCATTTTTTCCACTAGCCTTGATGTAAATTGAGCTCCTTGATCTGTAACAATTTCCCTTGGGACACCAAAACGAGTAAAAATATCCTCAAAAAGAAATTTAACTACAAATGCTTCAGTAGCAAAAAGTAATGGCTTGAACTCTACCCATTTGGTAACATAATCAGTGCAAACTAATATATATTTCTTTTGTCTTGATGGATGATTAATAGGTCCTACAAAATCCAAAGCCCATTTTTCAAAAGGTTCAATGTGTACCTGAGGCTGCATTGGCATCTCAACTTCCCGAACACATCTCCTAATGATAAAATTTGGACCTGTCTTGTACAACTCATTAGCAACCCATGAATATTTTGCACTGTCATAAATGATTTTTCTTCTGTCTCTTGCATTTATTATTGAAGAAAATTTCCCTGAAACTAAATAATTAGCAATGTCAACAAACCAAGGAGTTTGAGTAGAAATTGCAAAAAGATATTCATCAGGAAATTGATCTTCAACTGGGGTGTTGTCTTGGATGTTTTGGAGTCTAGATAGGAAATCAACTACTGTGTTTTTTTTTCCAAACCTATCTAGAATGGTAATGTTGAATTCTTGTAAAAGAAATAACCATCTTATGACTCTGCCATTAGTAATTGATTTATTCATTATATATCTAATTGCAGAATGATCTGTGTGAACAAAATTTTCATAGCCTGTTATATAGTGTCTGAATTTGTTTATGGCATGAACAACAGCTAAAAACTCTTTTTCAGTTAAAGTATAGTTTAACTCTGAAGGAGTCAAATTTTTACTGGTATAATAGATGGCATAAGGAATCAGGTCTTTTTGTCCCAATACTGCTCCTAAAGCTGTATCTGAGGCATCTGTTGAAATATGAAAAGGCAGCTTCCAGTTAGGTCCCCTTAAAATGGGTGCTTCAGAAATTTTTGTTTTCAGGGTCTCAAAGGCTAATTGGCAATCAGGATTCCATTTTAATTCACAGTCCTTGGTAAGTAACTTGAAGAGTGGAGATGCTGTCTTAGTGAAGTTTTCTATAAACCTTCGATAATATCCTGTAAATCCTATAAAAATCCTTACATCGTTTTGACAAATTGGAATAGATAAGTTAGAGATGACTTCAAATTTTGACTCATCAACTCTAATCCCATCCCCTGAAATGTGATGTCCTAAAACAATTCCTTCAGTAAACATCATAAAACATTTTTCATGACTTAGTGAAAGATTTGCTTCTTTACATCTCTTTAAGACTTTTTCCAAGTTTTCTAAGGATTCTTCAAATGTGTTTCCATAAACTGTGAAATCATCCATATATACCTCTACACAATCTTGTATTAGATCTGGGAAAATTCCTAGTACTTCCCTTTGAAATGTTGCGGGTGCATTGCATAGTCCAAATGGCAATACTCGATAAGCATAGGTACCCCAAGGACAGGTAAATGTGGTTTTGTCTTGATCTTCCAGTGCTACTTGGATTTGATTATAACCACTAAACCCATCTAAAAATGAGAAGTAATTTTTACCAGCCAATGTGTCTAACACCTGATCTATGAAAGGTAAGGGAAAATTGTACTTAAGAGTAGCTTTGTTTAATTCCCAGTAGTCAATACATACCCTCCATTTACCATTTTTATTTGGCACAATCACCAAAGGAGAAACCCACTGACTATCTGAAATAGGATAGATAAAGTTGACATTCAATAATTTCTGCAATTCTTCTTTAACAATCTCCCTAAGATTTGGATTCATCCTTCTCTGAGGTTGTCTGATTGGTTTACAATTTTCCTCTATGTAGATGTGATGAGTGCAAGTCTTGGGGCTTATCCCTTTCATATCAGTTTAATCCCATGCATATGCAGAAGAATGTCTCTGTATTATCTTGAATAGCTCTTCTTGTTGAGATTTCTCTAGGTTCTTGCTTATGTTTAAAGTTTTGCCTGGAAATATCTCAATTGTAGAGCTGCCAAATTTATCCATGGAATAGAGAGACATCTGCCTTGATGACAAAAACTCAATGTTGGATTCTTCTTGAAATTTTTCATGTTTATATTCCGAAGAGGATTCAAAGTTTTCCAAGGTATTCAAAATTTGGCTATCTTCACTAATTTCTGAAATTGTGAAGAGAGGTTGTAAGTCTTCTTCATCCTCTATCCATTGAGTATCATCTAATTATGTAATTGTTCTTGCTGGAGGATACAAGGTAAATTTCTTGGTTGAACTATCATCAGAGATATACATATCACCGGATCTACAACTAATGAAAGCATCAGCTGTAGCTAACCAAGGTCTTCCTAATATAATAGGGTGTCCTCCTAGATTATTCTTAGGAGTTAGGATCATAAAATCCACAGGATACTCCCAAGAATCTAGGGACACTGGAATGTCTTCTATTACCCCATTAGGTTTAATCACAGATTTTTCTGCTAGTTGTAATAATGTGGGTGTAAAAAGAAGATTAGGAAGTTTCAGTTTATCCATGATTTGTCTACTCATGATATTGATTGCTGCTCCTAAATCAATGAGTGTGTTTTGGATCTCAATTCCATTGATGTGAATTTTGACAACTAGATTTCCTGGGTCTAGATACTTTGGAATAGTAATCTTACCCATCATAATATCTGCTATTTTTCCTGCCAGTTGAATTTTCTTTATCTCTCTTATTCTTTTTCTTGTTTTATTCATGCTCAACTCCTTTATTGTTTTTGCTAAGATTGGAATTTCCTTGATAACTTGCAATAATGGGATCTTAATACAAACATTTCTCAGCTCATCTAGGAAATCATAATTAGGCACCATAATTTTTTTTTCTACACCTCTATCAATTTGTAATCTTTCTGGAAAGGGAGATGTAGAAGTGGATATTGATGGTTTCTATAATAAAGGAGTTGAAATTATTGGTTCTTTTTCTGTTGATTTTTCAATATTTGGGTCCTGAAAAGATGTGTCTTCTTCAAGACTTTTATTTTCCCGTAGAGAATCTTCCTTAGAGTTGTCTTGTTCTTGTATGATCACAGAAGGTTTCTTCTTTTCAAGTATTCTTCCAGACCTAAGTTGAACATCACTAAGGTCTATAGGATTAATCAAATAAGTTGGAAACTATTGGCCTTCTATCATGTAGGTGTTCCAAGGATTTTTATTGTTGGGGTTTGGTATGGGTTGGCCAGGAAACTGATTTGTTTTCTGAGGAAATGATAATGGAAGTGGTTGATTTTGATGTTGTAGATTTTGAGGATTTGGTTGAGGATTCTGTTGAGGAATTTGTTGAGGAGGAAAATGTGGGTATGGTGGATAGGATGGTGGATACTGATAGTACTGAGAGTATCTTCCATAGGGATTTCATGGTTCTTGTGCCCAAGCTTGAGATTGATTTTTAAATTGGGGCCAAGGTTGCTGCCAAGAATTCAAATTTTGTGGAGGTTGATTATACATCTGATCATGAAATCCTTGTGTTTGAGGTCCTTGCCAAGGCCTTCTAGAGAAAAAATTGAAAGATTCTGTGGAACTTGTAGGAGTATCTTCTTGAAAGACAACTTTAAGACCAGGAAGTGAAGGACAACTCTTGGTCTCATGTTTTTCTGAACAAATGACACAAGTCTCTACAAATTTTGTATTCAAAGGACACACTCTCAAGGCATGCTTCTTTCTACATCTGGGACAAAAGATTGCTAAGGCATCAGATTCAGTTTTTTTCTTGTTTTGTAACTTAAGGTGTCTATTTGTTCACTAAGACTCCCTAAAATATCAGATTTGAACTCATCAAGCATATGTCCTATTTCTGCCCTACTTACTGTCCCAGTAGCAGACTTACTTGCCCTTGCAAGAGCAGGGTCTCTTGGTCCTTTTACAGTTTTAGATTTCCCTCTTGAAAGGTTGATACATAATTAAGCTATTTCAGGTAATGTAAGCTGAGATATATCCCCTTTTCCCATCATGATAAGGATATCTAACCATTCATCCCTAATTTTTTTCAACAAAAGAGCTTTTAAGGTGTCTTGGTCTAAGTTTTCCATTTTTTCTCTTTTGATGTTGTAATGAAATATCTCCAACAAATATTCCAAGTTTTCATCTTCTTTTTGTAGCATCTTAAACACTTCCTCCTTATGATTTACTGGCATACAATAATCCAAATACCTCTCTAGAAATTCTTGTTTCATGTCTTCCCATGTCCTAATAGAACTGTTGATCAAACTCATAAACCACTTCAATGCTGCTCCTTTCAATGTTGAAGGAAATAGTTTAAGTTTTTTAGCATCTTGTAAGTAGTCATAAGTTCTACATAGGACTTCAAATTCAAATAGGAAGGTTTCAGGATCTTCAGTTTTAAGTCCATAGAATTTTGGAAGGACAGAGGGTGAAATTTTTTTCATGGTTGTATTGGTTTCTTCATCTACTATAGGAAACCCAAAAGAGCTTCCCATTTCTCTTCTACCTCTTCCTCTACCTCCTTCTCCTTCTGCACCTCTACCTCCTTCTCCTCTACCTATACCTCTACCCCCTCCAAATAGTGTGTGTTCTCCATTAAAGACTCCTCCTCCCCCTTCTTCTGCCATAGTTGATTCGTCTGTGGAAGTAGAAAAGTTTGTGTCTCTAGCAGGGGTCCTTGAATATTCTTCTAAGACAAGTTCAGTGGATGAAGTGGAAGGTCTTTCTAATGGAATATCTGATCTTAAGTCTTCTGGAAGTCTAGGATCAGTAAAGGATGGAATGTGGATTTGACTTGGAGGTGTGCTGGCTCTTGGTCTAGGTGAAACAAGTGGTATTCTAGAAATTGAGCTTCTGCCTCTTATAAATCTACCCCTTGAGTCTCTTTCTCTACGCATATATATATATTTTTTTTTTTTTTTTTTTGGAAGTTAAGAAACAAGGCTACCTAGTTACACTTCCTCGATAACGGCGCCAAAATGTTGTGCTCAACTTAGCGTTCCTAAATTCAGGTCATTAATTATCAACCAGGGCTAGTAAACTGCTGAAGTGTGGTGCACTGTATGTGGCTAGGTATCTGTTTCTCACTACGTTGTGTTTAGTGTTTTTATGATGTTTTTGGTTTTATGGTTTTTATGTTGAAAAAGAGCTAAGAAGTTTACATTAAAACAAAGTGAAATTATTCTAAACTAAGTGTGCACTAGAGGACAGAAAATGCAAAACTTGATAAGGACTCATAGCAAAGAAACAAATTACAACATGAACTCATTAACCCATATTATGAACTTATCCAATTCATTCATTTAGAGATATGTTGGAATAGTTTGAGAAAAGGATAAGTTTTTAGTGCAATTGAGGTTTTCCTAAGTCAACAATCAACTTACAATGTTACAACATCTCATCCATGGTTAAAGGTTTATTGGAACATAATTGGAAAAGAACATTTGTAACACAATAAGATTTCTATTCTAAACTAACTTCTAATTCTGTTCTGCAACTCAATTTAGCACCACTAGGCCTCATTCAAAAGTTATAGATTTATTTTTAGAATAGTCTTTGAGAAAAGGCTTATTTGTGAAATGGTAAAGAGGTTGCAAAATACTCAAGGCCTTAAACTGATATTACTAGCTTTTGTCCAGATGATGATGTATTAATATGAAGTTGGAACAAAAGAAGTTTTGTAAATAATGAAGACCGTGGTATCTAAATTTAAAAACTAATACAATTTAAAATGCAATGGATAACAACTAAACTAGAATGCTAATTCAGTGAGCTAAGACTAAACTAGAGTGCTATTATCTAACTTGAAATGAATTGGAGCTGAACTAGAATGATACTAATACAGTGAACAAGGTTAAACTAGAGTACCATTATCAAGCTTGGAATATAGTGACAGAATTAAACTAGAATGACATCTACCTCCGGAGTATTGACTGAGCTAAAATGCAACTAATTCTATGAAATACTACAGCCCTACTTTGTTCAATATGAGTAATGTTTTGGAATAGCTTGTAGAAACAAGTCTGGCTGTATCATTTCATGCATAAAACGTAAAATATAAAGTTGAACAAAACGCGGTAAGCTATAAAACACCACCACAGCTATGTCTCATCCGGAATTAGTGATATTTTGGAAGAGATTAAAAAAACAAGACTAGCTGTAACAACTGATGTGATTGAGCATGAAAACATAAAGCTTAAAGAAATGTAAATAACTCCTAAAATACTACAGTTATGCCTCATTCCATATTAGTATTTTTTTGGAATAATTTGTGAGAACAAGACTAATCTGTAGCATCCGATTCAAATGAATATAAAAACATGAAGTTCAGAAAATTGGTTAAACTAAGAATGCAGTTACTTATCTAAACATATGAACAAGGCTGCTCAGGTAGCAGGGGCCCTCTACCACCGGAGTAGCATGCAATATCTACTTCAAGATTGACTCAGCGCTTTCAATAAAGTGATGCTTCTTGCATTAAAGGAGAAATTACTTCAAAACAGAGTATTTTGGATTTCTCAGATCTAGCAGCCAAAAACAAAATCTAACCAACAGTTTCTCGGTCTCCCGAGTCATACTTATAATGAAATTACATAACTACTTCTTGAGAAAAATAGGGATAAGTGTCTTTCCCATTCCTAATCAAATTAAAACTCTTATTAACAGTCTTGTGCTTTACTGCGGACATCTGTAGAGTCCGTGTTTTGATAGGAAACTGCCTCTCTTCTTCGTTCATAACCGCTTTGATATTTTAACTCAGACTTCGTGGGGAGAAAAAATTGATGAGGGAATGATGTGGAATACGACCATATGTTTTTTTCCCTGAGTTGGCACCTGGAACATGCGTAGACATGAAGACAGCTGTAGAATCGACAACTAGCTAAAGAATGTCTGCATTCTGTAGCTAGGTGTAGTCAAAAAGTATTGCAACAATGAAATCATGAAAACATAGCAAGTTAGATATTATATACAATCTCAAATAAATTTTAACTAATATTATTGATCATTTAAGCCTGAAATTAATAATGGATAAAGGAAATGAAGTGGAATGTGATGGAAGAGAAGAACATCTTTGAAGCTTAACCTTAACCTTAACCTTACCTTTAACCTGATCTTAACCTTAACCTAAAATTAACCTTAACTTTACCCTTAACCTAAATTTAACCTTAACTTTAACCTAACCCTACCTTAACCTGACTAAACCTATAACCTTAACCTTAACCTTACCATTAACCTTCACCTTAACCTTAACTTTTCGCTTCACCTAACCTTAACCATGACGTTAACCTTAATGTGACTAAACCCGTTACCTTAACCTTACCCTTAACCTTATCCTTAACCTTAACATTAATCATAAACTTAACCTCAGGTTAAGGTTAAGGTTAAGGGCAAGTTTAGGGTAAAGGTTAAGGTTAAGGGTTTGGTTAAGGTTAGGGTTAGGTTTTAGTTAAGGTTAAGATTAGATTAATGTTAAGGTTAAAGGGTTAAGGTTAAGGTTAATGTTAAGGTTAAGGTTACAAGTTTAGTCAGGTTAAGGTTAAGGTTGAGGGTTTGGTCAGGTTAAGGTTAAGGTTAAGGGTTTAGTCAGGTTAAGGTTAAGGTTAAGGGTTTGGTCAAGGTTACTGTTAAAGGTAAATTTAAGGTTAAGGGTAAATTTAAGCTTAAGGTTAAGGTTAGGTAAGGGTAAGGTTAAGGTTAAGGTGAAGGTGAAGGTGAAGGTTAACCTTAACATTGACCTTAACCTTAAATTTAACTATAACCTAACCCTAAGTTTGAAAAAATCCTTAACCTAAACCTTAACCTCACTAAACCCTTAAGGTTAGGGTAAAGTGAAAGTTAAGGTTAAGGTTATGTTAATGTTAGGGTTAAGGTTAGGGGAAGGTTAAGGTTAAAGTCAAGGTTAAGGTGAAGGTTAACCTTAACCTTAAACTTAACCTTCCCATAACCAAACCCTTAACCTTAACCTTCAACTTTATCCTTAACCTAACCCTAACCTTAACCTTAACCTTAACCTTACCCTTAACCAAACTGTTACCTTAACCTTAACCTTAACTTGACTAAGCCCGTTAAGTTAAAGGATAAGTTAAGATTAAGGGTAAGTTTAACGTTAAGGCTATAGGTTTAGCTCAGTTAAGGCTACAGGTTTAGCTCGGTTAAGGTTAAGGGTTTGGTCAAGGTGAGGGTTAGGTTATAGTTAAGGTCAAAGTTAAGGGTAGGTTAAGGTTAAGGTTAAGGTCAAGGTTAGGTAAAGGTTAAGGTTAGGTTAAGGTTAACTTTGATCTTGACCTTAACCTGAACATTAACCTTACCCTTAACCTAACCTTAGCCTTAAGGTTAAGGGTCAGGTTAAGGTTAAGGGTGAAGGTTAAGGGTTAGGTTAAGGTTAAGGTTAAGGTCAGGTTAAGGTTAAGGGTAATGTTAAGGTTAAGGTTATGGGTTTAGTAAGGTTAAGGTTAAGGTTAAGGGTTTGGTTAAGGTTAGGTTATAGTTAAGGTTAAGATTAAGGTTAAGGTTAGGGTTAATGTTAGGGGAAGTTTAAGGTTAAACTTAAGATTAAGTTTAAGGTTAAGGTTAAGGGTAAAGTTAACCTTAAGGTCAACGTTAGGTTAAGGTTAAGGTTAGGTTAATTTTAAGGTTTTTATCATGGTTAGGGTTAGGTTATAGTTAAGTTCAAGGTTAAGGTTAGGTTAAGGTTAAGTAAAGGTTATGGTTAGGATAAGGTTAGGGTAAGGTTAGGTTCAGCGTAAAGTCAAGGTTAAGATTAAGGTTAAGTTTAGTGTTAAGGGTTTGGTCAAGGTTAGGTATAGGTTATAGTTAAGGTCAAGGTTAAGGTTAGGTTAGCCTTATCTTACCCTTAAGCTAACGTTAACCTTAGCTATAACATGTAACCTTAACCTAACCTTAACCTTATCTTAACCTTAACCATAACCTTGACCATAACCTTACCCTTTACCTTATCTTAATCTTAACCTTACCTTAACCTTAACTTTACCCTTAACCTTACCTTAACCATAACCTTAACCTAACCTTAAGCTTAACCTTACCCTTAACCTTATATTAACCTTACCTTATCCATAACCTTAAGGTTAAGGTTATATTTTAGGTTAAGGTTAGGTTAAGGGTAATATAAGGTTAAATTTAAGGTCAAGGTAAAGGTTAAGTTAAGATAAGGTTAAGGGTAAGGTTAAGGATAGGTTAATGGTGCTATAGGGTAAAATTCTTGGGTTGTTAGTTATCGAATATCCCTCTCATGGCTTTCTGGTGCCCGAGGCGGATAGTAAGATTAGTTGTATAGTTCACAAAGATGGCACATACATATTCATATTAAGTTAAAACAACTTGATTGAGTAAGATGGAAGATTACCTCTCTGGTGATCTTGAAGTCTTTTGGAGAGCACTGAATAGTGAAGCAGGGATCCTTCTTCACCAGCTCCAAATCTCGACTCTGCAATCAGTCAAATCACTCATGTAATCTCTACCATAACATAAATTTCCTATCAATTAAGTCAATATATAATAAAAATTTAAACTATGCACATCTAAGCCATTCATCTCATGCTATATAAGTGATTAATAACAATGACAATATCAACGCATAGAATGGACAAAACAGATACAGTTCTATTGATTTACAAAAAGGAGGATTACAACCGTCAGTTGTACCAAGCCCTCCTCAACCTTCCAATCTCTCTATCTCTCAAAGTGGTGATGTCTTGATCAACAAGTTCTCAATGAACCTCTTTGACCTTTGACCTTCACACTAAAACAATGATCTCTAATTCACAAGTATTAAAAAACTTTAACAATCCTTCGACCTTGAACCAAGACCCTTCAACTCCATTTTATAGGAGATGGAGAGAGCAATCATTGCCCTTATATTTCCACCAGTTCTGAATAGAAAAAACCAAGATGTTTCCTCAACTTCCATGATTTTTCCTTCCTTGAGAGTTTAGTTGTTTATGGAAAGGCCCAATAAGAGATTAGTGCTTTGCAGTTTCCTTTTTTTACTAACTCTCTTATGAGAAAAAGCTGGAAATTCAAATCATTCACCGTGGTTTTTTCCCATTACAAACTCAAAACATGGGTAAAGCCGCACTCTAGTGTAAACAGAGCATTGCCCTGGACACTAACGTGGCCCATTCACTGATCAGGTGCATTATAACGCTCTTGTATTGTTATAGTGAGGCATTACCTTGGCATAAATAGGTTTAGTTTAGGTCTTTGTATTCCTTCCATATTTATCTTCTCCTCTAAGCTAATGAGGAGGTATTTTGACCTGTAACAGATGCCCCCTAAAGTGTGAGGTTAGAGACAAAGACGATGGCTGAAATACTTTATAATGTGTGTAGTAGAGATAAAGAGATTGAAAGACTGAGGAAAACCTGAAACAAAAACATATGTCAGAAAATATAGTATCTGCCTTGAGTCGGGCATTCTCATGCTCAATAGCTTAAGCAACATGATTTCTCTAGAATAGAGATATGAAGAATCTGTCCACTGATAAGAACAATGTGGAAGTTTCTGTCATAACAGGATTAGGCTAAAGAAGTTGTCTCCATAAACAATATGGCAACTTGGGGAAGGGAACACAACTTTAATGATGTAATATTTTCCCCAAGGTCTTGACCATTGATTCACTTAAACTACATATTTCTCAACATGTGAATGAAGGAGCTGTCATCAAACATGTGAGAAATAGTCTAATTACCAGTCGATAATGAAAACTATTAACAGACGCGAAGGTGGTCACCGATAATGATGATGGTCCCTAAGATGCACAGTACAATCTAGTGAATGTGAATAAAATGAGTTGAAGTCGAACACTCGTTGAATCATTTGACTGGGAGCCAATGATGAAGACTCCTGATCAAACACAAGACTACCTGCCACTGATGTCTACAAGTATCTGGGTACTGATGGGTTTCTGGATCATCTTCCAAGATAAGATGTTGAAGTCGATAGGAAGAGATATGTTGAAAGGTAGGCACTGAGGCGTCCTACATCATTCAACACGAAACGGAAACGAAATGATTTTGTTTATGATTGAGATAATGAAGAATAAATGGGGATGTCGGACGACAAATAATTTCTGGCATAATGAGTGGTTTGGTTGATAACAGGAGTAGTAGATAGTGAGATCTACTTGAACAATAGAAGGAACTGTAACAGGGTACTAGGTAGTTGAGACTTAATGAAAACCAAAGAGTGTGTTAGCATTTTACTGATGTAAGGACACTGGGAGATGAAGGCTAATACTCATAGATGGTAGGGTTCAGCTAACTACGAAAGAGTTTTCTGGGAAGTGCCATGTTCAAGATTTTTTCTACCAAATTGACCTTTATGAAATGTAATAGAGGTAGTATCCATTGTATCCAAAATTTTTCCCCATCTGATTAAGTTTAACGAGTCCAGACGAGTAAACTTGGTGAATTTTTCATATTTAGAGATTTTGAAAAATATCATAAAAGAAAACTCTGTGCCCCGTCTGATTAGGTTTAACAAGTCCAGATAAGTAAACTCGGTGAATTTTTCATGTTTAGAGAGTCTGAAAAATGTCGTAAAATACAACTCCATTGGGGTACCTTTGTCATGTCTTGATAACCGGACATGAAAAAGGGAGAATAGTAAGCCCGAAACAGTTCATTTTCCATGAGTTAGTCCATCGAAGCCAGAAAAGTGAGAAATCTATGTTTGATGGATGTCTACCTCATTTTGTTATGAGTACGAGGAGAAGGAGTAAACTCAGTACTCTTTGTGAAATTTTTAACGAGTCCAACAGAGAAAAACTCGGTGCTCTCCGTGAAATTTTAACAAGTCACGCAGAGAAAAATCAGTTACCTCCGTGAAATTTTAACAAGTCACGCGGAGAAAACTCGGTTACTTTTTCGGTTTAAAATAGCTTTGAAAAAGCGGAAAATAATGGCTCCTTACTCTCTGTCATGGTAGTTTAGCGAGCTCGACAAATTCAACTCAGGGTTTTTTTAGTTTTATGAGCGAGAAAAAGGTCCCTAAAAAGAAAGCTCAGTGCTTCTTCATATCAGTTTTAACAAGTCTGAAGAAGAGAACTCTATGTTTTTCAGATTAATAAGCAAGAAAAAGACCATAAAAATAATGCTCGATATCAACTTCATATAAGTTTAACGAGTCCGAAGAAGGGAAATCGAGGTTTTTCGGATTAACGAGCAAGCAAAATACCATAAAACGAATGCTCGAGTAAACATGAGTATGTCTGCATATGAATCTTGATCACTCATCAGAACATCAGTAAAAAATCTCAATAGTTGCAACACATGTGTAGCAAGAATTCATGACTTTTTCCGACTAACTTAAGAGAGTCATGCCCCAGAATTGGCTATAAGAAGGTTGGAAGACCTTCATTTTAACTATTTTGAGTGTTGTGAAGGATCTCTGGCATGAAAAGGGGTGAAATCTTCAGCTAATGATTACGGTCAATCCGGGCAATGGTTTTCCTTCCCGTGAGATACAGGTAAGAGATAGAACCTCCTACTATCATTTAATTGCCTTTTTGTTAATTTTTGCTGGTTCAAAATGGAAAATTTGTGAGGCCCTAAAAAATGTTTGTGCCTAACGTGGGCCAGTAGTGTTAGAGCCGCGTTAAGCACACTTCCTATGAAGGGATGCTGCGTTAGCATGATCTGTTTCACACTAAGGCCAGCGTTAGGCGCACAACATTTTTTAGCAACTCATTTCCCATAATTTTGAAGTGGTCCAGGAAATTTTTAATCGGTTGAAAATGTTGCATTTGCAGGTATTCAGTTGTTAATCATGAGTATCTGGCGAGAGAGAGAACATGAATGGGAAGAACAAGAGATGATGACGGATACTGCAAGCTTGATGGCTCTCTATAGATGCGGATTGATAAAATGTGCCCTCTTAGAACTGATGAGGGGTCAAGAGGACCTCCTGAGGTGGCTAATCCAGCAATGGGACGAGCGGCACCATGTCTTTCAGATTGGGGGCAATGAGCTCTCAATCGAGAAGGATGATGTGTAATTTTTGACCCGCCTATCATGTCGTGGACCAAGGCCCAACTTGACGGGGTCCAGAGTTGACCCACGTTCCACTGCTAATCTGATTCTTGAGCATTACATACATGGCACTCAAGCTGTGAGCAACCGGGTACCGATCGCACGGGTGACTTTGAGACCAATGAGGTCTATATTATGGATGATTGTTCACTTGGCAGGTGCCAAGAGTCAGCATGTGGCCACCAAGGCCTAGATGCTCCTAGCCTTGGACTGTATGCAGCCTTAGTTTTTTTACTGGTGTGACGGAGTTGTTCGTCGGGTCCAGCAGAGCTTACCGCATGTAAGACCCATACCCAAAGAGAGTTTTGGTATGGTACACTGATTGTCTCTTTCTTACTGGAGCGGGTACCATTGATGAGGCCCAGGATCGTTATTGCGCCATTGGGCCCACGCGAGCCGAGGCAGGCTCGGTGGGCAGCCTTGCTTCCGCGGACTGGAGAGGGTCCCATCCGCCACTGTTTTGATGATGGATTTTTTGATTGGCTGAACTCCCAGGTTATTATTATTGAGGATTATCCCTATGCAGGGATGAACTTCACAGGTGATCCAAAGTTATCACTGCCCCTTATTACCCAGTGGGGACTCGATGGTAAGAAGGAAATGATCAGTGTATTTCAAGAAAGTACTTTGTTTTTTGTCTTTTGAATGTTTATGTAATTTTTTTTGTTTGAAACATAGGGTGAAAATTATGTTTTGACATGAAGCGTTGTTTTCTTGACACAGATGTGGCACCTGTCCGTTCAATTGGGGCCCCTCGCTATACACATCGAGGATTGCAGCTACCCGTGGCTGGCGCATCAACAGAGGATGTGGAAGCCGTTGAGGATGATGATGCGCAGGTTTTACATGAACTCTCCAAAAACCTGGAGGGTTTGAGTATGGGTATACCACCCCTTCCTATGTGGGAGGTTCTAGTTCGTTTGCAGCGGCATACCGTAGGTGTGCTGGAGAGATACCTGGTGCCTCTGAGGAGGATAGCTAGAGCAGTTGTATGTTACCATGATCATCAGGCCTAGCTAGTGGAGTGGATGTATTAGTGTCAGAGTGTGGCTTAGTATAGCCAAATTTTTGTAAAACACCTAAGTTTTGGAAGATTTTTTGATGTAACTATTGTACTGGACATGACATATATATATATATATATATATATATATATATATATACATACATACATACATACTTTTTGGTTATTTTGTGTTTTTTGATTTTTTATGTATTTTCAATGGGATAAAAATATATATACTCATGAGTAAATCTTTTACAGCAAATGTGAAAAATTCCAATCTAACACATAGTTTGCCAAAGAATCGGCTAATGCATTAAATTCTCTAGGAACGTGCAAAAATGTGATTGTTTGAAATTGATGTTCTAAAATTTGCACCCTTAAAAAATAACGTAAAAATACTGTATGACGGACACGGTAATGATTGTTTAACTGCATAATGACAAGTTGGGAATCCAACCTAACCACTAAATTGGAGATGTCACGAGATGCCGCTTCTGTGAGGAGTTGGATCACTGATATGTACTCGGCAACATTATTGGTGGCACTACCTAGGAAGATTCCCCCAGAACCAAGAAGGTCTGACTCAGGAGTGTAGAGAACCGAAGCAGCTAAAGCAATGTGTCTAGTGTGATGACTAGCACCGTCCGCATATCCGACGTATGATAAGGAGGGTGACGGCATCTGTGTGAAAGAAAAAGATTATATATGAGAAAAAAAACCTCAAAAACCAAAAAATATCTAGAAACATCAAAATAATAGGCAAAACTTATATACATAAAATTACAAAGCATATGCCTAGTGCGAAACTAGGAAAAATACTTATTTAGATAGAGCCCGTTGTGGGGCTCTGCGAGTGGAATTCCATTACAATCCTGAAGTTCATAAGCCCCTTTTGAGAGGACTTTAGTGACGATGTAAGGACCAAGCCATAATGGTTGGAGCATTCCTGCCCCCAAGAGGTCATGTTTATGATCATAGAGTAGAACAAGATCACCCTCTTGGAAAGAACGAGGCTTGACAGATTTGTCGTATTGAGCTTTGACTCGGTGCTAGTGAGCTTCGAGTGTTAGTGTAGCATCTCGACAAGTTTTGTCCAAATGATCGAGTGAGAGCAAGCACTCTTCTATGGCGGTGGTGCCAAGAAGGAGTTCAACGACGAGTTTGAGTGATGGAATTTCGCACTCGATTGGCAGTAATGCCTCCAGGCTGAATGCAAGTTGAAATGGCGTGAAGCCTGTGGCAGTTTTGACTGACGTTCGGTATGCCCATAACGCAGAATAAAAATTTCGATGCCATGTGGTTTTATGATTTCTGACCAGTCGACAAATCATGGTTTTGAGGATGCCATTTACGGCTTCGACTTGACCATTGGCTTGAGGATAATAAGACGAAGATTGATCTTGACGAAAACCTACCATGGATGTTAATTTGGTCATCATATGATTCTGAAAGTGGGATCCATGATCTATGAAAATAGATAGGGGTACATCGAACCGACAAATTACCTGATTGAACAGGAAGAGAGCAGCAATTTTTCCGTCGGCCTTGAAAGTGGGAATGGCTTCTGCCCATTTCGTAAAATAGTTGACCGCAACCACGATGTAGTTGTGTCCATTTTTCGAAGTGGGATTGCAGGTGATGAGTTAATTCCCCATTTAGCGAAAGGAACAATGGAGATAACTGGATGAAGGGGGGCAAGATGAGCACGCATTTTATTTGTGAAAATTTGACATGGATGGCACTTCTGGACCACTGCAATGTAGTCTTTAAACAAAGTGGGCCAATCTTAACCTGCGCGCAGGATTTTTTGGGCAGTAGCTATGCCCGAAAGATGACCACCGCATGCCCCAGTGTGGCAGTCATTCAGAACATGTTCTTCTTCATCGAAAGTGAGACAACATCGAAGAATGGTATCGACACCACGGCGATATAATGTATCGTTTAGCACGAGTTAGTGCTTTGCCTTGTGGTGGATACGATGACGGTCGTCGGACGTGAGAATTGGGCAGAAGCGTTGGGTTTGTAGGTAGACCAAAATGTCTCCATACCATGTGTTAGCACCCTGTAATCAGCAATATTGGAAAATTCCAATCACAGAAGCAACATCATTTCAGCCACTTTGGGATTTTAGGATCTAGCCCTCCTGAATCCGGAGAGGGATCTCTCCAATAAGTGCAAAGATTGGATTTGTCTTTGAAGTTTTGGGTAATGATATTAGGCTAGTTATGAAGTTCGTGGGTTTTTTTTTGTTTTTTTATGGTTGAGCATGATTATTGTTTGAGGTGGAAAGTTCTAAGTGCAAAGAGTTTCAAAGGTGAGAAGTTGCAAGAAAATATAACAAGCTTTGGCCAGGAAGATAGATAATTGTAGGTTTTAGTCCATTGGGCTATGGAGTCATAATAGGGTTTAATTGAAACAGCAAGGGGCAAGAGTGGTCCATGGGGCAAGTCATCTATGTCTAAGGATCTCTTTAAAGTTTTATTTATGCAATGAAATGATACAAAAATAAGGGGAATTAAACAGATGACGAACAAAGAGTAGCCTAGGATCTGGTAAGTACTTTGAAACTAGCCAGCCTTTGACAAACACTTAAGAAAGACATGAAAGTAATTTAGGATCTGGTAAGTACTTTTAAACGAGCCATCCTTTGATACAATTTAAATAGAAAACATATAAAACAGAGGGAAACACAAATGATAACAAAGGATGGTCTAAGATCTGGTAAGTACTTCTAAACTATCCAGGTTTTAACACATTCCAAGGGAAACATTCAGATAGTATTTGAAGATAAAACTAGGACCAGGGCACACCATATCTTCCTTAGTTCATCTCTACTTAACATGAAATGAAAGTAACATTCAAGAACAATATTCAGCTAAAACAATAAGACGAGGGAACACCAACATTCCTATGCTTAAACTGAATTAAATCATTCCTAAATAACACAGATTGGAAGCAAACATTCAGATAAAGATTTTCAGTCAGAGAAGGGTACTGATATACAGTACGTCCTAACTCTATGCATGTTGTTCTTTATAAGGGAAGATGAAAACAGTGAAAAAAGAAACAAAATAACAAGTCACAATGAGAAAAACATCACCATCAACATAGACTAGGATCCCATAAATCAGCTTGTATTGGTGCTCCAAACCAGTTACAGCTTTAAGTCCAATGCTTTAGTTAAGAAATCATCTACACATCTCAGCCTAAATTATCTATCACAAGCAGAGCGCCAAGGGCCAGTGAACACTATTTACAAGTATAAGTCTCAAGCTCAATTAGATTTCAATGTTCAGTAGCCAACTCAACCAACCCCTCTCTCATCTTCTGCAGTAGTATTTATAGAAGAATGATGAGGTGAGATTTGATAAAAGATCTCTAAAGATATTTAATACAGACTTAATGGCTTCTCGGCCTTTGGGGGGATCAATGAAGAAGCTTACATAGGTGTCTTCTGTATTAAATAATTTACATTAAGATTTAAGCTCGGTGGGAGCTTTTCTTGACTTTTGAGGCTCTGTGTAGTGTCAAAGTAACTCTGCTTGATATTTTGTCATTAAGTTGTTTGCAGAATTTACTCTCTAGCTGCGCTTGAGACAAATATTTGATCCTGATCAATAACTTCGACCTCTGATATGAATGCTTTGAGGCATAAGTAGCACTGTGGTAGCTGGGAGGAATCGATTTGCCTCAGTTGTGGCGGTGGAAGCTTTCTGTCTGATGAACCTTTATGAATTTTCTTCTAACCATGTATTAATTGGGGATTAGGATTTGGATAAACCATCTTAGACATAATCCCCACATATCTGTCTTCAATCTTCTGTTCTGGTATATTTCTATCTTTGACACTAATATTCTTTGATTTGTGCTTGATTCACTGTGTTTGCTGGTGTGCAGGGCTGTGAAGGGGTGATATGGCATCAATGCTTCATGAAACACCGATGAAACATGGAGTTTAAACCCTGCGAATGATTATCTTTGATGAATCAAAGGCAGGAGGATCGTCACCCCCAGCCTTTGAATTTTCTTCAACATGGCAGAAAAACCATTTAAACCCTGCAAAATACAACAAACATTATGAAATCCTGCAGATATAGGTTTACTGTTTTGGAAGGACATGTGGGGAGAGCATGGCCATTGGATGGCATCATCCAATAGTTGAGATTGAACAGAAGAAGTCAAAGGGGAGGCGGAAGAAGAATTTAAATCAGAGCTGTCGATCGCACAAAGATCAATGGTCGGGAGTGGAGGTGAATAAATAACGTGAAGGGTTCACATTATTCAGAAAAATAAAATAAAAAGCGGAGAAAAAGGTTTAAAACCTTTGTTTCAGCGAAAAATGGTTGAAACATGAGTGGGGAGCTCAGGACGAACGTGGGTCATCGGATGAGATCAGCCCACGCAATCAACGGTGGATATTGGGTACCGCAAAACCTTAGAAACATGCCTGGAATTCAAACCTTTAATAAAACCTTACTGAATAAAATTCCTGGGTTCGCATTGGGTGACTGTGCGAGGAACCCATGGAGATCCACTCCAATTAGAATCTGCTGCGTGGATGATGATGTGGCATTGGGGACCACCGGCACTTGCGGGACCATTGACTTCCGCTGTGGAAGAGGGGACCGGGGCGATGGAATGTGGGCCATCGATTTGCAGATGAGATCGATAGTAGAGATGTTTTAAATAACTGCGTCATACCTTCGCTTATTGCATGGGATTCTTCAGAGCGTGATCATCGTCCAATGAGTGGCCTTAGATTGGACGGCGCGCCTTGATATCGCGCTCACTCCGCATCCGACCTTTAATGCGCGATGAGGGTGGTATTTCAAAAGGCTTGAGGCCACGTGTCGACCGGTGGAAATGATCGCTGTGAAATGGAAAAAACCGCCTCCCTCTCAAAAGCAGTGCGATGAATCCCACTCGATTTTGAATAGTTAATGATTGAAAACATTTAAAACCCAAAAAATTAATATAACAAAGGTTTAAGCTTTGGGGGCAGAAACTATATTTTCAATATAGATCGGCACCCGTCTGCGGGGCCATGGGTTATATGGAAAGTAATACGACCGAGGGTTATAACGCGCGGGGCTAATCAACATCGTAGCTTTTACCATGGCAAAATATTTATGCGCTCAGCTGTTTGTGATGCGATAGGTGCTTAGATGGCTAGCGCTTGGTTCCATCACCAAGGCATGTGTAGTGGAAATGGTTAAGGACTTAGCCCAAGGGGACCTAAACCTTTACACAGAAATATGTATTTTTTTGAAGTTTTCAACGTTTTTCAAGGGTTGTGAGAGTTTCAATAAGGCACACAAAGGGTCTTAAACCTTATCAAAGGGGTTTTGGTGGAGGGGAAGGAGAAAACTATGAAAATGAAGGATTTTGATGAGAATGAAAAGGGTAGAAAATGAGGTTAGTTGTTTAATGGAGGAAGGGGAAAATTGGATTTTGCAACAGTCTCTCATGAAATCAGAAGAATTCTAGAGTATAAATGGGCACAGTAGGGAATATTTTGGACAGAGGCATGAGGCCTTCAAGAGTCTTCAGGAGCCAACACTTTTTGCAATAAAATTTGTTCCTTGAAGGCTCCAAAAATGATTTAGCCACCTTTTGGTATAATAAATTTTATAGGTGGCTAACAGTGGCTCCACTTGGGGATGGTGCCTTCTTGAAGGCATCAAGAACTTCAGACTTGATTTCTCTGGGAAGCTGACCTGTGCCTCATCCATTGGGATACTCTTCCTTTCCTTGTATGATATTCTTTTGCTCTGAAAACATATTAGCAGCCATAAAAACAATGAATCTTTCATCAACAAGCTTTCTACCTACCCAATCCTGCAGTTCTAACATTTTTTCTTCTTTAGAGTGCACTTGGATTGGAAAACTCTTTCACAACATTTTATTCTTTCAAAATCAAGAAATATAATCTATTTATACTCCTTATTTCTCCATGGACTCAGATTAAACTATTGAGCCCATATGATTCTCTACCTAATCTACCATATGTTGGGATTAAACTGTCCAATAGACTTTATTCTCTACATTCTACAAGAGAAATTTAAAAAGAAATCAAGTCAGGGTTGAACAGTCTAACCTAATGCTAGTCTATGGCATAAAAACAAGCTGCACATAGACATTAGTTTGCACAAAATTTTAAAACAAAATGGAAGGCTTGAGATTTGAAAATTCAAAGAATTTCCTTCACCCTTTTTACATCTTTGTTTTGACTCTTGCTTTGAGTTGTCTTTCCTTTGTCAACTGGTTCAGATTTTGAGCTAATTGGAACCAGATTTACATCTTTCTTGACTCAGAATTTGAAACAGATTTGATTCATTCTCTTACTTGTAAACTCAGGTTCAGATTTTGAGCATGTTTGAACCTTTAATTTCTATCCTAATCTATTTACTAATAAGCCAAGATTAAACAGCTTGGCAAATCAAATTCACTATCCTATCAGCAGAAAATCTAAAAATAATTAGTCAAGATTAGGTTTTTTGACTAGCTAGGAGTGTGTTTTTCAGGAGTGGCATTTGAGCTTTCACACTTTCAAAATTTTTCCTCTTTTTTGGTATGGGGCTATACCTTTTTTTTTTTTCACAGTCTACCCTCTTTTCTTTCTTTTCTTTGTTTTTGTATTTTTTGATTTTTTATAACTTTGAATGCAATGATGGGTGGAATATTTACAATGAGAAAAAGATAAAAAGGCTTTCAAAACATGACATGGATCAAGAGAAGTAATGTTTGAGCATCCTGCCATTGATAGGACCCCCAAACAGTTCTGCTCCATTCGACTCCTCCAAGAAAAATGCATTGTTACCAGCAGCTGAATGGATAGAGTAAGGGCCAAGACATAAGTTGTCAAATTTTTCGTGCTTGCCCTTGTCTTCCCTCCTTGAGTCCCACTTTAAAACTTTGTCCCCAATATTGAAATTTGTAGCCTTCATTCTTCTGTCAATGAGATTTTTAATGCTGTCCTGCTTCTGTAATGCTTTGTTATAAACCTCCTCTCTAGTTTGCTAAAGATGAATAGTCTGATTTATTCTTCTGATCATGTCATTATATTCAGTTTGCAACTCTTGAATCAACTTCATCATTGGTACACCAAGGTTGTTTGGAAAAATTGCATCAGTACCATACACAAGCTGGAAAGGTGACATGCCAATAGATTTCTTCAAAGTCAATATGTCAGCCCAAAGTGCATGAACTAGCTTTGTGTGTCAAGACTTTTTGTTGTCCTCCAACAGTTTCTTGATTATGTTCACTAAACTCTTGTTTGAGGATTCTGCAAGTCCATTACCTTGAGGGTAATAGGCTGTGGAATGCCCCAATGTTATCTGATATCTGTGACAAAATTCAACCATCTTCTTTGATCCAAATGCTGCTGCATTATTAGTGATGATCTTGGTAGGGCAGCCAAATATGGAGAGAATGTTAGTCCCCATGAATTTTATAATAATAGAATCATTGGCCTGCCTACAAGATATGGCTTCTATCCACTTAGTGAAATAGTATGTGGCAGTGAGAATCCATCTATGCTGAGCAGAATATGGTGGATGGATTTCTCCTATGAAGTCAAGTCCCCACTGTTGAAAAGGGGCTTCAACAATGATTGGATGCAGAGGAAGAGGTAGCATCTTTCTTTTGCCTTCAAATAGTTGACACTTATGACAGGCGATTATCATCTTGTGTACATCATGAAAAAGAGTAGGCTAGAAGAAACCAACCCTCAAGATTTTGTTGGCTGTTGTTTTCCAGTACAAATGACCTCCACACTCTCCTTCATGGAACTCGTGCTTAACCTTCTCTACATCAAACTCAGGAAAAAATTTAAGAAATACGCCACTTGCATTTTTCCAATAAAGACATCTATCTATAATGCAATAGTTTACAGCTTTTAACTTTAGAAACCTCACCTTCGTTTTTGTCAAACCAGAAGGTGTATTTAAATTAAGCAAAACATAAATAATATCAGCATACCAAGAGGATTTCATAAAATGGTCTTCAACAATGGGAGTTGAGATTTCCTCTCGATCATCCAAAGCATCAATCATATTTATATCAAGAACTTCAAAATTGGATTTAGCCATTAATCTATCTAGACCTTGGCCTTTGACCAGCTTAGTGGGTTTTATCTGTAAATCATATTCAAGGATAAAAACAATCCACTTACCTCTCTTACCATCTGGGTCCTGTGTTAGAATGTCTTTAACAACTGAATTTGGGACAAAGGAAATGATGTGTGAATGAAGGATGTATACTCTAAATTCTTTCAAAGCTTTAACCAAAGCAAAAGCTTGCTTCTCCATAATGTTATACTTCAGAGGGGCATATCTCAATGCCTTGCTAAAGAATGCAATAGGTTGCTCTTGTCCTTCTGGATTTTTTTGTAACAGGATAGCATCTATGGTATGTTCTAATGCGAATGAAAAAATATAAAAATCTTTTGAAAAATCAGGACTTATTAGAACTGGTGTTTTGGTTAACGCTTGTTTCACCAGCTCAAAGGACTTCTTTGCTTCCAAGGTCCATTTTACCCCTTGCTCCTTCTTCAACATGTTTGTGATATTCCTAAGGAGCTCAGCTAAGTTGGGGATGAACCTTCTAAAAAATTTAATCTGTCCTATGAAAGATTGCAACTCCTTGATGTTTCGAGGATGAGAGATTTGCAATATGGCCTCAGTCCTTTTGAGATCTATCTTAATACCCTCTTCTGAAATGATGTGTCCAAGAAGTTTACCTTCTTGGAGCCCAAATAGTGTCTTCTTAGGGTTTAAATATATCCCAAACTTTCTGCATCTCTCTAAAACTTTTCTTAAATGTTCTAAGTGCTCTTCATCTGTTTTTGAAAACATAGTGACATCATCAAGGTATATAATGATGAAGAAGCCTAGTTCTTCCGAGAATGCTATGTCCATGGCTCTTTGAAAATTTTCTCCAGCATTCATTAGACCAAACGGCATTTTCAAAAACATGAAAGTGCCCCATGGTGTAGTAAAGGTTGTCTTTAATTGATCAGCAGGGTGAACTAAGATCTGATTGTACCCTGAGTAGCCATCAAGCAAAGAAATTCTTCTAGACCCTACCACCCTTTGTAAAATATGATCCATCTTGGGCAAAATGGTAGTTGTCCTTTAATGAAGCTTTGTTTAAGTCTCTAAAGTCTATACAAAGCCTGATCTCTCCAGTTTTCTCCCTAACCGACACTAGATTAGACACCCACTCAGAATATCTAATAGGGACAATAATACCAACATCGTACATTTTCATGATCTCCTTCTGAACCAAGGGCAACTGGACAGGGTTTATTCTGCTTAGTTTTTGTTTGAATGGTTTTTTATTTTATTTGAAGGGAATTTTGTGATGTATTATTTCAATGTCATAGGATTTAAGATATTCGTCACTCCATGCAAAAACATTAGAAAACTCTTTAAATAGCTCTATGTATTTGAGTTTAATGTGAGTTGGTAAAGTTTTAGACAGGTTGATCATTTTCGGTTTAAACTCACTGCTTATATTGAATTCTTCCACTTCAGTCTCTACAGGTTCCAGTTTTGGCTTCTTGGCCACATCCTTAAAATCAAACAACTCTTCTAAAGGGGCCAGACCGCTTGGAAAACTTTGATCTTTAGAGGGTAGAGTTTCTAACTCCTCTGTTTCTAACTCTTCCTTGAATTCTATTTTGTTTTTAAGTTTGTTGTTCAGAAATTTAATATTGATAAGCTCAGGAGACAACTCTTCTTCACCAAGAAAATTTTCTTCACTACAGTTTGTTTCATAATCTGAGTCCGAACTGTGTAGTTCGAATTCATTTCTAAATTGCATGAAGTCTTGTATTTGTTTGTCTCCGTCAAACACCTGCCAATAATTTTCATTATCAGGCACGGCTGGTCTAAATTTTATCTGAGTTTTGCAGTCTTTGGTTTCATATGGTGTGAAGCATGTTCTAGTTGCAAAGAATAAATTGTGGGCAGCAATATTTCTTTTTCTCGAGACAAAAATCAGTTTGGACTCCTCGAATGTTTTCAAAAGGTCCATGACATCATTTTGGTAGGCTCTAAGTCTGGGATGATTTGCGTTATACTCCCCATTGATTTTCCTAATGAATAACTCTGAATCTTCATATAAATTGATTCTTTTGGCTCCTAACTTTTTCAACAATTGTAAGCCTAAGAGAAGGGATTCATATTCCGCTATGTTGTTAGAACATTGAAAGTTTAATTTGTAGGAAATGCTTTCTATGTGGTTGTTTTCAGTGTTGCAGATCCAGACACCCACACCAACATTAGTTATAGTGCATGACCCTTCAAAATACATACTCCATAGAGGATTTTTTTCGGTTTCATCTTGGTTACTGTCCTTTTCAACTACCGTGCTTTCTGATTATTGATGAATATCAACACTTAGTTGAACTTGTTCTAACTCCTCAGATATTTTATTGGGTTTAGGACTGCTTTCTTGAATCTGAATGTTTAAAATCAAAGTACACATGATTTTTAGCTCAAGACCTGTGTTTTGTTTCGAATATTTTCAAATGCAGCAAAATTTTTAGACACTCCTGCATTATCTTCTTCCTCCTCTCTATCTGTCATTAAATCAGACAAGGTCACTTGTTCACTGAAAGTTTCATCATTGAAAAGGATATATGAATCCAGGCCTGTGTTTACAGAATACAGAGGAGAATTTTGTGGTCTGTCTTGACTTGTAACTGTGTATTGCATACGAGACTCCCTGTAAAGTCTTCTAGTCTGATTGAAATAGAGATAGTCGCATAGGTCATATCCATTTGCATAGTCCCTTGTAACTTAGCCCCCCAAGATATTGATAATAACATTCAATACTTTGGGGGTACATCAACCACAACAATATCCATTACTAAGCATTTGGCTGGAATCTGGGCTAAGTTAACAAAGAGGTCTTTGATTAATCCTAAACATTTTACTCTACTTGATTCAAAGGAGTAAAGGTCTTTGTAAGGTCTAGTGATTTCAAGGCCTAGGCTCTCCATGACAGCTTTGGGAATTAAATTATGAGAGGCGCCTGAATCATGCATAGCATTGTGCAAAATTTTGTCACGAATGTTTAAACTTACATAAAAGGGAGGAACATGTCCCTCTTGATATCGACCTTCAATCTTAGGACCAAAAATAAGCTCTAGCTGGTCATCGTTAAGATTGACTGTATCTTCATTTTATTCTATATTTAAAGCCTTAAAAACTTGGGTCCTATATACATTTTGGGTAGCTAACTCAGTGAGGGGAACAGAGATTTTGATCTTTGAAATTTCCTGCTCTAAGCTGAAAGGAGTTGGGTTCTTCGAAGAACTTGTCTCAATCTTACTAGCTACTAGTCTATCAGCAACATCAGCTTGCTGATTTGTTTTATTTATATTTGAAAGAATGGTTTTAACAGGAGTACTAGCTGAAGTGTTAGTACTACTAAGGTCTGCACTCTGTTTTTCACTATTTTGAGTGCATTTCTCTCCACCTTTATCAGAATTAACAGTCACTGTTTTGTCCTTTTGTTTGACAACTTTAGGCTTAGTTGCAGTGCTGTTTTGTGAAGATTTGTCAGAGGTTTTTTTGTTGAGAGTTTGTTGATTGGTTTTGCTTCTAAGGTCATATTCTCTTTGAGACTCTATGATGACATTTTCCATGTCTTGATAATAAATTTCATCATCATCTCTTCCATCATCATAAGGCATATAAAGACCTTGTTTTCTATCGTAATGAATCTCAAAGTCATCATCATCTACCCCCAACATGTTGATATCATCTTCCTTTGTTATCTCATCTATTTCCTTAACCTCACTTACATAGTTTTGATGAAAGGGAGGAGTGATCTGTTGATCATCTTCCCTGGGTCTGTTTGGAGGTTGGTTCCTTCTGAAATTTTGATTCTGGTTCTGGTTCGTATTTTGAGGAGCAGTTTGGTTTTGGCTGGCTTGTGCTCTCTCAAGGATGCTCATTTTATTTATCATCTCTTCCATCATTCTCTCTATCTTTGAGTTGGAAGTAGAGGGTGTAGATTCCTCTCTGAAGGACACTCTCTTTTCATTTTTCATTCTTTCTCTCTTCTCCATCAAGTTGACTTCCATAGAAAGAGCTCCTTTTTGCATCTCTTCAAGAGTTGCAGGATCTCTCTCTCTCAGTTGATAGGCCATCTCAGGGTCAAAACCTTCAGGAAAATTGTTCAAAGCTGAGCCTTGTGGAGGTTTTAGATCTGGGGAAATTGCATTATATACAATGTTAAATCTGGTACAATAAGCTTGTACACTTTCCCTGATGTTTTTATGAAGGTTCTTTTAATCAGAAAGGACCTGGAGAGGATTCTTCTTTACTTCCCATTTGTTTAAGAATTTCTGATGGAAGGCTTGGAGATCGTTGATACTATGGGGGGTTAAGCATTTAAACCATTTTCTTACTTCTCCCCCCAAACTTTGAGAAAATAATCAAAGCTTGACAGAATCATCATCAATTTCATTTCTATCGAAGTAGTCATTCATCTTATCCACATGTTGTGATGTCGTTGCAGCATTGCCAGCATCATATAATGGAATTTTAGGCTAATAGTCCTGTGGAAGGTTGACTAATGGTACAGGAAGGACTAAGGGAGAATACCATGCTGCCATGATATGTGGTGGAGGTGGATTTACAAGAGGTGGATTTACAAGAGGGAAAGTGGGTTGGAATGGAGTGGTTTGAATAGTGGATGAAGGGTGAGCAAAAATGGATGGACCAAGAGTAGATTGCTGAGCTGATCTTGGATGAGAGACACCCAAGTTGTGAAGGAAATGTAAATCAGGAGGTGTTGTTTCCCTACTACCAGGATGTTCACTTGTTTCAGGAGATGAAAGTGAAGACTCAGAATATAACTGATATAAATCATCAAGAGACCTGGTTCTAAAGGGATTTACTAAGTCAACTTGTGATTGTTGTAAAGCTGAAAGATGTTTAGGAACTGAATTAGCTCTTAAGGGTGAACTGAAAACATTTGATAATTTAATCCTAGGAGACTTCCTAAGGATACTTTCTGGGTTATCAACTATCTCAGGTGGATCAGGGTCAGGGCAGGCTCTAGTATGAATCTTTCTAGGAGCCACTATGATGTGTTTTTCAGACCCAAATAAATAAGAAAAGTTTAACCAGGTATGAAAGTCTTTAAAAGGTCAACTAATATGTTTACAAAAATTCTAATCCAACAGTCCTCTAACTGAGTTTGAATGATATTACAATGATAAGGTTTCTTCCCAGTGGAGTCTTAAGGTCTGTTTAGGATTTTGGAGTCGCCAAGTGGATTTTTTAGCTCCTAAGGAGGTAAAAGGTTTTATGGTCCACCACCAAGTTTATTTGATACCAATCTGAAATATTTTTGGATTTTATGAGTTAGTTTTCAGTTGTGTGGTTTCTAATAATGTCCTAAATCTGTTTCAAAACTTAGCTACAATTATGAGACAAAGACAACACACTCTTATGGCTAAGCCAGCTGATCTTTCAAGGTTAGATAAAATTTTATGAGAATCCTAGGGTTTACCTAGTTTGTCACTAATTCAAACAAGTTTCATCATGATTACCATTTCTTGGTAGTGCTTGAAAAGGCTACTTTTACTCACAAGGTTGTATGAAGTTTTTAAGGGAACCTAAGGTGAAAATTCAACTTCAAGTCCCCAGCGGAGTCACCAGAAATGTTAGCACCCTGTAATCAGCAATATTGGCAAAGTATGATCACAAAAACAACATCATTTCAACCACTTTGGGATTCTAGGATCTAGCCCTCCTGGATTCGGAGAGGGATCTCTCCAATAAGTGCAAAGATCGGATTTGTCTTTGAAGTTTTGGGTAATGATATTAAGCTAGTTATGAAGGTCGAGGGTTTGTTTTTGTTTCTGGATGGTTGAGCATGATTACTGTTTGAGGTGGAAAGTTATAAGTGCAAGGAGTTTCAAAGGTGAGAAGTTGCAAGCAAATAGAACAAGCTTTGGCTAGGAAGATAGATAATTGCAGGTTTTAGTCCATTGGGCTATGGAGTCATAATAGGGTTTAATTGAAATAGCAAGGGGCAAGAGTGGTCCATGGGGCAAGTCATATATGTCTAAGGATCTCTTTAATGTTTGATTTATGTAATTAAATGATACAAAAAGAAGGGGAATTAAACAGATGATGAACAAAGAGTAGCCTAGGATCTGGTAAGTACTTTGAAACTAGCCATCATTTGACAAACACTTAAGAAAGACACGAATGTAAACTAGGATCTGGTAAGTAATTTTAAAATAGCCAACCTTTCATAAAATTTTAGTAGAAAAGATATAAAAACAGAGGCAAACACAAATGATAACAAAGGATGGTCTAAGATCCGGTAAGTACTTCTAAACTAGCCAGCTTTTAACACATTCCAAGGGAAACATTCAGACAGTCTTTGGAGATAAAACTAGGACCAGGGCACACCATATATTCCTTAGTTCATCTATACTTAACATGAAATGAAGGTAACATCAAAGAACAATATTCAGCTAAAACAATAAGACGAGGGAACGCGAACATTCCTATGCTTAAACTGAATTAAATCATTCCTAAAGAACACAAATTGGAAGAAAACATTCAGATAAATATTTTCAGTCAGAGAAGGGTATTGATATATAGTAGGTCATAAATCTATGCATGCTGTTCTTTATAAGGGCAGATGAAAATAGTGAAAATAGAAACAAAATAACAAGTCACAATGAGAAAAACATCACCGTCAACATAGACTAGGATCCCATAAATCAGCTTGTATTGATGCTCCAAACTAGTTACAACTTTAAGTCCAATGATTTAGTTTAGCAATCATATACACATATCAGCCTAAATTATCTATCCCAAGAAGAGCTCCAAGGGCCAGTGAACACTATTTACAAGTAGAAGTCTCAAGCTCAATTATATTTCAATATTCAGTAGCCAACTCAACCAACCCCTCTCTCATCTTCTGCAGTAGTATTTATAGAAGAATGAGGAGGTGAGATCTAATAAAAGATCTCTAAAGATATTTAATACAGAATTAATGGCTTCTCAGTGTTTGGGGGCCTCAATGAAGAAGCTTACATATGTGTCTTCTATATTAAATGATTTACATTAAGATTTAAGCTCGGTGGGAGCTTTTCTTGACTTTTAAGGCTCTCTGTAGTGTCAAAGTAACTCTGCTTGATATTTTTTCATTAAGTTGTTTGCAGAATTTACTCTATGGCTGAGCTTGAGACAAATATATGATCCTCATCAATAATTTCGGCCTCTGATTTGAATTCTTTGAGGCACAGGTGGTACTTTGGTAGCTGGGAGGAATCGATTTGCCTCAGTTGTGGTGGTGGAAGCTTTCTGTCTGATGAAACTTTATGATTTTTCTTCTAACCATGTATTAATTTGGGATTAGGCTTTTGATAAACCATATTAGATGTAATCCCCATAGATCTGTCTTCAATCTTCTATTCTAGTATATTTTTTTCTTCAACACTGATATTATTTGATTTGTGCTTGATTCGTTGTGTTTGTTGGTGTACAGGGCTGTGCAGGGGTGATATGGAATCAATGCCTCATGAAACACTGATGAAACGTGGAGTTTAAACCCTATGAATTATTCTCTTTGATGAATCAAAGGTAGGAGAATCACCACCCTCAGCCTTTGAATTTTCTTTAGCATGGTGGAAAAACCATTTAAACCCTGCAAAATACAACAAACATTATGAAATCCTGCATATATAGGTTTACTGATTTGGAAGGACATGTGGGGAGAGCGTGGCCATTGGATGGCATCATCCAATGGTTGACATTGATCAGAAGAAGTCAAAGGGGAGGCGGAAGAAGAATTTAAATTGGAGCTGTCGATCGCGCAAAGATATACGGTCGGGAGTGGAGGTGAATAAATAATGTGAAGGGTTCACATTATTCGGAAAAATAAAATAAAAAGTAGATAAAAAGGTTTAAAACCTTTGTTTCGGTGAAAAATGGTTGAAAAAGGAGTGGGGAGCTCGGGACGAATGTGGGCTGTCGGATGAGATCGGCCCACGCGATCAACGGTGGAGATTCGGTACCGCAAAACCTTAGAAACATGCCCCGACTTCAAACTTTTAATAAAACCTTTCTGAATAAAGTTCCCATGTCCGCATTGGGTGACTGTGCGAGGAACCCATGGAGATCCGCTCTAATTAGAATCTACTGTGTGGATGTTGATGTGGCATTGGGGACCACCGGCACTTGCGGGACCATTTACTGCCGCTGCGGAAGAGGGGACCGGGGTGATGGAGTGTGGGCCCTCGATCTACATATCAGATTGATGGTGGAGATGTTTTAATTAACCGCGCCATACCTTCTCTTATCGCATGGGCTTCTTCAGAGCATGATCACCGTCCAATGAGCGGCCTCAGATCAAATGACGCACCTCGATATCACACTCATTCTGCATCTGACCTTTAATGCGCGATGAGGGCGCTATTTCAAAAGAGCTTAAGGCCACGTGTCGACCAGTGGCGATGATCACTGCCAAATGGAAAAAAATGCCTCCCTCTCAAAAGTGGTGCGATGAATCCTGCCCGGTTTTGAATAGTTAATGATCGAAAACATTTAAAACCCAAAAATTTAATATAACAAAGGTTTAAGCTTTGGGGGCGGAAAATATATTTGCAATACGGCTCGACGCCCGTCTGTAGGGCTGTGGGTTATATGGAAAGTGTTAGCCACCTATAATATTTTGTTATACCAAAAGGTGGCTAAGATCTTTTTTGAGCCTCTAAGGAACAAATTTTATCACTAAAAATTTGTTGGCTCTTGAAGTCTCTTTAAGGCCTCATGCCTCTGTCCCAAATCCTCATTACTATTCCTATTAATTTTGCTGATTTCCTGTAAGAAACTGCTGAAGAAACCATCATTTTTCCCCTTTCTCCCACTCATAGCTAACCTTCATTTTCTCCCCCTTTTTTCTCCATATTATTCCTCTACTTTTCATAAGTTTCTCCCTCCATTCGTGAAAATCCTCCTGACATGGTTTAAAACTTCTTCTTGAGCTGTGCCAAAACCCCCAAATCCATTTAAAACCTTGAAATTTTTCATAAAAAAAAAAGTTTTATTGCTATGGACCTAAGCCCCTTGGGCTAAGTCCTAAACCACTTCCCCCCACATGCCCATGTGTCAAAACCAAACGCCAAAGCTTTTCGATGCTAATCGCATCGCAAATATCCAAGGGTGCATATCTTTGAACCATTACAAAACTCCGATTGCGATTAGCCTTTCATATAAAACCCCCGATCATATTATTTTCTCATATAACCATAGAGCCTGCCTTGGCGCCTAAAGCTTGTAATATTCCATTCCCAAGTACAGATTTCCTTTATAAACCCAAAAACCCACTTCCCGAAGTTTTAAATTAAAAAGTTAAAATCACGTGATAAATATAAATGGGTTGATTGAAAAGAGCCGATCGTGCAATCGCAATCGGAAACAACACAATGGGTTGATCGGAAAGACCAGGCTCAATGGCCCGATTGTAATTGGCCCTTGTCTTTATACTCCCGGGCATATTAAATTCTGTGAAAACCACTGGCCCCGCAATCGGGCGCCTTTTCCCTTTACTTATATATTTTTTCCGCCCGACCCATTTTTACTTATTTTTATTAAAAACTTTGGTTTTCATATGAATGAAAGGTCTTCCCCCTGTTCCATCTCCACTGTCGATCACCGCCGATCGAAAGGCCATCGCTCAATCGCATCGGCATTTTCCAATCACGCCCTTTGTTTCTCCCCTTCGATTGCGATCCCTTCGATTCATTCCCCGCCGTTGATCTGGTCCTCAGATCGATGGCCTGCGCTCAATCGCATCGACATTTTCCAATCGCGCCCTTTGTTTCTCCCCTCTGATTGTGATCCCTCCGATTCATTCCCCGCCGTTGATCTAGTCCTCAGATCGATGGCCTACGCTCAATCGCATCGCAAAATTTTAAATCGCATGATTTTTTATTTCACTCCCGATTGACGATCCCCGATTGGTTGTCCACCGTTGATCTCCTCTCCGCCTTCGAAGATCCAACGGTCCTTATTCCCTCCGATCACAAGTCTTGCCGCCGTTTCTAATCCCGCCGATTCATTTCCCACCATTGATCTAATCCTTAGATCAACGGTCATCGCTCAATCGCTTTGACCCTCCCGATCGTGCAATCACATCGGAGTTTTTCAATCGCGTCCATTTTTGTTTACCCCCGATTGCAAACCCCGATTGCGACCTTCCGATTTAATCTGGACCGTCCACGTGTCCGGATCGGACGGTCCAAAACCACCCCGCCTTATTTCTTCTCCCCGCTCTCCTTTTCCTGTTTTGCGCTGATCTCCACCGTTAGATATTTTTATCCGACGGCTACGCTCCTCCCCCGCCATCTGAAGCTGTTTTAAAACTATTTTTCGCAGGATTTCTTAATTGTTTTGTGTTTGATGCAGGTGTTCTAAATGGTTTTCCATTGTATCACGAAGAAATACCAAGGGCTGGGAATGACGATTCTCATGCCCTCGTTTCATTAAAGAGAAGCCATCCACGGGGCTCCATTCCATGTTTCGTTAGTACTCTATGAGTATTGATGCCGTAAAGCCCAGTGCGGGTCTGCACATCGACAAGACACTGTTTTAATTCGAAAACAATTAAAGAGTATAAGTTTGAAGAAAAAGCACAGCAGATGAAGATCAAAGATAGTTTACGGGGATTATGGCTAAGACAGTTATCAAAAGCCTAATCCCCAATCTAAAACACAGTTTAAAAGAAAACCTAAAGTGTTTTATCAGACAGAAAGCCTCCACCGCTACATCTGAGGCAAATTGATTCCTTAGCTACCACCAAGCCACCTGTTGCCTCAAACCTTTCAAACAGAGGCCATAGTTATTGAAGAAGATCAGATTTCGCCTCAGAGCAGCCAGGGAGTTACTTCTACGAGGTAATAAATGCAGAAATATCTGCAGAAGTTACTCCCCACATTACACAGAGCCCCAAAGTCAAAATAAAGCTCCCACTGAGCTTTGATATTTATTGTAAAAAGTTAATACAGTGATCCACCTGTAAATTTCTCTCTCGAGCCCCTCAAAGGGCCGAGAAGTCTTGAACCTGTATTAATTATCCTGAGAGATATTTTCTCAGATCGCCTCCTCATTCTTCTATAAATGCCTCGGAAGAAGATGAGAAATTGTTGGTTGCAGAACTTTGAAATACACTTGAGCTCGAGACTTCTATTTGTACATAGTGTTCACTGGCCCTTGAAGCTCTGTTTGCGCTAGAGTAGTTAGGTTGAATAGTGAAGATGATTGCTGAACTGAAACATTGGACTTGAAGATTGTAACCGGTTTGACATCAATATAAAAGTTGTTTCTTGGGATCCTGGTCTTTATCACTGGTGAAGTGCTTCTTTCTTTGTTAATCGTTTTCCTTCTATGTATGCCATATTGTTCATTTTCCCTCTGTAAAGAACAGTTTAAACAGGGTTAGGATTTTTTGTATAGCAGTAACCTTCTCTGGCTGAGAAATCTTTATCTTAATTTTTTCTTCAGATTTGTTTATTTAAGAATGATTCAATACAGTTTAAACAGTTAGGAATGTTGGCGTTCCCTCGTCCTTCTGTTTTCTCAAACATTGTTCTCGAATGTTATTTCCATTATTTGCTATTAAAGTTAGACTAGAGAAGATATGGTTTGCCCCGATTCCTAGATTCTTTTCTCCAAAGGCAGATTCTGAAAGTTTCCCTTGGTGTTGACTGAAAGCAGACTAGGTTTAAAAGTACTTTATCTGATCTTAAGTTACACTCTGTTTTTCTTATGTGTTTTCATACTTTCTAAAGGTAATTATGTGGATTACTAGATTGTTTGTCAATTAAGCTGCTTTAATAAGAACTTTCCCAAGAACTCTATGGTTAGCCCTGTCCTTGGTTGGTTTTAAAACAGTTACTTAAGAGGCTTTTCTTGTTTGGACTGACTATAAATCCTTTGAGAAATTATTATCAGTTTCCACCCCTCCAACATTTTAATGTTTCCATTTCATCATTTTAATCTCAATAATATTGTGGTATAGATAACTTGCCCCTTGGATCACACTTGATGTTGTTGTTCAATTAAAGCCCAGATATGACTCCATAGCCCAATGGACTAAAAACCAACGTTATATCTATCTATCTGCCAAAACTGTTCTATTTTCTTGCAACTTCTCACTTTTGAAAATTTTTGCACTTAGGACTTTCTCCTCAAGTAACATTTCATGCTCAACCATCCAAAACAAAACAAAACCCTTGGCCTTCATAACTAGCCTAATATCATTACCTTAAGCTTTTCAAAGACAATATCCATCTTTGTACATATTGGAGAGATCCCTCTCCGGAATCAGGAGGGCTAGATCCTAGAATCCAAAATTTGGTTGAAATGATGTTAACTCTGTGTTTGGACTCTCCCAATCTTGCTAATAAATTACAGAGACCTAACAGAAAGTAATACGCCTGGGGGTTATAACATGTGGGGCTAATCGGCATTAGAGCTTTTACCATGGCAAAATATTTATGCGCTCAACTATTTGCGATGCGATAGGCGCTCGGATGGCTAGCGCTTGGTTCCAGCACCAAGTCATGTGTAGTGGAAATTGTTAAGGACTTAGCCCAAGGGGGCCTAAACCTTTACACAGAAATATGTATTTTTATGAAGTTTTCAATGTTTTTCAAGGGTTGTGAGAGTTTCGATAAGGCACAGAAAGGGTCTTAAACCTTATCAAGGGGGTTTTGGTGGAGGGGGAGGAGAAAACTATGAAAATGAAGGATTTTGATGAGAATGAAAAGGGTAGAAAATGAGGTTATTTGTTTAATGGAGGAAGGGGAAAAAGGGATTTTGCAGCAGTCTCTCATGAAATCAGCAGAATTCCAGAGTATAAAATGGGAACAATAGGGAAAATTTTGGACAGAGGCATGAGGCCTTGAAGAGTCTTTAAGAGCCAACACTTTTTGCAATAAAATTTGTTCCTTGAAGGCTCGAAAAATGATTTACCCACCTTTTGGTATAACAAATTTTATAGGTGGCTAACACCATGGGTCCAAAGAATCAACCAAGTATATAGATTCATCAGGAAATGGATCACGAGCTACTTCTCCTGGGTTAATTCTGGGAAGGTCCGATAATAATTCGGCGAAGACGAGGGATTTCTTTGCCTTGGCAGCTGTGAAGACCAAATTAAATTGTTGGAGGATTATGATCCATTTGAAATATTTTACTCCAATAATTTTTCGAGACAGGATGTGTCGCATGGGGTTCTCCAAAGCAATAATCGTAGTCTATCGCAGCAATATATAGTGTCGGATTCGGGTGACGACGAAAACTACCGCCAAAGAAAGTTTCTCCACATTTGAACAACGTAGTTTAGGTCCGATTAGACCTTTGGAAAAATATTATATCACATGTTCACTGTCGTCACTATGAACTTGGACCAAAACCATTCTAAGTGAGGATGGTGAGGCTGCCAGGTAGTGGAGAAAGTCGCGTGAGTAATCGGGAGCACTAAGGAGTGGGGCTAAAAAAAGTGCATGTTTTAAAGCGTCAAATGACTGTTGAGGTTGGTCATCCCACAAGTATAGTGTTCCTTTCTTCAATAATCACATAAATCCTTTCATCATCTCGGCATAGTTAATGATGAGTCGACGTAAAAATTTTGCCTTCCCTTGCAAAAGTTGGATTTGAAGGATGGATTGTCGTGCCGGAAATTCAACAATCACCTTAAACTTATCAGGATCAACCCTAATCCCATGCTTGGAGACAATGAAACCTAACAGACATCTGGACTCAACCATAAATATGCACTTATGAGGATTTAGACGTATATTGTAGAATCTATACTTAGCAAAAATTTCTTTAAGATGATTGAGGTGATCAGGTCATTTCTTGGAATGGGCCGGAAGGTCATCCAAGTAAGCCTGTACAATATCTATAATTTCGTGAAAAGTGTAGTCCATATCCCACTAAAAAGTTGCTCCAACATTCTTCAGATCGAATGGGAGTTTACAATACACAAATGTGCCCCAAGGACAGATGAAAGTAGTTTTATGCTGGTCGTATTTTTTAATTGCAATCTGGTTATAGCCCAAGAATCCATCCATGAAGGAAAAAGATTTACATCTGGCACAATCGTCGAGAATCTAATCTATGAACGGTGTGGGATAATTTTCTTTGGGAAAAGTGGCGTTCAGATCACGATATTCAACACAAACTCGAATGGTGCCTTGTTTTTTTATCGACGGGAACCAGATTGGAAACCCATTCCGTCAAAGGAACGGGATAGATGAAACCAGCGTTTAAAATTTTTTCTACCTCAATTTTGATGGTGGCTGCTTTGGGTGGGTGGACAGGTCTGAGTCACTGCCGAATTGGTTTGGCATTATCATAAATCTTGATTTCATGCTCAACTATAGATGGATCCATGCTGGGCATTTCATCATAAGACCAAGTAAACACATCGCAGAATTCCTTGAAAAGGGATGTGAAGCATGAAATTTCCTCAAGATTGCAATCGGCTCCAATATGAATATTTTCCACGATACCCATTTTTACCGAGATATCAATGAACATTGTATTAGAAATATTACCTATGTTCCCTTATGAATTGATAGTTTGAACAGTCGTGTAAGTGGAGGGAACCATCTCAAGTGGGTCAAAGGATGGGGTTTTAGTTTTTATCATGTCTAAGTCGATCATCGAAGCGCAATGGTGAAAATATCCCCAAGGTCATTATTATAGATACATGATCTCTTGAATAGCTTCGTCTGTAGGAAAGACTTCATTGAGGATATCCTTAGAGATAATTGTGATGGGTGGGAGGTTTGTACCTTTGGTCGAAACCATAGCAGTGGAGGGTTCAAATGTGATTTGGATGGCTTGGTAAGGCAACTCGGTTGGTGAGAGCGGCATCTAATCTTCGTAGGAAGTGATGTCTGAAGTTGTCGGGATGATCCATGGGTTGATAGAGCCATCCAAAGTGGTGGATATAATTGCAACCATGTTTGGGATCTATGGCGGCGGGAGAGGAAAACAACCCAGTAGGGAAGATGTCTTCAGAAGACCAGTACCGATACTGACGTAAGAGTCAGGAAAGCCTCCTATAAGGGGTACAGTGCCACTTGGTAACATGGTATAATCAGGGGTGCAGAAGGATATTCGATCCACTGTGACTATTTTCCCATCCAATGGAAATAGGATGAGTCGGAATACTGAAGAAAGAATGGCGGTCATGGCATAAGACTAATTGTGACCAAGCAATAGATTATAGTCGAGATGGTGCTCTACAACTTCAACATCCACGGTTACCATTTTCCCACTCAGAGTGATGGGAAAGATAGCAAGGTATCCTTTTGGGAGGAACGTGTGGCCATCGAAAGCTTTGAGGGAATTCGACGGCAGTGTTAAGGTAGGAGAACCTAAATTGAGCTAGCAAGCTTCTGACATAATGCAAGTCAAAGCAACTTCGTCTATGAGAATGCGATGGATTGGTCTCCCTTTCAACACAACCTACACCTGGAATGCGAGTTGGTGTGAGAGGCGAGGTTTATATTTTTCTATATCAAAGATAGCTAGCATGGAATCTTCGAGGTCTATTCCACCAATGGCCAAAAGCAAGGCTTTCCTTTGTGCTGGATAGGCTTGTAATACTTTGAGAGCAGACATAGCTGATGGTGCCTGCGCCAAATCTTCTACAATGTTGTAGTTTTGGGCTGCATGTGCAGGGTCGTTATGAGTTGTTTGTCGAAGTGTCCCTTTGGGGGGATGAATCATGGGGTCAGCAGTAGGTCGTTCGATATGCAAATCGTTGGGTGGCGGTGTATTTGAACTAGTACCAGGTTCTTGAGCATCTATGGTAGGATTTACATAAAGCTTGGCTCGTGTTTGAAGTTCAACACTCTCAATGCCATAAATGGCAGATGGTCCTTCGCCGGAAGGATGTGAACCACCATTGCCCCGTTGCTGGGGTTGTGGCGAGTTGTCAACCATGTGTTGATGTTGCTACTGTTGATTAGGGAAAGGGTTATGAAGAACAGCAGGTGTTCGCCTAGAATCCTTGTTTGCGATAAAATCGATGCATTCCTTCAGCCGAGGAAATTTGTATGTCAAGTGCTCCTCTGCACAGATCTTGCAAGGAAATTTCATGGGTTTATCCTTCCCTTCATCATTTTTGTCAGCTTTTTTCTGATTAGGGTTATTCTGATTGTCTGAATGCTCTTCCAAAGAAGATGTCTTTTTCTTGTTCTTCTTATTCTTTCCACTAGGTTTTTGTGAAGTTTGCACAGAATTTACCTCAGTGGTAGGAAGAGTAGTTGTTTGGTGAGGGGCGGTGGCAGCTGAAGATGGTTGGGAGGCTTGCCCCCGAGACTATTTTGTGGCTACACCAGAGATTGTGCCAACGAGACTATCGGCATGAGCTCCAGTTTTCTGAGTAGCTGGAGGATTTGGGTTACCAGGGGCATTGGGGAGAAAATCATATAGCGTTCCAGATTGTGAATAGATTAAATCCAAATGTTGGGCATGACGAATGCATTGATATTCTATAGCCACACCTGAAAGGCCAATGTCTTTAGAGATGTGGGGTAAGAGAGACTTACAAAACAAATTAGCTAAGAGCTGATCTGGGATTGGTGCTTTGAATAGCCTCCTCCTACATCTCCATTCATGAATGTGATCGGAGATATGGGTGGCAGTGTCTTGGCGCAGTGAGGTTAACAGTTATGTTTCGGTTTCAAATATGATTGGTAATTGAAAGTTCTTTAGAAACTCTGTCACTAAAGTGCCAAAAAATTTAATGGCGGCGCGTGGCAATTCAATATACCACTTGGCGGCGTTACCTGTAAGGGTGTGGGGAAACAGTCAAAGCTGGACACTATCATCCACCATGGAACTAGATATAGACCATAGATGAAAGGTAGTGATGTGTGTGGCTGGGTCATCCCCTTGTTTCCCAACGAACTTTGGGATGTTAGAAGGAATCCTGTGCGGTATTGGAGGCTAAAGCGGGTTGTGATTGATGGGATCATTAGTCAGTTTATGGATGTAGAGGATGTCAAGAGCTACCAAAAATGGAAATTGTGGATTTTCCCCTGAATCTAACCAAGGAAGTATGGGATAACTATTTAGACCATAGGGTCCACCCATCAATGTGTTACCAGGAGGATAAGTAGGACTTTGATACAAATTTCCTATAGGTGGAGGGGTAGGGACATATGGTTGTTGTCCATAGGGCATATTGTATTACGGGGCAAACGGTTGGTTGCCCCTAGTATAAAAGTGCCCTCCCATTCCAAATGGAGGTTGGGGTGGGTTAGTCCATATGGATGAAATAGAGTTTCGCGGAGGCATGCTGCTACTTGCATAGTTCGGAAACAACATACACCCTACATCTATATTTGAACCAGTTAAGGGAATAGTATTAACAATAGGTTGTCCTGTTTGTCTTAAGGATTGTAGAGGAAGTGAAATGTTCCCTGCTACCTGTGTGCTGGTGACACTGCTCCTTGTTATAGTGGCCAAGGGGTTTGAACTCAGCAAAGGGTTCCAACCAAAAGGGTTTCTAAAAGGAACCGAAGTAGTCACACTCATGGGAGGAGCAACCGTGGGTCCCAACATGGTCACGTTAGGAGTAGATCCCAAAGGACTCGGCGAGCTACTGACAGTTGTGATGACCATAGGGTTGGGATTAGGTATATGTTTACTACTGGGGTTACCAAGTGATGGCATAGAACTGACAACCAGCAGGGAGGAGGCTGGAAAACCTGGGATGGTTGCCATTCGAATCGACCCTGTGGATGCTGGTTGTGAAATGGATGTTTGTGCGGCCGAAGACATGTCTTGGCGTGGTGGAAGCTAAACTATCACAGGGCCCAATGGATCAATGAGTGGAGGATTGTAATGAGGTACAACCCCTTCCATGAAAGGGTCCTCCAGAAATTCTGTATGATATTAGGCTATGTGAAAATCAAGTTTTGTCAATGGAGACTCCTCTTCCACAAAAGGCACGGGTTCACCAAGGTTCAGTTCTTCCTCAAGAGTCATAGGAGGTAGACCTTGCTGTCGTCAAGACAGATGGCGTGGGTCAGATGACGCCACGGTGACCTATTTAGTTTTAAAAAAATTTAATAAATTGTGACGTATTATAAAGTATCAATGACAGTAACCACACACCTAAAAAAGAATAAAGGACTCTCTAAAATCAATCGGCAAGCAGCCAGAATAAGGTGCCCTGTCTGAGTACTACCATTTTCTGGTGATGAAATCCAGTATCACAATAGTATACAAAGAGGGTTGGTCGATAGTACAATTACGGTCACTCTAGAGCTTCGCCCGAACCTCAGATGATAGGTTTAAGCACTCTCGTGAAGACGAGTACCCTCCTAAAGACCGAAGACAGAGTGGGTCCATCTATTTCAAGTACCAGGATAGCCTATCCCAGTCACTTTGTGTAAGTCTCTAAAAATTATGGCCACTAAAGATACCTCAAATCACAGACATCATCAGGGGGGTCCACGGTCAAGGAAAAAATGTTATATGGGCAGAATACCTAGATCCCTCATCTAGTTTCAACATCCCCGAAGGGAACCCTAATATATAACAGACCCACTGGATGAAGTCGAAGGTGGGATACCTTATTGTGCACCCAAGTGTTGTCTCGCGTTGAGCTCCGGTAAAGGAATGGTCCCGATAATATGAGTGCAGTAGGATTTCTCTCGTTAATGACTCTAGTTTCAAGTTTTGAGATCTTGGATGATTTTCTCACTTTTCCTAACCCAAGATCCTAGCCTAAACTACTATTGGTGTGAGCTCAAAAAGAGTAATGTGATTGATTTTATTATCGCTTGATTATTAGTGTACTTGATTATTAGTCTTGCGGAGGGGGAGTGGATGTATGAAATGTAATGAGACTCTGACTCAAGAAACCATGAAAAAATATGTTATAAATATTCAATTCGATGAAGATTATTTCTACAAGGAGAGGTTTATTTTCAACATCCATGCACTAACATTCAAATAGCATAGTTCAACTTCAAATATTCAAACTTCAATCTACCTCTTCTTAATAGTCTATGAACTGAAATTTTCATAATTAACTCAGCTAGATGCAGAAAAAAATAAAAAATTCTTCTCTAAAAAGTAAATTCTTTTGACACTAACTTTTCAAACAAGAGAAAGCAAACAAAGATGCCAGCTTATTAAACAAGCACAGGGATTCAGTCAAGGAAATACATTGATGGCCAAAAAAATCTGCAACCAAAACACAATCACAATGGTGAGAAAAAAATTTTGGCTGAGTAATGCACTATCTCTGAGTAAAGATAGCATTAATATAGAGAATAACGCACTGTATTTAAGCAAAGCCAACATTATAATGCATTGGAAAACCCACACAGGTAGCGTTATCCAGGGTAAAGTTCTTCAAATGGTCAAACAGAAACAGGATTGAACTCTGCGAGCTTTTGAAATGTCTACTGGGCATAAATACTGGTCGGAAGGGTCTGTGAACAGAGGAAAGAAGAAAGGAGGAAATAAATAGTCTGGAATGGGGAATTCCCCAGTGGAGTCGCCAATTCTAATATAGGGTAAAATGCTTGGGATGTTGGTTATCAAATATCCCTCTCAGGGCTTTCTGGTGCCCAAGGCAGACAGTAAGATTAACTGTATAGTTCACAAAGATGGCACATACATATTCATATTAACTTAAAACAACTTGATGGAGTAAGATGGAAGATTACCTCTCTGATGATCTTGAAGTCTTTTGGAGAGCACTGAATAGCGAAGCAGGGATCCTTCTTCAACAACTCCAAATCTCGACTCTGCAATCAGTCAAAGAACTCATGTAATATCTACCATAACATACATTTCCTATCAATTAATTCAATATATAATAAACATTTAAACTATGCACATCTAAGCCATTCATATCATGCTATATAAGTGATTAAATAACAATGACAATATCAACGCATAGAATGGAAAAAATAGATATAGTTCTATTGATTTATAAAAAGGAGGATTACAATCGTCGGTTGTACCAAGCCCTCCTCAGCCTTCCAATCTCTCTATCTCTCAAAGTGGTGATGTCTTGATCAACAAGTTCTCAATGAACCTCTTTGACCTTTGACCTTCACACTACAAAAATGATCTCTACTTCACAATTATTCAAAAACTTTAACAATCCTTCGACCTTGAACCAAGACACTTCAACTCCATTTTATAGGAGATGGAGAGAGCAATCATTGCCCTTATCTTTCCACCAGTTCTGAATAGAAAAAACCAAGATGTTTCCTCAACTTCCATGCTTTTTCCTTCCTTGAGAGTTTAGTTGTTTATGGCAAGGCCCAATAAGAGATTAGTGCTTTGCAGTTTCCTTTTGTACTGACTCTCTTGTGAGAAATATTTGGAAATTCAAATCATTCTCCACCGATTTTTCCCGTTCCAAACTCAAAACATGGGTAACGCTGCCCTCTAGTGTAAACAGAGCATTTCCCCAGCCACTAACATGGCCCATTCATTGATCAGGTGCGTTATAACACTCTTGTTTTGTTATAGTGAGGCGTTACCTTGGCAGAAATAGGTTTAGTTTAGGTCTTTGTATTCCTTCCATATTTATCTTCTCCTCTGAGCTGATGAGGAGGTATTTTGACCTATAACAAAGGGTAAAGTTAAGGTTAAGGTAAATTTAAGGTTAAGGTTAGGTTAAGGTCCAGGGTAAGGGTAAGGTTAAGGTTAAGGTTAAGAATAATGGTTTGGTTAAGGTTAAGGGTAAGGGTAAGGTTAAGGTTAAGGTAAAGGTAAGGTTAGGTTATAGTGAATATTAAGGGTAAAGTTAAGGTTAAGGTTAAGGTTTGGCTAAAGTTAAGGTTAAGGTTAAGGGTTTAGTCAAGTTAAGGTTTAAAGGTTAAGGTTAGGGTTAAGGATAGGGGAAGGTTAAGGTTAAGGTTAAGGTTAAGGTTAATTGTTTGGTCAAGGTTAGGGTTAGGTTATAGTTAAGGTTAAGATTAAGGTTAAGGTTATGGGTTTAGTTAAGTTAAGTTTAAGGTTAAGGGCTTGGTCAAGGTTAATGTTAAGGTCAAAGTTAAGGTTAAGATAAGGGTAAGGGTAAGGTTAAGGTTAAGGTTAAGGTTACGTTAAAGGTTTGGTTAGGGTAAGGTTAAGCGTAAAGTCAAGGTTAAGGTTAAGGTTAAGGTTAAGCTTAGGGGAAGGTTAAAGTTAGGGGAAGGTTAAGGGTAAGTTAGGTTAAGGTAAGGTTAAGGTTACGGTTATGTTAAGGTTAAGTTTAGGTTAAGTTAAGGTTAAATTTAAGGTTAAGTTTAGGTTAAGAGTAAAGTTAAGATTAAGTTTAGGGTTAAGGTTAAGGTTACGGTTAAGGTTAAGGTTAGGTTATAGTTAAGTTATGTTAAGGATAAAGTTAAGGTTAAGGTTAAGGTTATCGTTAAGGTTAGGTTAAGGTTAAAGGTTAAGGTTAATAGTTAAGGTTAATTTTACAGGTTTAGTCAGGTTAAGGTTAAGGTTACGGGTTTAGTCAGGTTAAGGTTAAGGTTAGGTAAAGGTTAAAGGTAAATTCAAGGTTAAGGTTACGTTAAGGGTAAGGTCAAGGTTATGGGTAAGGTTAACGTTAAGGTTATGGTTAAGGGTAAGCTTAAGGTTAAGGCTATGGTTAAGGTTAGGTTAAGGGTAAGGTTAAGGTTAATGGTTTGGTAAAGGTTAGGGTTAATATTAAGGTTAATGTTAAGGTTAACTATAACCTAGCCCTAACCTTGACCAAACCCTTAACATTAACCTTAACCTTAACCTGACTAAACCCTTAACCTTGACCTAACCCTAAACCTTACCCTCACCTTAACCTTAACCTTAACCTTGACATTACCCATAACCTTAACCTTAAATCTAACCTTAACTTTAACATAAAAATAACCCTAACCTTAGCCTTAACCTTACCCTTAACCTTGAGAAATCCTTATCTTAACTGTAACCTTAACCTTACCATTAAGCTTAACTTTAACCTGACTAAACCCGTATCCTTAACCTTAACCTAATGTTAACCTTAACCTAACCTTAACCTTGACTTTACCTTAACCTAACCTTAACCTTAACCTTCCCATAACCATAGCCTTAACCTTAACCTAACCTTAACCTTAACCTGACGAAACCCGTAACCTTAACCTTAACCTTAACCTTAACCTTAACTTTACCCTTAACCTTAACTTAACCTTAACATTGACCTTAACCTAACGTTAACCCTAACCTTAACCTTAACCAAATGTAACCTATAACCTTAAACATAACCTTAACCTTACCTTAGACTAACCTAACCTTAAGGTTATAGTTAAGGTAAAGGTTAGGGTTAGGGTTAGGTTTAGGTTAAGGTTAAGGTCAAGGTTAAGGTTAAGGTTATGGTTATGGGAAGGTTAAGGTTAAGTTAAGGTTAAGATAAGGTTAAGGTTAGGTTATGGTTAAGGTTAAGGTTAAGGTTAGGGTTAGGTTATAGTTGAAGTTAAGTTTAAGGTAAGGTTAAGGTTAAGGTTAAGGATAAAATTAAGGTTAAGGTTAGGTTAAGGGTAAGGTTATGGGAAGGTTAAGGTTAAGGTTATGGTTAAGGGTAAGGTTAGGGTTACGTTATAGTTAATTTCAAGGTTATAGTTAAGGTAAGGTTATGTTTAAGGTTAAGGTTAAGGTTAAGGTTAGGTTAAGGGTTAATGTTAAGATTGAGGTTAAGGTTAGATTAAGGGTAAAGTCAAGGGTAAGGTTATGTTAAGGCTAATATAAGGTTAGGTTAAGGGTAAATTTAAGGTTAGGGTTAGGTTATGGTTAAGGTTAAGGTTAAGGGTAAAGTTATAGTTATGTTAAGGTTAAGGTTAAGGTTAGGTTAAGGTAAAGCTTAAAGTTAGGGTTAGGTTATAGTTAAGGTTAAGGTTAGGTTAAGGTTAAGGCTAAGGTTAAGGTTAGGTTAAGGGTTTGGTCAAGGTCAAGGATAGGGTTCGGTTAAGGGTAAGGTTAAGGTTATGGGTAAAGTTAAGGTTAAGGTTAGGGTAACATTAACCTTAACCTTAACTTTACCGTTAACCTTAACTTTACCCTTAACCTAACCTTATCCTTAACCTTAACCATAACTTGACTAAACTAGTAATGAACTTTACCCTAAACTTTAACCTTAACCTTAGCCTAACCATGACCTTAACCTTAACCTTATTCTTATCTTAACCTTAACCTTCCCATAACCTTAAACTTAACCTTGACTTTACCATTAAGGTTAAGGTCAAGGTTAAGGTTAAGATTAAGGTCATGGTTAAGGGTAAAGTTAAGGTCAAGGTTAGGGTTAGGTTATAGTTAAGGTTAAGGTTAGGTTAAGGGTAAAATCAAGGTTAAGGTTAGGTTAAGGTTAAATTTAATGGTAAGGTTAGGGTTAAGGTGAGGGTAAGGTTAATATTAGGTTAAGGGTAAGGAAAAGGTTAAGGGTAAAGTCAAGGTTAAGGTTACGTTAAGGGTAAATTCAAGGTTAAGCTTAGGGTTAGGTTATATTTAAGTTCAAGGTTAAGGTTGGGTTAAGGTTAAGGTTAAGGTTATGGGTTTAGTTTGGTTAAGGTTAAGGTTAAGGTTAAGGGTAAAGTCAAGGTTAAGGTTAGGTTAAAGTTAAGTTTAAGGTTAGGTTAATTCAAGGTTAAGGTTAGGTTAAGGTTAGGTTAAGTTTAAGATAAGGTTAAGGTTAAGGTTATGTTAAGGGTAAAGTTAAGGTTAAGTGTAATGATTCTTTTTCGAGATTCTCAAGATTATATTTTTGAGATGGACTACGAGGAATTTACTGGATATGTCACCCTTCAAAAAAGGGGTGAGATCTAGAGGCTACCTAGCCAACTGTAGACTCTATCTATAGAACTTGGAATAACCCCTTTTCAGGAATCTCAACAAGTTCTTCAAGGAAAATGTTGTATAAGAGAATATGAGCAAGAATAATGTAGATCAGGGTTGGAATCCCCTCATTTATGTTGTATGTGACTTTTACATGGAATTTCATCAAAAAAAAATTATTTTAAGCACATTAAACAGATCTCCCATAGTCAATACTAGCTATAAATCAACCAAAGAGAAGGGCTGTTGCAACATGAAAACTCTTCCATCAGAATTGCGCAGATTTGACTGAAAATCAGAGGAGGACAGACAAGGATCTGATATTTCAGAATTATGATAGTAAGTCAGATTTATATTTGAGCTTATAGCCTTTACAACAGATTACAAAAATAACTAGGGCAAAATCCCTTCAGAAATTGGAGCTGCAACTAGAAATAAACTGCAGAAATACATAGACAGCATTATTTTTCAGATGGTTCAGCTGATTTACATTAAATTTCAGATCTCTGACATATTTATGGATAAAACATCAGATATAATATATATCTGGAAACTATATGACTTTAATAACAAGATCCATTTGGAATTACATCAAAATGTTGCATAATAAGTTGTAGATCTGAATTAGAAATTGCAGTGCTGCAGAAAACCCATAAATTTCTGAAGATAAGTTTATTACTGAAAATATCAGATGTATGGAGACATGGATCAGCAACCCAATCCATGGATCACCAAGGGAAGGGAAGCCTAAGACCAAGAGATCTTCCTCCAATCTAATAGCAAACTGAAACAATACACCCTCTTACATAAATAATGTGGTATTGAGCAGAAACAATGTTGAGGGTTAAGGAGACCGGAAAAAATAAATGAAATTGCAGATCAGATACAAAATATGGATAGAATCTCTCTTTGGAGACTGAAAAACACACTCCAACATAAAAAGCCTCTCAAAACAAGCTAGATCTAAGCAGATCTAGAACACCACTTGCTGGAAATGACAGCAGCTGCAAAACCCTTAATGGGCCAGCACTGCTCATGAAAATGAAGTTTGGTCTCAAACTAGATAGTGGATCACTTCAGAAAATAACTCCTCCAATGATCCTCAAGGGAAGATATGAAACCCCCAAATAGGAATTCCAATCACAATCCTCCACTAAACATTAGAGAATGGTATTTTTCTAAGTAGACAAATACTTCACAAATATAATCTATCAACAGCCTTTCCTTGTTTCTCTCCTCCTTCTTTTATAAGATGAGAAAGCTCTTGAAAATCTTAAACCACTTTGATGAGATAGCCATCTTCACATTAGAGGCTGAGATAGCCATCTTCCCTTCTAGAACTGCGCAGTCCCTTTTGGAGATGCAATAAACCTAGACAACATAGTTTATTTGGTCAAGGTGGACCCAATCTTTGGCTCAAACCTCTTTCACACCTGCAAGTGATTATTTACATATCCCTAACATGTATTTGTTCATATGGGCATTGATTTATTCAGAATTTTTAGGAGTTTTACATGTTCTCATTTATTCATAAAACATAAATTAAATTAAAATTGAATGTTTCCTCTTAGCTAAGGCTAAGTAGGAACATTACAGTCCTCCCCTCCAAAATGTTGCTTGTCCTGAAGCAACTGACAGGGTAAGAGTTGCAGTTATACTCCTTCTCCATTGATGGCACCATCAAGAATCAAGCTTTCATCATGGATAAATTTCTCACCAAGCGAATACATCATAAAATGCTACTCCAATGCTAACATGATACGTGCATAGTCTACCCCTTCAGGAGTGTAAAACTCAACAGAAATAAACATGGATGAAGCAATGTCACATTTGAAACATGTATCATGAAGTATAGGGTAAAGTTCCATCCCATGTCATACATGTACACTACCTACTTTTTTTCCATACATACCCATAAATAAAACCAATATGTCATCTATGTATGGAAGAAAAATCACATATAGGCAAACTGAAATGTGAACTTGAGGAGGTAGGTCACAATCCCACATAAGGTACCAACTCAGTGTACTCCTTGTTTTGAGTAGATATGAGAGTGATAGGTGGTACTCCCACCACGTCTTTGCTACATGGGTCACTTTGACATGGCTGAAAGTAAAGCCCTCATTAGGTGCCTTTAGGAAGCACCAATCATGATAGATAATCTCCCTTTGCACCTCAAGGGAGTGGCTAGTTTTGGAATTTTTATTGGCCTCATCAATGCCATGAGATCTACATGTAATATCACTCCTTGTAGGAGCCATGGCCTGCATACATATGGTAAGAGAATGTACCAAATCAGAAAAATAAACATTCTCCATAAGATCAGATTCCTTACCATTCAAGTCTCCCGCACACATAGAGTTAGGCATGGGCTTTCCTCCTCCTTTAAGAGAAGAAAGAGATGGCTGAAATGTCTCTTGCATAGGATCCCTTGGCTACCCCATCTCCTTATAAATATTGCACACTTGTAAGTGCTGATATAGTTCCTCCCAGTCATAGTGCTGATGTAGTTCTTTCTCCATACCCTCCCAATCAAAACTCTTTGAGATTAGGGAGTAGATTTTTGCTGACTGCATATAGCTGGAAAGGAACTCTTTGTGTGCTCTTTGTAGTGTCTCTTGCTTAAGCTTGGAGGCTTGAGACAAGAATAATTTACCAAGATTATAGATGACCCCTTCATGGACCAAATAGCCTCCTCCTTGCTTCATGCCATCTAATATCATCCCGGTGTGGAGATCTTTGGAGTATTCCACAAGGAGTTGAGACCTCCAATATGGATCTACACTTCTCAACAAAGATAGCACTATTAATGCATATATGGTGGTGCTTGTCTTGTTGCTTCTTGTTTCTTTGGCATTATGCATGCCAAAATTATTTGTGGAAAGGTTGATCCTCCCCTTTGCTTCCTCCCACAGCACTATGACTCACTCCTCCATTGTTTCAGCAGTTAGTGAAGCTTCCCCCACAGAATCTAATGGCACCCCAAGTGGATTTTGTATGATGTAGGAATGCTCCTTGTATAATTCTCATAAACATGAGATTAGGAACTGTGAGGTCCCTACCCCCACTACACAATTCCATCTTTGTTGTGTGGGTGGAAACATCAAGTGAAGGGTATGTGTGCATGCGTTTAGTGATTTGTTGTTTCCCACTCTTCGAATCCACCCATTCCATCTGCAAGGCCTTCCAATCAGTGGTGACCTTTCCCAAATTAATCAACCACTGGACACCCAAGATGATTTTGGTGTCTGGTATGTCCACAACAAAGAAATGGTACTCCAAGGTGTAGGTTCCATAGTCACAGAAAGTGATGGAACATACTGCATGCACTACATAGTTCTATCTCTCGGAACCAAAATAGAGAACCCATCAAAATTATCAATAGGGATCCCTCTCCTCTGCACAAATTGATCATCAATAAAGTTGTGGGTTGCCCCATTATTAATCAGAATAGACACTCTTTGGCTCATAACTGAACCTTGCACTCTAAGGGTAAAATACTTGGGCAATCCTCTCAAAGAAGCAAGAGTCCCACTGGTTGGAGAAAAGGCTCCTTCTTCTTCTCTGGATGATGATTGATCCTCCTCCTCATCATCAATAGGGCTTTGACCTCTCCTAGGTCCATCATTTCCCTCCTCCTCCTCACAATCAGAGAATAATTCAATATAATGTGCTCTTCTAGCATCACATCTATGTCCCAGTACCCATGGCTCTTGAGAAGTGAAAAATAATTTATTTTTCCTCAAATCCCTCCAGAGATCAATGTTAAGAGGTTTCTTCAGTGAACTCTCCTTGGGTGGAGCAGCTTTCCCCTCCTTCCCCTTAGAAGAGTGAGTGGCTTTGCTTGGGAAGGTTGACTTTGTCCTTGGCAAGGCATCTTGGAGATCTCTAGTTCTCTCAATGGCATCATGCAGAGTGGTGGGCTTGGTAGACTTGACCAACCCATGCAAAGGTTCTTTCATGCCATCAATGAACATGCAGACTCTCCTTGCTACTGAGAGATTAGGGACCATTATAGACAACCTAAAGAATTTAGAGATATAGGCCTCCACATCTCTTGTCTGTTTAAGATTTTCCAAGCTTATGAAATGGGCCTCCGGATCTTTCCGATCAAATATATCCACTATTTTCCTAGTGAAATTAGCATAAGTGGACACATTTCTATGCCCCAATGTAGAAAGTCCATGAAACGAGCAGTTGTGGGCTTCTCCCTCAAAATGTAGTGCAACAATCTTGATGGATTCTGCTTCAGGCACTTTATTCAACTGGAAATAGATGTCCAACTTCTCCACCCATGCTTTGGTAGAACAAGACGGTGATCAATCAAACTTACGCAAGAAGAACCTGCCCATAGTGTGGTGTCTCCCATGAAGGAAACCTCCATCTCTGTACTGTTGCCATGGCCTCCTCTAGTCCTTGAGATGGCAGAAGTATTGACAGATCAATTTATCCTTGAACCTTTGAATTTGTGAGTCATATTCTACAAAGTAACCTTCCAAATAGGTTGGCTCTTGCAACCCTTCATTCTCTACATCCAAGAAGGTAGGCATTGTAGAGCATTGTGAGGCCTGGGGAGCTTGTGGCAAGCTCACAGGTTGACCAGTCCCAAACTGAGACATATCAGAACTTTCTCCTTGCAGGAATCTCCCAAGGGAATCCCTCATTCTATATATCCTTATCTCCTTTATTTACTTGGAGAGGTCTTGCATGGCTTCCAAGATATTTTTTGCAAACTCCTCTGCTTTCTTATCTTTATCATTTACCAATTCAGGGGCTTTCCCATTTTCTTGACACTTGTCAAGGTCAAAAGTAGTATAGTCATACTTAATATAAATTCTATTCTGGTATCTCCTCTCCCTCTCATAAATAGGATCTTCATCTTTGGAATGCAGCATGACTGGTGCTCCAATGCTAGCACAGGTTGTGCCAAGAGTGGAGCTCCGATACCACTGTAATGATCCTTTTTCAAGATTCTCAAGATTCTATTTTAGAGATGAACTATAGAGGCATTTACTAGATATATCACCCTTCAAATAAGGGGTGAGATCCAGATCCTACCTAGCCAACTATAGACTCTGTCTATAGAACTTGGAATAATCCCTTTTCAGGATTCTCAACAAGGTCTTCAAGGAAAACGTCGTATAAGAAAATATGAGCAAGAATAATGCAGATTAGGGGTGGGATCCCCTCATTTATGCTGTATGTGACCTATACATATAATTTCATTATAAAAAAATCATTTTAAGCACATTAAACAGATCTCCCACAGTCAAGACTACCTAGAAATCAGCCAAAGAAAAGGGTTGTTGCAACATGAAAACTCTCCCATAAAATTTGCATAGATTTGACTGAAACTTAGAGGAGGACAGCCAAGGATCTGATATTTCAGATTTATGACAATAAATCAGATTTATATTTGAGCTTATAGCCTCTACAGCAGATTACAAAAATAACTAGGTAAAAATCCCTTCAGAAATTGAAGCTGCAACTAGAAATAAACTGCAGAAATACATAGACAACATTATTTTTCAGATGGTTCAGATGTTGTACATTAAGTTTTATATCTTTGACATATGTATGGACAAAAAATCATATTTAATACAGATCTGGAAATTCTATGAATTTAAGAACAAGATCCATTTGGAATTTCATCAAAACATTGCATAATAGGCTATAGATCTGAATTACAAATTGCAGTGCTGTAGAAAACCTAGAAATTTCTGAAAATAACTTTATTACTAAAAAGATCAGATCTATGGAGACATGGATCAGCAACCAAATCCACAGATCACCAAGGGAAGGCAATCCTAACAGCAAGAGATCTTCCTCCAATTTGATAGAAAACTGAAACAAGACACCCTCTTACAAAAATAATGCAGTATTGAGCAAAAACAGCGATGAGTGTGAAAGAGACTGAATAAAATAAATGAAATTGTCGATCAGATACAAAATATGGATAGAATCTCTCTTTGGAGGCTGAAAAACACACTCCAACAAAAAAATCCTCTCAAAACAAGCTAGATCTAAGTAGATCTAGAACACCACGTGCTGCAAATGACAGCAGCTGCAAGACCCTCAATGGGCCAGCGCTGATCATGAAAATGAAGCGTGGTGTCAAAACAGATAGTGGCTCAATTTAGCAAAGAACTCCTCCAATGATCCTAAAGGGAAGATATGAAACCCCTAAATAGGAATTCCAATCACAATCCTCCACTAAACAACAGAGAATGGTATTTGTCTAAGCAGACAAATACTTCAGAAATATAATCTATCAACAATCTTTCCTTGTTTCTCTCCTCCTTCTTTTATAAGATGAGAAAGATCTTGCAAACCCTAAACCAATTTGATGAGTTAGCCCTCTTCACATTAGAGGCTCCCTTATACAACTTCACAGTCCCTTTTGGAGATGTAATGAACCTAGACAACGTAGTTGATTTGGTCAAGGTGGACCCAATCTTTGGCTCAAACCTCTTTCACACCTATAAGTGATTATTTACATAGCCCTGATTTGTCTTTGTTCACATGGGCATTGATTTATTCAGACTTTTTAGGAGTTTTACATGTCCTCCTTTATTCATTTATTCATAAAACATAAATTAAATCAAAATTTAATGTTTCCTCTTAGCTAAGGCTAAGTAGGAACATTACATTAAGGTTAAGGTTAAGGTTAAGGGTAAGGGTACAGTTAAGGTTAAGGTTAAGGTTAAGGGTAGGGTTAAGGTTAGGGTTAAGTTTAAGGTTAGGTTATAGTTAACCTTACCCTTACCTTAAACTTAAACTTAAGCTAAAGTTAAGGTTAAGGTTAGGTTATGGTTACGGTTAGGTTAAGGTTAAGGTTAAGGTTAATGTTAAGGGTTTGGTTAAGGTTAGGGTTAGATTAAGGTTAATGTTAAGGGTTTGGTTAAGGTTAGAGTTAGGTTATAGTTAAGGTCAAGGTTAATGGTAAGGTTATAGTTAGGTTAAGGTTAAGGTTAAGGTTAGGTTAAGGTTAAGGGTTTGGTCAAGGTTAGGGTTAGGTTCTAGTTAAGGTTAAGGTTAAGGTTAGGTTAAGTTAAGGGTAAGGTTAAGGTTAGGTTAAGGTTTATATTAGGTTAAGTTTAAAGTTAAGTTTAAGGTTAAGGGTAAGGTTAGGGTAAGGTTAGGGTGATGGTTAGGTTAAGCGTAAGGTTATAGTTAAGGTTAAGGGATAGGGTTAAGGTTAGGTTAAGGGTAAGGTTATAGTTAAGGTTAAGGGATAGGGTTAAGTTTATGGGAAGGTAAAGGTTAAAGTTAAAGTTAAGGTTAAGGGTTTGCTCAAGGTTAGGGTTAGGTTATAGTTAAGGTTAACGTTAAGGTAAAGGTGAAGGTGAAGGGTAAGGTTAAGGTTAAGGTTAAGGTTACAGGTTTAGTCAGGTTAAGGTTAAGGTTAAGGGTTTGGTCATGTTTAGGGTGAGGTTATAATTAAGGTTAAGGTTAAGGGTAAGGTTGGGTTAAGGTTAGGGTGAAATTTAAGGTTAATATTACGGGTTTAGTCAGGTTAAGGTCAAGGTTAAGTGTAAGGTTAAGGTTAAGGGCATAAGGTTAAGGTTAAGGTTAAGGGTAAGGTCAAGGTTAAGGTTAACGATACGGCTATGGGAAGGTTAAGGTTAAGGTTATGGTTAAGGTTAAGGTTAGGGTTAGGTTATAGTTAAGGTCAATGTTAAGGTTACGTTAAGGATAAGGTTAAGGTTAGGCTAAAGTTAAGGTGAAGGTTAGGGTAAGTTTAGGGTAAGGTTATGGTTAAGGTTAGGGGAAGGTTAAGGTTAAAATTAGGTTAAGGTAAGGTTAAGGTTAAGTTTAAGGTTATGGGTAAGGCTAAGGTTAAGGTTATACTTAAGGTTAAGGGTAAGGTTAAGGTTAAGGTTAGGTTAAGGGTAAGGGTAAGGGTATGGGTAAGGTTAAGGGTAAGGGTAAGGTTAAGGTTAAGGTTAGGCTAATATTAGGTTAAGGTTTGGTCAAGGTTAGGGTAAGGTTAAGGTTAAGATTAAGGTTAGGCTAAGGTTAAGGTTATTGTTAAGGTTAAGGTTAATGTTAAGGGTTTGGTCAAGGTTAGGGTTAGGTTAAGGTTAAGGCTAAGGTTCTTTTAAGGTTAAGGTTAGGTTAAGGGTAAAGTCAAGGTTAATGTTATGGTTATGGGAAGGTTAAGATTAATGTTAAGGGGTTAAGGTTAGGTTAAGGTAAAGTCAATGTTAAGGGTAAGGTTTTTGTTATGGTTTTTTTCAAGGTTAGGGTTTAGGTTACAGGTTTAGTCAGGTTAAGGTTAAGGTAAGGTTTATGGTTTAGTCACATTAAGGTGAAGGTTAAGGGTTTAGTTAAGGTTAAGGTTAAGGGTAAGGGTAAGGGTTAAGGTCGAGGGTTTAGTCGTGTTAAGGTTAATGTTAAGGGTTTGGTTAAGGGTAAGGTTAAGGTTAAGGTTAAGGTTAAGGGTAAATTTAAGGTTAATGTTAGGGTTAAGGTTAGGGGAAGGTTAAGGTTAAAGTTAAGGTTAAGGTTAAGGGTTTGGTCAAGGTTAGGGTTAGGTTATAGTTAAGCTTAAGTTTAAGGTTAAGGTGAAGGTTAAGTGTAAGGTTAAGGTTAAGGTTACAGGTTTAGTCAGGTTAAGGTTAAGATTAAGTGTTTGGTCAAGGTTAGTGTTAAGTTAATGTTAAGGGTAAAGTTAAGGTTAAGGTTAGGTTAAGGGTAAAGTTAAGGTTAAGGTTAGGTTAAGGGTAAAGTTAAGGTTAAGGTTAGGTTAAGGTTAAGTTTAAGGTTAGGGTAAGGTTAGGGTAAGGTTAAGGGTTAAGGTTATGGTTATAGGAAGGTTAAGGTTAACCTAACTTTAACCTTAACTTCCCCTAACCGTAACCCTAACCTTAACCTTAAATTTACCCTTAACCTAACCTTAACCTTAACTTTACCCTTAACCTAATCTTAACCTTAACCTAACCCTAACCTTACCCTTAACCTAGACCTTAACCTTAACTTAACCTAACCTTAACCTTAACCTTAAGTATATCCTAACCCTAACCTTCACCAAACACTTAAACTTAACCTTAAGTTAACCTTTACCTAACCTTAACCTTAACTTTAACATAAATATAACCTTACCCTTAACTAAACCCATAACACCTAACCCTAACTTTGACCAAACCCTTAACCTTAACCTTAACTTTACCCTTAACCTAATCTTAACCTTAAGCTAACCTTAACCTTGACTTTACCCTTAACCTAACCTTAACCTTGACCTTAACTATAACCTAACCCTAACATTGACCAAACCTTAACCTTAACCTTAACTTTACATTACCCTTAACCATACCCTTAACCTTAACTTTTCCTTACCCTTAACCTAACCTTAACCTTGACCTTAACTATAACCTAACCATAACCTTGACCAAACCCTTAACCTTAACCTTAACTTAACCTAAATTAACCTTAACCTTCATTATAACCTAACCTTAACCTTGACCTTAACTATAACCTAACCCTAACCTTGACCAAACCCTTAACCTTAACATGAACCTTACCCCCTTAACCTAACCTTTAAGGTTAAGTTTACGTTGATGGTAAACTTAAGGTTAAGGTTAGGTTAAAGTTAAGATTAGGTTAAGAGTAAAGTTAAGGTTAACGTTAAGGTTAAGGGTTTGGTGAAGGTGAAGGGTTAGGTTAAGGTTAAGGTTAGGTTAAGGTTAAGGTTAAGGTTAAGGTTAAGGTTTGGTTAAGGTTACGGGTTTAGTCAGGTTAAGGTTAAGGGTTTGGTCCAGGTTAGGGTTAGGTTATAGTTAATGTTAAGGTTAAGGTTAGGGGTAAGGTTATAGTTATGTTAAGGTTAAGGTTAATGTTACGAGTTTAGTAAGGTTAAGGTTAAGGGTAAGATTAAGGTGAAGGATAAGGGTTTGGTCAAGGTTAGGGTTATGTTATAGTGAAGGTTAAGGTTAAGTTAAGGGTAATTTCAAGGTTAAGGTTAGGTTAAGGTTAATATTAAGGGTAAGGTCAAGGTTAAGGTTAACATTAACCTTAACCTTCACTATACCCTAACCTTAACCTCAACCATAACCTTAACCTTAACCTAACCTTAACCATAACCTTAAACTTAATCTTGACCTTAACCTTCACGCTTAACCTTAACCTAACATTAATCTTAACATTGACCTTAACCTTAACCTAACCATAACCAAGACCTTAACCTTAACCTTAACCTTAACGTTAAACTTCACTTTAACTATAACTTAACCCTAACCTTGAACAAACCCTTAACCTTAACCCTAACCTGACTAAACCTATAACCTTAACCTTAACCTTTACCCTTAACCCTAACCTTACCCTTAACCTTAACCTTAACCTGAGGTCAAGATTATGGTTAAGGTTAAGGTGAAGGATAAGTTAAGGTTAAGGGTAAGGTTAAGGTTATAGGTTTAGTCAGGTTAAGGTTAAGGTTAAGGTTTTGGTCAAGGTTAGGTTTAGGTTATAGTTAAGGTAAAGGTTAAGCTTAGGTTAAGGTTAAGGTTAATGTTATGGATAAGGTTAAGGTTAAGGTTAGGTAAAGGTTAAGGTAAGGTTAAATTTAGGTTAAGGGTAAATTCAAGGTTAAGGTTAGGTTAACGTTAAGATTAGGTTAAGTGTAAATTTAAGGTTATGGTTAAGGTAAGGTTAAGGTTAGGTTAAGGGTAAAGTTAAGGTTAAGTTTATGGTTAAGGTTAGGCTAATTTTAAGGTTAAGGTTAAGGTTAGGGTTAAGGTTAGGGGAAGGTTAAGGTGAAGGTTTGGCTTTACCGTTAACCTAATCATAACCTTAACCTTAACCTTAACCTTAACCTTATCTTCCCCTTAACCTTAACTTATCCTTAATATTAACCTTAACCTTAACCTTGGCCTAACCATAACCTTAACGTTATCTTACCCTTAACATTATTAACCTTAATGTTATCTTAACCTTAACCTTAACGTTATCTTAACCTTAACATTAACCTTAACCTTATCTTTCCCTTAAACTTAACCATAACCTTAAACTTGAATTTACCCTTAACCTAACCTTAACCTTAATCGTACTAAACCCGTAACCTTAATCTTAAACTTACCCTTAACCTTCACCTTAACCTTGAATTTACCCTTAACGTAACCTTAACCTCTTCTTAACCTTAACCTTAACTAAAACCTTCCCCTAACCTTATCATTAACCTTAACCTTAACTTTACCCTTAACCTAATCTTAACCTTAACTATAACCTAACCCTAACTTTAACCTTAACCATAAAATTATCTTTACCCTTATCGTTAACTATAACCTAACCCTAACCTTGACCAAACCCTTAACCTTAACCTTAGCCTGACCTTAACTATAACCTAACCATAACCTTGACCAAACCCTTACCCTTAACCTAACCTTAACCTTGACTTTACCGTAACCTAACCTTAACCTTGACCTTAACATAACCTTAAACTTAACTTTACACTTAACCTAATCTTAACCTTAACCTAACCTTAACCTTAACCGTAACCTAACTATAACCTTAACCTTTTCTTAACCTAACTTAACCTTATCCTTGACCTTGACCTTAACCTTAACCTTACCCTAACCTTACCCTTAACATTCACCTAACCTTAACTTTAACCTTAACCTTCCCCTAACCTTAACCCTAACCTTAACCTTAACTTTACCCTTAACTTAACATTAACCTTAACCTTACCTTTTCCCTTAACCTAACCCTAACCTTGACCAAACCCTTAACCTTAACCTTAACCTGACTAAGCCCTTAAGGTTTGGGTAAGTTTAAGGTTAAGGTTAAGGTCAAGGTCAACGTTAAGGTTAAGTTAGAATAAGGTAAGGTTAAGGTTACAGTTAAGGTTAAGGTTAAGTTTAAGTTAAGGGTAAAGTCAAGGTTAAGGTTAAGGGTTTTGTTAAGGTTAAGGTTAAGTTATAGTTAAGGTTAAGGGTTTGGTCAAGGTTAGGGTTAGGTTATAGTGAAGTCTAAGGTTAAGGTTAAGGTTACGGGTTTATTTTACCCTTAAGTTAACCTTAACCTAACCTTAAGCTTAACTTAACCTTAACCCTAACCTTTACCCTAACCTTAAATTTAACCTTAACCTTATACTTATCTTAACTTAAACCTAACCCTGACCTTAACCCTAACCTTAACCTTAACCTTAATCTTAAACATAACATAACCTTAACCTTAACCTTATCATTATCTTAACCTTAACCTAACCCTAAACTTAACCCCAACCTTAACCTTAACCTTAACCATAACCCTAACCTCCTTGACCAGACCCTTAACATCAACCTTAACCTTAACCTTAACCGTAACCTTAACCTAATCTTAACCTTAACCTGATCCTTAACCTAACCTTAACCTTGACCTTACCCTTAAACTTAACCTTACCCTTAACCTGACCTAACCTTAACCTTAACCTAACCCTAATATTAACCTTAACCTGACTAAACGCTTAAGGTTAGGGTAAATTTAAAGTTAAGGTTAAGGTCAAGGTCAAGGTTAAGGTTAAGTTAGGTTAAGGTAAGGTTATAGCTAGGTTAAGGTTAAGGTTAAGGTTACGTAAAGGTTAGTATAAGGTTAAGGTTAAAGTTAGATTAAGGGTAAATTCAAAGTTAAGGTAAAGTTAAGGTTACGGTTAGGTTAAGGGTAAAATCAATGTTAAGGTTAGGTTAAGGTTAAGGTTAAGGTTAAGGGTTTGGTTAAGGTTAGGGTTAGGTTTTAGTTAAGGTTAATGTTAGGTTAAGCTTAAGGTTAAGGGGGTAAGGTTAAGGTTAAGGTTAAGGGTAAAGGTTCAGGTTAAGGGTAAGGGTAAGGTTAAGGTTACGGGTTTACAGAGGTTAAGGTTAAGGTTAAGGTTAAGATGAAGGTTAAGGGTAAGGTTAAGGTTAAGTTTAAGGTCAAGGTTAAGTTGAAGTTAGGTTAAGGGTAAGGTTATAGTTGGTTAAGGTTAAGGTTAAGGTTAAGGTTACGGGTTTAGTCAGTTTAAGGTTAAGATTAAGGTTATGGTTTTAGTCACATTGAGGTTAAGGTTAAGGGTTTGGTAAATGTTAGGGTTATGGTTAAGGTTAAAGTTAAGGTCAAAGTTAGGTTAAGGTAAGGTTAAGGTTACGGGTTTAGTCAGGTTAAGGTTAAGGTTAAGGTTAAGGTAAGGTTAAGGTTAAGGTTAAGGTTAAGGTTAGGTTATAGTGAAGCTTAAGGTTATGGTTAGGTGAAGTTGAAGGTTAAAGTTAAGGTTATGGATAAGTTAAGGTTAAGGGTAAGATAAGGTTAACGTTAAGGTTAAGGTTAAGGTTAAGGCTAAGGTTAATGTTAAAGTCAAGGTTAAGGTTAATATTATGGTTAAGGTTAAGGTTAAGATTAGGTAAAGGTTAAGGTCAGGGTCAGGTTATAGTTATGGTCAAGGTTAAGGTTAGGTTAAGGTGAAGGTTCAGGGTAAGGTTAAGGTTAAGGTCAAGGTCAAGATTAAGGTTAAGGGTAAAGTCAAGGTTAGGGTTAAATTTAAGGTTAATGTTAAGGGTAAGGTCAAGGTTAAGGTTACAGGTCTTAACCTTAACCTTCAATATAACCTAACCTTAACTATAACCTAACCCTAACCTTAACAAAACCTTAACCTTAACTTAAACATAAAATTAACCTTAACCTTACCTTTGAACTTAACCTTAACCTTAACGTAAAATTATCCTTGAACTTAACTATAACCTAACAATAACCTTGACCAAACCTTAACCTTAACCTTAACTTAATATTAACCTTAACCTTAACCTTCCCATAACCATAAACTTAACCTTAACTTTACCCTTAACGTTAACATTAACTTTAACCTTACCCTTACCTAACTATAACATTACCCTTAACCTTAAACTTGACCTTAACTATAAGGTAACCCTAACCTTAACTTTAACCTTAACCGTAACCTTAACCTTAACTTTACACTTAACCTAATATTAACCTTAACCTAACCTTAACCCTAACCTTACCCTTAACCTTAACCTTCACTTTAACCCTAACCTTAACCTTAACTTTACCCTTAACCTAATATTAACCTTACCCTTAACCTTAACCTGAGGTTAAGATTATGGTTAAGGTTAAGGTTAAGGATAAGTTAAGGTTAAGGGTAAGGTTAAAGTTAAGGTTAAGGATTTGTTCAAGGTTATGTTTAGGTTATAGTTAAGGTCAAGGTTAAGGTTAGGTTATAGTTAAGGGTAAGGTTAAGGGTAAAGTTAAGGTTAAGGTTATAGTTAAGGTCAAGGTAAGATAAGGTTAAGGGTAAGGTTAAGATCACAGGTTTAGTCGGGTTAAGGTTAAGGTTAAGGTTAGGGTTAAGATTAGGTTAAGGTTAAGGTTAAGGTTAAGGGTAAGGTTAGGGTTAGGTTGTAGTTAAGGTCAAGGTTAAGGTTAAGGGTAAGGAAATCCTTAACCTTAACCTTAACTTGAACTAGTTAAGGTCAAGGTTAGTTAACTATAACCTAACCCTAACCTCGATCAAACCCTTAACATTAACCTAACCTTATCATTAACTAAACCCTTAACCTTAAATTTAATGTTAAGCTAACCTTAAGCTAAATTTAACCTTAACCTAACCTTAACCTTAACTTAACCTTAACCTTAACCTTAACCTTCCCAAACCCTTAACCTTAATGTTTGTTGATCATGTCAAACCCCTATTAAATTTTTGGCAGGCCATTCCATTTAAACCCTTCAAAATTCTTTTGATAGCCTAAGTAATCCTTTTTATGCCTATCGTTGCCCTTTTCCCCCCTGAAAATTGCATAAAAGGGTCGAAAATCCACATTTGAAAATATTCAAGGCTTAGCCCCTTTCGGCCCTAGCCCCTCAGCCGTTTCCTCCACGTAACCCAGTGCTGGAACTAGGCGCCAAAAATACTAGGCGCTTATCGCATACAAATATCAGGCGTGCCCTCGGCCATTGAGCTGTACAGATTGAACGGCATTCGCATGCTCCACCACGCCCGTGGCCCACTCCATTCATCGCCCAAACCACATCTCAGTCGTCCTTTCACCCATAAATTTGACAGTCCATATCTCACTTTCCCTGGTGGTCCCCGCAACACGATACTCCAAAACCAGGTGATATCTATCGTACTTCCCTCCGACGGTGGGTGGTATTTCTCATTCGGCCAGCGATTCCATACACTGTCTGCCGCATGTCTCTGCGTATGTCTCCAAAAACACCATTGATCGCACACTATTATTCGAAAAAATATGCATAGCAATATCGCTATCAGCCGTCGGATCTGGAGATCTTCATCCAACGGTCGTCGCGCTCCAAAGCTGCATGAGTGTTAGTCCATGTCAACAGTGCCCCTAGCCCACCGTCTCATTTCCCTCATATGTGTTTTCAACCGTCGATCTCATTTTGAGATCGAACGGTCTAGATCATCTACATATCCTGCCATTGACTTGGTCCTCCTCCACGTCATCATCCCACATGTTTATCGCATTTTCCTCTCTGCCATTTACATATTATATTCATATGTTATATTTTAATTTTTTGCATTTTAGCTCTAGCCAGCCCGTCCTCCATTTTTCCACTGCATTTTTCACCATCACCTCTCATCCTTCTGCCATATCGTCATGCCGCTATGCTACACAGTCATCCCCACTGCACCTCCATCTCCACGCATGGTTTTTCTTAACAAGATTGCGGGTTTTTGCAGGGTTTTAGTGACGAAAGATTGTTGTGAATTACAGTCTTGATTTTGGTAGCAGAAGACACGTCAAAGGACCATTTTTCAGAACAAAATTATGAAGAAAATCCTAAGAAGGTAAATAGACAAGACTTCAATTAAAGGAGCAAGGTTCAAATCTGTCAAATCTTGCAGGGACATTCAAGGCGCCGATTTTAGAGATGAAAACATTAATGGAGCAGCAGAAAAATATTAGCAAATGATCGAGGAATTCAACATTCAGCATTGAATGATGTTCAGCTGTAGTCCAGGGTTTAGAAGGCAGAGGATACCATTCACAGATAAAATACCTTGAGGCTTTCTTTTCAACACCATTTTCTTTCAGGAAAGGATGGAATGTTTATAGGATTTTACTCCTTTGCCATGTTCCTGAAGAGATCTTCATCCAGTGCATTTATTTTAGAACGTCGGCCTCAAATTACATGCAGAACTTCAGAACCATTCAGCAGTATGAGCGTGCACATCTCTGCCATTTTGTTTAATGATACAATTAAATGTTCATCACCCACTTTCTTTATTAGTCTTCTTTGTTTCCTATAAAAACCCAAACGAACATATTATGAAGGGTTCCAGATTTTATCAGAAAACTATGCAGTGAAAGGCTTTTTGTATACATTTTTGTAAAGCTCTTGTATGAAGGCTCAGAGCCCATAGGGTCTCAGTGAGGAGGAGTTCTATCTATTAAAGAGGATTTTGGTCTTTGGTATTTCATAGTGTGTAACCTTTTTCTCTTATGTGTTATATTAATAGATCATTTCATTTCATCCATCTTTCTTGTACCATGTTTTGGAATGCGAGTGGCTCACTGATTTTTGGTATGGATTCATCCTAGTTGATGCCCATGCTTGGATTATTCAAGTTCTTTAAATATGGCTCATGCATTATATTCTTTTCCATCATTCAGCTAAACTGTATTTCTGCTATATTAGTTGCTTTGGGAGGGTGCTTTTAAAATGATATTATCATGTATGGATTCTTAGATTGGTAAGCCCATGCATGGTGGTATTGTATATTTGGGTATCGGCTCAATGTTAACTAATATCTCCTCTACATTTCATTCACTACATACACCTTCTGATAACTTATTTCTGTGATATATTACTTGAACCGGCCCGCTTTACAGTAAATTGTCTCTGAATTGTCTGATGCTTTGTATTAGAGTTTTACACCTTGCCTCTGTAGTATTTCTTTTCCTGTATCAGTTTTTGAGTGTTTGGTCCCATTCTAGTTTATTTCCCTATTTACAAGAGATAGCATGTGATTAGAAGTTGACAACTTCATACATTATATTATATGCTCATTGCTATGTTAAGATGTCCTAGGCACTAGTCTATCACAACTCTAGGCTGTCTCTAGGAGCGACAACAACGTTAACCTTAACTTAACCTTCACTTTAACCTAACCTTAAACTTACCCTTAACCTAATATTAACCTTAACCTTGACCTTGACCTTAACTATAATCTAACCCTAACCTTATTAAAATGCTTAACCTTAACCTTACCCTTAACCTTAAACTTAACCTTGACCTTAACTATAAGCTCACCCAAACCTTATTCAAATGCTTAACCTTAAGCTTTACCTTAACCTTAACCTTCCCATAACCATAACCTTAACCTTTACCTTACCCTTAACCTTAACCTTAACCTTAACCTAACCTTAGCCTTAAATTTACCCTTAACCTAACCTTAACCATAACCTTAACATTAACCTTACCCTTACTGAACCTTAACCTTAACCTTAACCTTAACTTAGCCTAACCTTAAACTTAACTATAACCTTACCCTTAACCTAATCCTAACCTTAACCTTAAACTAGACCTTAACCTTACCCTTAACCTTAACCTTAACCTCAACCTGACTAAACCTGTAAACCTTAAATTTAACCTGAGCCTAACCTAAACTTAACCTAAACATACCCTTAACCTTAACCACCCTGTTGAGTCCCAAATCTGCATCTTTCTTATACACCTTTCTAAACTTTTTCCATTTACCTGGACCTCCTAAGTCATCAACATCATTGCATATTAATCATAAAAGATCATTTAAAGTTGTTTTTAACTATGTTTTGTGTCTGTTGTTTGAATTACATTTTTTCTCATTAAGCTAAGGAATCTTGTCACTTTCCGCAGCTGCTGCAACTTTCCGCAGCCATTTTGTTAAAGTCTATATTGCAAGTGTCTTCAGGAAAATCAAGCCACATGGGCAAGTTGGAAATGACATGGACATGGATCGAGTCCTATTGGCTCAGTCAAATTCACCTAAGAAGGTTGTGGTCAAAGGTGGTCAAGCGATGGTCAACCGAAGAGTCCCACGGTGACAGAACTCTGTTTTTCATCACGTGAAGACTTGTGTGGACGTTTCTAAATCACGAGAGACATATGAACACATGTAAATGGCTCCTTAAGCTGAATCCAATGACCACTCTCCTCATATTTAATCTTCACGGCAGCCATGATGCTAGATTTCTGGACGTGGTGGTTCACGTGTCTTGTATCAGTGCAGAATGTAGGAAATTAGTTATGACATTCTCTGTTATAAATAATGCGTTCTCATACGCATAATAGTTAGCTGCTATAATGTAATTTTCTAGATAGAAAGCCCACTGTGCCGTAACATTATTTCTTTGTTATGACGGCATTTTAAATATATGAGAAGACTCTGTTCATAACCATAATTCATGTTTGATAGCTGCTTCCCGAGGATTGTGCAAAGGGCCCCTGCAAACGCCAAGGTTTTGTGTATTATTGTATAGTTTCATGCTTCATTTCCTTATGTTCATTGTGCCATAGTCATTCACGTGTATATATTATATTTCTTATGGTATTAACGTTTTGTTTCGGTTCATAATTTTTCATACTTTATACTATTGTTAATTGATCAATGTTTTTGTTCCAGATTATAGTAGGCAGCCCGGGAATTTGCACATAGTTTAAAATGACTAATGACATGGAATCAATCTTGTCCTTCTGCTGATTTCTTTTTATTAGTTTTTTTTTAATTCCAGCACTGTTTTTTTCATTTCAGTTTTCTACATTTTCTTTACTAGTTAGTTAGATATTAAACTGCTCATGTCATTATCAGTTACCTCCGAAAGACATAGCAACACTAATGGTGAGGGATTGAAGTATGAGTGTGTAGTTTTATATTAGTTTATTTTTCTGTAAGTTAGATATTAAATTTCTCATGTCATTATCAGTTACCTCCGAAAGCCATAGCGAGACTAATGGTGAGGGATTGAAGTTTGAGTGTGTAGTTTGATATTAGTTTATTTTTCTGTAAGTTAGATATTAAATTGCTCATGTCATTATCAGTTACCTCCGAAAGCCATAGCGAGACTAATGGTGAGGGATTGAAGTATGAGTGTGTAATTTGATAATAGTTTATTTTTCTGCAAATTAGATATCAGATTGCTCAAGTTGTTTATGATTACCTTCGAAAGCCATAGCGAGACTAATGGTGAGGGGTCAGAATATGAGTTGATGTAATTTGATTTTAGTTTTACTTTACTTGCAATCTTTTCTTTGAGTACATTTTCTTTTGAGTTTAGACATCAGCAAGGGTAATGGTTTTCATGATCAATAGTTCACTGTTTGTTTAACTAGAATAGTGGCACATTTTCATTTCCTTTTAGGAATTAATTTTGTCATTGTATGTTTCAAAATCCTTTTGAAGTTTGAAGTTTGGGAAATCATTATAAAGGACATCATTGCCTTGAACATTCATAACCATACTTGTCTTTTAGAATTTCCATCTCACATTAGGAAACCAACCAAAATAAATAAAAACCCAAAAACGACAAAAAGTAAGAGATAGGTTATCTTGCACATATAGTGCGCCACACTTCGTCAGCTTACGAATCTCGGATTGACAAATTAATGTAGCAATTTAGGACACACTAAATTGACCAAACATTTTGGCGCCGTTGCCGGGGAAGTGTAACTAGGTAGCCAATTTCTTTAAAAAAAAAAACACAAAATCATAAAGGAAGGGAAAACTTGATAACTTCTTGAAGTATGCTCTCCTCTTGCACCTAGTGTGATCTGGAGGATCAGAAAAGAGAGTTATTGGTTTAGTAATTTCTTAAGTATGCTCTCTTCTTGCACCTAGTGTGATCTGGAAGATCAGAAAGAGAATTATTAGCCCAACTTTTTAAAAAATAAAATAAAAAAAATGACATGCATAGAGCGAGAGATTCTAGGGGAAGGTTTATAGCTAAAGCCAAGAGTTCGATTTTCACAACTCCATCTTCTTCAAGGCATAGACAAGATTCACCACCATCTACCCCTAGCCTTAAGATTTTTGGAATTCAAGGAGCAACTGAATTAGAGGATTCTCCTATACCACCTACCAAATCTCATTTAGAAAAAGACCCTTTCTTTACTTCTACAGGAGAGTATATTGTAATCAAAGAAGTAGAATCACCTGAAGAAGAAAAGGAAGAAACTCCCTCTCATCCTCCCTTGATAGAAGAACCAAAGGACTTTGAGGACTCTAAAGAAACTATCATGGCAGAGGAAATAATAGATGGATTCGGAGGTAGAGGTAGAGGTAGAGGAGGAGGAAACAATGGAGACAACAATGGTGGAGGTGAAGGTAATAATGGAAGAAATAGGGAAGGAGACAACTTGTTTGGATTCCCTATAGTTGATGAGGAAACTCATACAACAATGAAAAATATCTCACCATCTGTCCTTCCCAACTTTTATGGATTGCGAAGTGAGGATCCTGAAACATTTATGTTTGAGTTTGAAGTCGTGTGCCGAACCTATGACTATATGGAAGACTCTCAAAAACTCAAACTGTTTCCTTCAACATTGAAGGGAGCTGCTTTGAAATGGTTCATGGGATTAGCCACCCAATCTATTAGGACTTGGAATGATATGAAACAAAATTTTTTGGATAGATACCTGGACTATTGTATGCCCACCAATCACAAGGATGAGGTATTCAAAATTGTGCAAAAAGAAGATGAAATTTTGGAGGATTTACTTGAAATATTTCAATACAACTTAAAAAGAGCAAAGATGAGAAACTTAGATGATGAAAATTTGAAATCCCTTATATTAAAAGCCATCAGAGATGAATGGATAGATATTTTAAACATGATGGGGAAAGGAGACATTTCTCAACTTCCACTTCGTGACATAACAGAACTATGTGTCCATCTCTCAAGGGGAAAATCTAAAACGGGAAAAGGGCCTAGAGATCCTTCTCTTACCAGGGCAAACAAATCTGCAACTGGATCAGTAAGTAGGGAAGAGATTGGCAATATGCTTGATGAATTCAAAACTGATATCTTAGGGAGCCTTAGTGAGCAACTAGACACCCTTAAAATCCAAAACAAGCAGAAAGCAGAAACTAATGCTCTAGCCATATTTTGTCTGAAATGTAGGAATAAACATGCTTTAAGGGAATGTCCCTTGGATGCAAAAGTTGTAGAAACATGTATGATTTGCTCAGAAAATCATGAGACCAAGGATTGTCCTTCAATTCCTGGACTCAAAGCTGTCTTTCAAGAAGATCCAAATTCAGTAGAATCTCTCTGTTTTGTTGCAATAAGACCTTGGCAGGGGCAACAAACTCAAGGGTTTAACAACCCTATGAATTCTCAACCCCCACCAAATTGGAATCCTTGGCAACAACCTTGGCCCCAACCTCAAAATCCATATCAGTTATGGGCACAAGGTATGCAAAATCCTTATGGGAGATTTGCTCAATTTTATCAATATCCTCCATATTTTCAAAACCAACAAGCTCCATAACTTCCAAACCCAAATCCACAACTTTCATTTCCATTTCCACAACAACAACCTTCTCAGCAAAATCCAAATTCTCAACTCATGCTTCCATACCAACAAAAGACAAATCAACTTCCAGCTCAGCCATTGCCAAATCCTAACAATAAAAATCCTCAGAATACTTACATGATAGAAGGACAACAATTTCCTACCTATATGATTGCTCCTCTCAATGATGTACAACTCAGGTCTGGTAGAGTTTTAGAAAAACCTTCTATAGATGTTCAAGAGCAAGATACCTCTAAGGAGGACTCTCTTAAAGTCAATAAGGATTCTGAGGAAGCATCTCTTCAAAACTCGAACATTCAAAAAGAGAAAGAAAAGTTAACATCCACAACTCCTATAGTTGAGCAACCTACATCTTCATCCACACCTCCTTTCCCTGAAAGATTACAAATTGATAAAGGGGTGGAAAAAAAAATCTTGTTGCCTAACTATGATTTTCTAGATGAATTAAAGAATGTTTGTATCAAGATTCCCTTGCTACAAGCCATTCGAGAGATTCCTATTCTAGCAAAAACAATAAAGGAGTTGAGTCTCAAAAGACCGGGAAGGAAACTAAAAGACACAAGAAGAATCCACCTGGTAGGAAAAATTGCAGATATCATGATGGGAAAAATTACCATGCAGAAGTATGTAGATCCAGGAAATCCAATTGTCAAGACACATATAAATGGGATAGAAATTCCAAACACATTGATTGACTTAGGGGTTGCTATCAACATTATGAGTAGACAGACTATGGACCAGCTAAAACTTCCTAACCTTCTTTTTACACCTACTTTACTGCAACTTGCAGATCGATCAATTATTAAACCGGATGGTGTATTAGAAGATATTTCAGTCTCCTTAGATTCTTGGGAATATCCAGTAGATTTTATGATTTTGACTCCCAAGAGTAATCTAGGAGGGCACCCACTTATCTTAGGAATACCTTGGCTAGCCACAGCTGATGCTTTCATTAGTTGTAGATCTGGGGATATGTACATTTCTAATGGTAATTCGACAAAGAAATTCAATTTGTATCCTCCGGCAAAAGCAATCACAGAAGTAGGAGACAATGAATGGGTTGATGATGAGGACACTATACAACCTGTCTTTACCATTTCTGAAATCAGTGAGGATAGTCAAATTCTGAACACATTAGAAAATTTTGAGATATCTTCAGAATATGATTCCACACAATTTCAATTGGAATCTGACATAGAATATTTATCATTAATACAAATGTCTCTTTACTCTATGGAAGATTTTGGTAGTTCTACTATTAATATTTTTCCAAGAAAAACATTGAATATCAACAAACATTTGGAGAAGTCACAACAAGAAGAACTAACCAAATTCTTGCAAAAACATTCTACTGCATTTGCATGGGAGTATACTGACATGAAAGGTATTGATCCTAAGACTTGCATCCATCATATCTATATTGAGGAAAACAGTAGACCAATTAGACAACCTCAAAGAAGGATGAATCCAAATCTTAAGGAGATAGTGAAAGAAGAGCTCCAAAAACTACTCAATGTAAACTTCATTTATCCAATTTCAGATAGCCGATGGGTTTCTCCTTTGGTTATAGTACCTAAAAATAATGGTAAATGGAGGGTATGCATTGATTACAGGGAATTGAATAAAGCAACTTTGAAGGATCACTTTCCTTTGCCCTTTATTGATCAGGTATTAGATACATTAGCAGGCAAAAAGTACTTTTCATTCTTGGATGGTTTTAGTGGCTATAATCAAATTTAGGTAGCACCTGAAGATCAAGATAAGACCACATTTACCTATCCATGGGGAAATTTTGCCTATCGAGTGCTTCCTTTTGGGTTATGTAATGCACCCGCAACATTCCAAAGAGCAGTACTAGGAATTTTTTTGGATCTAATCCATGATTGTGTAGAGGTTTATATGGATGATTTTACAGTTTATGGTAATTCATTTGAAGAGGCATTATAAAATTTGGAAAAAGTCCTTATAAGATGTAAAGAAACAAACCTTTCATTAAGCCATGAAAAATGCTTTATGATGTTTACTGAAGGTATTGTTTTGGGACATCATATTTCAGGAGATATAATTAAGGTTGATAGATCAAAATTTGAAGTCATCTCCAAGTTGCCTATTCCAAATTGTCAAAGAGATGTTAGAAGTTTTCTAGGATTTACTAGATAATATAGAATATTTATAGAAAACTTCACTAAAATAGCATCTCCACTCTTCAAATTGCTTACAAAAGATTGTGAATTCAAATGGGATCCTGATTTTCAATCAGCCTTTGAAACTTTAAAAACAAGAATATCTGAAGCACCTATCTTAAGAGGACCAAATTGGAAACTCCCTTTCCATATTTCTACAGATGCTTCAGATACATCTCTAGGAGCTGTGTTGGGTCAAAAGGATTTATTCCCTTATGTAGTAACTATTAAGACCCCTTGGTATGCAGATATTGCTAACTATTTGGTTACAGGGAAACTGCCTCCACATTTATTTCCAAGTGAAAAAAGAAAAATTATTCAGGAGAGTTCAAAATATTCATGGATTTCTAACAAATTGTTTAAAACAGGGCCAGATCTTGTGATCAGAAGATGTGTCAGGGAAGATGAAATGCCTGATATTCTTAAGGCATGTCATGATGAACCATGCAGCGGACACTTTGCAGACAAAAGGACGGCCTATAAAATCCTCTCTTTAGGATATTATTGGCCTTCCCACTTCAAAGATGCAAAACAATATGTCAAAAGGTGTGACAGCTGCCAAAGAGTAGGGAAACCTACCCTTTCAAATGAAATACCATTGCAACCACAGGTACTCATCGAACCCTTTGAAAAATGAGCTTTAGATTTCATAGGACCTATTAATCTACCATCTAAGCAAAAGAAGTATATATTGGTTTGTACTGATTATGTTACTAAATGGGTAGAAGCCAAGGAATTAGTATCTGCTACTGAAAATTCAGTTGTTAATTTTCTTTATGAGGATATTTTTACTCGCTTTGGTGTTCCAAGAGAAATTGTGACAGATCAGGGAAGCCAATTCACATCCAATCTAGTGGAGAAAATGATGGAAGAATACAAAATCAAGCACAGAAAATCTACTCCTTACCATCCGAAAGCAAATGGTCAAGTGGAGTCTACAAGCAAAGTTCTTGAAAATATCATCACCAAAACTGTTCATCTTCACAGAAGAGATTGGGCGGGAAGGCTTCGTGAAGCTTTGTGGGCCTACAGAACTACATGGAGAAATACAACAGGACATTCTCCCTATGAAATTTTTTATGGGAAAGAAGTCATGTTACCCATTGAGTTCCAAGTCAAAACCTTCAAGATGGCAGTTCAGTTGGGGATGGATCTATCAAAAGCCCAAAATCATAGAATGGAGCAGTTGAATGAGCTAGATGAGATCAGACAAGAGGCAATTTTAAGAACTGATTTAGTTCAATATCAAAGAGCTAAATGGCATGACAAATACATCAAAGAGAAGAAGTTTCAAGAAGGAGATTGGGCATTGCTATTTGACTCCAAGTTTAAATATTTTAAAGGAAAATTTTAGACTCATTGGCTTGGGCCATATGAGATTGACAAGATTTTTAACAATGGAGCAGTAAGAATCAAGACCATTGATGAATTTCAAACTCCTCTTATTGTTAATGGCCACAGATTAAAGATCTATCATAAGCCACTCTCAAAACAGGAATTTGTCAAAATGTTTCAAGATAATTTTGTAATAAGGCTAGTGAAGAAGAATCCTTCTTCTCCACCAGCCTAGCCTTTGTTCTTTTTTGTTCATTTAAAAAAAAAATAGTATAAACTTGAAAACCAATCACTGATTGGCAGTCTTATACAGAAAATGTAGGGTGAAAATCAGGAACACCTGACACCCTATATTTTCCAAAAAAAAAAAATTCTCTCTCTCTCATTTTACAAGTTTTATGACAACCCACTCCATTTCATTCCACTTCATTCCACTTCATTCCATTTCATTCCACTCCACTTCATTTCATTTCATTTCATTTCATCTATTTCATTTCATTTCACCAATAAAAATTTTCTTTCATGACCATTTTCATTCATTCAGTTATCATCCATCTATTTCCATTCACCCAAATAATTACTGTGTCAGTTTCCGCAGCTGACACCAGTTTCCGCAGCCAGAAGCAGTTTCTGCAGCTACCACTCTGTTTTTCAAAAATTCACAGTCAGATGTTAGTTCAACAATCATGAAATCAAATGCAGGTATGAAGACATATTATGAAGACATGAGGCATTCAAAGACATCAATGAGGAGCAACTGATTGAAGACCAATGAAAAATGGCAAGAATTCCAAGGTATGAGTAAAAATTTATTTCAAATGGCATTCAAGCACATTTTTACATAGTTATAAACCATAGCTCCATTATATGCAATGATTGTGTTGATAACTCCGTAACCATCCCACGATCTCTATACGATTCCCCCACAATCCTTGCATTCATTTCTAAACGGCCTCATAATCAAGCCTCCGGTCTTCACTAGTGTTCGGCTATACGTTGATACTCCACCTGTAATTAAGGAACGTGGTTGATTTGACTACGGCTTCTCTTAGCCGCACAAAATCCGTAGCCGTTGCATAAACGTGCTTGCATCTACTCTGCAGCCACCCAATTTTAAATATTGCCGGATGCGTTTTACTCCCCCTACTGTTCTATTGATCTCACGGCTGCATTTCCATCGTGCTCACATAAGCTTTCACCCCATTTTATTCTCTGTTCCGCTTCATTCCGTGTACCTATTCTCTGATATCCGCTTATAGTCACTGGCCTCCTTCACAAACCCTGATCATTTTTGCCGTTTTACCTCCGTTAAAACCCTCTTCACGCAGACAAGTTTTAAAGTACAGAAGAAAGGATGGGTCAGTTGTTGAGAACAGAACCAGAGGGACCCAAATTTATGGAAGGATACCCGCAAGTCAGAGATATATTGAAAAAGGCAAAGTGGCTTCGGTTTATTCAAAAGTTCAAAGGCTACCATAAGGAAGTAACAAAATCTTTTGCGAGGTCTTTCAACGGTCTGGAGGTGGAGATTGGGGACCTCAAATTTACAGTGACTGAGGCATCCATAGCAGCTGCTACAGAACTTCCTCAAGAAGGTGAACGCTGGTTCAAGAACAAGAGCATTAGTGATGAAGCCTGGAGAGTGATCCTACGTAACCCAGGTATGGATGTCACCATTTTTAAAAAGGGAATTCCTGTTCATGCTTTAAAAGAAGAGTGGGCCAGTTTACTGTTAGTTATTCAAAAATTTATCACCTGTGAGGGACGTTTTGGGTCAATGTACATGTATCATACCCAACTGTTGATGAATTTCCTAGACAACCAGGCCCTCAATCTGCCATACTTTTTACTAAACAGTTTGAAAAAGATGTTTGTAACCATCCAAAAGCATTTAGGGGATGTAGAACCACATTTTTATCACCATGGTCTCGTGAAAATCTTGATAGAAAAACAATTAAAGGAGAAAAATGACACCTGGGAGCAGTTTTTAATTACAAATTTCTTTGAAGAACCTCAAGAAACTCCTGAAGGAAGTACATCAAAAAGAAGTAGAAGAAAGAGAACAAATGATAAAACTCAAAGCACTCCTACTAACACAGTTGAAAGAACTAGTAGAGAAGAAAGACTGTCTAAAAGGAGGAAGGAAGAGACCAAGGGTAAAAAGCCAACAAAATCAAAAGAGAAAAGAAGCATTGAGGCTGTGCATCAAACCCCTTCCTCAGAAGAAGACCATCAAGTGTTATCTGAGAGACTAGTTCACCTTCAGGAACAGTCATCTATGACCAAAAAGAGAGGAAAAGAAAAACAAAAGGAAACAGACAGCAGTCCACAGTATGTAAGAAGAAGCAGTAGGCTTAAAGGAAAATGGAAGAAAACACAGACAAAAGGACCCCATTTTATTGATTTGGGAGAAGTAACACCTGAACAAACTCCAGCTGGACATAGTCCATCTCATTCTCAGCCAGACGTTGAACATAGTCCACCTCATTCTCAGTCAAATGTTGAAACTAGTCCTCAAGATGTTGATATGAGTCCTTTTCGGCCAGATTTTGAAGTCAATTCTCCTCCACAGCATTTTGGGGATAGCCCAAGGAAAACGACACCTGAGATAGATCCAAAGTAGCAAGAGGTGTATGATTACATAGAATCCTTAGAAAGAATAGCCACGGGTCCCAGCACTTCATCCACTCAGCCTCACACAGCACAAGAAGCTCTAGTCCAATCATTGAAACAAGAAGTCTTTGAGTTGGAGGTTTTAAATAGACATATTAAAAATGAAAATGAAGCATTAAAGGAGAAAAACAGATTGGACAAGATCATTCATGACAATACCATGCTACATCTGGGACTGTGGCAGAAAAATAACAGGAAATTGAAGAAGAAATGCCAGAAGATAAGTAGAGCACTGATTAATCTCAAATACAAATACTTGATGAAGAAGCCCAGGATGTTAGCAGCACCAAGGAAGAGGAGAAGAGGACTGGATGTACTGGCAGAGGTATCAAGGCATATGAATTGAAGGAGGATGATCAAAATTTTGGTTGCATGAGGACATGCAACACCTTCACAGTGGGGGTATGTTGAGTCCCAAATCTACATCTTTCTTATACACCTTTCTAGAATTTTTCCATTTACCTGAACCTCCTAATTCATCAACATCATTGCATATTAATCATAAAAGAGCATTTAAAGTGGTTTTTAACTATGTTTTGTGTTTTCTGTTTGAATTAGATTTTTTCTCATTAAGCTGCGGAATCTTGCCACTTTCTGCAGCTGCTGCAACTTTCCGCAGCCATTTTGTTAAAGTCTATATTGCAGGTGTCTTTAGGCAAATCGAGCCACATGGGCAAGTTGGAAATGACATGGACATGGATCGAGTCCTATTGGCTCAGTCAAATTCACCTAAGAAGGCTATGGTCAAAGGTGGTCAAGCGGTGGTCAACCGAAGAGTCCCACGGTGACAGAACTCTGTTTTTCATCATGTGAAGACTTGCGTGGCCGTTTCTAAATCACGGGAGACATATCAACAGCTATAAACGGCTCCATAAGCTGAATCCAATGACCACTCTCCTCATATTTAATCTTCATGGCAGCCATGATGCTAGATTTCTGGATGTGGTGGTTCACGTGTCTTGTATCAGTGCAGAATCTAGGAAATTAGTTATGACATTCTCTGTTATAAATAATGAATTCTCATATGCATGATAGTTAGCTGCTGTAATGTAATTTGCTGGATAGAAAGCCCAATGTGCCGTAACATTATTTTTTTTTTATGACTGCATTTTAAATATATGAGAAGACTCTGTTCATAAGCATAATTCGTGTTTGATAGCTGCTTCCCGATGATTGTGCAGAGGACCCCTGCACACGCCGAGGTTTTGTGTATTATTGTATAGTTTCATGCTTCATTTCCTTACGTTCATTGTGCCATAGTCATTCACCTGTATATATTATATTTCTTATGGTATTAACGTTTTGTTTCTATTCACAATTTTTCATACTTTATACTGTTGTTAACTGATCAGTGTTTTTGTTCCAGATTATAGTAGGCAGCTCGGGCATTTGCACATAGTTTAAAATGACTAATGACATGGAATCAATATTGTCCTTCTGCTGATTTCTTTTTCTTAGTTTTTCTTTATTTCCATCACTGTCTTATTCATTTCAGTTTTGTACATTTTCTTTACTAGTTAGTTAGATATTAAACTGCTCATGTCATTATCAGTTACTTCCGAAAGCCATAGCGAGACTAATGGTGAGGGATTGAAGTATGAGTGTGTATTTTGATATTAGTTTATTTTTCTGTAAGTTAGATATTAAATTTCTCATGTCATTATCAGTTACCTCTGAAAGCCATAGCGATACTAATGGTGAGGGATTGAAGTATGAGTGTGTAGTTTGATATTATTTTATTTTTCTGTAAGTTAGATATTAAATTGCTCATGTCATTATCAGTTACCTCCGAAAGCCATAGCGAGACTAATGGTGAGGGATTGAAGTATGAGTGTGTAGTTTGATATTAGTTTATTTTTCTACAAAGTTAGATATTAAATTGCTCATGTCATTATCAGTTACCTCCAAAAGCCATAGCGAGACTAATGGTGAGGGATTGAAGTATGAGTGTGTAATTTGATATTAGTTTATTTTTCTTCAAATTAGATATCAGATTGCTCAAGTTTTTTATGATTACCTCTGAAAGCCATAGCGAGGCTAATGGCGAGGGGTCAAAATATGAGTTGATGTAATTTGATTTTAGCTTTACTTTGTTTGCAATCTTTGGATTTCTTTGAGTACAGTTTCTTTTGTGTTTAGACAGCAGCAAGGGTAATGGTTTTCATGATCAATAGTTCACTGTTTGTTTAACTAGAATAGTGGCACATTTTCATTTCCTTTTAGGAATTAATTTTGTCATTGTATGCTTTAAAATCTTTTTTAAGTTTGAAGTTTGGGAAATCATTATAAATGACATCATTGCCTTGAAAATTCATAACCATACTTTTCTTTTAGAATTTCCATCTCACATTAGGAAACCAACCAAGATAAATAAAAAAAACCAAAAACGACAAAAAGTAAGAGATAGGTTATCTTGCACATATAGTGCGCCACACTTCGTCAGCTTACGAATCCCGGATTGACAAATTAATGTAGGAATTTAGGACACACTAAATTGACCAAACACACCCCATAAACATAAACTTAACCTTAACCTTAACCTAACCCTAACCTTTACCAAATCCTACACCTTGAGTTTAACCTTAACCGTAACCTTAACCTGACCTTAACCTTGACCTTAACTATAACCTACCCTAACCTTGACCAAACCCTTAACATTAACCCATAACCTTAACCTTATCTTTAAGGTTACGGATAAGGTTACGGTTATGGTTAAGGTTAAAGTCAAGGGCAAGGTTAAGGTTAGGTTAAGGTTACGGTTAACGTTAAGGTTAGGGTAAGGTTAGGGTAAAGGTTCAGGTTAAGGTCAAGGTTACGAGTAAGGGTAGGGTTAAGGTTAAGGATAAGGTTACGTTAAGGGTAAATTTAATGTTAATGTTAAGGTTATGGTTAGGTTAAGGGTAAGGTCAAGGTTAAGGTTAAGTTAATGTTCGAGTTACGGGTTAATTCAAGTTAAGGTTAGTTTAAGGTTAAGGTTAAGGTTAATTTGTTTAACCTTAATCTTACCCTTAACCTTATCTTAATCTTACCCTAACCTCAACCCTGACCCTACCCTTAACCTTTAATATAACCTAACCCATAACCTTAACCTTCCCAAACCCTTAACCTTAACCTTAACCTTAACCTAACCTTAATCTTAACCTTAACCTTCACCTTAACTTTACCCTTAACCTAACCTTAAACTTCACCTTATCCTTAGCCTTAACCTTAACCTTAAACTAATCAAACATTAACCTTAACCTTAACCTTAACTTTATCCTTAACCTAACCTTAACCTTAACTATAACCTAACCCTAACCTTAAACTTAATCGTAACCTTATCTTTACCCTTAACCTTAACCTTAATCTTAACCTTAACCTAACTTGAACTATAACCTAACCTTAACCTTAAACTTAACTTGACCTTAACTATAACCTAACCCTAACCTTGAAAAAACCCTTAACCTTAACCTCAACCTTTACCCTAACCTTACCCTAACCTTAACCTTAACCTTAACCTAAGGTTAAGGTTAAGTTTAAGGTTAAGGTTAAGGTAAGGTTATAGTTAGGTTAAGGTTAAGATAAGGGTTAAGTTTAAGGTTAGGTTAAAGTTAAGGTTTAAGGTTACGGGTCTTAACCTTAACCTTTAGTATATCCTACCCTTAACACTAAACTTTACCTAACCTTAACCTTAACCTTGACCATAACTCTAATCTTAACCTTAACCTTTGTCTGCTCAACCTAGTGTTCCTAAGTTGATGTGATAAATTGTCAACCAGGGCTAGTAAACTGTTGAAGTGAAGTGCACTATATGTGCCTAGGTATCTTCTTCCTACTTCGTTGTGTTTAGTTTTTTATAGTGTTTTTTGGTTTTTTTTTTATGCTAAGAGGAAAGTAAGTTGTTGACAAAGAGAAGTTATTAGTCACACTAAAAATAGAGTAAAATCTAGACTATGTATGACACCTAAGAACAGAGACTGCTAACTTACAAATTGCAAAACTTGACAAGAAAAATAACTCATAACATAGACTCAATCCAATTCATTTCATTAGAAGTATATTGGCACAACTAGAGAAAAGGATAATTTTAATGCAATGAGGTTCTTCTAAACAAACAAAAACTTACAAAATCACAGAGAAAATATCATCCTTGGTTAGAAATTTGTTGGAACACATTTGGAAAATATTATCTGCAACATAGTAAGGAACCCTACTCTAAATTCACTTAAGACACTAAAATCAATCCATTCTACAACTCAAAATGTTACTATTAAGCCTCATTCAAGAGTTAGAAATATTTTGGAATAGCTTTGGAAAAGAGGCAGTTTGTAAAATTATGAGAAATTGCAGAACAATCAAGACTTAAAAATGACACTACCAATTCTTGTTCCTATGATAATGATGTATTAGTAGAGATTAAGAACAAGAGAAGTTTGTAAATAATGAAGGCCTTTAAGTCTAATTTAACAGAACTAGAGTACAACTAGCTAATAAAACTAGAGATACAATGAATAGAACTAAACTAGAATGCAATCAATCAAACTTGAAATACAGTGAACAGAACTGAACTAGAATGCAATTAACCTTCGAAGTATTACAGCTGAACTAAAATGCAACTAATCTCTGAAATATTACAACTCTACCTCATTCAGTGTTAGTGATATTTTGGAACAATTCGTAAGAAGAAGACTGGCTGTAACATTCGATATAAGTGAGCATAAAACATAAAGTTCAGAAAACTACTTAAATTAGGAATGAAACAGAGCTAAAGTTACTTATCTAAAAAATATGCATAGAGCTTCTCGGGTAGTATGGACCCTCTACCACCATATTAGCATACGAATCTCCTCAATGTTTCCTCAGATCATGTATTAAAGTGGTTCTTCTTTTGTTAAAGGAAAATGCTTCAAAAACAGAGTATTACGGTCTTGGACAAATTAACAATAAAACATCAATCTAGCTAACTGTCTTTCGGTCTCTCGAGTCATTCTTATAAAAGAAATACATAACTACCCTTGAAAATAAATAGGGATAAGTGTCTTTCCCAATTAAAATCAAATTAGAACTCTTTTGGAAGCCTTGTACTTTTGCTAAAGACATCTGTAGAGTTCTTGTCCCGATAGAAGTTTACCTGTTAGTTTTGATTTCTTCCATGTGCATAACGACTTGGAGATTTTTTTTTAGACTTCGTAGAGGGCAAGGAATGATGTAGATGAGGTCTGGAATTCAACCATATTCGTTTTTACTTTAAGTGACACCTGTAACCTATGTGAACATGAAGATAGTTGCGGAATAGGGGACTAGCTACAGAATGGCTGCATTCTGTAGCTAAGTCTAGTAAAAAATTACTACAACAACAAAAACATAAAAGTGTATCAGGTCAGTCATTATATAAATTATTAAAGTAAATTTAATCAATCCTATTGATATTTTAAGCCTACAACTAATAAATGACAAAGGAAATGAAGTGAAATTTGGTGAAAGAGAAGGACATCTTTGGGGCTCAACATACCCCCACTGCAAAGCTTTGGCATGTCCTCATGCAATTAATCCATGTATTCTGAAACTTTTGTTAGGACATCCAACTTCCTTTTTATGCTTTTCCTGATGTTCAATGGCCTCCTAGGCTTCCTTATGAACAATTTGAATCTCAGGTTTATAAGTTCCCTACTCAACTTTTTGTTTTTGTTTTTCAGCTTCTCATTAGCCTTGTACAGTTTTTCCATTTGTAGAGAGAGAGTTGTGTTCATGTTACTCTTCAACTTGAATTTTTTCCCTGAGAATTTCATTTTCATTTTTTATGTTCCTATTAAGTACTTCCAGTTCATATTTATCTCTTCTTAGTACTTCAATTGCAGATCCTGGTGGGCTAGGATTTCTTCCTCTACTTTCTGAGGCTCTCTTTTCCAATGACTCAACATAATTATAGATTTGTTGTTGTGCTGGTTCTACCTCCGGAGTTTCTTCATCAAGATCCTTTTCGTACTGGTATTCAGGAAATTTATCAGCTGGTGTCTCTTCATCTTCAATGTTTATGATGCATGTTTTCTTAACTCCTGTCTTCTTCAATATGCCTCTAATCCTATGGCTTCATCTTAGTTTAGATGGTCCCTCACCTCTCTCCTTGGCATATTTTCTTATTATCTTCTCCTTTTTAAGTTGTTTATTGATTTCAGCCAGTTTTTCAGAGATAATCTCCTCATTTTCTTCTTGCATGGATTTACCAGTTTTAATTTCAACAGATTTGGAAATTTTCCCTCTCCTGCTTCTTCTTGCAAGTTTGCCTTCAGATGGGGATTCCTTGGGTTCTTCAAAGTGATTCCTCACTAGGAACTCATCCCAATTGTCTCCCACCTTTTTCAATTGATGTTCAATTAGGATTTTAACTAGACCATGGTGATACAAGGTGGTTTCCAAGAATTGAACCCTCTTTTGGACATTAGAAGCCATTCTCTTTAGGCTATGAAGTAAGAAGAAGGGTAAATTGATTTCTTCATCTAAGAAATGCATCATAAGCCGAATGTGATAAACATATAGGGTACCAAACCTTCCCTCACAAGTTATAAACTTTTGCAAAATGAGCAACATATTTCGCCATTTATTCTTCAGTGCTGAGCTAGGGATGCCCTTCTTAAAAACTGAAATATGCATACCTGGTGTTTTGAGCATCTACCTCCATGCCTCATTGTGAAATTCCTTGTTTTTGAACCATCGTTCACCTTTCCTTGGTAATTCTGCTGCCTCTGCAATAAAGGATTCTGTAATAGTGAACTTGACATCTCCTATTTCAACCTTTGCTCCATTGAAGGACCGTGCAAATGTCTTGGTTACCTCCTTATGAAAACCATTGAACTTTTCCACAAACTGTAACCACCCAACCTGTTGTAGCATTTCTCTAATTTGTGGGTAACCCTCTAAGTATTTGGTTCCGACTGGTTCAGACCTTACAATGAGACCCATGGCTTCTTTTCTCAACCTTCAATTTACTACTCCATTACTGCTTTTCTATTCCTGGTAAAAATGGCTGCAGAGAGTTGTTTTCACCCCACAGATGCCTTCTCTGCTTATGCAACAGGAATTAGCTATGGAAAGATGATATCAAGTAGTTATGGGATGAGTGAAATACGGTGAAGTTGATTCACACAAATCAATGAGTTTGAGAGCTATCATGAAAGAAAATACCATGGAAAAATCTTGTGAGAAATTCAAAATCATCACTGAATACTTCGGGTTAGTGATGTGACCGAATAGGTCACTTCAGTACTAACCATTAATTTTTAACAAATGATGGTTTGGTATGGCGGAATGGAAGGGATTTTGTCCAAGGTTTTTATGATAGGTTTAATAGGCTTGATCAACACGAATAATCAAAATAACTTTATGAATCATAGATGACTTAACTATATTATAACTTTCATAATCTGTCATCATAATAATTTCACAACTTTACCTTAGCCTTTCCTTTGATTTTTGTGGTTTTAATATGCTTTGTCCTCCTTTGAAAATCATTAATTCTTCAGTCTTCATAATCCCTTTGATTTTTCTTGTTGACATAGGGGTGCAGGGTCAATTTGCTGCTGAACAAGTGGTTGCTGGATAGTTGCCTGCAAGGTATTTGGCTGCAAAATGTCTGACTGCAGAATATCTGGCTGCAGAATATACCTATAGGAGCTTTGAAACATGAAATGAAATGATTTGAAACATGGATGGAGTGTAGTATGAAATGGATTAATCATGGATCATGAAATATGGTGGAATAGAGCATGAATGAAGTGGAATATAATGGAATGGAATGAATCACAAATGTGAAGTGGCATAAAAAGTGGTCTGCAACTTATGATTTGTAATACTCAATTTGCAGAAAGAGATCAAATTTAGAAATATGAGATGGAAATGAGATGGACCATGAAATGGAGTGAATGAGATATGAATGAATGGAGTGAATGAGTTATGAATGAATGGAGTGAATGAGTCATGAATGAATGGAGTGAAATGGATCATAAGTGGAATGTGATCACTTATGATTTTATGATAGCTGCTTGTAGGAAAAAGAACAATTTTGAAAAGGTAAAGTGTCAGAAGGATTCTGATTTTCACTTTATCTTTTCTGTATAAACATGCTAATCAAAGATTAGTTTTCATGATTATACTTTATTTTTATTTTTTTATTTTTTATTTATTATTATTATTATTATTATTATTTTCATCATCTGATTTCAGAAAATACAATTAAGTTGATGAAGAAGAAGGATTCTTCTTCATTAACTTCACATCACTGTTCTCTTGGAATCTCTTGACAAATTCTTCTCTTGAAAGTGGCTTATGATACAGTTTCAATCTATGACCATTTACAAGAAAAGTAACCTCTTCTTCATCTATTGTCCTAATTTTTATTGCTCCATTATCAAAAAATTTCACAATTTCATATGGCCCAAGCCAATGTGTTTGAAATTTACCTTGAAAATATTTGAAATTTGAATCAAACAAGAGGACCCAGTCACCTTCTTTAAATTTCTTTTCCTTGATGTACTTATCATGCCATATAGTCATTTTTTGTTGGACTATATTTTTTTTCTGGACGGCATCTTGTCTGATCTCATCCAATTTATTAATCTGCTTCAATCTATGCTTTTGTGATTCTGTTAGATTAAGTCCTAGCTGAACTTCCATTTTAAAAGTTTGAATCTGAAACTCTATGGGAAACAAAAATTGTTTTCCATAAACAAGTTCATAAGGGGTATGACCTGTTGTGCTTCTCCATGTAGTTCTATAGGCTCACAAGGCTTCAAGAATCCTGTCTGCCCAATCTCTTCTATGTAAATGAACAGTCTTTGTTAGGATCCCTTCAATAATCTTATTAGTAGATTCCACTTGACCATTTTCTTGTGGATGATACGGAGTAGATTTTCTGTGTCTAATTTTTTACCTCTCCACCATTTGTTCCACTAGCCTTGATGTGAATTGAGCTCCTTGATATGTAACAATTTCCCTTGGGACACCAAAACGAGTAAAAATATCATCAAAAAGAAAATTAACTACAGATGCTTCAATAGCAAAAAGTAATGGCTTGGCCTCTACCCATTTGGTAATATAATCAGTGAAAACTAATATATATTTCTTTTGTCTTGATGGAGGACTAATAGGTCCTACAAAATCTAAATCCCATTTCTCAAAAGGTTCAATATGTACCTGAGGCTACAACGACATCTCACCTGAAGGAGAAGGTTTCCCTACCCTTTGGAAACTGTCACACCTTTTTAAATACTCTTTAGCATCTTTAAAAAGGAATGGCCAATAGTATCCTAAATGAAGGACCTTATAAGTTGTCCTTTTATCAACAAAGTGTCTACCACAAGGTTCATCATGACATGCCTTGAGGATCTCACGCATCTCATCTTCTTGAACACATCCCCTAATGATAAAATCGGGACCTGTTTTTTATAACTCATTAGCAACCCATGAATATTTTTCACTGTCATAAATGATCCTTCTTTTGTCTCTTGCATTCATTATTGAAGGAAATTTCCTTGAAACTAAATAATTAGCAATGTCAGAAAACCAAGGAGTCTGAGTAGAAATTGCAAAAAGATATTCATCAGGGAATTGATCTTCAACTGGGGTGTTGTCTTTAATGTTTTGGAGTCTAGATAGGAAATCATCTACTGTATTTTGTTTCCTAGGCCTATCTAGAATGGTGATGTTGAATTCTTGTAAAATCAATAACCATCTTATGAATCTGCCATTAGTAATTGATTTGTTCATTAGATATCTAATTGCAGAGTGATCTGTATGAAAAAAAGTTTCATAGCCTATTATATAGTGTCTAAATTTTTTTATGGCATGAACAACAACTAAAAAATATTTTTTAGTTACAGTATAATTTAACTCTGAAGGAGTCAAATTTTTACTTGTATAGTAGATGGCATAAGGAATCAGGTCTTTTTGTCCCAATAATGCTCCTAAAGCTGTATCTGAGGCATCTGTTGAAATATGAAAAGGTAAATTCCAGTTAGGTCCCCTTAAAATAGGTGCTTCAGAGATTTTTGTTTTCAGGGTCTCAAAAGCTAACTGGTAATCAGGATTCCACTTGAATTCACAGTCTTTGGTGAGTAATTTGAAAAGTGGAGATGCTATCTTGGTGAAGTTTTCTATAAACCTTCGATAATATCCTGTAAATCCTAGAAAAATCCTAAAATATTTTTGAAAACTTGGAATAGATAAGTTAGAGATGACTTCAACTTTTGACTCATCAACTCTAATCCCATCCCCTGAAATGTGATGCCCCAAAACAATTCCTTCAGTAAACATCATAAAACACTTCTCATGACTTAGTGAAATATTTTCTTCTTTACATCTCTTTAAAACTTTTTCCAAGTTTTCTAAGGCTTCTTCAAATGTGTTTCCATAAACTGTGAAATCATCCATATATACCTCTACACAATCATGTATTAGATCTGAAAAGATTCCTAGTACTGCCCTTTGAAATGTTGTAGGTGCATTGCATAGTCAAAATGGAAATAATCGGTAAGCATAGGTACCCCAAGGACAGGTAAATGTGGTTTTGTCTTGATCTTCAAGTGCTACTTTAATTTGATTATAACCACTAAACCCATCTAAAAATGAGAAGTAATTTTTGCCAGCTAATGTATCTAACACCTGATCTATGAAAGGTAGGTGAAAATGATCTTTAAGAGTAGCTTTGTTTAATTCCTGGTAGTCAATACATAACCTCCATTTACCATTTTTCTTTGGCACAATTACCAAAGGAGAAACCCACTGACTATCTGAAATGGGATAGATAAAGTTGACATTTAACAACTTCTGCAATTCTTCTTTAAAATTCTCCCTAAGATTTGGATTCATCCATCTCTGAGGTTGTCTGATTGGTTTACAATTTCCCTCTATGTAGATGTGATGAGTGCAAGTCTTAGGGCTTATCCCTTTCATATAAATGTACTCCCATGCATATGCAGAAGAATGTCTCTGTAATATCATGACTAGCTCTTCTTGTTGAGATTTCTCTAGGTTCTTGTTTATGTTTAAAGTTTTGCCTGGAAATATCTCAATTGTAGAACTGCCAAATTTATCCATGGAATAAAGAGACATATGTCTTGATGATAAAAACTCAATGTTGGATTCTTCTTGAAATTTTTAATGTTTGTATTCCGAAGAGGATTCAAAATTTTCTAAGGTATTCAGAATTTGGCTATCTTCACTAATTTCTGAAATTGTGAAGAGAGGTTGTAAGTCTTCTTCATCATCAATCCACTGAGTATCATCTAATTCTGTAATTTTCTTTGCTGGAGGATACAAGGTAAATTTCTTGGTTGAACTACCATCAGAGATGTACATATCATCAGATCTACAACTAATGAAAGCATTAGCTTTAGCTAACCAAGGTCTTCCTAATATAATAGGATGCTCTCCTAGATTATTCTTAGGAGTTAGGATCATAAAATTCACAGGATACTCCCAAGAATCTAGGGACACTGGAATGTCTTCTATTACCCCATTAGGTTTGATCACAAATCTATCTGCTAATTGTAATAATGTGGGTGTAAAAATAAGATTAGGAAGTTTCAGTTTATCCATGATTTTTCTACTAATGATATTGATTGTTGCTCCTAAATCAATAAGTGTGTTTTGGATCTCAGTTCCATTGATGTCTATTTTAACAACTGGATTTCCTGGGTCTAGATACTTTGGAATAGCAATCTTACCCATCATGATATCTACTATTTTCCTGCCAGTTGAATTTTCTTTGTCTCTCTTATTATTTTTCCTGTTTTCTTCATGCTCAACTCCTTTATTGTCTTTGATAAGATTGGAATTTCCTTGATAGCGTGCAATAATGGAATATTAATACCAACATTTCTCAACTCATCTAGGAAATAATAATTAGGCACCATAATTTTTTTTTCTACACCCCTATCAATTTGTAATCTTTCTGGAAATGGGAGGTGTAGAAGTAGATGTTGATGGCTGCTCTAATATAGGAGTTAAAATTATTGGTTCTTTTTGTTTTGATTTTTCAATGTTTGGGTCTTGGAAAGGTGTGTTCTCTTTAGGACTTTTATTCACTAGTAGAGAATCTTCCTCAGAGTTGTTTTGCTCTTGTATGATTACAGAAGGTTTCTTCTTTTAAAGTATTCTTCCAGACCTAAGTTGAACATCACTAAGGTCTAAAGGAGTAATCAAATAGGTTGGAAACTATTGACCTTCTATCATGTAGGTGTTCTGAGGATTTTTATTGTTGGGGTTTGGTATGGGTTGAGCAGGTAACTGATTTTTTTTCTGAGGAAATGGTAATGGAAGTGGTTGATTTTGATGTTGTGGATTTTGATGATTCTGTTGAGGATTTTTTTGAGGAGGGAAATGTGGATATGGTGGATAGGATGGTGGATATTGATAGTACTGAGAGTATCTTCCATAGGGATTTTGTGCTCCTTGTGCCCAAGTTTGAGATTCATTTTGGAATTGGGGCCAAGTTTGCTGCCAAGAATTGCAATTTGGTGGGGGTTGATTATAAAGTTGATCATGGAATCCTTGTGTTTGAGGTCCTTGCCAAGGCCTTCTAGAGACAAAATTGAGAGATTCTATGGAATTTGTAGGGGTTTCTTCTTGAAAGACAGCTTTAAGACCAGGAAGTGAAGGAAAACTCTTGGTCTCATGTTTTTCTGAACAAATTACACAAGTCTCTACAACTTTTGCATCCAAAGGGAACTCTCTCAAGGCATGATTCTTTCTACATTTCAGACAAAATATTGCTAAGGCATCAAATTCAGCTTTCGGTTTTTTTTGTAGCTTAAGGGTGTCTATTTGTTCACTAAGACTCCCTAAAATGTTATATTTGAATTCATCAAGCATATTTCCTATTTCTTCCCTACTTACTGTCCCAGAAGCAGACTTACTTGCTCGTGCAAGAGCAGGGTCTCTTGGTCCTTTTACAGTTTTATATTTTCCTCTTGAAAGGTTGATACATAATTCAACTATTTCAGGTAATGTGAGCTGAGATATATCCCTTTTTCCCATCATGTTAAGGATATCTAACCATTCATCCCTAATTGTCTTCAACAAGAGAGCTTTCAAGGTATCTTGATCTAAGTTTTCCATTTTTGCCCTATTGATGTTATAGTTAAATCTCTCCAACAAATCTTCCAGATTTTCATCCTCTTTTTGTAACATTTTAAACACTTCCTCCTTATGGTTGACTGACATATAGTAATCCAAATATCTCTCTAGAAATGCCTGTTTCATGTCTTCCCATGTCCTAATAGAACTGTTGATCAAGCTCTTAAACCATTTTAATGCTGCTCCTTTCAATGTTGAAGGGAATAGTTTATGTTTTTTAGCATCTTGTAAGTAGTCATAGGTTCTACATAGGACTTAAAATTCAAATAGGAAGGTTTCAAGATCTTCAGTTTTGAGTCCATAAAATTTTGGAAGGACAGAGGGTGAAATGTTTTTCATAGTTGCATTCGTTTCTTCATCTACTATAGGAAACCCAAAAGAGATTCCCATTTCCCTTCTACCTCTTCCTCTGCCTCCTTCTGCACCTCTACCTCCATTAAAGACTCCTCCTCCCCCTTCTTCTGCCATAGTTGATTCTTCTGTGGAAGTGGAAAAGTTTGTGTCTCTAGCAGGGGTCCTTGAATATTCTTCTAAAACAGGTTCAGTGGATGAAGTGGAAGGTCTTTCTGATGGAATATCTGATCTTAAGCCTTCTAGAAGTCTGTGATTAGTATAGGATGGAATGTAGGTTTGAGTTGGAGGTGTGCTGCTTCTTGGTCTTGGTGGAACAAGTGGTGTTCTAGGAATCAAGCTTCTGCCTCTTATGAATCTACCCCTTGAGTCTCTTTCTCTATGCATATCATTGTTTTTGGGAGGTAAGAAACAAGGCTACCTAGTTACACTTCCTCGGCAATGGCGCCAAAATTTTTTCTCAACCTAGTGTTCCTAAGTTGACGTCATAAATTGTCAACCAAGGCAAGTAAACTGTTGAAGTGAAGTGCACTATATGTGCCTAGGTATCTTCTTCCTACTTCGTTGTGTTTAGTGTTTTCTATTGTTTTTGGGTTTTTTTTTTTATGCTAAGAGGAAAGTAAGTTGTTGGCAAAGATAATTTATTATTCACACTAAAAACAGAGTAAAATCTAGACTATGTATGACACCTAAGAACAGAGAATGCTAACTTACAAATTGAAAAACTTGACAAGAAAAATAACTCATAACATAGACTCAATACAATTCATTTCATTAGAAGTATGTTGGCACAAACAGAGAAAAGGATAAGTTTAATGCAATGAGATTCTTCTAAACAAACAAAAACTTACAAAATCACAGAGAGAATCTCATCCTTGGTTGGAAATTTGTTGGGACACATTTGGAAAAGATTATCTGCAACATAGTAAGGAACCCTAATCTAAATTAACTTAAGACACTAAAATAAATCCATTCTACAACTCAAAATGTCACTATTAAACCTCATTCAAGAGTTAGAAATATTTTGGAATAGCTTTGGAAAAGAGGCAGTTTGTAAAATTATGAGAAATTGCAGAACAATGAAGACTTCAAAATGACATTTCCAATTCTTGTTCCTATGATAATGATGTATTAGTAGAGATTAAGAACAAGAGAAGTTTGTAAATAAGGAAGAACTTTAAGTCTAATTTAACAGAACTAGAGTGCAACTAGCTAATAAAACTAGAGATATAATGAATAGAACTGAACTAGAATGCAATCAATCAAACTTGAAATACAGTGAACAGAACTGAACTAGAATGAAATTAACCTTCGAAGTATTAAAACTGAAATAAAATGAAACTAATCTCTGAAATATTACAACTCTACCTCATTCAGTGTTAGTGATATTTTGGAACAATTCGTAATAACAAGACTGGCTGTAACATTCGATATAAGTGAGCATAAAACATAAAGTTTAGAAAACTTCTTTAATTAGGAATGAAACAGAGCTAAATTTACTTATTTAAAAAATATGCACAGAGCTTCTCGGGCAGTAGGGGCCCTATAACACCGTATTAGCATACGAATCTCCTCAAGATTTCCTCATATCATGTATTAAAGTGGTTCTTCTTTTATTAAAGGAAAATGCTTCAAAAACAGAGTATTACGGTCTTGGACAACTTAACAATAAAACATCAATCTAGCTAACTATCTTTCGGTCTCCCGAGTAATTATTATAAGAGAAATACATAACTACCCTTGAGAAGAAATATGGATAAGTTTCTTTTCCAATTAAAATCAAATTAGAACTCTTGTGGAAGCCTCGTACTTTTGCTGAAGACATCTGTAGAGTTCTTGTCCCGGTAGAAGTCTACCTCTTAGTTTTGATTTCTTCCACATGCATAACCACTTGGAGATTTTTTTTTCGACTTCGTAGAGGGCAAGGAATGATGTAGATGAGGTCTGGAATTCAACCATATGCATTTTTCCTTTAAGTGACACCTGTAACCTTTGTGAACATGAAGATAACTGCAGAATAGGCGACTAGCTATAGAATGGCTGCATTCTGTAGCTAAGTCCAGTAAAAAATTACTACAACAACAAAACCATAAAAGTGTAGCAGGTCAGTCATTATATACATTATCAAAGTAGATTTAATCAATCCTATTGATCTTTTAAGCCTGCAACTGATAAAGGACAAAGGAAATGAAGTGAAATTTGGTGAAAGAAAAGGACATCTTTGGGGCTCAACAACCTTCCCATAGCCATAACCTTAACCTTAACCTGAACCTAACTTTAACCTTGAATTTACATTAACCTAAACTTAACCCCTTAACCTTAACCTTATCCTTCCCATAACCATAACCTTAAACTTGACTTTACCCTTAACCTAACCTAACCTTAACCTTAACCTGACTAAACACGTAACCTTATCCTTAACCTAACCTTAACCTTGACCTTCACCATAACCTAACCCTAACCTTGACCAAACCCAAACCTTAACCTTAACCTTAACCTTCCCATAACCTTAACCTTAACCTTCAATATAGCCTAACCCTAACCTTAACCTTAACCTTAACTTTAACCTTAACTTTACCCTTAACCTAACCTTGACTTTAACCTAACATTAGGATTAGGTTATAGTATAGCTCAAGGTTAAGTTTAAGTTTGAGGGTAATGTTAAGGTTAACGTTAAGTTTAAGGTCAAGGTTAAGGTTAATGTTAAGGGTTAGGTTAAGGTTAAGGTTATGGGAGGGTTAAGGTTAAGGGTAAGCTTAGGGTTAAGGTTAAGGGTATGGTTAACGTTAAGGTGAAGGTTAAAGTTAAGGTTATTGGTTTAGTCAGGTTAAGGTTAAGGGTAAGGTTAAGGTTAAGGTTAAGGGTTTGGTCAAGGTTATGGTTAGGTTATAGTTAAGGGTAAGGGTAAGGGTTAAGGTTAACCCTATGCTTGACCAAACCCTTAAGGTTAAGGTTAGGTTATGGTAAAGATTAGGGTAAGGGTAGGGTTAAGGTTAACTTATATTTAAGGTCAAGGTTAAGGTTAGGTTAAGGGTAAAGTGTTAGGTCCCTATATTACTAGTATAGTCCCTTATTGTTGTTAGTGTAACCCCCTTATTGTTATGATTGTAGCCTTGTAACCCCCATTTTATTATTATTGTGCCCTTAAATTATTATTGTTAGGTCGGCTAGGATTACATTGTGGCCCACTAGGATTACATTATGGCCCCATGGAATCCTATATATAGAAAGGAGGTTTTGTAATTTGGATCATCCAAGAATTGTTCATTTATGTAATGTATTGGAGGTTTCCCCCTCGAAGTGGCTCATTTCTAAGGCATTGATATCTCTTTTCTTCTATTTTCGGAGCTGGTTACACAACATTTGGTATCAGAGGTTTGGATTCTAGGGTTTCGCTGCTCCAAACAGGTCATCGTGGCACTTTCGATATAATTTTTTTTCTAAGAAGTTTCAGAAGTTGAAATTTTTAGGGTACGAATCTAAAATCCTGAGGAAGATTGTCTAACAATTTCAGAGCTTGGTTCGCAATATTTTCGGAGATATGATCTGTGGAAGTTAGGTCTTTTTTCAGATTCCTAAACAGGTCATCGTGGAATTTTCGCTATAACTTTGTTTCTAAGAAGGTTCAGAATCTGAAATTCATATGGTGCGACGCTGAAATCCTGAGGAAATTCTTCAAAACATTTCAGATCTTGGTTTTCAATATTTTGGGAGATATGAGCTGTGGAAGGTAGTGCTTTTTCACGCTCCTAAATTTCATCTCAAAGAGGTGATCATGGGAAAATTTCAATAACTCTTTCTCTGGGCATCGGATTGGAGTGCCGTGAAAATTGGTCGCAAGTATATGGATTTTAGTTTCTTGGATATCAATTTTAGAGACAAAGGACAAAACAGGGACACGTGGCAAGTCGTACAACTTCGCTCTACTGAACCAGTCCATAATTAGGTCATTGTGGAAGATTTGACACAACTTTGTCTTGGAGAATCCAAATCAGGTCATACCTGTGGCAGTCGAAATATAATTCAGAGAGCTACGTTGGTACCGAAATTATTATATTGAAGTGTTGCAATCACAGAGATAATCCAATTTAAATATTGAGCTTCTCAAAAGCAAGAAAAAGGTGTGTATTTTTTTTCCGAATTGCATAAGTCTTGTTTGAAGAATCAATTTGAATTGATTCCAAGGGCATATTGTAGAATAGATATCAATATTCGGTTCTAAAATATGCCCTGTAAAAATAATTCAACACCCATTAAGCCTTCAGAAGGGTCTACTATGACTCATGAAGATGAATAATTGCAACATGATCTATCAAAATTACAAGAGCAAGTGCAACAAATTTCACTCTCGCAAAGAGCAACAAAAAATGAAATGGAAGTTTTGAAGAAAGGCATGGAAGAGAAGATGGATGGTTTGAAGAAAGGTGTGGAAGCTAAGATGGATGGCATGGAAGCTGGCGTGGAAGCTAAGATGGATGACATGAAAGACAACATGGAAAACAACATGAAAAACATGAAGAATGATCTAAAAGCAGACATCAAAGGTTTGACCAAGTTGATACAAGAAATGTTTCCTAATGGTGAAAATATAGTAGAAGAACCTCATGATGAGAACAAAATAAATGTTAATCGCGATTTCATAAGCTCTAATGTTGGCGGGAAGAACCACCATATTCCAAAAATGGAAATGAGGAAGTTTGATGGGAAGGATCCTGTAACATGGATACTACAGATGGAGCAATATTTTCATCTCCATAATGTGAAAAACACACAAAAGGTACGCATTGCAACTTTACATTTAGAACAAAATACATTTGTATGGTATCGATGGCTTTTCTCCCGTAAAAAAATTGTCACTTGGTCAATTTTTACGGAGGAAATGATAGCACATTATGAGGATACAAAAAGAAACACCTTCTTTAGCCAATTGATAAATCTCAAACAAAAGGGTTTAGTGGGGCAGCACATTGAGGACTTCCAAAAATTGAATATAAGGGTAAATGATATTCCAGAGGAACACAGGATCGATCTCTTCATAGGCACTTTAAGGGATAACATCCAACATGAAGTTCGCGTTTTGGAACTAGATTCATTGGAGAAGGCATTCAGGTTGGCAAGAAAAGTTGAATGTAAAATAATGGCGACAAGGAAGCCTACCACTCAATTCTATAAAGAAGGAAGTGTTGCTACGTCTAGATTTCCACAACCTACAAGGTTGACACCACAACAATTGGAAGAAAAAAGAGCAAAAGGGATTTGCTATAGTTGTGATAGAAAATACACTAAAGGTCATAAGTGTGCTGAGAAGAAATTATTTTACATAGATTGTGAAGAGGAAGAAGAAAATGAACAAGAAGAGGATATACACCAGGAACCAACCCTAAAAGAGGAAGAAATGAATCTGACCATATCGTGTAATGCACTGGCAGGAATTACCACTCCTCAAACTCTCAAGATAGAAGGAAAAATCAAGAAGAAAAAGGTAATAGTGTTGATTGATTCAGGTAGCACCCATAATTTTATCCATTGTAAGGTAGCCAAGGAATTAAATTGTTTCCTATACCCAGCACTAGAATGTCAAGTGATGGTTGCAAATGGAGGAACTATAAATTTCTCTGGAAAATTCCATAATATCATGCTAACCATGGGGGAATATGTATTGACTAGTCCAATGCTTTCCATTCCTATGGGAGGTGCTGATGTTGTACTAGGAGTACAATGGTTACAATCTTTGGGGACGGTAGCTTTTAATTTTCAAGAACTTTCTTGAAATTTTTTTCAGAAGGAAAGGAAGTCGAATTACGGGGTATTGAAGGGAAGCCAGGAAGGATAATAAGCTCTAATGTCATGACAAAGCTTCTAAAGAAAGAACAACGAGGTGTAATTGCACAATTATGCTCACTAGAAGTTTCAACATCAAAATCATCTATTTCTGCAGATCTCCAACAAGTCTTGGACAATCATTCCAAGGTGTTTGAAACTCCCAAAGGACTCCCACCTCTTCGTGATCATGATCATGCTATTCATTTGATTCCAGGAAGTGTTCCTCCAAACATCAGGCCTTATAGATATCCTTACTTCCAAAAGAGCGAAATTGAACTTATGATTGCAGAAATGTTAGAGGCGGGTATAATTCAACCTAGTCAAAGTTCTTTCTCTGCTCCTGTACTATTGGTACACAAGAAGGATGGATCATGGCGCATGTGTCTGGATTACAGGGAGATCAATAAGCTCGCCATTAAAGATAAATTACCCATTCCTGTGATTGATGAATTATTGGATGAATTACATGGAGCAATTTATTTTACCAAGTTGGATCTTCGTTCAGGATATCATCAAATTAGAATGAAGACTGAAGATATTCCAAAAACAGCATTTCGAACTCATGAGGGTCATTATGAATTTTTGGTCATGCCTTTGGCCTTACCAATGCACCTTCTACATTTCAAGGGTTGATGAATTCCATTTTCAAACCCTTCCTTAGAAAATTTGTGCTAGTATTTTTTTATGATATACTAATCTATAGTAGGTCTTGGAAGGATCATGTTGAACATGTTGACAGGGTGCTCAAACTATTGCAGGAGAAACAATTATATGCAAAAAAATCCAAATGTTTCTTTGGAGTACAAGAGGTGGAATATCTGGGTCATATTGTATCTCACGAGGGTGTTAAAGTAGACCCTAACAAAATTAGAGCCATTAAGGAATGGAAAGTCCCAACAACCATAAAGTAGTTCCAAGGATTTCTCGGGTTAACAGGGTATTATCGCAAGTTTGTTAAGAATTATGGGAGAATAGTAGCACCTCTAACAACATTATTGAAGAAAGATGCATTTTCATGGACTCCTGAAGAAACTAAGGCCTTTGAACATCTTAAAGAGGAAATGTGCCTAGCACCGGTCTTCGTTACGCTAGACTTCACAAAAACCTTTATTGTGGAATGTGATGCCTCAGGAAATGGAATTGGTGTGGTTTTAATGTAGGAAGGAAGACCCATTTCTTTTGAAAGTCTTCCAATCAAAGGAAAGTATTTATAGAAACCTATTTATGAGAACGAAATGTTAGCAATACTGCATGCACTAAAGAAATGGCGAACTTACCTAATGGGAAGACACTTCAAGGTAAAAACTGATCACGATAGTCTTAAACACTTTTTGGAACAAAGACTATCGTTAGAAGAGTAGCAGAAATGGGTCACAAAGATGTTGGGTTATGACTTTGAAATAATCTACAAAAAAGGAAAGCTTAATGTTGTTGCAGATGCACTCTCAAGAAAGAATGAAGAGGTGGAAGCATTGCTTTGTGCCATTTCTATTATCCAGCCAGATTGGATAACCAAAGCAAGAGATGAATGGAAGAAGGACAAAGATGTATGGACACTCATTCAAAAGTTGCGGCAAGATCCTAGTACATCTGATACATTTAGTTGGAAAAATGATTCCTTATGGTACAAAGATCGCTTATATCTTTGTAAGAATTCCCAACTAAAACAAAATATTCTTTTGGAATTGCAAACTTCTCCTTTAGGAGGACACTCAGGATTTTTAAAAACTTACCATAGGGTGAAGAAAGAATTTTTTTGGGATGGCCTTAAATCTGATATTCAAAAGTTTGTGGTGGAATTTTTGGTTTTCCAACAAAATAAAGTTGAGACAATTAAGACCCCGGGTCTTCTACAACCTTTATCCATTCCAAGTCAACGTTGGGAGGAGATTTCAATGGATTTTATCACAGGTTTACCTAAGTCCGAAGGAAAGAGTGTCATCATGGTGGTAGTTGATAGACTTACCAAGTATGAACACTTTTGTGCATTATCTCATCCATTTAAGGCAAGTACAGTTGCTACTACATTTATGGACAGAATTCAAAAGCTACATGGAAGCCCAAGAGTTATTGTGAGCGACAGAGATCCCATTTTTACTGGAAATTTTTGGACGGAGTTATTTTCTTGTTTGGGTACTCAATTAGCTCATAGCTCATCTTATCATCCTCAATCTGATGGTCAAACTGAGATAGTAAATAAATGTTTAGAAGGATATCTTCGTTGTTTTGTATTTGATAAACAAACACAATGGGTCAAGTGGTTACCTCTCGCTGAATGGTGGTATAACACTTCCTTCCATACTGCAGCAAAAATGACCTCATTTATGGCACTTTATGGATATCATCCACCATCCATCACATCATCTTTGAGGGAAAATTCGAAGGTTCAAGCAGTGGAAGATCACATCGAGCATCAGCAAGAAGTTCTCCAACTCTTAAAGGATAACCTGAATTTGGCACAAAATCGAATGAAACAACAGGTAGATCAACATCATAGCGAGAGAAGTTTTGATGTAGGAGATTGGGTATTTTTACGGCTACAACCATACAAACAAATGTCCCTCAAGCAAGCTAAGAAGGATAATAAACTATCACCAAAGTACTATGGTCCTTACAAGGTGTTGCAAAATATTGGTACTATGGCATACAAATTGGAGCTTCCTGCTTCTTCGCGAGTACATCCAATTTTCCATGTTTCATGCTTAAAGAAGGTTATCGGTGAAAATATTCCAGTTCAAACAATATTACTAGAACTTTATGAGGAAGGAAAAATCATATTGGAACCTGAAGCAGTCACAGAAACAAGAACTCGACAACTACGGAATCGATCAATTTCAGAGTATCTCATCAAGTGGAAGAACTTACCCACTGAAGATTCTACATGCGAGGATGAGAATTTTATACAGAAGCGCCCAGAGCTACTAGGTCCCTATATTACTAGTATAGTCCCTTATTTTTGTTAGTGTAACCCCCTTATTGTTATTATTGTACCCTTGTAACCCCCATTTTATTATTATTGTGCCCTTAAATTATTATTTTTAGGTCGGCTAGGATTACATTGTGGCCCACTAGGATTCCATTGTGGCCCCATGGACTCCTATATATAGAAAGGAGGTTTTTTCATTTGTATCATCCAAGAATTGTTCATTTATGTAATGTATTGGAGGTTGCCCCCTCGAAGTGGCTCATTTCTAAGGCATTGATATCTCTTTTCTTCAATTTTTGGAGCTGGTTACACAACATAAAGTTAAGGTTAATTTTAAGGTTAAGATTAGATTAAGGTTAAGGTTATAGGTTTAGTCAAGTTAAGGTTAAGGTTACGAGTTTAGTGAGGTTAAGGTTAAGGTTAAGTTTAAGTTTAAAGTTAGGTTAGGTTAAGGATAAAGTTAAGATTAGGTTAAGGTTAAGGTTAAAGTTAAGGTTAATGATAGGATAAGGTAAGGTTAAGGTTAAGGTTAAGGGTAAAGTCAAGGTTAAGGTTAGTTTAAGGTTAATACAAGGTTAAGGTTAAGGTTAAGGTTGGAGTTGAAAAGGGTAAATTTAAGGTTAGGGTTAGGTTAAGGTTAAGGTTAGGTTAAGGGTAAATTTAAGGTTAGGGTTACGTTAAGGGTAAGTTTAAGGGTAAAGTTAAGGTTAAGGTTAGGATAAGGTTAAGGTTAAGGTTAATGTTATAGTTAGGTTAAGGGTAAGGTTAGGGTTAAGGTTAAGGTTAAGGTTATGGGTTTAGTCAAGTTAAGGTTAAGGGTAAGGTTAAGGTTATAGTTAAGTTTATGGTTAAAGTTAAGGTTAGGTTAATGTTAAGGTTATAGGTTTAGTCAGTTTAAGGTTAAGGTTAAGGTTAAGGTTAAACGTAAATTCAAGGTTAAGCTTAAGATTACGTTAAGGTTAAGGATAAGATTAGGTTAAGGTTAAGGTTAAAGTTAAGGTTAAAGTTAGGTTAAGGTAATGTTAAGGTTAAGGTTAAGGGTAAAGTAAAGTTTAAGGTTATGTTAAGGTTAAGGTTAAGGTTAGGTTAAGGGTAAAGTTAATGTTAGGGTTACTTTAAGGATAAGGTTAGGTTAAGGGAAAAGTTAAGGTTAAGGTTAGGTTAAGGGTAAAGTTAAAGTTTAATGTTAGGTGCAAGGTTAAGGTTATGGTTAGTATAAGGTTAAGTTTGAGGTTAAGGGTAAAGTTAAGGTTGGGGTTAGGATATAGTTAAGGTCAAGGTAAGTTTAAGGTTAAGGGTAAGGGTAAGGTTAGGTTAAGGTTAAATTTAAGGTTAAGGTTAAGGTTACGGATTTAGTATAATTTGGGTAAGGCTAAGGTTAGGTTAAGGGTAAAGTTAAGGTTAAGGTTATGGTTAAGGTTAGGTTGAGGTTGAGGTTAAGGTTAAGGTTACAGTTAGGGTTAAGGTTAGTGGAAGGCTAAGGTTAAACTTAATGTTAAGGTTAAGGTTAAGGTTAAGGTTAAGGGTCAAGGTTAAGGTTAAGGGTTTCGTCAAGGTTAGGGTTTAGTTATAGTTAAGGTCAAGGTTAAGGTTATGGTTAAGATAAGGTTAAGGGTAAGGTTAAGGTTAATGTTAGGTTAAGGTTATGGTTAAGGTAAGGTTAAGGATAAAGTTAAGGTTAAGGTTAGCTTATGGTTAAGATAAGGTTGAGGGTAAGGTTAAGGTCAAGGTCAAGGTTAAGGTTAAGGTAAGGGTAAGGTTAAACTTAAGCTAACCTTAACCTTAACCTTGACCTAAAATATAACCTTAACCTTACTAAACCTGTAACCTTAACCTTAACCATAACCGTGACCAAACCCTTAATTTTAGGTTAAGGGTAAATTCAAGGTTAAGTTTATGGTTATGGGAAGGTTAAGGTTAAGGTTAAAGTTAAGGTTAGGGGAAAGTTAAGGTTAAAGGTCAGAGGAAGGTTAACCTTCACCTTAACCTAACCTTAACCTTAATCTTAACCTAAACCTAACCTTGACCAAACCCTTAACCTTAACTTTAACATAGCCTTAACCTTGACTTTACCCTTAACCTAACATTAACCTTAACCTTACTAGACAAGTAACCTTAACCTTAACTTTAGCCTTGACTTTACCCTTAACCTAAACTCAACCTTAACTATAATCTAACCCTAACCTTGACCTTAATTTTACCCTTAACCTTAAACTTAAACTTAACCTTGACCTTAATTTTAACCTTAACCTTAACCTTAAACTTAACCTTTACCTTAAATATAACCTAACCTTAAGATTGATCTTAACTTTAACTTTACCCTTAACTTTCACCTTAACCTTAACTTTACCCTTAAACTTAACCTTAAATATAACCTTAACTATAACCTTAACCTTAACCTTAACCTTAACTACAACCTTAACCTTAACCTTAACCGAACATTAACTTTCCCCTTGACCTTAACCTTAACATTAACCTTGAATTTACTCTAACCTAACTTTAACCTTACCCATAACCTAACCCTAACCATGAGGTTAGGTTAACCTTGACCAAACCCTTAAACTTAACCTTAAGCTAACCTAGACCTTAACATAACCTTAACCTTAACCTTAACCTTATCTTAACCTTAACCTAACCTTAACCTTAACCTTAACCTAACCATATTCTTACCCTTAACGTGAACCTTACCCTTAACCTTAACCTTAACTTAACCTAAACCTAACCTTGACCTTAACCTTAACCTTAACCTTAACCTAACCTTGACTTAACCTTAACTTTAGCTTTACCCTAACCTTAAACTTAACCTTAACATTCACATAGCCTTAACCTTAACCTTGACCTTAACTATAACCTAACGCTAACCTTAACCAAAACCTTAAACTTAACCATAACGTTAACATTAACCTTCCCATAACCATAACCTTAACATTAACCTTGACCTTACCCTTACCCTTAACCTTAACCTTACTAAACCCGTAACCTTAACCTTAACGGCCTCCTTTCATAACCCTAACCTTAACCTCAACCTTACTAAACCCTTAACCTTAACCTTAACTTTACCCTACACAATAACCTTAACCTAAACCGTAACCTTAACCTTAACCTTAACCTAACCTTAACCCTAACCATAACCTTAACTTTAACCTAACCTTAACCTTAACCTTAAATTAACCTAACCTTAACCTTAGCTATAACCTAACCGTAACCTTAACCATAACCTTATATTTACCCTTAACCTTAACCTTAACCTTAATATAACCTTCACCTTAACCTAACCTAACCCTAACCATGACCAATCCCTTAACCTTAACCTAACCTTAACCATAATCGTAACCTTAAACTAAACTTAACCTTAACGTTACCCTTAACCTAACCCTAACCTTAACCAAACCATTAACATTAACCTGAACCTTAACCTTTTTCTAACCTTAACCTTAACCTAACTTTGACCTTAATTATAACCTAACCCTAACCTTGACCAAACCTTAACCTTAACCTTAACCTAACCTTAACCTTAACTATAACCTAACCTTAACCTTAACCTTACCCTTAACATTGACCTTAATCTACCCTTAACCTTCACCTTAATCTTAAATTCACCCTTAACCTAACCTTAACCTAACCTTAACTATAACCTAACCCTAACCTTGACCAAACTCTTAACCTTAACCTTAACCTTAACTATAACCTAACCTTAACTTTACACTTAACCTTACCTTAACCATAACCTTGACCTAACCTTAACCTTAACCCTACCCTTAACCTTATGTTAAACTTACCTTAACCATATCATTATCCTTGACCTTGACCTTAACTATAACTTAACCCTAACCTTAACCTTAACCTTAACCTTAACCTAACTCTAACCTTAGGTTAACCTTAGACTTAACCTTAGCCTATGTTAGAGTCGGTCTGTTCATCCCTCCATCAGAGATCAAAAATATATTTTGTTGCATTTCATTTTTAGGTGTCTCATTCAGTTCGATCAAATGCATTCCATTAGGAGCATCGGTCTTCTAACGGAAAGGTCTTGTCACGCATGCCCCTCATGTCTTGTACCTACTGCCTCAAGTCTATTCATCAAAATCCGTCAAAATCATTTTCCAGTCAATGGCAGTCAATGTTTGGTCTTTTGGTGGGAAAAGAGTGTTTTTAGGGTTTTTCAGTCATTAGGTCTAGGGTTCAGTCTTCAAAATGTTTAATAATGCCAGCAGGCCAGAGGGAGGTTCAAAATAAGTTTTCATCTCAAGAAATTTCATCGTTATAATGTAAGATCTTGAATTTTCTTCAAACCTCTGTTTTGAAGAAAAATCGTTGTTTTGTTCTTTGTAATAAATTGCCATGTATATTTTCAAGGTTTTTCAGTTGTCAAAATCATCAAGCGCAGCCCTGGTTTCCTTTTCCAAAAAATGCCAGTCATCCCTGCAAAAAATAGACAAGAGTTTCGTCATTTCAGTCAAAAAGTCAAAATGGAAACAAAAACAGAGTTTGTATTAAAAGTGAAAAAAGTCCCAAAGCTAAAACATAAGAAAGTGGGTATTTGCAAAAAAAAAATCAAAACCATGACTATAAGAGATATTTTCACCATTCAAATGTCATTTGTATGCAAGAATTTGTTAAAGACTCAAGGGAAAATTGTGGACGAATGAAATCGTGAGTTTGAAGCCGAAACTGGGTATTGGAGTGCTGCACGGTGCACATGAGAAAGGTCGTGGCACATTGGCATGTCGCGACACACACATTCGTGGTTCACAGTGTTAATTTTCTCTTGCGTGACGCATACAGTGAGCGTGGCACACTGGGTTTTGTGCGTGGCGCACAGAGCCTCCAAGCTGATTTTCACTACTACTTCATCAAAAATCGAATCGACTCAACTATTTTTTCTCCGAGTAAGTCTGATTAACCTTGCCATTTCTATTAGCTGGTGTTTGGTATGGTTGAGAGATTGGTTTTGAAGAATTTGAAAGTTTGGAATTTGAAAATATAAACCCTATATTCATATCAAAATCTGCTCCTTAGGGTTTTAAAATTAGTGGTTTAAAGGTCTGATTTTTGTGCCAAGTATTGCAAATCCCATTCTCCATTTGTGGTTACCTTCCTCATCACTTCCATATCATCATACTGCACCTCCCCTTTTTCCCTATTCCCTTATAAAATCACTCATATCACTTATTCCATTTATCCCTATCCCTAAACCCTACCATCTCCCATTTCATTTACAAAATTCCTAAATCCCAAACCCCACCTTCCTAAAACACAGTCAAGTGACTGTTTTCACAGTATAAGCTTCACTTGATTGAGACATATTTTTCCCACAGTTCTATACCCACTGTCCCTATTAATCACAGTCCTTTCCTACTTGGCAATATTTTGGAAATTGGAGGCAATAAACATCAAGTCTTCATTTCTCATTTTCAACCAACCAAACATACACTTGTCATAAACATTGCAACACCTTGACAGACACAGATTCATCATATGACCAAAACAGTGATTCTACCACAGAGCTTCATGCACCGAGAAGGCCTCGTAAAGGAGGTAAACATGTGAGAGAAGAACCCACCTCTTTGACTTAGTTGGAGGCCTACCCACTTGCCATGGCTTGTTTCCGAGAGCAATCATGCTATTAGTATTGTGAGAGGATTGCTCAGATTCAGCATCATCAGGAGTTAGCCCGGTTGTTTGTTTTACATTTGCAAGATGGTCAGGTTACACTCACTGGTGTAAATTTCACCGTGACACTGGAAACCATTTCTCAGGAAACATGAATACCAAATGTAGGTGAGGAGTGGAACAAAAGACAGCAGGTGGATAGAGTACATTACGAGCCATACATCAGGCCTAGCTATGTGAGGCAGCTCAGCAGGGTATTCCCATTCCAGTTCTTGAAGGAATCTTATGCACCATTGATGAGACTCATTATCAGGTACTTCAGTTGTGAGGGTCGATTCTCACGCCTCTATGCATACCACATCAGACTATTGATGCATTTCACGAGAGTGAGGATGATGAACATTCCATATTTTATGTGCCGAAACATAGAGAGGATGACTACTCTTGTGCAGAAGAAGACTCTAGAGCAGCAGTACAACAACATTTATCATTATGCGCTCATCAAGATGATTGTGGTACATCAGCCTGGATTGCAGGGCATTTCTTGGGAATATTTCATTTCCCGTGACTTCTTCACAGCCCCTCAGCCTCCTCTGGAGATAGTTCACGATGCATGTGAGCCTTCACATCAGTTTGAAGGTCCCGAGACAGAGCCTATCGGTGTGCCAGTGTATGTCACTTATCAGAGAGGCACGAGATCATTATTTGCAGCAGCCCGACGAGTACTATCTCCACTCGGGGTGGAAGGGGTCTCGTTGCCATCGTCATTAGCAAAGGTACAGGTACAGGACAGAGGAAAGAGGCCTATGCAGGAGGAGGGCCCTTCAGGAGGCCATGATACTGATTTCATATTGCTTGATGAGGATTTGAGCTCTCCAAGCTCAGAACTGAGGGAGATCATTCAGGGGCAGAAAACTGAGATCGACACATTGAATGACAAGTTGAAGAGAGCTCAGTGTATCATAAAATATATGGAGCAGTGCAACAAGTAGTTGGAGGATCAGCAGACGATCATGGAGTTGTAAAACATCCATGAGAACCGACAAGCTGCCCGAAGAAGCCCATCCGAGATGACACCTATTGAGCGGGAGATTGAGGCCGATAGGGAGACTTGGCTTGAGAGAGTCAACATCCATCTCGAGAAGCTATTGGAGAAGGCGAATAAGGAGAAAAACATGCTCAGGCACATGAAGAATCACTATTGGGCACGCACACATGTTTGCAAAGCGAAGATCAAGATCCTGAAAGCGAGGCTAAGGAGGGCACTGAAACGTCGAAAAAGACATGATAGGCTCCAAATCTTGGCCGAAGCTTCTTTAGCTGAGCATAGAATTTGATCAGGGACCTACAACCCAAATTTCAAGGAATTTGGAAAAAAATTTGTCAAGGTTGAATTTTTTGGTCACAAAACAGGTTTTTATGCCCGACGCGTAGCGCCACCTTGCGCGCTCTTATGATTGGCAGCTCTTAAGAGGGAAAACTTGGTATTTCTAGATTTTTTATGAAAATTTATGCATGCTCAGGAATTTCCTAAGAATTTCATCAAGTTCTGGGTTGCCTAAAGGGTCAAAAATACCCTAAAATTGGCCTTTCTGCCACCTTTTGCACCCACAGGAAGCAGTGTTGGGAGATTAAACTTTTGGAGGGGAAAATGGGCACCAAATCTAGAAATTCCACTTGGGTTGGAAAGTAGACAGGTAGGGATTTCCAAAAAAATATCATGAGCTCAATTTTGACTTCATTAAGGGCCTCAAAATCAGCTCCAAATTTGTGCTACGCATAGAGATTTTGGGCGCGGCACATAGAGGATTTTGGCCTATTTTTCACTCCACAACTCAGAATTTCGCCTAGTTTTGACCAGTTTCACTTTTTCATGTAAATTTTGATCTAACTTGATGTAATTTCATAACCATGATATAATTTTGGCATTTTTTACTTTTTATAGAAGATTCATTCACGAAAAGGTGGAAATGAAATGAGGTGAATGGATCAGTTTCTAGCATATTAGAGCAAGTTGTTTCATGGCCTATTTTTCTAGTTCCTAGTTTAGATATGGTTGAAATAGCTCCTAGAATGATGATATAGACACTAGGAGCATGAGATAGGTTATTTCTTGTCTTTATTATGTATTTTCTTAGACATTTTCGGGGTTGGACATTTGGATTTCTGTATTTCATTGTACATTCATTCTGCAATTTGCTCAAAGGACTGTACCAAGGTTGCAGCCCTCTTTGGGATACTTGTGGCTCTATGTTTTGATGGTGTTTTCCTCTATGTATTTGTAATTTTTCTGATGTTTATGTGTACCATTTTCATTCTCATTTCTTCTTAAACTGAACAAACAAGTTATTGAGGTAGAATTCATTGGTTTGCTTTGCTCTGCCTTCATTTTTGTTTAGTTTTTCATTTTTTCATCTGTTTGAGGAGGACTCTTAAGACCCTATTTCCCTCTTAGGCTCCTCACCAGTCTGATCCATCCATTCATCAATATAAAGCATTAAAACAATTACCTTCCTTGCCCCAATCAGAACTCTGCAAAAACTAGGCCTAATCCCCGCACCCAAAACTGCCTTTCACTTTGATCCAACAAAAAACCCCCAAAAACATAATCAAACTCCTTTATTTTTATACCTAGCCTAAAATTAGCTTTTATTTCAGTCATCTCAAGCCCTATTGATTAATTTTCGCTGATATTGACCAGGAGAGAACCCTCTCCTGTTTTGGTAGGGCTAGCTACCAGACTGAGCGTGGTTTGATGTTACCCTGAACTCTGCCTTCCTTCAGCGTGAGGTAGATTTAGGAAATAACATAGTGGCGACCATACTGGGGATGAAATGGTTTGCGTGTTAGTGATATTTGTTTTATAAGCTACAGACGGAGCCTGAAGTTATGCCAGGTAGCCTTCGAAACGCTTTTACTTTGCATTAGCGAAAGTAGATAAACGTTGCTTCAGTCAATCTCCAGTCTAGCTTATGAATGTGACACTTGACTTGTAGATTGTCTTGCCCCAGTACATGTATCAAGTTCAGATCTGACCATTGATGGTGGACAACTATCAGACATTGGAAGGCTGAAATTATTCACCTAGCAACTCCATTCACTGAAAAATCTAGAAATAAATGCTTCATGGTGACTCCACTGCAGGAAGATCAGTAGCTTTAAGATTTTCAAGATGGCAAGGGTTGCAAGAAGATACACTCCCATGAGCCGAGATCACATTCTAGGTTTTCCGAACAAAATGCCTAAGGTGGATTGGCTTCAGAATTTGCCTATGTTCAGAAATGTGGAAGGTAATGACGCTGCTCTTCATCTGGTGAAATCTCACATCCATGTGCATAAATTAAAAATCGATTTTCCTGAAGACTGTTTGATGAAGATGTTCATGGCCACTCTGGAAGATGAAGCCCGATCTTGGTATGAAAGCTTTCCGCCTACTTGTATTTACTGTTTAAAGGATTTTCATACCATGTTCTTTGAAAGGTATAAAGAAACTTGTCCATCCTTAATATTAGTGTAGAATTGTTGTGAACACGTTAATAGTTTCATTGAAGATCTTGAAAATTTTTATGGAGATAATGAATTGTTGGACGGAGAAATCATGGAAGCACTGTACGAAAATCCATTTCAGCAGCATAAGGAGAACTTAGAGGATACCCATCAAGATGCTCAGGAAAATTTGAAACAGGATCAACATCTTAGTACAATGGAAAATGATGAAAGAGAAGGTTTTGTTTCAGATCTGTCCATAGAAGAAGACAATATGCAGGAAAGACAAGATTCAATCTCAGAATGTGATAAAGTGAATTCAGCTATTTCATATCTAGATTCAGATCGTGATGATCAAGAATACCTTGTGTTGAATCCCATGAACGAGAGCTCTGCGGTTGAGATCATCTGGAATGAAGAAGACAGAGATTCTAATGCAAATGTTCTCTTCTCATTAGAACAAAGCTTTCATGAGGAGGTAATCTAGTTAGTTCATGAAAAACAAGATGAGATCTCTGTTCAAGTAAGTGGAAAATCTTCTTTCAATAACTCAATGATAAATGATAATTTGATTGCCATGTCATATGAAGATGATCAACAATGTTTTCAAATTTCAAATGATCAGGGAATTAAGGACTGTCATTTAGGTTTTTCATGTTTTAAAATGTTATTTCATGAAGACAATCACTGTTTGAGCAAAAAAAAACAAAAAGCATTATTTCCTTTGTCTGAAGATGAGATAGATCAACTCCTGAAAGGTCATGTTACAGCCCAAGCTAAAGCAGATTTGTAGTGCCCACATAGTCAAGAAAGTGTTGCTGAAACTTCTTCTTCTTTTGAAAATGATGACAGTGTTGTAATTAGCGTTATAGATCAGCAAACATATAATATTTTCTTTCATGAAGATGATAAGGTTGTCATGTTTGATAATATTGAAGATTGTTTTCTGTTTAAGAATGACCTAGATCATGAAGTTGAGGAATATGAGCTTGAGAGAGACAATATGCCAGAATTTCTCATGGTCAAGGAACCTACAGTTAACACTCAGATAGAGGAAGCCTATACCTCTCTGTGCCCTCCTATCATTTGGCAAGCAATTGTTCTTTCAGATCAGAATGAAGCGAGTAGTTGTATCTTTGCTGCTAGATCTCAAGACCAACTATTGCTTCAGGATTTTCAAGATCCCTTTGGCATTTTTCTGCAACCATCAGAAAAGATAAATGTTGCCTGGTTCGTTATCATAAGCCTTGGTTTCAGTGGTTATTGTGAGTTGCCTACATGTTCATCATTCTATCTGCTCGAGAAAAGTGAGAGCCAAATTTTGGTACGTAGCCATCTGCTGGATTGGTTACATTGGAAGGCTCACTACACATGATTGTACATATTTCATCAGTAAGTAGTTGGTTTTCATCATGATTTGAAGCCCTCAAATCTCGATGGACTGTTGCCATTAAAAAATGTTGTAAGTACTAATTTCAATTAAGTAGGTCTTGATTCATCTTTGTTTTAGTCATTTTCCACATAGTTTCAGTTTGGAGGCTATAAAACTGAAGGTCTGATTTCAGTTTTGGTGTGTCAGTTGTTTGAGTCATTTGCGAGCCAGTTTTCAGTCATGTTATTAAGCTAGTTTGTGTCGGTTTTGAGTCATGCATTTTAGCTTGAGTTTTTTTATTCCATTGCCCAATGGATGAAGGCATTTTCTTCTTTCCAAAGATATGTAGTTCTTGGCACCTCCCAGGAGCTACCATCCCCATTGGAGCCAATGTTAGAGTCGGTCTGTTCATCCCTCCGTCAGAGATCAAAAATATCTTTTGTTGCATTTCATTTTTAGGTGTCTCATTCAGTTCGATCATCTACATTCCATTAGGAGCATTGGTCTTCTGACAGAAAGGTCTTATCGCTCATGCCCCTCGTGTCGTGTACCTGCTGGCTCAGGTCTATTCATCAAAATCCATCAAAATGATTTTACAATCAATGGCAGTCAATGTTTGGTATTTTGGTGGGCAAAGAGCATTTTTAGGGTTTTTCAGTCATGATGTCTAGGGTTCAGTCTTCAAAATGTTTAATAATGCTAGCAGGCTAGAGGGAGGTTGAAAATAAGTTTTCATTTCAAACATTTCATTTTCATATTGCTTGATCGCGACTTTTCTTCAAAACTCTATTTTGAAGAAAATCGTCATTTTGTCCTTTGTAATAAATGCCATGTACATTTTCCAAGTTTTTTAGTTGTCAAAATCTTCAGGCGCAGCCCTGGTCTCCTTTTCCAAGTTCCGTGCCAGTCATCCCTACAAAAAATAGACAAGATTTTCGTCATTCAAGTCAAAAAAGGTCAAAATGGAGACAAAAGAAGAGTGTGTATTAAAAGTGAAAAAAGTGCCAAAGATAAAACATAAGAAAGTGGGTTTTTGCAAAAAAAAAATCAAAGCCATGACTATAAGAGATATTTTCACCCTTCAAATGTCATTTTCATGCAAGAAGTTGTTAAAGAATCAAGGGAAAATTATGGAGGAACGAAATCGTGAGTTTAAAGCCGAAATTGTGTATTGGAGTGCTGTGCGGCACACAGGAGAAAGGTCGCGGTGCATTGGCATGTCGCGACGCACATAGTCATGTTCCACAGTGTCAATTTTCTCTTGCGCGATGCATACAGTGAGCACGGTGCACTGGGTTTTGTGTGTGATGCACAGAGCCTCCAAGCCGATTTTCACTACTACTTCATCAAAAATTGAATCGACTCAAATATTTTTTCTCCGAGTAAGTCTGATTAACCTTGCCATTGCTATTAGCTGGTGTTTGGTATGGTGGAGAGATTGGTTTTGAAAAATTTGAAAGTTTGGATTTTGAAAACATAAACCCTATCCATTTCATTAAAACTTCTCCTAGGGTTTGAGTTGGTTTGTTAAATTTTGATTTTGTGCCAAGTATTGCAAATCCCATCCTCCATCTTTGGTTTCCTTCCCCATCACTGTCGTATGATCATACAGTTCCTCCCCTTTTCTCCTATGTCCCAAATCCATTCATATCACTTATTCCATTTATCCCTATCCCTAAACCCTACCATCTCCCATTTCATTTACAAAATTCCTAAATCCCAAACCCCACCATCCTAAAACACAGTCAAGTGATTATTTTCACAGTAGAAGCTTCACTTGATTGAGACATATTTTTTGCATAGTTCTATACCCACTATCCCTATTTATCACAGTCCTTTCCTACTTGGAAATATTTTGGAAATTGAAACAAAGGCACCAATTTATTATTTTCAACAAACCAAACATACATTTGGCATAGACTTGCAAACACCATGCGAACACAGACTCATCATATGAGTAAGACAATGATTCTACCACAGAGTTACATGCGTCGAGAAGGCCTCGTAAAGGAGGCAAACATGTGAGGGAGGATCCCACCTCATTGACTCAGTTGCAGGCCTGCCCACTTGCCATGGCATGTTTCTGAGAGCAGTCATGCTATCAGTATTGTGAGAGGATTGCTCAGATTTTGGCATCATCAGGAGTTAGCCAAGTTGTTTGTTTTACATTTGCATGATGGTCAGGTTACACTCGCTGGTGCAAATTTCACCTTCACAACAGAAACCATTTCTCAGGCAACAGGAATATCGAATTTAGGTGAGGAGTGGAACAAAAGACAGCAGGTGGATAGAGTACATTACGAGCCATACATCAGGCCTGGCTATGTGAGGCAGCTCAGCAGGGTATTCCCATTCCAGTTCTTGAAGGAATATTATGCACCATTGATGAGACTCATTATCAGGTACTTCAGTTGTGAGGGTCGGTTCTCATGTCTCTATGCATACCACATCAAACTATTGATGCATTTCATGAGAGTAAGGATGATGAACATTCCATATTCCATGTGCCGAAACATATAGAGGATGACTACTCTTGTGCAGAAGAAGACTCCTGAGCAGTAGCACAATAGCATTTATCATTATGCGCTCATCAAGATGATTGTGGTACATCCGCTTGGATTGAAGGGCATTACATGGGAAGATTTAATTTCCCGTGACTTATTCATAGCCCCTTAGCCTCCTCCAGAGATTTTTCATGATGCAGGTGAGCCTTCACATCAGTTTTAAGGTCTCGAGATAGAGCCTATCGGTGTGCCAGTATTTTTTACTTATCAGAGAGGCACAAGAGCATTATTTGCAGCAGCCCGACGAGTACTATCTCCACTCAGGGTGGAAGGGGTCTCGTTTTCATCATTATCAGCACAGTTATAGGTACAAGATAGAGGAAAGAGGCCTATACAAGAGGAGGGCCCTTTAGGAGGCCATGATACTAATTTCATATTGCTTGATGAGGATTTGGGCTCTCCAAGCTCAAAACTGAGGGAGATAATTCAGGAGCAGAAAACTGAGATCGACACATTGAATGACAAGTTGTAGAGAGATCATTGGATCATAAACTATCTGTAGTAGTGCAACAAGCATTTGGAGGATCAACAGACGATCATGGAGTTTCAAAACATCCGTGAAAACCGACGAGCTGCCCAAAGAAGCCCATCCGAGATGACACCTATTGAGTGGGAGATTGAGGTCGATAGAGAGATGTGGCTGGAGAGAGTCAACATGCATCTTGAGAAGCTATTAGAGAAGGAAAAAAAAGAGAAGAACATGCTCTGACACATGAAGAACCACTATTGGGCACGCACAAATGTTTGCAAAGCAAGGATCAAGATCCTGAAAGCGAGGCTAAGGAGGGCACTGAGGAGGCACAAAAGACATGATCGGCTTCAAATCTTGGCCGAAGTTTCTTTGGCTGATCATGGTACTTTATGAGGGACTTTCAGTCCAAATTTCAAGGAATTTGGAGAAATTTTTTTTAATTTTGAATTTTTTTGTCACAAAACAGGTTTTTCTGCCTGACGCGTAGTGCCACCTTGCGCGCGCTTACGATTGGGAGATCTCCTGGAGGAAAAATTGATATTTACGTATTTTTTATGAAAATTTTTACATGCTTAGGAATTTCCTAAGAGTTTCATCAAGTTCTGGGTGGCCTAAAGGGTCAAAAACACCTTAAAAATGGCCTTTTTGCCACGTTTTTCACACATAGAAACCAGTCTTGGGATATTGAACTTTTCGAGGGGAAAATGGACACCAAATCTAGAAATTCCACTTGGGTTGGAAAGTACACAGGTAGGGCTTTCGAACGAGCTATCATGAGCTCAATTTGGACTTTGGAAAGGGTCTTAAAAACAGATCCAAAATTGTGCTACGCATAGAGATTTTGGGCACGGTGCATAGAGGATTTTGGCCTATTTTTCACTCCACAACTCAGAATTTCGCCTAGTTTTGGCCAGTTTCACTTTTTCATGTAAATTTTTATCTACCTTGATGTAATTTCATAACCATGATGTAATTTTGGCACATTTTTACTTTTTCTAGAAGATTCATTCTGCAAAAGGTGAAATGTGAGTGAATGGATCAGTTTCCTAGCATATAGAGGCAAGTTGTTTCATGGCCTATTTTCTAGTTCCTAGTTTAGATATGGTTGAAAAAGCTCCTAGAATGATGAGCTAGACCCCAGAGGCATGGGAATGGGTTATGCTTGTCTATATTATGTATTTTCTTATACATTTTCAGGGTTGGACATTTGGGATTGCATAGCACTTCATTGTACATTCATTCTGTAATTTTGGCAAAGGAATAGACCAGGGTTTGCAACCCTCTTTGGGATCCTTGTGGCTCTGTGTTTTGATGCTGTTTTCCTCCATGTATTTTTAAGTTCACTGATGTTTATGTGTACCATTTTCCTAATCTTTTCTTCTTAAATTAAGCAAATCAATGTTAAAGGTAGAATTCAGTAGCTTGCTTTGCTTTGCCTTTAGTTTTGTTTAATTTTACATGTTTTCATCTGTTTTAGGAGGACTCTTGAGACCCACTTGCCCTCTTCAGCTCCCCATCAGTCTGATCCATCCATGAAATCAATATAAAGCATCGAAACACTTGCCTTCCTCACCCCAATCATAACTCTGCAAAAACTAGGCCTAATCCCCGCACCCAAAACTGCCTTTCCCTTTTTCCAACAAAAAACCACCAAAAACACAATCAAAATCCTTTACTTATATACCTAGCCTAAAATTAGATTTTATTTCAGTCATCTCAAGCCCTATTGATTAATTTTCACTGAGATTGACCCAGAGAGAGCCCTCTCCTATTCTGGTAGGGCTAGCTACCAGACTGAGCGTGGTTTGATGTTACCTTGAACTCTGCCTTTTTCAGCCTGAGGTAGATTTAAGCAATAACAGCCTAACCAATACCTTAACCCTAATCTTAACCTTAATCTTAACCTTCCCCTAACCTTTACCCTAACCTTGAACAAAACTTAACCTTAAGGTTAAGGGTTAATGTTAAAGTTAAGGGGAAGGTTAACGTTAGGGTTAAGGTTAGGGGAAGGTTAAGGTTAAGGTTAATGCTAAGGTTAGGGGAAGGTTAAGGGTAAACTTAAGGTTAAGGGTGAAGGTTAAGGCTATGGTAAGGTTAAGGGTAAGGTCAAGGTTAGGGTTAAGGTTAGGTTAACGGTAAAGTTAAGGTTAAGCTTAAGGTTTGGTCAAGGTTAGGGTTAGGTTATAGTTAAGGTTAAGATAAGGTTAAGTTTAGGTTAAGGTTAAGGTTAGGGTTAGGTCATAGTTAAGGTTAAGGTTAAGGTCAAGGTTAAGCATATGTTTAAGGTTAGGTTAAGGTTATGGTTATGGGAAGCTTAAGGTTAAGATTAAGATTACCCTTAACCTAACCTTACCCTTAACCTTACCCTTAAGCTGACTTTACCCTTAACCTAACCTTAACCTTAACTTTAACTTTACCCTAACCTTAAGGGTTAAGTCAGGTTAAGGTTAGTCAGGTTAAGGTTAAGGTTAGGTTGAGGTTAAGATAAGGTTAAGGTTAAGGTTAAGGTTAAGGTTAAGTTAGGGGTAAACTTAAGGTTAAGGTAAAGTTAAATTTAAGTTCAAGTTTAAGGTTAAGGTTATGGTTAAGGTTAAGGTTAGGGTTAGGGTTAGGTTAATGTTAAGGTCAAGGTTTGGTTAAGTTTAGGTTAGGTTATAGTTAAGGTCAAGGTTAAGGTTAAAGTTAAGGTTAAGGTTACAGGTTTAGTTAGGTTAAGATTAAGGTTAAGGTTAAGGTTAAGGGTGAAGGTTAAGGTTACAGGTCTTAACCTTAACCTTACCCTTAACCTTCACTATAACCTACCCTTAACATTAACCTTTACCTGACCTTAACCATAAACTTAACCTTACCTTAATCTAAATTTAACCTTAACATTCACTATAAGGTTAGGTTATAGTGAAGGTTAAGGTTATAGTGAAGCTTAAGGTTAAGTTATAGTTAAGGTTAGGGGTTTTGTTAAGGTTAGGTTAAGGGTAAAGTCAAGGTTAAGGTTATGGTTATGGGAAGGTTAAGGTTAAGGTTAGGTTAGGTTAAGGGTTAAGGCTAAGGTTAAGGTCAAGGGTAAGATGAGGCTAAGTTAAGGTTAAGGTTAGGGTTATGGTTAGGGTAAAGTTAGGGTTAAGGTCAATGTTAAGGTCAAGGTTTAGGTTAAGGTTACGATTAAGGTTAAGGTTAAGGTTATGGTCAAGGTCAAGGTCGAGGTTAGGTTAAGGTTAAGGGTAAAGTCAAGCTAAAGTGTAAATTCAAGGTTAGGGTTAACCTTAACATTAACCTTAACCTAACCTTAACTTGAACCTTAACTTTAATAAACCTGTAACCTTAACCTTAACCTTAACCTTAGGGTTAGGTTAGGTTATAGTTAAGGTTAAGGTTAAGGTTAAGGTTAAGGTTAAGGTTAATTTTAAGTTAACCCTAACCTTAAACTTAGCCTTAACCTTAACCTTACTAAACCTGTAACCTTAACCTTAACCTAACCTTAATCTAAACTATAACCTAACCCTAACCATGACCTTAACTTTATCCTTAACCTTGACCTTAACCTTATCCTTAACCTTGACCTTAACCTTAACCTAACCTTAACATTGACCTTAACCTTAACCTAACCCCCTTAACCCTGGTTAAGGTTACGGGTCTTAACCTTAACCTTCACTATAACCTTAAGTTTAACTATAACCTAATGCTAACCTTGACCAAACCTTAACCTTGAACTTAACCTTACTATAACCTAACGTAAGGTTAAGGTTAGGGTAAGTTTAAGATTAGGTTAAGGGTAAGGTTAAGGTTAATGCTAAGCTTAAGGGTAAAGTCAAGGTTATGGTTATGTTAAGGGTAAGGTTAAGGTTAGGGTTTGGTTAAGGTTTGGGTTAGGTTATAGTTAAGGTCAAGGTTAAGTTTAAGGTTAAGTGTAAGGTTAAGGTTACGGGTTTAGTCAGGTAAGGTTAAGGTCAAGGTTAAGGTTACGTTAAGGGTAAATTCAAGGTTAAGGTTATGTTAAGGGTAAAGTCAAGGTTAAGGTTACGTTAAGGGTTTGGTCAAGGTTAAGGTTAGAGTTAGGTTATAGTTAAGTTCAAGGTTGAGTTTAAGGTTAAGGTTAAGGTTAAGGTCAAGGTTAAGGTTAATGTTAAGGGTTAAGGTCAAGCTTATGGTTAAGATTAGGTGAAGGGTAAAGTTAAGGTTAAGGTTAAGGTTTGGGTTTAGTCAGGTTAAGGTTAAGGTTAATGTTAAGGTTAAGGCTTAACCTTAACTTTAACCTTAACCTTAACCTTCCAATAAACATAACCTTAACCTTGAATTTACCTTTAAGATAACCTTAAGGGTAAAGGTTTAGATTAAGGTTAAGGGTAAGGTTAAGGTTACGGGTTTAGTTAGGTTAAGGTTAAGGTTAGGTTAAGGTAAAATGAAGGTTAAAGTTAAGGTTAAGGTCAAGGTTAAGGGTAAAGTTAAGGTCAAGGTTAGGGTTAGGTTATAGTTAAGGTTAAGGTTAGGTTAAAGGTAAAGTTAGGTCAAGGTCAAGGTCAAGTTAGGTTAAGGTTAAGGTCAATGTTATGGTCAAGGTCAAGGTTAAGTTAGGTTAAGGTAAGTTTAAGGTTAGGTTAAAGTTAAGGTTAATGTTACGTTAACGGTCAACTCAAGGTTAAAGTTAGGTTAAGGTTAATATTAGGGTAAGGTTAAGGTTAAGGTTAGGGTTAAGGTTATAGTTAAGGTCAAGGATAGGGTTAGGTTATGGGTAAGGTTAAGGTTAGGGTTAGGTTATAGTTAAGATTAAGGTGAAGGTTAAGGTTAAGGCTAAGGTCAAGGTTAAGGTTAAGTATAGGTTAAGATTAAGGTTAATGTCAAGGGTTTGGTCAAGGTTAGGGTTAGGTTATAGTTAAGGTTAAGGGTAATTTTATAGCCTAACCCTAACCTTGAAAAAACCCTTAACCTTAACCTGACTAAATCCGTAACACCTAACCCTAACCTTGACCAAACACTTAACCTTAACCTTAACCTTAACAACAATTTGTCACTGTCATTGCAATCCCTCGTCCCGTACATTGGAGGAATATTCCCGTGACCTGTGGATAGTAAAATGTTCTGAAAAAACCTTGATGGTATCCTTCTGCATAAGGGCAAGAATTCTCCTCAAGAAAATTTCCTCTGAAAACCCTAAAAACCCATGATTTGGCATTGGCGAGAGTAGCTAGTTCATCCCTCGTGCCATTGGGAAAAATATACACTAGTGGGCACACCAGCTGGCACTCTTTCCCTATGTATTGCCCATGCCCAGCCTATTAAAGAATGGTTTTTAACAATAGAAGGCGGAAGTTTGATTCTAACAACTTCAGAATGAATCATCAAAAAGAAGTTGTGTTGTTTGCTTCCGAATCTACCTATTTAGGAAGTGGTTTTCCACCTCTCATGGAACCTTCCTAAGAGATTGGACTCTCCCCCATGATTATAGGGAGCCTAACCTCTCCTTCTCTCTCTATAAAATCCTGCCCTCTCCATTTTCTAGCTAGCTGAATTTTTGGGAAGGAAATTATAGCTGAGTGACAATCAAGAGAAGATCTAAGGAGAACCCTGTGAGAGAGAGAGTTTTGTCAAATCCGTGACGATCTTTGTGAGAAACGTCCCGCTGGAATCCTATCGAAGGAAGATCACGACGTTAGAGCACTGGTTGTAATCGTTCTCTCATATCTATATATACATGACTCTGCTATTGGTTCCATTTGTCCATATAATGTAATTTCATTCGTTCCTCTCTGACTGATCGATAGTTATAAAGTGTGAAATATTACATTGCATGTTGTCTCTCTTCTCTGCATGTGCACAAGTATCTGGATGCATCAAGCTCATGGATCATGACTTGTCTAGCTAGGAACGGAAGCGCCACTTATTCTTCGATAACAGTAGTGAAGGAATCACAGTAAGCGATCTATTGTGATTCTATCTTTTGTAACTAGGAATCAATAGCTTTGCGTGTGTCGATTGTTGCTAGACCCACTCTAGGGATAGTGGGATTGCCTTTTTCTGCAGAGGGGATTTACCTCCAAAACAATTTGGTGACTTCACTGGGGATCAGTGGGAGTTGGTCCTTCCTCGATTGGTTTGTTTTTTGGATTTTTTTTTATTAGTCTGCTTTTCTGGTTCACCTTCCTTGGTGTTAAACCCTTGTTGAGCCCCCAGAAGACCAAATCTAGCCTCTGTTTGTCCATTTTCATAAATTTTCTAGGGTAAACCTAATTGGCATGGATATACCTCTGACAGTCGCACCGAAGGGTGCTAGTTTCTAGTTAGGCACTCGTGCCATCCCCTTTTCGGCGCAGATTATAGCCAGACAGGCGTGCCAACCCTGGTAGGATTTAGGGTTTTCCTGTTTTTGGACTTTATGAGCTTGAGTTTTGGTCATGGTTTGTTTTTTTTGATTAATTGAGTGCTTTTAAGTCATTTTTTTACTGTTTTTAGCCCTTTTCCTCCAGTTTTTTTCCCTTTTCTGTCAATTTTTCACTTTAGCCCTAGGGCTTCTAGGTGCTTCAGTGTGCTAAGCCTCCCATGGGAGTTTTGGGTCTTTGGTTTCCCAGTCAACTTTGTTTCTACTTCTTTTCATTCATCTTGCTAAATCCAATTGAGCCATTGCATTTATTGAGTGATTTTCTTCTCTTTCATTTAGTTTCGCTTTGTGTTGCTCCAAGCCTAGATCACACGGCTTGTTTGAGTCTCTTTCGAGATTCTTCTTCGCTTTGAGGGATTTCGTCATTAGTTTGAGTCTTGATTGTGCTTGTTTGAGTTGATTGAACTTGTTTTGTTTTAGATCTCTCTTTATCATTCTCATATTGATGTTTTCATTAGTTTTTAATTTATTTAGTGCATTTTCTCTAATATATTGAAAAATACAAAAAAAATCTTTTTCATTTTTTATTAGCATAGTGAAAATTGAAAACTATTTCGCATTGCTAGTGTTGTATAATTATAGAGAAAGTTTTTCCAGTTTCATTAGATTGCATTGAAATCGGTAGTGGATGTTTTTGTGTGTTCATTTTGCTATCATTTGAAGCTCTCAAATCTCCCGTAGATAGCTCTTCATTAAATGGAAATATATTTTGTGGCATGTAGTTTGCATCTAAAGGTTTTTATGAGATCCAACGTTGAATAGGGCCTTGAAATCGAAACGTAAATTGAAGATCAACTTTAAAATTTACTGAATTAACCTAAGGCAACATTGAAACTTAATAGAATATCTAGTAGTCTAAGGTAGAGATGTGTTCCGACGTCTTTAAGCCTAGTATTTGTTGCTTGCCATCTGGCTATAGACAGCGCTAGTATGGACTTGTGCTCCCCGTACCATTGTGTATATAAAGGGAGACCCCATTAGGTTGCAAATACTTTATCCATAGGAAGCCAAGTCTGCCGCCTCTTACCCATGATACACCGAACACAGCATTCAGGGAGATTACCTGCATGTACATTAAGTCCTTGGTTGATTTCTCTTTCATTTTTACCAAGGTGTATATGGCAGTTCACGGATATCTGGTACACCCATTTACCTAGATTACCAGAGTAGTCACTTTGATCTTTACTGACTCTTTTAACAGAAAATATTATTGAGATCTTGTCCTTTCAAGCTCATGTCCAACTTGAAAGTGATAGAGTCACCTTTTTCCTGTTTCTCGACTCTAAAAATATGAAACAGCAGAGTCTGGTTTCAGTGTCTTAAAAATTAATCGCCCACGAAATATTCCCGGTTAGAATTTTTGTCCTTAGTGTTTTATTTCAAGGTCATTTCCGATGGCAACTTTTCCGGAGTTTTCCAATCAAGGATTCCCCTCTGAAGGGAGTCCTATTCCTTTTCCTACTTTAGGAAATATTCGTGCTCCTTATATGGCCACGTTATCCCTCCCTGGGTTAACTGTTGGGTTGCCTATTTGGTTGTTTTCAACCTCTGTAGTCTCAAGTGTTCCAACTACCGTACCATCCACTCCTTCGCCTGAGAAACGCCACGTTGATTCAAAGGTGGAACTCTCCCCTTCTTCACCTATTTCTTCGTCATCATCTTCTACTTCGTCTGGTGAAAGTTTGGATTCTAGTACCCAGGTGGCTAAGAAGAAGAAGAAGAATACTAAGAAGAAGAAGTCAGATAAGCGAGAGGCTAATTCTGCCGCTGTTGCTTCTAAAAACCTGCTCTCGATGATCCTTCCAACCCTCCACAGAAAGTTAAGTTCCCTTGCATGTTGTGCTAGGGAAACCATCTTCTTCAAGATTTCCCTGGAATTCCTAAGGTGCTCGAAGTATGGTCCAACAGTCGTTCTCCATTTCCTTTCGCTTCCGGGAGTTAGGTTGGGGGCACATCTTCAAATAGTGCTGGTAAAGCTCCTAAGATTCAGGGTAAGCTCACCAATCGATGTAAGTTGTGTGAAGGGCATCATGCCACTCACCTTTGTCCATATATGGATGAAGCAAAGATATTTTTGGACAACTCGACTATTTCTGTACCGTGCCTTCCAGCTGGTTACAAACAGCTTTCTTTGAGTCCTTCACCAGTTGATTCAATGATCAGTCAAGAGTCATCCTTACTTGATCTTGCTCCCTTGGAAATTCACAATCATGAATCCATCCTTGACCAACCATTGGTCATGTGATCGGTTGAGCTAGCCCCATTTTCAATGCACCAGGTATTTTCCGTTGAGAGTGGATCTCACATCCCTCATGTTCTTCTTGTTTCTTCAGATTCCTCGGACTTGGAGAAAGATTCTCCCATCCCTATCCCTCTGGAAGCTACTCCTCTATCTCCCATGATGGAGGTCCGAGACGATACTCCTTCTGCCTCCATGATGGAGGTGGCGGAGGATGCTCCTTCTTCTTGATGGTAGCCCCTCCAAGTAGTTTGGTCACTTCCTTCGATTGGGGTCGATTCACAGGTTATCACCTTCCTTCTTATGTGCCCTTTGAGATCACAGTATAGGCCTCCCATCTGGTTGTACCCAACACCATTATACATGAAGGCGCGTATGTTAGTCTTTTATCCTCAACTACTTGGAAAGCTTTCGGTTCGCCGCTGCTTGTGCCTGTTACACAAAATCTGTTGGCGTTTAACAGAGGAACTAGTCAACCGTTGGGGATCCTTCCGAAGTTGCCTGTTACTTTAGGAGGGAAAACTGTCCATATGGACGTGATGGTTTTTCCTGGTCCCTTGGAATTTAATTTAATCTTGGGCCATGATTATACTTGTGCCATGGGAGTGCTTCTCTCCTCCCTCTTTCGTGTGATGTGTTTTCCACACCAAGGTCAGATCGTGACCATCGATCAGCTTGCGTTCTTTGGTCCTAATATGGAAGCTAGCCCACCATCATCCCTACCATATCTTTATCCATTGGTTGTGTCATCCCTGCCACATGTCAATTATGTGGCTACCTATCCCGTTCCTGTATTTAGTGATAGTGTCGTTGTACATCGTGTGCTGGGGGCATTGGGTCAAGACTTCCAAGATGTTTTCCTTACATCGGACGAGAAACCCAAGCTATGAATTCTTATTCATTATGATGAGGTCTTTCAAATCATGGTTCATCTTCTTGTGTAAGGCTCCTTAAACCATGAAACAAGGTCTGTTGGAGCATGGTTCGTCTGCCTGTGTCAAGCTCTCTAAAAATGAAACAAGGTCATTTCAAGGATAGTTCATTTACTATGTCAACCTCATTAAAAAATGAATTCGGATTTGATAATGGTTTGTTTTCATCAAAAAATGAATTATCTCACGAGGATGGTTCTTTTAATGTGTCAACCTTGTTAAAGTAATGAAACACGTTCCTGTTCAATTCGATTCTTTGATAAGATCTTGTAAAATCCCAGTCGAGTCTTTCTCTTAAATCTCGTATTTTGAACCTTCACTCCATCTGCCTTTCACATGAACTGAAGCTTGGGGGGCATGTACCTCAAATTGATTCACCATGCTGGGGGCATTATTACTTTTTTCAAGCATAGTTTGTTTCCGTTTCAAGCTTGTGTAAAAATGAATCCAGTTTCAAGCATAGTTTATCTTTGTTTCAAGCTTGTGTAAAAATGAAACCAACTTCAAGCAGATTTTCCTGATTTCAAGCTTATGTAAAAATGAAACCATTCCATTTTACCTCTTGTGATTGCCATTTTATCAGCCTGTTTTGCCAGATGAGGCTTGGTTTTCTCATTCCATTGTACCTATCTGCTTGGCCGATCATATGTCTTCACTTGGTTGTTTTACCCATTCCTGAGGAACTGCTGTAATGAGTGGTCTTGTTAGCCAGCCTCTTGACCTTTACTTGTTATGAGTAGTTCCACCATCACTAGAACTAGTAGCTACCCTTAATACCACTCGTTCCTCTAGGAGGAGTCATCTTTCAACTCTTTTCTGACTCTTTAAAACTGAAAATATTGTCGAGTCGCTTGTCATTTTGAGCTCGTTAAATTGGTTGTGAAGAGATATCTACCTAGTATACGTTTACCCCTTTTTTGGGCTGGGATAGATTAGTTACGAAAGAGGAATACCCTAGCCTATCACGACTAGGAGGTTCTCTCAGATATTATTTTCTACCTTTTCGGATCTAAGGGACTATTGACGAAAAGGGACTTGTTGGAATTTTATTTTCCGCTGTCTTTTCAAACTCTATAAACATGAAAAGATGCCAAGTTCTTCCTTTGTCAGATTCATTAAAAAATGATGACATCTGACTCCATTTTCATGACGTTACTCAAGTTCCTCCTTCCTATGGCTCGTTAAAATGTACTAGGTTAGATTTATTTGAAGGAAAAACTTACATCGCAAGCAAATGCTATCCCCTTCAAGCTTGTTTCCAAAAATAATTGGGGTACTCGCTAGAAATGGTGGGCAAAAAAGGAACCAAAATCATAGTCGTATCGGCAGTATGTCGCTCTTGAACATGGAATTTGTCTGCATTCGTGTCTGGTTGGGGACATCTCATCTCGTTATCTGCTTTCCTTCATGTGTTTGGGTAATCTCTTTTGACCGCTCATCCACTCTTTTCCACGTCACCATGACCTTAGATCCCTTGACGTCAAATACTGCCAAATCCAATGTCGTGTCGCTGATATGCTCAAGAGAAGTTGGCCTCTGTGGTTTTCAACTTCCCTCTTATTCTTTGTTGGTCTTGATTCACAAACATTATATCCCTATATCTCGTGTCGATTATGTGGGAAACATTATGGCCCACCTTCGATCAAGGTCACTTCCTGTTGACTACAGCTCATTATCGAGGAAGTTGGTCTAGAGACTCCCTTTAGGTACCTTGGAGCTTGCATGCCTTAATGGCAGGTTCTTCTCATTCGACGCAAGGTTTTCATTATTGGCCTTTGATTGGATGATTCTACAGGTGTTCAACGCCAGATTACTATTCACATTTTGTGGATTGTACCTCTTGTACCTTGAGAGCCATTGTCATTATTGGTGGTTTCTCTTGCGTCTGTTAATAGTTTTCATCATTGGCTGGTAATTAGACGATGTTCTTGCATGTTCAAATTCAACTCACATATTTGCATGCTTGAACTTATACTTTGTTTGGATTGAGATGGAGCACAAGACCTTGGATTTTGTCTGATGGAATCTAGGCTTCGGGTTCTTTGTGGATTATTATGACTTATTACATGACTCTTTTGATTGGATGGCTACGACCATACCTGAGTCTACTTGTTGATCCTTATTTTACTGGATGGCTGCGTCCATACCTTGGATCCCGATTTTTGTAAACTTCATTATGGATGGCTGCGCCCATACCACATATCATGTATCAGAGATATCAGTTGTATTTATATTCGTAGGTCTTCCGACGACAGTGTTTTCAGTTGGACGTGTTATCATAAAGCATTTCACCCCTCCCTCTCTCTCGAACCTCATGCTTTAGGGGGCATCTGTTACAAAACATTTTGTCACTGTCCCTACAATCCCTCGTCCCATACATTGGAGGACTATTCCTGTGACCTGTGGATAGCAAAATGTCCTGAAAACACCTTGATGGTATCCTTTTGCATAAAGGCAAGAATTCTCCTCAAGAACATTTCCTCTGAAAACCCTAAAAACCCATGTTTAGGCATTGGCACGAGTAGCTATTTCATCCCTCACGACAATGGGGAAAATATACACTAGTGGGTGCGCTAGCTGGCGCTCTGTCCCTATGTATTGCCCGAACCCAACCTATTAAGGAATTTTTTTTAACAATAGAAGGCAGAAGTTTGATTCTAACAACTTCAGAATGAATCATCAAAAAGAAGTTGGGTTGTTTGCCTCCGGATATCCCTGTTTAGGAAGCGGTTTTCCACCTCTCATGGAACCTTAATAAGAGATAGGACTATCCCCCATGATTATAGGGAGCATAACCTCTCCTTCTCCCTCTATAAAAGCCCGCCCTCTCCATTTTCTAGCTAGCTAAATTTTTGGGAAGGAAATTATAGCTGAGTGAAAATCAAGAGCAGAGCTAAGGAGAACCCTATGAGAGAGAGATTTTTGTCAAATCCATGACGAGATTTATGAGACACGTCCTGCTGGAATCCTGTCGAAGGAATATCATGACGTCAGAGCACCGATTGTAATATTTCTCTCGTATCTATATATACATGACTCTGCTATTGGTTCCATGATTGTGTTTTTCCATATAATGCAATTTCATTCGTTCCTCTCTGATTGATCGATAGTTATAAAGTGTGAAATATTACATTGCATGTTGTCTCTCTTATCTGCATGTGCACAAGTATCTGGATGCACCAAGGTCACAGATCATGAACTTTCCAGCTAGGAACAGAAGCGCCACTTCTTCTTTGAAAATAGCAGCAAAGGAATCATGGTAAGCTATCTATCACGATTCTATATTTTGTCACTAGGAATCAATAGCTTTGCATGTTTCGATTGTTGCTAGACCCACTCTAGGGCTAGTGGGATCGCCTCTGTCCTCAGAGGGGATTTACCTCCACAATAGTAAGGTCAAGGTTAAGGTTAAGGTTGTGGTTATGGGAAGGTTAAGGTTAAGGTTGTGTTTATGGGAAGGTTAAGGTTAAGGTTAAGGTTAGGTTAAGGGTAAAGTTAAGGTTGAGGTTAAGGTTTGGTCAAGGTTAGGGTTAGGTTATAGTTAAGGTTAAGATAAGGTTATGGATAGGTCAAGGTTAAGGTTAGGTTTAGGTTATAGTTAAGGTTAAGGGTAAGGGTAAGGCTAAGGTTATGTTAAGTTTAAGGTTATGGGAAGGTTAAGGTTAAGGTTATGGTTTAGGGTAAGGTTAAGGTTAAGTTATAGTTAAGCTCATGGTTATGGTTAAGGTTAAGTTATGGTTAAGGCTAAGGTTAAAGTTAGGGTTAGGTTATAGTTAAGGTTAAGGCTAGGTTAAGTTAAGGTTAAGGTTAAGGTTAAGGTTAGGTTAAGGTTAAGGTTAAGGTTAAGGTTAGGTTGAGGGTTTGATCAAGGTCATGGTCAAGGTTAGGCTAAGGGTAAGGTTAAGGTTATGGGTGAAGTTAAGGTTAAGGTTAGGGTAACCTTAACCTTAACCTTAACTTTACCCTTAACCTAACCTTACCCTTAACCTTAACCTTAACCTAGGTTATGGTTAAGGTCAAGGTCAAGGTTAGGTTATGGTTAAGGTTAAGGTTATAGGTTTAGTCAGGTTAAGGTTAAGGGTAAAGTCAAGGTTAAGGGTAGGTTAAGGGTAAGGTTAGGGTTAAGGTTTAGGTTAAGTTTAAGATTGAGGGTTTGGTTAAGGTTAAGGTTAGGTTAAGGGTAAAGTTAAGGTTAAGGTTAAGGTTAAGGGTTTGGTCGAGGTTAGGGTTAGGTCATAGTTAAGGTCAAGGTTAAGGATATGGTTAAGGTAAGGTTAACATAAGGTTAGGGTAAGGTTAAGGTTAACGTTAAAGTTAGGTTAAGGTAAGGTTAAGGTTAATTTTAAGGTTAAGTTTAAGATTATAGTTAAGGATAAAGGTAAGGTTAAGGTTAAGGTTAGGTTAAGGGTAAGGGTAAGGTTAAGGGTAAGGGTAATTGTTACACAACAATTTGTCACCATCCCTGCAATTCCCCGTCCCACACATTGGAGGGCTTATTTTGTGACCTGTGAGCAGTGACATGATCCGAAAATACTTTCATGGCATTCCCCTAGACATGGAATTTCATTCCCCTGAAGACATCTCCTTGTGAAAAACCCTAAAAATATCCTTTTCATCCTTGGCATGACTAGCCAGTGTTATACCCACGCCAATGGGGGAAATCTTCTAAAGAGGGCATGCCAATTGGTGCTCTGTCTCAGAGTCGCACTTGTGCCAGGCTTAATAAAGGGTGTTTTTTAAAAATAAATGGCGGAAGATTTACTTTAACCAACTCCTAAACTGGTCTCTAAATTGAGTTGGGACATTTGGCTCTAGATTTCCATGTAGAGGAAGTAGTTTTCCACCTCTCATGGAAGCTTCCTTGAGGATAGGGACAATCCCATGATTGTAGGGATCCCAACTCCCCTTCCACCATCTATATAAGCTTGCCACTTCCCTTTGAAAGCTAGTCTCCAAGAGCCTTCATAGCCTAAAGAATGCTGCAATAGTCCTCATAGAGCCAAATCCATAGCAAGGAGATTGACAATCGAAGAGAGAGGCTTGTCCCCATTCCTGAAAATCTTTACTGAGACATATTCCGCTCACGACCCACCAAAGGAAAGTTCAGCGTCGGAGCCTAGTTGTATTTTCCTTTGTATGAATTAATGATAAGCGACTATTGGCTATGGTTCCACTCGTTTTGTTCATTATGATCATGAGTTGTGTCCTCTCTGACTGACGCATAATTGTATATATTGGATTTTACGCTTGTGTTTGTTGTGTTTCTTGCGTGTGCAGGTGTTCTATCGCAACGAACATGAGGATTGTGATCTGCCGGAGCAAAGGAATGGGAGCGCTACCTTCTCTATAAACAACAGCGTTGGATTCGAGGTAAACCTTATTCGCAAGTTGGTTTATTGCAATTAGGGACCTGCACCATAGCGTGTTATGATCGTTGCTAGACCCATTTTGGGCTAGTAGGGATCACCTCTGTCCGCAGAGGGGATTTACCTCTACAACAAATTGGCGACTCCACTGGGGAGTTAGCTTGTTGTTTTCTTTATAAACTACAGACGAAGCCTGAAGTTAGCCAGATAGCCTTCGAAATGCTCTTGCTCTGCATTAGGGAAAGTAGATGAATGTTTCTTCAGTCAGTCTCCGGTTTAGTTTATAAATTGAACACTTGGAGTATTGTATTTTATTTCGGTCGATTCTTGACTTTGCCTATTTGATCAGCTCTTTTGGCTGGTTATTTTTGTGAGTTTGGCTTTTGGTTTGAGCTCCAACATCATTGGTCTGCTTCTTGGATTGCTTACTTTTTATTTTTGCATAGAAAACTTGACTGGCACACTTATTAGCGTGACATTCACGCTGATTGGTGCTAGTTTCCAATTTACTACTTGCGCCAATCCTGTTATGGCGCTAGTTTCAGCCTAACAGTTGCGCCAGTGCTAAGGAGTGCTAGGGTTTGCTTGGTTTTGAGCTTTCTGAGCTTGATCTGTGATCTTGGTTTCATTTCTTCGACTGCTTGAGTGTCCTGGAGCCTTGTTTGACTGACTACGACCTTCCTCCTTTGGTTTTTTTCCCATTTCTATCGATTTTACATTTTAGCCCTAGGACATCTGGGTGTTATTTTGCGTCGAGCCTCCCTTGGGAGTCTATGGTTTCTGTCTATTCAGTCAACCTTGTGATTGCTTCTCTGCATTCGTTTGGTGGTTTTATATCATTTTATTGCGTTATTTGAGTGATTGGATTCTTCTTCATTCGAATTCCGCCTTGTCTCATTTTGGGCCTAGATTACATGGTTCATTTGAGTCTTTGGGTGTCTTTTGATTTGAGGGACCTTTTGTCGATTTGAGGTCCGATTGTGTGCTTGCATTGAGTGAAATTTGAGTGTTTTTATATTTTTCGATCGCCTCTCAAATTTCTTGTCTCGTTAGTTTTCATTTTGTTTAGTGCATTTTGCTCCTAAACATTGAAAATAAAAAAAAATCTCTTTTGCTTTGGATTAGTTAGTGTGAATTAAATCTCTTCGGTGTTATTAGTGATTAGTAAATTTGAAAGAAAAGATTTTAGTTTCCATTAGTTGCATTAGAGATATCATTGGTTGTTGTCTGATCATTTTTTTATTGTGTGAAAAGCTCCTAAATCTCTCATAATTAGCTTTCATTGAATGAAATGATACACTGTGGCATGTAGGGTGCAGTTAGGCGATTTTGAGACATAACACTCGCTAGGGCTTGAAAACTGAAACATAATTGAAGATAAAAATTAAAATTCATTCAATTTACACTAAGGCAGCATTGAAACATTAACAAAATATTTAGAGGTCTAGGCTAGAGACGTGTTCTGGCGTCTTTAAATGTAGTAGCTATCGTTCGCCTCTTGGCTTTAGACAGCACTAGTACGGACTTGTGCTCCCCATACCATCGCGTTTATAAAGGTTGACCCCACTAGGTTTCTATCCTTTATCCATAGGAAGCTGAGTCTACCACCCTATACCCGTGATACACTGGACATAGCATTCGGAGAGATTGCCTGCATGTACATTAAGTCCTTGGTTGATTTCTCTTTCATTTTGAAACCAAGGTGTATATTGCAGTTCACGGTTATTTGGTACACCCTTTGCCTAGCATTCCTGAGTAGTCATTTTGATCTTATCTGACTCCTTAAATTTGAAAAGATCACCAAGCACTTGTCCTTTCATGCTTGCTTCAAAAATAAAAGAGATAGAGTCATATTTCATCCGTTTCTCGACTCTTAAAACATGAAACGGTGAAGTTTCTAAGTTTCAATGTCGTAAAATAAATCACCCGCGATCACACGCCCTATTAGATTTTGCTTGTTGGCCGTTTGATTGTGTGCCTTGAGTCTTTTCAGCCTGTGTGTTATGTTTTGTCTTTTCCTTTCGTCGGTACTGTCACAGTGGCGGAACCTTTAGTTTCGTCTACTGGTAGTCCATATACAGACGATTCATCAGAGGTCTCGCAATCCTCTACTGAGCTACAAAAACCCATCGTTTTTGAGCTTCCTAACGGGGGACCGGTTCTATCTGAGCTTCCCTTTGGAGGACCAGTTGAGTTCAATTGGCCCTTTTCCAACCCTTGGTATGGATTTGGAGTAGGGAACATTTCCCTCCTCTTACATCAGGTTCGCCTTTTTTAGCTGTTGTTATTCCTCCTATTCCTCGCCGTATGTTACGAGATCTAGTGGCAGGTTCAAATATGAGTGAATCCAGCCATTCTCCTAGTGAGGAAATCCCCACATCTGGTGAATATTACCAGCTATTCCCAGAAGTAACCCAGAAGTTATTCCCAGAAGACAACCCCGAATCATCTGTTATGTCTTCGCCCAATCCCTCACTACCAGCAGGGTATAGATCCTTAGGTCAGATTATCGCCGACGTTACCTTTATGGGGGTATCATCTCCTTCTATGAGGCTAGTTATTCCTTCACTGGGGATGTCTCCTAGAACACCCATCACGTCATCCCCTCTAGTCACTTCTGTACCCATCAGGCCCATTGTTTGTGTGGTTGCATCTAAACCTGTTGTTACCATTCAGTCTGTAAGCACAACATCGCTTCTCGAAGATGTCTATATAGCTTCTGCTATGTCAGAGAACATTTCTCCCGAGGAGTATTGATTTTCCTTACAACAATCGAACCCCGAGGTCAGACAATCCTCTCAAGATCCCAACTGCTCGTATTTTTCGCATTACGCACAAGATGGTATGCTCGTGTACATTTTTCCATATCAGTACGATGAGTATGGTAATCCTTTACATTTACCCGCTCCTGAGGCTCAACTTCATGCTTAGGGTTTACCGTATAACCAGGCTGGACAGTCTTATAACCTGCAAGGACAACCTTTTCAAGGCCAACCTTCGGGCCAGCCTGGCTATCCTTATGACCCGCAAGGTTACCTTGCAGGCCAGCAGGGGCCATTATACAGTTCGTAAGGACAATATTACAACCTTTCAGGTCAACTCATGTAGCCTCTTCCTGGAGTCCAACCGAGGCAACCTCAAGGACTCACAGGTCAACCAGGGTACCAACCCGAGCCAGTATATGGTCTTGGGGGGAAATTCCAACCTTCCCAACCCGTGGAACCTCAGTATCATGTTGCTCCAAATGTTGCACATTAGCCAAGACCATCTTATGGTCCTGTTGCAGGTCAAACCGGTTACCAGCCACCACCTAGCTCCATTCCACCACCAGGCCAACTGGCCCATCCGATACAACCTGGTGCTCCACAACAGCCAGGCCAACCTGCACAACCAGCACAACCTGTTCATCCGGGTCAACCTGTTCACCCAGAGCAGCCCATTCAGCCAGGTCAGCCTGTTCAACTAGGCCAGCCTGCACACTCTGTCAACCCTGCCCAACAGCCGATTTACTCAATGCCACAACCGAATCAACCGGTGCATCCTAATTATCACCCTCAGCAAGGTCCCACCTATCAGAAGCCCACTCAACCTCAAGGAAGTTACTACCCTCATGGTCAATCTCGACCGACTTATAATCCGCCCCAAGGTTCCCATTATTACACTCAACAACTTGGCTACACCTATACTCAGCATCCAAATCCACAGACTGCTTAAACGGGGCCGACATATAATCAGGGTCCATACTCTGGTTATCAAGCCCCGTACACTGGTTACCAGCAACCGAATCAGACTGGTTATACACCCTATACCCCCTATGGTCAGAATCCTACCGGACAGAACCCATGGGGGAAAGGATATTCTCAACCAGTGTGGAGTACAGGTACCGGTCCTTATCGAGGGCCTGGCATGCCGTTCAATCCGTAGTTGCCGTTCTTAGCTACCTTGGAATTACCAGACGTTTCTAAATTAACCAATGATCCAATTCTTCACAATCCTTATTGGCCTCTGGTTCCGACCAAGGTACTAGGTGACTGCCCAAAATTTGAGGGTAAAGCTGGAGAAGACCCCCAAGCTCACGTAATGACTTACCATCTTTAGTGTTCATCCAATTCTTGGGTCGATGATTCAATTCGTCTGTGTCTCTTCCAGTGCACTCTTACCGGTGCTGCCACTAAGTGGCATATTGAACTACCCCGTGGCATCTTTCAAGATTTCAATACTTTAGCAATGGCTTTTCTGAATCACTTCCAGTTACCGGTTCGTTACGAAGCCGAGACGCATATCCTAACTTCTTTGAAGTAGGACAAAGCCACCCACATATCTGATCACATTCATGAGTGGCGACGACATCGTAGACTGATCAAGTTTGATATACCTGATCAGCTACAAACTTATTGGTTTACCACCTCCTTCGTTAACAAAATCACTTAAGATATTGCTATTGGAGCGTGTGTGACTGAAGAACAGGCCATCGCGCGTGCCCAGTATCTTGATATGATATACTCCAAGTCCAGCACGCTGTATGATATTTTGACTAATGCTCCACACCCGAGAACCTCTAAAGCTCCGCCTACCCCTACGGTGGATGGTGTTATTGGTTTCATCTCTCAAAATTCTTGAAAATCTTCGAATGGGAAGTAGAAGTCCAATTTGTCCAATAATTATGCTCTTCCCGCCCCTCCAGATTCTGGCAAGACTGTGGAGGTTAACACCGTTCAGGCTAATCCTACGGAAAAAGCCTCCAAAGGAAAAAAAAGGGAAAAGGAAAATCCAAACCCGACGCCCCAAAGTTAGAGTCTTCCAAACCTCGTACTGACGACGGTTCCCAACGTAAACTGAAGTACCCCTGCCTTATCTTTGAAGGATATCATTATACCAAATATTGTCCTCGACGATCTGAAATTAGTCAAATTCTAAAAGGCTCCAAAGGGACTCCGGCAGTTCTTAAAGAACTGTTCCTGTCTCAGCAGACCCAGATGGTTGAACAGCCTTCTCCATCTACACCATTTGGGTCCTAGGTATTTATGATGAATGGTGCTATACCTGTCTCAATTGCCACACATTTGAAGGATTATTATGGATCACGTCAGCCAGCTGGGAAGAATATTGTGGATGGCCCACCTCCTCCTCCTGTCTCCGGTCCTTTGGAGATTGAGAAGCCTACAATTGAACCTATTGTGAGGCCACCTTCTAAAGGTGTTCTGCGAAGATCTTCCTACAACCCAAATGCTTGTGCCGCTCAGCACTACAATATTGTTGAGGATTTGGCATAGGCGCCTTCTACTATTTCTGCATTGGAAGTTCTTCAAAGTTTCCCATCACAACAGAAAGCTTTGTTGTCTGCAATCGGTGGAGTCAATCCCGCCGATTCTAGTCTTCTCACCTTCGACTTAGAAAATTTAACCCCCCAACTTCCACATCAAATCTCTCTTGTTATTCAAGTCGGGATCAACGGTCTTAACATCCATAGGGCCATTGTGGATGAAGGTGCTTCTACCTGTGTCATGTCGTCCACCTGCTGGAAGGCCATTGGCTGTCTAGCGCTTTCATCATCTCCCAATGCCTTAGAGGCATTTGATGGTCTGGAATCCAAACCCCTGGGTGTTCTCGAGATTTTTCCGATTCCGTTACAAGGGAAGACAGTCAACGTAGAAGTAGAAGTAGTTGATGCTAAACTTAACTACAATATTCTTCTCGGCCGCAGTTGGACTCATGCCATGTTATGCGTGCTGTCCACCCTCTTTCGGCTTTTGAAGTTCCCTCATGAGGGAAAAATTGTTACTGTGGATCAGTTTTTTTTCTTCACCTCCACCTCTGAGAACAAATTTCCTTACGTGGATAAGATCCCCAATCCCCCCGACAGTGTAGGACCTAGTCTCTTCAAGGACCCCATCCTCATGGGTATTTTTCCCGCGCCACCATGACACACCGTTCAAGTTAATATGGTCTGTAGGTCTGACGACCCATGGATCATCCCTTTGCCTGAAAAGGTGACCGATTTGGGAGAATCGATGCCCTTAACTCCAGTAGAGATTAATTACTGTGAAATCATCACCGCATCCGATCCTCCTCCCTCTCGACATGCTCCCTCGAGCATGGCTTTAGATATCTACTCTCAATCCCCCTAGCTTAGTGAGGCCGACTCACCTGATCCTCTGAAAGAGACTTTCCCTTTTGACGAAGCCATTTTTGAAACAATGTCTCTTGAAGAGCTGCCTTGGAGCAATGGACATCATCGTTCCTCCTTCATGCCCTGCCTGGGGGCAATGTCAGATTGTCTAGAGCATTTTGCATCTCAGGTTCCTACTCCGCCTCTCCAGACGCCCATTTTGACTCATGAGGTTCTTTCGAAAGGAAACCTGAGAAAAATTACCCAAACCATTCCGATCGACATCTCCGTCAAACCAGGGATAGTCGAGAATATACATGTGGGAGTGACTTGTTCTCCTAACGAGATACGATTTTATACTGATCTTTTCCGTGAATTCATAGATGTGTTCGCTTGGTCCTATGAGGAGACTCATCAGATTGATCCTAGCATAGTAGTGCATGAGATTCCTACCTATCCCGGTGCGAAACTTGTGCGCCAACGCCTATGCCCAGTGCATCCTTGCAAAGCTGCTGCCATTAAAGCAGAAGTTGAAAAGCTTCTAAACGCGGGCTTTATTTACCCAATTCCCCTCACAGAATGGGTCTGAAACATTATCCCTGTAGATAAGAAACAGGGCACTATAAGAGTCTATGTTGATTACCATGATATTAATCGAGCCTGTCCTAAGGAAAATTACCCCACTCCTTTCATAGATCAAATCATTGACGGATGTGTTGGGAGTGAGATTTATTCCCTGATGGACAACTTTTCTGGGTATAATCAGATAAATATTTTACTTGCTGATCAACACAAGAATACATTCATCTGTCCGTGGGGTACCTTTGCTTATAAAAAGCTCCCGTTCAGCTTGAAGAATGCTAGAGCTACTTTCCAGCATGCTATGTCTTATGCATTTCACGACATACGCCATATCATTCAACCTTATTTGGAAGATCTGCCAGCTCACTCAGCTCGGCGAGAGGACCATCCTGAACACCTCCGCTAAATTTTTCTTCACTTTCGATGCTATAATATCTGGCTTAACCCTCATAAATGCATCTTTTGCGTGGATTCTATCCATATTTTGGGTTTTATAGTCTCCAAGGACGGGATTCGCCTCGAACCTCTAAAGGTCGAGGCTATTGTCAAACTCCCATCACCCTCTTCATTACGTCAATTGCAGAGTCTGCAGTGAAAAGCTAATTTCCTTCGACGCTTCATCCCGAACTACGCAGAAGTGGCCAAAGGATTCATGCGTCTTTTAAAGAAACATGTTCCCTTTCGCTGGGACGAGATTGCTTAGCGATCCTTTGAGAAGCTTAAGGCATTACTTTTTAATGCTCCATTGCTTCGTCCTCCAAACTATCACCATGATTTCACTCTATATTTGGCCGTCACGTTTAGCACCATAGCTATGGTTCTGGTGCAGGATGACAATGATGGCAATAAAAACATTTTTTATTATCTCTCACGAAATCTTCTTGACATGAAAACACGTTACGCTCACATCGAGAAATTGGCATTAGCCGTAGTGCAAGCTGTGCAACGTTTCCGCCACTACATCCTGCAGCATACAACAACTGTGGTTTCAGATTGCAACCCCATGACATATATTCTATCTCGAAAATTACTGGGGGGAAAATACTCCAAATGGATCGTCATCCTTCAGGAGTTCGACCTAGATTTTACCACTGGTAAGTCAACCAAATCATTGGTTTTTGCGGATCTCATTTGCTCCCTCCCGACAGACTCCACCCCATCTCATTCCAAGAATCATATCCCAGATGAAACACTCTTCCTTATCAGCACTCGCGACCCATGGCATGGCGATATTATTGTGTATCTTCAAACATCAACGTTCCGGTCTAAGTTTACCAAGGACGCTCGATGTTGGATTCGGCATCAGTCTCAACCCTACCGTATTGTAGGAGATACTTTATACCGCGTTGGAGTAGATTCGGTGCTCCACCAGTGCCTCACCCTGGAAGAGGCTGAAAGAGTCTTGAATGACTATCACAATGGTGCCTATGGCGGTCACATGTCTGGATATGCCACCGCCCAGACGATTGTGCGTGCGGGCTACTTTTGGCCGTTGATATTCAAAGACTGTATTGTTGCAGTCCGAAAATGTCATGCCTGCCAGGTTTTTCAGCGCAAGATGCGCGGGCCACCTCTCCCTCTGAATCCTGTCATTACTGTCGGACCTTTTGCAAAATGGGGTGTAGATTTCATGACGTGTAACCCTCATTCGGCCGGGGGGAATGCATATATAATCGTCACTGTCAACTACTTTACTAAGTGGGCCGACGTGATGCCTACACTAGCCGCCAATGGTAAGACAGCTGCCCAGTTTATTTTCAACCACATTATTGCACATTTCGGGGTCCCTCGGGCCATTTTTACCGATCAGGGCACTCATTTTCGAGATTACATGATGCCTGAGCTGACATCAAGATTAGGCTTACAACATGATAGCTCAACACCATATTACCCTCAGGAAAATGGCTAGGTTGAGGCTGTAAACAAAGTTTTGGTCACAATGCTTCAACGGACAATTGGAATTCATAATTCCAATTGGCACCTCCAATTGTTCTCAGCTCTATGGGCCTACCGAACGTCAGCAAATATTGCGACCGGATTCACACCTTTCCAATTGGTATATGGTCTGGAAGCAACTCTTCCAGTTCAGTGAAAAATTCCTTCTTTAAAGTTGGCTGTGGAACTTTTTCCTGACACTTCTCCTGAAGAAGAGCATCTCTTATATTTGGAACAGCTGGACGAAAACCACCGCTTGGCTACTTTAGTGATTGGAGCACAGAAGAATCGGGTCAAAGCCCACTTTGATCAATCTGTATCTCCACATTCATTTGTCGAAGGGGACCTCATCCTCCTATACGACCAAGCGCATGACAAAATTGGAGCAGGAAAGCTCCAACCGATGTGGCATGGGCCCTACATTGTAAAACAAGTATTGAAGATGGGGCTTATGAGCTCATTGATTATGGAGTTCCATTGGCAGAACCTAGAAATGGGTTGTACCTTAAAAAATACTACGCTTGAAGTTATTTTTGGTGTGGTGTTTGTACATAGGTGTGTATATTCATTTGTATGCATGTGTGGTGTGATGTGCGATGTAAGAATTTTTCTGCTGATCGGGTCTTCCTAATTGTGCATATTTCTATTACTTCATTTGTGGGTTTCGCGGATGGTGCCTCCCGCAGTACCAGGAATCTGTCCTTAGCAGCCTGGGTAATCTATGATCCTGCTGGTGAGTTGGTTAACCTGCAAGGTGTGTGTCTGGGTCCTGCTACAAATAATATCGTGAAATATAGTACCGTATTAGAATTATTAACCGAGGTTGTGGACCTCAGCATTCGTGAATTAGTTGTGTATCTAGACTCACAACTTGTAGTTTTACAGCTTAATGGTCATTATTCAGTTAGAAACCCATCCATTTTACGTCTGTATCTACGTATTCGTCTACTGGAAAGAAATTTTGATTATATCACATATCAGCACATACCCAAACATATGAATAAATTAACAGATGTAGTAGCTAATATGGTTTTAGATAGACATTTGCGCAATTTATAAACAAAAACATCATCACATGTAAAGAGATCCATCCAGAAATAGGTATATATATATATGTGTGTGTCTAAATGTTTACATAGTGTGCATCACATAAAATAAAAAAATATACATGTTCATCTTAATACAGTCGGAGACGACATGTCTCTCAAAAAATATGCAGGAAAAGCCCTAGATGTCTAATCTGCATGGTGCTCGTGGTAAAAAGCCACCGCGCGCACTAAGCGTCTCAGTAGTCGATGGAGGCGACTAGGCACCCCCACAGTGTGTCGCTGGTATGCTAGCGGAACATCTGCCAGCCGCGCATAGTCTGGGATCCCCCGGAAAATTCCCTCCAGGTTCTAGATCAGTTCGGCCCCTTCGCCACCCTCAGCCTAAGGGTGATGTGCGACATGGGTTCTTCATGCAATGGGCGACATGCTCGCGGGCCTCTCTGGGCCGACATCTGCATAAACATAAAAATGTTATTAGAACAGACATGTATTACCAAAAAATCAGAAAACATAAAAAATCAAAAAAGAGTATCATACCCAACTCCTCAACCCAATCCTCCCCCTCCAGGACTGGAAGATCAGGATCTCCAGTGAAATTGGTCTAGGCATAGGGCCAATCCTTGACTATGATCAGTTTTTGCCATAACCACCCAAAAAACTCGGGTCTCCAAGACATCTATTGACCTCCTCCTAACCTGGGCATAAGTGCTACCCAGCGAGCCATCCTCGGCTCTCTCGTTATCGGCTCGGCAACTATGGCCCCCTGGCCCTGGAAAATGGGTAGTCGTTCCAGGATGAATGACACCAAAATGGAATCGTAGCCAAATTGCTTTATTTTGACTTGCTTGCATCTTGTCAGCTGCCTCTTGATATTGCTTGTTACTGCAGTAGCCCAATCAAACAATGTGGGGTTCATACACTTGGAGGCTAGTATGATTTGGGCTTTGGTAGCCTCATGTGGTGCCTGTGATCCTGCAGCCCACGTAATGGTGTGTAGCACTACTCTGAGTGCTAGATCACGGACAGTGTGGATGTCCACCTTCCCGCTTCCCGATTCGGTCCATGCCCTTGGGCACACCCTCTCCATTACTTGTTCCATATTTTCTCCAGAAGGTCTGATGCCTATCAAAATGGGTACTGGGCCTCTGCGCGATAGCCCGATGATGAAATAGACGTCAGAAAACTCAAGTTCCAACACTTGGTCCTGAAGTTTAAATACTTCCTCATTTTCATCCCATACGCTGACCAAGTACTGTAGCAGCTCAGGTGGAGCTCATAAACATGCAATAAGGAAGAATTTTTTGAGTCCACAGTTCCTTATTGCATTCATACAGGCTTCGTTCTCCATAGCCATTTCATCTTCCTCCCCATGTTCCCTCTCCTTCCATTCGATAACCATTTTGCCTGTATATCTGCATCAACACAATCTAAAATTCTATGTTAGATCTCTGGTGCATTTAAAATTCCACATGGGTAGCTCACATTTTAAAATTTTTAAGCGGAAAATTGTGTCGTGCCATTGGCGTGACCATTTTCCTAATAGTCGCGCCAGTTGGCGTGACCCCTTTGTGAGGAAATTTCCATTGGCACGGGTCCGTACCCGATACCCACGCCAATGGAGCAAGCCCTAAAATTTTAAAAGGGTCCCCCTAGAAGTCTAATGCACAATGAAAAATCATAAAAAATGGATTAAAATGGAGCTTAAGGAAGCTCCTTTTACCTGGAACAGACGAGGAGCTGAGTGACGTCCCGGATCAGTCGCAATCACCATCGCAAGTTTGCACACAAACAGACCACTGTTGCTCTCCAGTGAGGTAAAAAAGTAAAAGAAAATATGTTTTACCATTTGAAGCCTATTTATAACTTCTTAAGTCAAAAATTAGGTTTTAAATGTCATTTTTCTCAATATTTTGATCTATTTTGTCGAAAAATGGATTTTACACTTGCTTTTATGTGCAGCAACAGGTTTTTACGCGACTTGGACAGTGATATGAGTTGTATTTTATACTTTTTCGGACTCGGTAAAAACACAAAAAGGTTATTTTGGAGTCATCTTTCAGCTCTTTTCTGACTCTCTAAACATGAAAATATTGTCGAGTCACTTGTCGTTTTGATCTCGTTAAAGTGGTTGCGAAACGACATCTACCCAGTATACGTTTACCCCTTTTTCGGGCTGCGATAGATTATTTGTGAAAAAGGAATACCCTAGCCTATCAGTACTAGGAGGTTTCCTCAGACATAGTTTTCTACCTTTTCGAATCTGAGGAACTATCTACGAAAAGGGACTATTGGAGCTTACTTTTCTGTTGTCTTTTCAAACTCTCTAAACATGAAAAGACGTCGATTTATTCCTTTTTCAGACTCGGTAAACCCTAATGACATCAGATCCAATTGTAATGACGATATTCGAGTTCCTCCTTCCTAGGGCTCGTTAAATGTACTAGGATGGATTCGTCCGAAGGACGAACTTATATGACAAGCATATGGTATTCCCTTCAAGCTTGTTTTCAAAAATAATTGGGGTACTCGCCAGAAATGGTGGGGAAAAATGGAACCAACATCATTGTCGTGTTGGTAGTATGTCGCTCTTGAACATGGCACTTGTCTGCATTCGTGTTGGGTTGGGGACATGTCATATCATTTTTCACTTGCCTCCATGGGTCTGGGTAATCCCTTTTGACCTCTCATCTTCTCTTTTCATTGTCATCATGGCCTTTGATCTTGTGATGTCAAATACTACCAAATTCACTGTCCTGCTGCTAATATGTTCAAGAGAAGTTGACCTCTACAGAATTTCAACCTTCCTCTGATTCTCATTTGATCATGATTCATAAAGACATTATGTTCCTTTGTCTCGTGTCAATGATGTGGGAAACACTATGGCCCACCTTCGATCAAGGTCACTTCCTGTCGAATTTAGCTCATTATCCAGGAAGCTGATATAGAGACTCCCTTCTGGTACCTTGGAGCCTGCATGCCTCATTGGCAGGTTCTTCGCGTTCGACGTGAGGTTTTCATTATTGGCCTCTGATTGAGTGATTCTATTGGTGTTCAATTCCAGCTCACTGATTCGCATGCCGTAGACTGTACCTATAGTACCTTAAGGGCCATTCTCATTATTGGTGGTGTTAGGTCTCTATAACAAGCAAGATTGGAAAATTCTGATCACAGAGTTAACATCATTTAAACCAACTTTGGGATTCTAGGATCTAGCCCTCCTGAATCCGGAGAGGGATCTCTCCAATATGTACAAAGATGGATATTGTCTTTGAATTTTGGGGTGATGATATTAGGCTAGTTATGAAGGCCAAGGGTTTTGTTTGGTTTTCTCGGATGGTTGAACATAGTTGCTGTCTGAGGCAGAAAGATCTATATGCAAATAGGTTCAAAGGTGAGAAGTTGCAAGCAAACAGAGTAAGCTTTGATTATAAAGAAAGATGATGGCAAGTTTTCAATCCATTGGGCTATGGAGTCATAAGATAATTTAATTGAAACATTCAGGTTCAAGAGTAATCTATGGGGCAAGTCATCTATGCCTAAGGATCTCTTTAAAGTTTGATTTATGGAATGGGGTGATACAATAAGAAAGGGAAATAACAGATGTAGAACAAAGAGCAGCCCAGGATCTGGTAAGTACTTTGAAACTAGCTAGCCTTTGACCAGGCACTTAAGGAAAACATAGAAGCAAACTAGGATCTGGTAAGTACTTTGAAACTATCCAGCCTTTGATACACTTCTAATAGAACATAGATTAAAAACGAAGGGAAACTTGAAGGCAACCTTTGGAGCAGAAACTAGTGGGCTGGGACTCACCCTGATCCTCTCCTAGTTCTTCTTTACTTAGTTACTTCCAAGACAATCACCAAGATAACACAGAATGGCCCAAGATCTGATAAGTACTTTGAAACTAGTCAGCTTTTGACACATCCTAAGGGAAACAGACAAATAGTTGAGCAAAGAAGAAAGGGACTCAGGGCTAACCTTTGATTTCCTCAATTCATTCCTTACACAACATATATGAAAGTAACATTTAAAAACAACATTCAGCAGTGACGAAAAGATGAGGGAACGCCAGCATCTCTGTGCTTAGACTGAATTAAATCATTCCTAAATAACACAATTAGAAGAAAACATTGGGATAAAGATTTTTCAGCCAGAGAAGATTACTGGTATACGGCAGATTCTAACACTGTTTAAACTGTTCTTTATAGTGGAAAATGAAACAAATTGAAAACTGAAATAAAATGACAAGTTACAGTGAGAATAACATCACCATCAACATAGACCAGGATCCCATAAATCAGCTTGTATTGATTGCTTCAAACCGGTTACAATCTTCAAATCCAATGTTTTAATCCATCTCTTTTCACAATCTAACCTATCTGTTACAAGCAGAGCTCCAAGAGCCTATGAAACCACTATTTACAGTCAAGAGTTTTCCACTCAGAAACAGTACAACACTTCAGCAATTACATTGACAACCAACTAATCCAACCCCTCACTCATCTTCTTCTGGAGTATTTATAGAAGGATGAGGAGGTGAGATCTAACAAAAAGATCTCAAATACAATTAATGCAGAATTAATGTCTTCCTGGCCTGGGAGGCTTGATGAAGAATTTATACAAGTGTTCCACTGCATTTATGCGCTTATATTTAGGAAGTAAGCTCGGAAGGAGCTTTTGTTGACATTTGAGGCTCTGCGTACTGTTAGGGTTATTCTGCAAACATCTTGTCATTAAATCTAGTGCAGAAATAACTTCTTTGGTTGTTCTGAGGCATAATATCTGATCTGGTTCAATAAATTCAACCTCTGATTGAGCATTCTGAGGCAATAGGTGGCATTGCGGTGGTTGAGGAATCAATTCGCCTCAAAGTATGACGGTGGAGGCAATACGTCTGATGAACACTTTTAGGTTTTGCTTTAATCTGTGTTCGAAGCCGGGGATTAGGCTTTTGATAACCGTCTTAGCCGTAATCCCCACCAATCTATCCACAAAACTGCTGCTCTGGTTCACTCTGTCTTCAAAATCTGATACTCTTCTCTACGTTGATGTTGACGGCATTCTTCAGGCTTTACAGGGTCGCGTAGCAACAAAGGCTCATGAAACCTTGTTGATATCATTGTTCATCATCTTGCGGTTGATTCTCTGGATTAATCAGAAGGACGGGAGTCGTCACCCTCATTCTTCAGATTTTCATTAAAACACGATGAAAGAACCTTAAAACCTGCAAAATACAAGAAAAATGAGAAAATCCTGCGTTATATGGACAATCTGCATCGGAGGGCGTGCGGAAAATGGAGCAATCGGAGCCGTTGATCGTATTGCGATCAACGGTCGGGGGCGCTTTTGACAAGTCAGTGGAGAAAAAGGGATTTTGTATAGTGGAATCGGGAGGACGAATGAGAACCGTCGATCCGTGGAGATCAACTTTTGGCCGCGCCGGGGGAAGATTCAACAGGCGGGTAAATCCGTTAAAAGTCGAGCAGTAAAGGCGATTAGCAACCGTCGGATGGGAAGGCCCGGATCCGACGGCAGAGATTAATCCCGCTGCAGGGTGATGGGACGAGAGATAACGCGCGGGCAAAGTGGAAGGATGGCGGTTTTGGGAATGAGGTGGAGGACACGCGTCGGCCAGCGTGTGGAATCGCTAGCCGACGGGACAAAACCGCCATTCGATGAAAGGTGGTGCGGGATATACACCATGGTTTTGAGAATGAGCGCGGGGGAAGGGGGGTCCACCAGGCGTGAAGTACTCCGCTCCGTCGGATCTGGGGAGCAGATCGACGGCTAAAAAGGCTCGGGGTAATAAAAACACGTGGTGTCATATTTCATACTCAAACCTTATAAAAGATGGGTTTTTGAAGGTTTCAAAGGGAAAAAAGGGGCGGAATGGGGACCACGCTTCGGTTTAGCGCCTCTGGACTTGAGCGGCCGGTCGCGACGCTCGGGCATGTGGGGGGAGAGACGGCAAGGGGCTGAAAACCAGCACATAGAAAATAGGCGTATTTTACATGATTTTCAATGGTTTTTGAAAAAGGAAAAAGGTTCCGATAGGCTAGAAAAGTGGGTTTTTAACCTCGGAAAATGAGATTGATGAGGGGATAAGAAATAACATAGGGTTTAATGGGGTTTTTATGGATGAAAGGGAACTGAAGAAATGAAGGTAAGATGGAGGCAGGGGAGGGAAAAAGGAGGAGGATGCAGCAATATTTGATTTGGATTTTCAGGGAATATCAGAGGCTGAAAGAAGGAAAAGTATGAAGAACCAACCAGCAGTTTATGATCTTACCAACAGACTTCAAGTACCAACAATTTTAGGCCTGAATTTGTTTCTTGAAGGCTGCAAAGAATATTTAGCCACCAGCTGATATAATTGAAAAATATAGGTGGCTAACAGTGGCTCCACTTGGGGATGGTGCCTTCTTGAAGGCATCAAGAATTCAGACTTGACTTCTCTGGGATGCTGACTGGTGGTTGACCTATTGCTTGCTCTTGCTTTTCCTTTGACAAAATAATATCAGTTTATGAAAGAAAGATGGATTTCATCAATACAACTTCTACCTACCCCAATCCTACTGATCTAACATTTTTTCTTCATCAGAGTGCACTTGGATTGGCAAACTCTATTCTCAACATTTTATTCTTTTGAAAGCAGGAAATCTAATCTATTTCCGCTCCTTATTTCTCCCTGAACTCAGATTAAACAGTTGAGCTCAGATGTTTCTCTACCTATTCTACTGTCTGTTGGGATTAAACAGTCCAACAAACTTTCATTCACTAAATTCTACAACAGAAATTTAAAAATAGTCAAGTCAAGATTGAGCTGTTCGACTTGCCATGATCTATGGCATAAAGACAAGCTGCACATAGATTATTATTTGTAGAAAATTTTAAATCAAAACAGAAGGCTTAAGATCTGAAAATTTCTCATTATGGCCTTCTCTTATCTTCACAGCTCTGTTTTTTGCTTTTTGGTGAGCTATCTTTGCTTCTCTTCTGGTTCAAGTTTTGAGTGAATTAGAACCAGGTCTTTTCTCTTTGACTCAGAAATTAGAGTAGTTTTGAGTCATCCCTTTGGAAACTTTGGTTCAGATTTTGAGGTGATTTGAACCTTAATTTCTACCCTAATCTATCTACTGAAAAGCCAAGATTAAACAGTTTGGCAAATCAAATTTGCTACCCTATGAGCAGAAAATTGAAAGCTAATTAGTCAAGATTAAACAGTTTGACCAATTAGAAGTGTGTTTCAAGGAGTGGCATTTAAGCTTGCACACTTTCAGATTTATTTTTCTTTTTGGCATGGGGCCTTGCCTTTCTTGTTTTCATTTCTTCCCTCTTTTCTTTCTTTCTTTGTTTTTGTATTTTTTGATTTTTCATAACTCTAAATGCAATGGTGGATGGAATATTTACAGCGGAAAAAAGGTAAAAAGGCTTCAAACATGAAATAATTTAAGAAAGGTAATGCTTAAGCATCCTGCCATTGACAGGACCCCCAAACAATTCTGTTCCATTCAGCTCTTGTAAGAAGAATGCATTGTTTCCAGCAACTGAATGAATGGAGTAAGGACCAAGCCACAGATTGTAAAATTTACCATGCTTTCCCTTGTCCTCCCTCTTTGAGTCCCACTTTAAAACTTTGTCCCCAATCTTGAAATTGTTGGCCTTTGTTCTTCTATCAAATATCTTCTTGATATTGTCCTGCTTCTGCAATGCTTTGTTGTACACTTCCTCTCTGGTTTGCTAAAGATGAATGGGCTGATTTATTCTTCTGATTATGTCATTTTCTTCAGTCTGGAGCTCTTGAATTAACTTCATAACTGGTACACCAAGGCTGTTAGGAAAAATTGCATCTGTACCATATACAAGCTGGAAGGGTGACATACCAATGGATTTCTTCAATGTTAATCTGTCAGCCCAAAGCGCATGGATTAGCTTTGTGTGCCAAGACCTTTTGTTGTCCTCCAACAATTTCTTTATTATGTTCACTAAGCTTTTGTTGGAAGACTCTACAAGTCCATTAACCTGAGGATAATAGGCTGTGGAGTGTCCCAATGTTATCTGGTACTTGTGATAGAATTCCACCATTTTCTTTGACCCAAATGCTGCTGCATTATCTGTGATGATCTTTGTAGGACAGCCAAATCTGGAAAGGATATTAGTTTCTATGAATTTTATGATAACTGAATCATTGGCCTGTCTACAAGGAATGGCTTCTATCCACTTAGTGAAATAGTCTGTGGCAGTAAGGATCCACCTGTGTTGGGCAGAGGATGGTGGGTGGATTTCTCCTATGAAGTCAAGTCCCCACTGTTGAAAAGGGGCTTCAACAGTAATTGGATGCAGAGGAAGGGGTAGTAATTTTCTCTTGCCCTCGAACAATTGGCATTTATGGCAAGTGGTTGTCATTTTGTGCACATCAGGGAAAAGAGTAGGCCAATAGAAACCAGCCCTCAAAATTTTGTTGGCTGTTGACTTCCAGTACAGATAGCCTCCACACTCTCCTTCATGGAATTCCTGCTTAATCTTTTCTGCATCAAACTCAGGCAAACATTTAAGCAATATACCACTAGCATTTTTCCAATAAAGACATTTATCAATAATGCAATAGTTTACAGCTTTTAACTTTAGGAATCTTGCCTTCATTTTGGATAAACCAGGAGGTGTATTTAGTTTAAACAAAACATAAACAATATCAGTATACCAAGGAGAATTCGCAAAATGATCTTCAACAATGGGAGCTGAGAATTCTTCTTGGTCATCCAAAGCATTAATCATATTAATATCAAGAACTTCACAATTTGATTCAGCCATTAACCTAGCTAGACCCTGACCTTTGATGAGCTTAGTGGGTTTAATCTCTAAATCATATTCAAGAATAACAGCAATCCACTTACCTCTCTTACCATCTGGATCTTGGGTTAGAATGTCTTTCACAACCAAATTTGGGACAAAGGAAATGATGTGTGAGTGAAGGATGTATACTCTGAAGTCTTTCAAAGCCTTTACTAAAGCAAAAGCCTGTTTCTCCATAATGTTATACCTCAAAGGGGCATCCCTCAATGCCTTGCTAAAGAATGCAATGGGCTGCTCTTGTCCTTGTGGATTTTTCTGTAAAAGGACAGCAGCTATGGTACGTTCTGATGCAAATGAGAAGATATAAAAATCTTTTGAAAAATCAGGACTTATGAGAACTGGTGTTTTGGTTAACGCTTGTTTCACCAGCTCAAAGGATGTCTTTGCTTCCGAGGTCCATTTTACCCCTTGCTCCTTTTTCAACATGTTTGTGATATTCCTAAGGAGCTCGGCCAAGTTGGGGATGAACCTTCTCAAAAAGTTTATCTTTCCAATGAAAGACTGCAACTCTTTGATGTTTCGAGGATGAGAGATTTGCAATATAGCCTCAATCCTCATGGGATCTATCTTTATGCCCTCTTCTGAAATGATGTGTCCAAGAAGTTTACCTTCTTGGAGACCAAATAAGGTCTTCTTAGGGTTCAAAGATATCCCAAACCTTCTGCACTTCTCGAAAACTTTCCTCAAATGTTCTAAATGTTCTTCATCTGTTTTTGAAAACACAGTTACATCATCGAGATAGATAATGATGAAGAAGCCCAATTCTTCCGAGAATGCTATGTCCATGGCTCTCTGAAAGGTTGCTCCAGCATTCATTAAACCAAAAGGCATTTTCACATACATGAAAGTGCCCCATGGTGTAGTAAAAGTTGTCTTTAATTGATCATCAGGGTGGACTAGGACTTGATTATACCTTGAATAGCCATCCAGCAAAGAAATTCTTTTAGACCCCACCACCCTTTGCAAAATATGATCCATTTTGGGTAAAGGGTAGTTGTCTTTTAATGAAGCTTTGTTTAAATTTCTGAAGTCTATACAAAGCCTAATTTCTCCAATCTTCTTCCTAACGGACACCAGATTAGATACCCACTCAAAATATCTAATAGGGACAATAATACCAGCATCGTGCATCTTCATGATTTCCTTCTTAACCAATGGCAACTAGACAAGGTTGATTCTGCGAAGTTTCTGTTTGAATGGTTTTTGGTTTTCTTTAAGAGGGATTTTGTGCTGTATTATTCCAGTGTCATAGGATTTAAGATCTTCGTAACTCAATGCAAAAACATCAGAAAATTCCTTAAACAGCTCTAAGTATTTGAGTTTAATGTGAGCTGGTAAAGTTTTAGACAGTTTGATCAATTTCGGTTTTTCCTTACTGCCTATATTACATTCTTCAACTTCGGTTTCTACAGGTTCCAATTTCGGTTTGTTGGCCACATCATCAAAATCAAACATTTCTTCTAAAGGGGCCAAACCCTTGTGTAAACTATCATCCTTAGAATGCAGGGTTTCTAATTCCTCTGTTTCAGATCTTTCATTTGATTCTGTTCAGTTTCCAAGTTTGATAGTCTGAAGGTTTACATCTACCAGTTGTGGAGATGGTTCTTCTTCATCAAGAAAATTTTCTTCACCGCAGTCTGTATCATAGTCTGAATCTGAACTATGGAGTTCAAACTCATTTCTGAATTGCATGAAGTCTTCTATTTGTTTATCTCCATCGAATACCTGCCAATATTTCTTGTTATCAGGGATAGTTGGTCTGAATTTTATCTGAGAGGTGTCATCATACAGCATTGGGCAGGTTCTAGCAGCAAAGGCTAAATTGTGGGCTGCGATGTTTCTTTTTCTTGGGACAAAGGTCAATGTGGACTCCTCAAATCTTTTCAAAAGATCTGTGACATCATTCCTATAGGCCCTAAGTCTGGGGTGATTGGCATTATACTCCCCATTAACTTGCCTAATTATTAATTCAGAATCCCCATATACATCGATTCTCTTGGCACCTAACTTTTTCAAAAGATGCAAGCCTAAGAGAAGGGATTCATATTCTGCTATGTTGTTGGAACACTGAAAGTTCAATTTGCATGAGATACATTCTGTATGATTATTTTCAGTGTTAGTGATCCAGACACCTGCACCAACATTTGTTTTGGTGCATGACCCATCAAAATACATAGTCCAGAGAGGAGCATTTTCAGTTTGGTGAATGGACTTTGTATTATTTGATTCCTCAAGTTTTTCATTGGGTTGAGGGTTGTCCTGCTGACTATCAAGTTTTAATTTCAACGGATTGATAACTTGCAGTTCAAGACCTGTGTTTAGTTTGCTAGGATCTTCAGACACAATAGACTGTTCCGGCATTTCAACGTTATGTTCCTCTCCCTCCGTCTCAACCATTGATTCTGTTGAAATGATGTGTCCTGTGAGTGTTTCATCATTGAACATGATAAAATAATCAAGGCTCGTATTTATGGCATAGAGAGGGGAGTTTTGAGGTCGATCTTGACTTGTCACTGTGTACTGCATGTGAGATTCCCTGTAAAGTCGTCTAGTCTGGTTAAAAACAGGGATGGTCTCATAGGTCATGTCCATTTGCATGGTTCCCTGTAACTTAGCACCCCAAGACCTTGATAAAAGCATTCCATACTTCGGGGGTACATCAGCCACAACAATATCCATGACTAAACATTTGGCTAGAATCTGGGCTAAGTTAACACAGAGATCTTTTATCAATCCAAGACATTTAACTCTACTTGAGTCAAAGGAGTACAAGTCTTTGTAAGGTCTGGTAATTTCAAGACCCAGGCCTTCCATTACAGCTTTTGGCATTAAATTATGGGAAGCGCCTGAGTCATGCATAGCATTGTGCAGAATTTTGTCATGAACATTTAAGCTTACATAAAAGGGGGGGACAGAACCCTCTTGGAATTTTCCTTCAATCTCTGGACCAAAAATAAGTTCTGGTTGGTCATCATTAATATTGAGTGAATCTTCATTATCCTCTAAGTTCAAAGCTTTCAAAATTTTGGACCTATATACATGTTGGGCAGTCAACTCAGTCAAAGGAACAGAAATTTTGATCTTCGAGATTTCCTGTTCTAGGCTAAAAAGGTTTTGACTCTTAAAAACATTGATTTCAGCCTTGTTTGCTGTCGCTTTATCAGCAATGATAGTTTGCTGATTCGGTTTATCTACAGTTGAAACATTTTTTTTACCAGGAGTACTAACTGAGGTGCTAGTACTACTAATGTTTGCACTCTGTTTTTCAATGTTTTGAGTGTCTTTCTCTTTACCACTACCAGAATCATCAGCCATTGTTTTGTCTTTTTGTTTGATCATTTTAGACTTGGTCGCAGTGCTGTCTTGAGAAGGTTTTTCAGAGGTTTTATTGTTGGGGGTTTGTTGATTAGACCTACTTCTGAGTTCATATTCCCTTGAAGGTTGTATGACAGCGTTTTCCATGTTTTGATAGCTATTCTCATTATCATTTCTTCTGTCATCATAAGGTGTATAACGACCTTGTTTATTATCATATTGAACCTCAAAGTCATCATCATCTACCCCAAATAAGTTTATATTGTTATCCTCTGTTGTTTCATCTGTTTCCTCAACCTCACTTAAAAAGTTTTGATGAAAGGGAGGAATGATCTGTTGATCATCCTCCCTAAGTCTATTTGGAGGCTGATTTCTTCTAATATTCTGATTCTGGTTTTGGTTTCTGTTTTGAGGAGCGTTTTGATTTAAACTTGCTTGTTCTCTCTCTAGAATGCTCATTTTCTTCATCATTTCTTCCATCATTCTTTCCATCTTTTAGCTTGAAGTATAAGGGGTGGATTCCTCTCTAGAAGATACTCTCTTTTCAGCTTTCATCCTTGCTCTCTTCTCCATGAGGTTAACCTCCACAGAAAGAGCACCTCGTTGCATATCTTCGAGGGTTGCAAAGACTCTTTCTCTGAGTGAATATGTCATGTCCGGATCAAACCCTTCAGGAAATTTTTTTAAAGCTGAGCCCTGAGGAGGTTTCAGTTCAGGGGAAAGTGCATTATACACACTGTTAAATCTGGTACAATAAGCTTGTACACTTTCCCCAGGGTTCCTATGGAGATTGTTATAGTCGGCAAGGACTTGGAGAGGGTTTTTTCTTACTTCCTATTTGTTTAATAATATTTGATGGAAGGCTTGGAGGTTGTTAATACTATGGGGGGTTAAACCTTTAAACCATTTTCTCACTTCTCCCCCCAAACTTTGAGCAAATAATCTGATTTTGACAGATTCATTATCGATTTCATTTCTGTCAAAGTAGTCATTCATCTTGTCCACATGTTGAGATGTTGTTATGGTATTATTAGCATCATATAATGGAATTTTGGACTGATAGTCCCGTGGAAGATTGACTAATGGTACAGGAAGGACTAAAGGAGCATACCATGCTGCCATGATATGTGGTGGGGGTGGATTTACAAGAGGAGGTGTGGGTTGAAGTGGAGTGGTTTGAACAGTGAATGAAGGGTGAACAGAAATGGATGGAACAACAGTAGATCTCTGAGCTGATCTCGGATGAGGGACACCTAGATTATGTAAGAAATGCAAATCAGGAGGTGTTGATTCTCTATTCCCAAGATTTTCACTTGTTTCGGGAGATGAAAGTCTAGGCTCAGAATCTAACTGATCTAAATCACCAAATGACCTAGTTCTGAATGGGTTTAATAAGTCAATTTGTGATTCATGAAGAGCTGAAAGGTTTTCAGGGACTGAATTAGCTCTTAGGGGTGGTCTGAAAATAGTTGAAGATTGTATCCTAGGAGACTTCCTAAGAATTATTTCTGGGTTATCAACTATTTCAGGAGGATCTGGGTCAGGATGGGCTCTAGTGTGAATCTTTTTAGGAGCCACTATGCTAAGTTTTTTAGACCCAAGTAAACAAGAAAAGCTCAACCAGATATGACAATCTTTAGGAGGTTAACCAATCTGTTTTTACAATTTTTAAATCCCACAGTCCTCTAACTGAGTTTGAATGATTTTATAATGATAAGGGTTCTTCCCAGTGGAGTCTTAAGGTCTGTTCAGGATCGTGGAGTCGCCAGGTGGAAGGTTCCGAGTGTTTTCAAAGGAGTACACTGTCCACCACTGTGTTTGTGAAACATTCCTTTTCAAGGATATCTCAAAACACAACAAACTCTAACCAGAGATTGATTGGGAGGACATTCACCAGATATGTCACCCCTAAAAGAGGATGAGATCCAGAGGCTACCTGGCCCTTTCCAGACTCTGTCTAAGAGTATAAGGTAAAACACATAAAAGACGTATACAAGATATCAAAACTAGTGTTTTACTACCAATCTGAAATGTTTTTGGTATTTTCTGAATTGCCTTTGTTTGTGGTTCAGAAGAATATCCTAACTCTGCCTCAAAACTTAGCTACGGTTATGAAACAAAGACAGTCTATCCTTATGGCTAAGCTAGTTGATTTTCCAAGGTTAGATAAAAACTTGAAAGAATCCTAGGGCTGACCTAGTTTGTCACTGATTCAATTGAGCTTCATCTTAATTACCATTTCTTGGTAGTGCTTGAAAAGGCTGCGTTTGACTCGCAAGATGTTATGAGGGTTCTGGGTAAGGTTCCCCAGCAGAGTCACCAGAAATGTTAGGTTCTGGTGGCTCAGCTGCAAAATAGAACAATTGTCATGGAACCAGAGATTGACTGGGTTAAACTTCCCCAGTGGAGTCGCCAGAAATGTTAGGTCTCTGTAACAAGCAAGATTGGTAAAGTCCGATCACAGAGTTAACATCATTTCAACCAACTTTGGGATTCTAGGATCTAGCCCTCCTGAATCTGGAGAGGGATCTCTCCAATATGTACAAAGATGGATATTGTCTTTGAAGTTTGGGGTGATGATATTAGGCTAGTTATGAAGGCCAAGGGTTTTGTTTGGTTTTCTCAGATGGTTGAACATAGTTGCTATATGAGGTGGAAAGATCTATATGCAAAAGTTTCAAAGGTGAGGAGTTGCAAGCAAACAGAATAAGCTTTAATTCTAAAGAAAGATGATGGCAAGTTTTCAATCCATTGGGCTATGGAGTCATAAGAGAATTTAATTGAAACATCCAGGTTCAAGAGTATTCTATGGGGCAAGTCATCTAGGCCTAAGGATCTCTTTAAAATTTGATTTATGGAATGGGGTGATACAATAAGAAAGGGAAATAACAGATGCAGAACAAAGAGAAGCCCAGGATCTGGTAAGTACTTTGAAACTAGCCAGCCTTTGACCAGGCACTTAAGAAAAACATAGAAGAAAACTAGGATCTGGTAAGTACTTTGAAACTATCCAGCCTTTGATACACTTCTAATAGAACACAGATTAAAAACTAAGGGAAACTTGAAGGCAACCTTTGGAGCAGAAACTAGCGGGCAGGGCTCACCTTTCTCCTCATCTTAGTTCTTCTTTACTTAGTTACTTCCAAGACAATCACCAAGATAACACAGAATGGCCCAAGATCTGATAAGTACTTTGAAACTAGTCAGCTTTTGACACATCCTAAGGGAAATAGACAAATAGTTGAGCAAACAAGAAAGGGACTCAGGGCTAACCTTTGATTTCCTCAATTCATTCCTTACACAACATATATGAAAGTAACATTTAAAAATAACATTCAGCAGTGACGAAAAGATGAGGGAACGCCAGCATCTCTGTACTTAGACTGAATTAAATCATTTCTAAATAACACAATTAGAAGAAAATAGTGAAATAAAGGTTTCTCGGCTAGAGAAGGTTACTGATATACAACAAGCCCTAACACTGTTTAAACTATTCTTTATAGTGGAAAATGAAACAAATTGAAAACTGAAATAAAATGACAATTTACAGTGAGAATAACATCACCATCAGCATAGACCAGGATCCCATAAATCAGCTTGTATTGATTGCTTCAAACCGGTTACAATCTTCAAATCCAATGTTTTAATCCATCTCTTTTCACAATCTAACCTATCTGTTACAAGCAGAGCTCTAAGAGCCTATGAAACCACTATTTACAGTCAAGAGTTTTCCACTCAGAAACAGCTACAACACTTCAGCAATTACATTGACAACCAACTAATCCAACCCCTCACTCATCTTCTTCTGGAGTATTTATAGAAGGATGAGGAGGTGAGATCTAATAAAAAGATCTCAAATACAATTAATGTAGAATTAATGTCTTCCTGGCCTGGGAGGCTCGATGAAGAATTTATACAGGTGTTCTACTGCATTTATGCGCTTATACTTATGAAGTAAGCTCGGAAGGAGCTTTTGTTGACATTTGAGGCTCTGCGTACTATTAGGGTTACTCTACAAACATTCTGTCATTAAATCTGGCGTAGAAATAACTCCTTTGGTTGTTCCGAGGCATAATATCTGATCTTGTTCAATAAATTCATCCTCTGATTTAGCATTCTGAGGCAATAGGTGGCACTGCGGTGGTTGAGGAATCAATTTGCCTCAAAGTATGGCGGTGGAGGCAACGTCTGATGAACACTTTTAGGTTTTTCTTTAATCTGTGTTCGAAGCCGGGGATTAGGCTTTTGATAACCATCTTAGCCGTAATCCTCGCCAATCTATCTACAAAACTGCTGCTCTGGTTCACTCTATCTTCAAAATCCGATACTCTTCTCTGCGTTGATGTTGACGGCATTCTTTAGGCTTTACAGGGTCGCGTAGCAACCAAGGCTCATGAAACCTTGTTGATATCATTGTTCTTCACCCTGCGGTTGATTCTCTGGATTAATCAGAAGGACGGGAGTCGTCACCCTCATTCTTCAGATTTTTATTAAAACACGACGAAAGAACCTTAGAACCTACAAAATACAAGAAAAATGAGAAAATCCTGCTTTATATGGACAATCTTCATCGGAGGGCGTGCGGAAAATGGAGCAATCGGAGCCGTTGATCGTACTGCGATCAACGGTCGGGTGCGCTTTGACAAGTCAGCAGAGAAAAAGGGATTTTGTACAGTGGAATCGGGAGGACGAATAAGAACCGCCGATCCACGGAGATCGATGGCGGAGATCGACTTTTGGCCGCGGCGGGGGAAGATTCAACAGGTGGGGAAATGCGTTCAAAGTCGAGCAGAAAAGGTGATTAGCAACCGTCGGATGGGAAGGCCCGGATCCGACGGCAGAGATTAATCCCGCTGCGGGGTGATGGGACGATAGATAACGCGTGGGAAAAGTGGATGGATGGTGGTTTTGGGAATGAGGTGGAGGACACACGTCGGCCAGCGTGTGGAATCGCTGGCCGACGGGATAAAAACGCCATTCGATGAAAGGTGGTGCGGGATATACACCATGGTTTTGAGAATGAGTGCAGGGGAAGGTGGGTCCACCAGGCGTGAAGTACTCCGCTCCATTGGATCTGGGGAGCAGATTGACGGCTAAAAAGGCTCGGGGTAATAAAAACATGTGGTGTCATATTTCATACTCAAACCTTATAAAAGATGGGTTTTTGAAGGTTTCAAAGGGAAAAAAACGGGTGGAATGTGGACCACGCTTCGGTTTAGCGCCTCTGGACTTGAGCGGCCGGTCGTGGCACTCGGGCATGTGGGGGGAGAGACGACAAGGGGCTTAGTCTGAGGGGCTGAAAACCAGCGCATAGAAAATAGGCGTATTTTACATGATTTTCAATGGTTTTTGAAAAAGGAAAAAGGTTCCGATAGGCTAGAAAAGTGGGTTTTTAACCTCGGAAAATGAGATTGATGAGGGGATAAGAAATAACATAGGGTTTAATGGGGCTTTTATGGATGAAAGGAAACTGAAGAAATGAAGGTAAGATGGAGGCAGGGGAGGGAAAAAGGAGGAGGATGCAACAATATTTGATTTGGATTTTCATGGAATATCAGAGGCTGAAAGAAGGAAAAGTATGAAGAACCAACCAGCAGTTTATGATCTTACCAACAGACTTCAAGTACCAACAATTTTAGGCCTGAATTTGTTTCTTGAAGGCTGCAAAGAATATTTAGCCACCAGCTGATATAATTGAAAAACATAGGTGGCTAACAGGTGGTACCTCTCACATCTGTTAACAGCTTTCATCATTGGCTGGTAATCAGGTGATGTTCTCGCATGTTCGACTTCAGCTCACTTATTCGCATGCTTGAACTTTTACTTTGTTCGGGTCGAGATGGAGTGCAAGACCCTCGATTTTGTCTGTTGGAATCCAAGTTGTGATTTTGTGGATTATTATGATTAGTTACATGACTCATTCACTAGATGGCTACGACCATACCTAAGTCTATTATCGATCCTCACTGGATGGTTGCGTCCATGCCTTGGATCTGGATTATTGTATACTCTATTATGGATGGTTGTGCCCATACCACATATATCATGTATTTGAGATATCAGCTGTACTTCTCTACGCAGTTTTTTCTATGGCAGTGTTTTCAGTTGGACACATTCTCATAAAGCATTTCACCCCTCTCTCTCTTTCGGGCCTCATGCTTTAGGGGGCATCTGTTACACAACAATTTGTCACCATCCCTACAATTCCCCGTCCCACACATTGGAGGGCTTATTCCATGAACGACCTGTGAGCAGTGACATGATCTGAAAACACTTTCATGGCATTCCCCTAGACATGGAATTTCATTCCCCTGAAGACATCTCCTTGTGAAAAGCCCTAAAAATAGCCTTTTCATCCTTGGCGCGACTAGCCAGTGTTATACCCGCGCTAATGGGGGAAATCTTCCAAAGAGGGCACACCATTTGGCGCTCTGTCTCAGAGTCACACTCACGCTAGGCTTAATAAAGGGTGTTTTAAAAAAATAAATGGCAGAAGATTGACTTTAACCAACTCCTGAACTGGTCTCTAAATTGAGTTGGAACGTTTGGCTCCAGATTTCCATGTAGACGAAGTAGTTTTCCACCTCTCATGGAAGATTCCTTGAGGATAGGGTCAATCCCATGATTGTAGGAATCCCAACTCCCCTTCCACCATCTATATAAGCTTGCCACTTCCCTTTGCAAGCTAGTCTCCAAGAGCCTTCATAGCCTAAATAATGCTGCAATAGTCCTCATAGAGTCAAATCCATAGCAAGGAGATTGACGATCGAAGAGAGAGGCTTGTCCCCATTCTCGACAATCTTTGCTGAGATATATTCCGCTAATGACCCGCTGAAGGAAGGTTCAGCGTCAGAGCCTGGTTGTATTTTCCTTTGTATGAATTAATGATAAGTGACTATTGGTTATGGTTCCACTCGTTTTGTTCATTATGATCATGAGTTGTGTCCTCTCTGACTGACGCATAATTGTACATACTGGATTTTACGTTTGTGTTTGTTGTGTTTCTTGCATGTGCAGGTGTTCGATCACGACGAACGTGAGGATTGTGATCTGCCAGAGCAAAGGAACAGGAGCGCTACCTTCTCTACAAATAACAACATTGGATTCGAGGTAAGCCTTCTTCGCAAGTTGGTTTATTGCAATTAGGGACCTGCACCATAGTTTGTTACGATTGTTGCTAGACCCATTGTGGGCTAGTAGGGATCGCCTCTATCCGCAGAGGGGATTTACCTCTACAATAGTAATGTTAAGGTTAAGGTTAAGGTTAAGGTTAGGCTTAAGGTTAAGGTTAGGTTAAGATTTGTTCAAGGTTAGGGTAAGGTTAAGGGTAAGGGTGATGTTAAGGTTAAGGTTAAGGTTAGGTTAAGGTTAAGTTTAAGGTTAGGGTCAAGGTTAAGGTTAGGGTTAAGGTTAAGGTTAGGTTAAGTTTAGGTTAAGGTTAAGTTTAGGTTAAGGTTTGTTCAAGGTTAGGGTAAGGTTAAGGTTAAGGTTAGGGTTAAGGTTAGGGTTAAGGTTAATGTTAAGGGTTTGGTCAAGGTTTGGGTTAGGTTAAGGTTAAGGTTAAGGTTAGGTTAAGTATCAAGTCAAGGTTAAGGTTATGGTTATGGGAAGGTTAAGGTTAAGGTTAGGGTGACCTTAACCTTAACCTTAACTTTACCCTTAACCTTAAATTTACCCTTAACCTAACCTTACCCTTAACCTTAACCTTAACCTTCACCTAACCTTAACCTTAACCTTAACCTAGTTTATGGTTAAGGTCAAGTTCAAGGTTAGGTTATGGTTAAGGTTGAGGTTATGGGTTTAGTCAGGTTAAGTTTAAGGTTAAGGGTAAATTCAAGGTTAAGGTGAGGTTAAGGGTAAGGTTAGGATTAAGGTTCAGGTTAAGGTTAAGATTAAGGGTTTGGTTAAGGTTAAGGGTAAGGTTAAGGTTAAGGTTAAAGTGAAGGTTAAGGTTAAGGTTAAGGGTTTTGTCAAGGTTAAGGTTAGGTTATAGTTAAGGTCAGCGTTAAGCATATGGTTAAGGTAAGGCTAAGATAAGGTTAAGGGTAAAGTTAATGTTAAGGTTACATTAAGGTTAAGATAAGGTTAACAGTAAGGTTAAGGTCAAGGTAAAGGTTAAGGTTAAGGGTAAGGTTAAGGTAAGGGTAAGGTTAACCTTAACCAAACCTTAGCCTTGAACTTGACCTTAACTATAATCTTAACCCTAAACTTAACCTTCATCCTTAACCTTAACTTTACCATTAAGCTTAAGATAAGGATAAGGTTAAGGTTAAGGTTAAGGTTAGGTAAATTTAAGGTTAAGGTTAGGGTAGGGTTAGGGTAAGGTTAAGGTTAAGATTAAGGTTAGGTTAACGTTAAGGTTAAGGTCAAGCTTAAGGGTAAAGTTAAGGTTAAGGTTATGTTAAGGTTAAGGTTAAGGTTAAGGGTAAGGTTAGGGTCAAGGCTAGGGTAAGGTTAGGTTAAGGTTAAGGTTAAGGATAAGGGTTTGGTCAAGGTTAGGGTTAGGCTATAGTTAAGGTCAAGGTTAAGGTTAGGTTATAATTAAGGTTAAGGTTAGGTTAAGGTTAATGTTAAGGTTACGAGTTTAGTCAGGCTAAGGTTAGGTTAAGTCGAGGTTAATGTTAAGTTAAGGTTAAGATAAAGTAAAGGTTAAGGTTAAGGTTACGTTAAGGGTAAGGTTAAGGTTAAGGTTAAGGTCAAGGTTAAGGGTAAAATTAAGGTTAATGTTAAGGTTATAGTTAAGGTTAAGGTTAAGGTTAATGTTAAGGTTAAGGTTAGGTTATAGTTAACCTTACCCTTATCATAACCTTAACATTAAGGTAAAGTTAAGGTTAAGGTTAGGTTAGGGTTACAGTTAGGTTAAGGTTAAGATTAGGTTAAGGTTAAGTTTAAGGTTAATGTTAAGGGTTTGGTAAATGTTAGGGTTAGGTTAAGGTTAATGTTAAATATTTGGTCAAGGTTAGGGTTGGGTAAGGTGAAGGTGAAGGTTAAGGGTAAGGTTATAGTTAGGTTAACGTTAAGGTTAAGGTTAGGTTAAGGTTAAGATAAGGTTAAGGTTAAGGGTTTGGTCAAGGTTAGGGTTAGGTTATAGTTAAGGTTAAGGTTAAGGTCAAGGTTAAGGGTAAGGTTAAGGTTAAGGTTAGGTTAAGGGTAAAGTTAAGGTTAAGGTTAAGGTAAGGTTAGGGTGATGGCTAGGTTAATGGTAAGGTTATAGTTAAGGTTAAGGGTTATGGTTAAGGTTAGGGGAAGGTTAAGTTTAAAGTTAAGGCTAAGGTTAAGGGTTTGGTCAAGGTTAGGGTTAGGTTATAGTTAATGTTAAGGTGAAGGTGAATGTTAAGGTTAAGGTTAAGGTTACGGGTTTAGTTAGGTTAAAGTTATGTTTAAGGGTTTAGTCAAGGTTAGGGAGAGCTTATAGTTAAGGTTAAGGTAAGGTTAGGGTGAAGGTTAAGGTTAAGGTTACAAGTTTAGTCAGGTTGAGGTTAAGGGTAAGGTTAAGTTTAAGGGGGTAAGGTTAAGGTTAAGCTTAAGGGTAAGGTCAAGGTTAAGGTTAAAGTTATGGTTATGGGAAAGTTAAGGTTATGGTTATGGTTAAGGTTAAGGTTAAGGTAAAGGTTAAGGTTAGGGTAAGGTTAAGGTTAAGGTTAGGTTAAGGTTAAGGTTAAGTTTAAGGTTAAGGGTAAGGTTAAGGTTAAGATTATAGTTAAGGTTAGGGTTTAGGTTAAGTTTAAGGTTAGGTTTGGTCAAGGTTAGGGTAAGGTTAAGGTTAGGTTAAAGTTAAGGTTAGCGCTAAGGTTAATGTTAAGGGTTTGGTAAAGGTTAGGGTTAGGTTAAGGTTAAAGTGAAGGTTAGGTTAGGTGTAAAGTCAAGGTTACGGTTCTGGTTATGGGAAGGTTAAGGTTAAGGTTAACGGGTTAAGGTCAGGTTAAGGTAAATTCAAGGTGAAGGTTAGGTTAAGGTTAAGGTTAAGATTTTGTTTATGGGTTTGGTGAAGGTTAGGGTTAGGTTATAATTAAGGTCAAGGTAAGGTTAAGGTTAAGGTTAAGGTTACGGATTTAGTTAGGTTAAGGTTAAGGTAAGGTTATGGTTTTAGTCAGGTTAAGGTTAAGGTTAAGGGTTTAGTTAAGGTTAAAGTTAAGGTTAAGGGTAAAGTGAAGGTTAAGGCGAAGGTTAGGTTAAGGTTAAGTGAAGGTTAAGGTTAAGGTTAAGGTTAATGTTAAAGTTATGTTAAGGTTAAAGGTAGGAGCTTAGTAAGGTTAAAGTTAAGGTTAAGGTTAAAGTCAAGGTTAAGGTTAGGTTAAGGGTAAGGTTAAGGTTAGGTTAAGGTTAAGGTTAAGGTTAAGGGTAAGGTTTAGGTCAAGTTAAGGTTAAGAACAAGGTTAAAGGTAAGGTTAAGGTTCAAGATAAGGTTAAGGTTAAGGGTTTGGTTAAGGTTAAGGTAAGGTAAGGTTAAGGTTAAGTTCAAGGTCAAGGTCAAGGTTAGGTTATAGTTAAGGTCAAGGTTAAGGTTAGGTTATAGTGAAGGTTAAGGTTAAGGTTAAGGTTAAGGTTAAGTGTGAAGTTTAAGGTTAAGGTTATAGTTAAGGTTAAGGTTAAGCTTAAGCTTAAAGTTATGGTTAATGTTAAGGTTAAGGTTATGGGAAGGTTAAGGTTAAGGTTAAGTTAAGTTTAAGGTTAAGGTTTGGTCAATGTTAGGGTTAGGTTATAGTTAAGGTCAAGGTTAAGGTTAGGTTACGGTTAAGGTTACCGGTTTAGTTAGGTTATGGTTAAGGTTAAGGTTGAGGTTGATGTTAGGTTAAGGGTAAAGTCAAGTTTAAGGTTATGGTTATGGGAAGGTTAAGGTTAAGGTTAGGTTAAGGATAAGATTAGGATAAGGGAAAATTTAAGGTTAAGGTTAAGGTCTGGTCAAGGTTAGGGTTAGGTTATAGTTAAGGTCATGGTTAAGGTTATGTTAAGGTTAATGTTAAGGGTTTGGTCAAGGTTAGGGTTAGGTTATAGTTAAGGTCAAGGTTAAGGTTAGATTAAGGTTAAGGTTAGGGTTAGGATATAGTTAAGGTTAAGGCTAGGTTAAGGGTAAGATAATGTTAAAGTTAAGGTCAAGGTTAAGGTTAGGTCAAGCTTAAGGTTAGGTTAAGGTTAAGCTTAAGGGTTTGGTCAAGGTTAGGGTTAGGTTAGAGTTAAGGTCAAGGTTAAGGTTAGGTTATGGGTAAAGTCAAAGTTAAGGTTAAGGGTAAGGTTAGGGTAAAGGTTCAAGTTAAGGTTAAGGTTAAGGGTTTGGTCAAGGTTAGCATTATGTTTTAGGTTAAGGTCAAGGTTAATGTTAGGTTATAGTGAAGGTTAAGGTTAATTTAAGGTTAAGGTTAAGGTTAAGGTTGGGGTTAGGTTATAGTTAAGGTCAAGGTTATGTTAAGGTTACGGGTCTTAACCTTAACCTTGACTATAACCGTAACCTTAACATAACCTTAACCTTACCCTAACCTTACCCTTAACCTTAACCTTAACCTTGACCTTGATACTAACCTTAACCTAACCTTAACCTTAAATTTACCCTTAACCTTACCTTAAACATAACATTAACCTAACCTTAACCTTGCCCTTAACCTTGTCTTAACCTTACCTTAACCATTACCTTAAGGTTAAGGTTATAATTAAATTTAAGGTTAGGTTAAGGGTAAGATAAGGTTAAAGTTAAGGTCAAGATTAAGGTTAGGTCAAGGTTAAGGTTAGGTTAAGGTTAAATTCAAGGTTATGGTTAAGGTTAAGGTTAGGGTAAAGTTTCAGTTTAAGGTTAAGGTTAAGGGTTTGGTCAATTTTAGGGTTATGGTTTAGGTTAGGGTCAAGGTTAAGGTTAGATTATAGAAGAATTTAAGGTTAAGGTTAAATTTAGGTTTAGGTTACAGTTAAGGTGAAGGTTAGGTTAAGGTTGCAGGTCTTAACCTTAACCCTCACTGTAACTGTAACCTTAACATAACCTTAACCTTACCCTAACCTTACCCTTAACCTTAACCTTGACCAAACCCTTAACGTTAACCTTAGCCTTAACTATAACCTAACCCTAACATTGACCAAACCTTAACCTTAACCTTAACTTTACCCTTACCCTTAACCTTAACCTAACCTTAACCTTAACTTTAACTTTACCCTAACCTTAAGGTTAAAGTTAAGTTATAGTGAAGGTTAAAGGTAAGGTCAAGGTTAAGGGTAAAGTTAAGGTTAAGGTTAAGCTTAAGGTTAAGCTTAGGTTAAGGGTAAAGTTAAGGTTAGGGTTAGGTTAAGGTTAAGGTTATTGTTAGGCTAAGGTTAAGGTGAAGGTTAAGGTTAGGGTGAAGGTTAAGGTGAAGGTTAAGGTTAAGTTTAAGGTTAGGTTAAGGGTAAAGTCAAGGTTAAGGTTAAGGTGAAGGTTAAGGTTAGAGTTAAGTTAAGGTTAAGGTTAATTTTAAGTTCAAGGTTAAGGTTAAGGTTATGGTTAAGGTTAAGGTTACATTTAGGTTAAGGGTAAAGTTAAGGTTATGGTTAAGGTTAAGGATAGGTTAAGGTTAAGGTTAAGGTTAAGGTAAAGTTTAGGGTTAGGTTAAGTTAAGGTTAAGGTTAAGGTTAAGGTTAAGGCTAATGTTAAGGGTAAGGTTAAGGTGAAGGTTAACGTTACGTTAAGGGTAAAGTCAAGGTTAAGGTTATGTTAAGGGTTTGGTCAAGGTTAAGGTTAGGTCATAGTGAAGGTTAAGGGTAAGGTCAAGGTTAAGGGTAAAGTTTAGGGTTAACGTAAGGTTAAGGTTAGGGTAAGGTTAAACATTAAGGTTAAGGTTAAGGTTAGGCTTAAGTTAGGGGAAGGTTAAGGTTAAGGGTAATGTTTAGGGTAAAGGTTAGGGTTAAGTTTGTGGTTAAGGTTAGGGGAAGTTTAAAGTTAAGGTTAAGGTTGGGGGTTTAGTCAGGTTAAGGTTAAGGTTAAAGGTTTTTTCAAGGTTAGGGTTAGGTTATAGTTAAATTTAAGGTTAATTTAGGTTAAGGTAAGGTTAAGGGTAAGGTTAAGGTTAGGTTATGGTTAAGGTTAGGGGAAGGTTAAGGTTCAAGTCAAGGTTAAGGTGAAGGTCAAGGGTAAGGTTAGGGTAAGGTTAGGGTAAATTTTAGGGGAAGGTTAAGGTTAAAGTCAAGGTTAAGGTGAAGGTTAAGGGTAAGGTTAGGGTATAGGTTCGGGTTAAGGTTAAGTTTAAGGGTTTGGTCAAGGTTATGGTTAGGTTATAGTTAAGATCAAAGTAAGGTTAAGGTTAAGGTTATGGGTTTATTAAGGTTAAGGTTAAGGTGAATTTGAAGGTTAAGGGTAAATTTAATGTTACGGTGAAGGTTATGGTTAAGGTTAAGGCTAAGGTTAAGTGAAGGTTAAGCTGAAGTTTAAGGGTAAGGTTAAGGTTAAGGTTACAGGCTTAGTCAGGTTAAGGTTAAGGGTTTGGTAAAGGTTAGGGTTAGGATATAGTTAAGGTCTAGGTTAAGGTTAGGTTAAGGTTAAGGTTAAGGTTGAGGTTATGGTTAAGGTTAAGGTTAAGGTTAGGTAAAGCTTAAGGTTAAGGTTAATGTTAAGGGTTTCATCAACGTTAGGGTTAGTTTATAATCAAGGTCAAGATTAAGGTTAGGTTATAGTGAAGCTTAAGGTTAAGATAAGGTTAAGGTTAAGGTTAAGGTTAGGTTCAGGCTATACTTAAGGTTTAGTTTAGGTTAAGGGTAAATTTGAGGTTAAGGTTATGTTAATATTAAGGTTATTTTAAGGTTAAGGTTAAGGTTATGGTTAAGGATAAGGTTAAGGATAAGTCAAGGTTAAGATTAAGGTTAAGCTTAAGCTTTTGGTCGAGGTTAAGGTTAACAATAAGTTAAGGTTAAGGTTAAGGTTAGGTTAAGGCTAAGGTTAGGTAAAGAGTAAAGTTAAGGTTATGGTTAGGGTAAGGTTAGGGTAAGGTTAAGGTTAAGGTTAAGGTTAAGGATTTGGTCAAGGTTAGAGTTATGTTATAGTTAATGTCATGGTTAAGGTTAGGCTATAGTGAAGGTTAAGGTTAACGTTAATATTAAGGTCAAGGTTAATTTTAGGTTAGGTTAATGTTAAGGTTAAGGTTAGGTTAATTTTAAGGGTAACTCTTGGGCCATAATTGTAATCTACGGATAAACTACGCTTCCCTAGACTGGTGTCTAGTCTAGAACAACATGTGAAATATTGCACGACCCTTTTTCCTAACTCAGAACAGATATACAGAGAGGATTGGATGCTTACACTTTTCAGTTGCTTCCAAATGGCTCCTTTCTGTCGCTTCCACTACAGCCTCAACTTCAAGCAGTTTGAAATAGATGAATGCTTCCTACAAGAAAGAGCACTGAAATAGCAGAAGATACAATAATCTAGATATTTGTTCAAGTTAATTAGGCAAATAAGTTAAGCAGCCCAGAATGGAGCTACCTGCATATGCAACACACTTAGGCCCTTTAGAGCCTGCATTGGTGAGATCCCACATGTTTAATAATAAGCTTCAAACCATGGAAAATCTTTTCTTTGATGAAAATCTTATTTGATTCATGAATGTTTCCTGTCTTAGAGAATATAGCAACTAAGATGATAAGGAATGATAGACCCTTTGATCATCGGTCCTAGAGATGTTGCCCAGTTAACCAGGTCATTGGTAATGGTGCCCAAATTGACCTATAACAATTGCCCCCTAAAGCATGAGATCCAAAAAAGAACATTTGATTGAGATGTTTTACACTGTGATGAAACTGGAAACAAAGCAGAATGGTCACCTGCATCAATGTTACAATACATTATATCATGATAAATCCTCTATTGATCCTAATTGCTGAGGGTAGGCATTCCCATAGTCAGCAAATAAAACAATCTAATAACATGTACATAATTCAGAAAGTCGTCTACATTGGAATGTTTCCCAGATGCAGACATATCCTACAGATATAGGCCCATGTTTGGATGACAATCTGTATGTAAGGTCACCGTAGAGATGATGTGTACAAAAATCCTGAAATTGCAGCCCAGATGGCTGAAACTAGATCCAGGGTCTTCTTATCTCATTCACTCAATCATTAGAGTACAATTCTAGCCATGTGAATATATGATTTGTCGTTGAAGATGGAAATACATCGTTTGATTACCAACCAATAATGAATGCTATTAAAAAACACGAGAGAACCACCATTAATTAAAATGGCCCTTGAGGTACTGCAGTACATTTCGTAAGGCGTGAATAGATTATTTGATGTCAAATTCCAAACAAAATATTTCGGTCAAAAGTCCAGAAGAAATGATCTTGTCGATTCTGTAACAAGCCTCATGGTACTAGAATCTGATGTTTCTGAGTGAACTTCCTGGATATTGATTTGTAGTCGACAGGAAGTCACCTTATTGCAAAACTAGAGTTACTGATTTTGGAGACAAGGATATGAATTGATATAGAAATTTTCAGGGATGATGGTCATGAAAATGAAGGTTTATGAGTATTGCAGATGGATGAGTTCTAAATCACTGGCTGACTTCTCTTGAACATATCAGCAACACTGTGATGAGTTGGCAACATTGACCCAAAACCAAAGTGAAGGTATGATGAACCATAGTTGTGAATGAACCGTCAAGATGATTACCCAAGCCAAACAGTCACGGACATGGAGTGAAAGAAGTGTCATGTTCAAGAGCGACTTGCTACCAAAAAGAAACTTTCCTTGCTTTTACCAAATTTTCCCCGGTCATTTGTCGACCAGTACCTCTTTATTTTTTAACAAGCTTGAGGAGGATAACATTTTCTTGATCTATAATTCAACACTTCGGGTGAATAAAGAATGAAGTATCACTATTTAATAATTTAACAAGTCTAGTGATGAATGAAACTCGATTCTTGCCATGATTGACAAGATCGTCGCTATTTTATGTTTTAACAAGCTTAACGACAGTGATAGGCCAGTCCTTTTTCATGTTTAGAGAGTCTGAAAAAGAGGATGAAAGAGGACTCCAAAAGTAATTTTTTGTAAATTTGTCTCTTAGATTTGAAAAAGTGTAAAATGATATCTGAAAGAACCTCTTTGGTCATGTTTAAACAAGGTATTCCTTTTTCGTAAATAATCCATCTCAGTCTGGAAAAGGGTTAAACTTATACTGAGTAGATATCAATTCATTTACTTTAACGAGCTGGAAATGACAAGTGCTCGGAAATATTTTCACATTATCGGAGTCTAAAAAGAGCTGAAAGAAGACTCCAGGGGTTCCTTTTTCACTGTTATCGAAGCTCGAAAAAGAGATAAAACTGTGCTTCAAATCCTTTTTCATTTTTAACAAAGCTTGAAAAATAAGGAGAAAAAGTATGCTTTGTGGTCAAATCATTCTTGAATAAATCTGCATGACTAATATGTTCATCAGTTATATTTCCTGTTCAGAACAACATCAAATGGATTAAAAATACCTGTTTCATTATAAAAACATAATAAAACTATAGTCATAGAAATAAATTTAACTTTCAAGTAATTAAATGACTATATAAAGTAGTTTCACTATTCATTTTTACCATTCCATAGCTACCATTTGTATTTTGGAGCTCTGAACCTGATTTTTGCCTTGAACTTCAGTGGTTGATTATGTGCAATTGGTAAGAATTTTTTGAATGCCCCCTGCTAGAGCACATGTTGAATGCCCCCTGCAAGAGAATATGCCCCCCAAGCTTCATTTCATTCACCTAAATAGAATATTAGTTAGTAATAGCTGGATGGAATGAAGTTTCATTACAGGGGAGGATTTGTTTCATTTTTTAACAAGATTGACATAGGAAAAGAACTATGCTCATGACCTGTTTCATTTTTTAACGAGGTTGACACAGTAAAAGAACTTTCCTCAAAGGCACTTGTTTCATTTTTTAACTAGGTTGACACAGGAAAAAAGAATTGTCCTCAACACATGTTTCATTTTTAAACGAGGTTGACATAGTAAAAGGAACTATCCTCATAGGAACTTGTTTCATTTTTTAACGAGGTTGACACAAGAAAAAAGAATTATCCTCATAACTCTGTTTCATTTTTTAACGAGGTTGACACAGAAATAGTGTAATGTCCCAAATGGGGAAAAGTAGGCATAGTAGGGAATATCTCGAGATATTACTATATGGGATCAAAATAGTATGGAAAACACACCAGAAAATTCTAAACTAGAGATAGACTAGTAGGGCATTTACTGGTTATATTACCTCTAAGGAGAGGATAAAAACCAGAGGCTTCCTGGCCCATTCTAGACTCTGTCTATAGAAGACTGATGAAACACAAAATGCATGGGAATGACACAATAATTTTGGATTTTTATAAACTTCAAAACCTTAGATCTAATTATCTAAATAATGGGTCCAAAGAGAAGCAAAAACCAAACAAGAGAGAAGTGGGAAATTCCACTACTAGGAAAAAATGCAAGAGGCTCAGGGAAAATGTTGTATAAGCAAAATTGGTGAAATAATAACACTTCCTAGGGCTGGGTTCCCTTATTATAGGCTGTGTGGGACCTCCATGCATGTTTTCAACAAAAATAAATGGGTTTAAGGGCCTTAAACATACCTCCCACGAATCTAACTAGTTATAAATCAGCTAAAGAGAAGAGTTGATGGAATGAAGAAGAACCCACTTCAGATAGCCATCAGACATTTAAAATAGTATGGAAGTAGAAAATTAGACTTTATATTAGTTCCTTAATAATTACAGTAGATTACATGAGGAAATAAGCAAGAAATCTTCAGAAACAGGAGCTGCAATATACATAGAAAGTGCAAATCTGAATAGATAGTGTCCCTCTAAGTATGCTTCAGAAGTATAACATTAGATTACAGATCTACAGTAGAAAAATGGCTAAAAAATCATATCTATATCATATCTAGAAACTAACCAGCCTTCTAATCAAGATCCCCTTAAGGGTTTTACAAAATAATGCCCTAGAAAGTGTAGATCTAACTTTTTATACACAGAGTTGCAGAAAGCTTTAGTAATTTTTGAAGATTAATTTATTAATAAAATACATAAGATATGAACATAAGATATCAGCAAGCTACTTCATTAATCTTCAAGGTGAGAGGCAAGCCTCAATCACTAGAAACAAGTACAATAGCAGATCTAAACAATAGTGGAGCAATACATGAGAAATAAGACAGTAGACAAAGAGACTACGCAGCAGCTAGGGCTGAATGATACAATATGTAAAATATATAGATCTTAAATGGAAATATGATAGAGATCCTCTTCCAAGTGGTCACAAGACACCCTCCCTAAGAGAAATGCCTCAAAACTACTAGATCCTTGCAAATCTAGAATTCCCACTTACTACACTTGCTACAGCTGCAAAACCCTCAATGAGCCAGCGCTGTCAATACAAGCATAGCTTGGTCTCCAACCTGATAGTGGTTCAATATAGCTCACTTCCCTCCAATAGCTACTCAAGAAGGATAAAGGATTCCTAAGCAAGAGATCCTCTCTTTCTCTTGCTAAACAACAAAGAGAAATGGATTTTCCTTAGCAAGCTCTCAAAATGAAATATGATCAACAACCTCCTCATGAGCCTTCATCCTCCTTTTATAACATTGGATTCCCTTGAAAAACCCTAAACCACTTCCATCCTTTGGTCCTTTTCACATTAGGAAACCCCTTCTAGAATTGCGCAGTCCATCAAGGAGGTTCAATGAACCTAGACAGCGCTGTTGACTTGGTCAAGCAGGATCTCCTTTGGTGGTCTTGGCCTTTTCACACCTGCAAGATTTTATTGTGATGGCCTAAATATGTCTCCTTTCACATAGGAAATAATTTATTCCTGATTTGCAAGAGGATTAGACATCCTCCCTTGCAATTTATTCATTAATTATGAAATACAAAATAATTAAGGCAAAATTAATGTCCAAATTAGTTGAAGATAATTTTGGGACATTACAAAAAGAACCATCCTCATTATGCAGTTGGAGTAGTGAGTGTGCACTGGAAAATATGTAGTCTAACGAAGTCATCATTTAAGGAGTTTGATTAATACCACAAATGATAATTTATAACATTCGTTGACAGGTCTTCTCCAGGGTTTTCATTGAATTTAGGAATGTCCGAGGGTAACATATGTGGTATCACTAGCCACCAAAGAGAGGAACCAGATAGGATTCCAAATGATGACATGGGTGAAGTCAATGGACAAAAAATACAAGATGAAGCAAAAAAAAATGTTGTCACAGCTAAAATAGATGGTTCAGTCTAGGATTTTATCTCAGCCATGGCCAAATGACCCAGTTTATACCCTATAGAATCTGTAGGAACTGAAAGTGAAATAGGATCAACAAAAGAAGAGGAAGGTGATTGAGGAAAATACTTGTACAGGTAAAGCTCCTACCGAAAATGAGTTGGAGTTAAATGTGTCTTGTCTTATGATATTTCTTCACTCACAATTAAACCAGGAGGAAGAAATTTCACCATCAAGCCAAAAATATATTTCAAACGGTTGACTGTGTGATATGGGAGTTTCAATAGCTACAATAGATTGTGGGATAACCAATTCAAGAAAAACTTCCGATTTTTCGACTTCGGGATCAATATTTTCTCCACTTAGGGAATATAGAAACATAAATATAAGGGGATGATAGACCCTATTTCATTGGTCCTGGGGATGATGTCCAGTTTGACCAATAACAGTTGCCCCCTAGAGCACAATGGGATCCAGATCAACTTCCAGTTGAACAACGTTGGGTTCGGGAGGTATGGTCTCAACGATTGAATGGATCGTGACCAAAGGTCATTGTGAAGACTCCATTTAGACAATAGTAAATGAACCAGGATGTGTAGAAACAATTTGAGCTAACTTTGGTTTAAATGATGATGTTTCGCCAGAGGTATGAATTGTACTTGATTTGGCAGATCGTGATCGCCTTCACCTACCAGAAATAAATTCTGGTGGTAAAGGTGGTTTCAAATTTAATCTATGTGAACAAGGGGGGGTAGGATTATGTTCTTCCATGATTACTGATTTATTTTATCCAAAAAAAATTAAAAAAAAGAGGGTAATGCTAGGCAAATGGTTTACCAAGAAACTGTGAACTACAGAATACCTCTTGGTGAACCAAGAAGTACAGGCAGGTAATCTCCCCGATAAGAAGTTCACTATGGATAGATAGCACCTAAAAATTTTCCTCCCAAATATACCCGAAGGTATGTGGAGGCCCAAGTCCATATTAGCACTGTCTAATGCAAAACTACACAGTGAGAGCACTCCTTTATACTTATCGTACTGTAACACTGCCCGATATACCAAAGAGTACGTGGATGAGCTACGATATACTTATGTACGTGGAGTGAGGTATCACACTCAAAATGTATCACAGACAAGTTAACGACAGCTGCTATGTTTTATGACACCAGGACATGTCTCTAGCCTAGACCTCTAAATGTTATTGTTAATGTTCCAAAGCGTTGTTAAGTAAATTGAGATTTATTTTATGTTGATCTTGCTTAAAATTTTTCCTTTCAGGTTCACCACGATGATGGATATGAAATTCCTAAAATGCAAGCTAAGAATGATAAAAAAACTTTCACTTTCATCTTTTTCAATGAAAGACCTAGCTACTAAGGGAAGAGAGCAAGTAATTTGAGAGAAAACAAATCAATGAACAAAAACAAAATCAATGAATCTCAAACTAAATGCATATTTCCTAATGTTCCTTTTGCAAAAAACACACAATCCTACATGCAAATGCAAGTTTTTCTTTTCATTTTCCTTAATGTTATGAATGTAGAAAGAAAAATAGGTGCACTAGATCAATAATTGAAATAATTTTTACTTTCGAGAAATGAAGAATACAAATAACAATTTCTCTTTTAAAGGAAAAATGAAGATTTCAACAACAATTTCTCCTATCAAGGAAATGAAGACTTTATGACAATTTCCTATTTCGAAATAAATTGATTCTTAATGCGACCATAAAAGTACTTTGAAATCAACTTGTCAATGATAATGAAAACCTTTTTAAAACAACATTGAAAAAATTTTCAGCCAAAGGAGAAGAAATATATAGAGCTATTGGTCAAATAGAGAATTAAATTTTCAGAACAAGTCAGCAAACAGAACTGAAGAAAAATACAAAGTCAGATTCAAGGGGACAATGAAGTCTCCAAAGGGAGACAATGCTCTGCAAAGCACTGTGCCCTGACCAAGGGTGCGTTGATCACAGTAAACAAAGAAAAAGCTACCTTTTGGCTCACTAACTTTGAAAATGTCTGATATTTATGTGAAATAACTACTGGGTGGATTTAGAGAGCAGATCAGAAACTAAAACACCAAGATTCAAGAGAAATTCTCCCCAGTGGAGTCACTAGTTTGTTGGGCCAGAATTGTAATCTACGAATAAACTGCGCTTCCCTAGACCGGTGTCTAGTATAGAAAAACAGGTGAAAGACTTCACTACCCTTTTTCCTAACTCAGAATAGATATACAGAGAGGATTGGATGCTTACTTGTTTCAGTTGCTTCCAAATGGCTCCTTTCTGTCGCTTCCACTACAGCCTCAACTTCAAGCGAATTCAAATATTTGAATGCTTCCTGCAAGAAAGAGCACTGAAATAGAAAAAGATACAATAATCTAGATATCTATTCAAGTTAATTAGCCAAAACAGTTAAGCATAAACTACAATCATCAACAAAGATTTTGTAACATGGAAAATCAAAGTAAACAAGGATGCATGTAGGGAAAAACAAGAAGTACTCTTTACTGATGATATAAGGAGAGGTTACAACCTAGTGACTGATTCATCATGACCTTCCAGCAGAGTTCCTTAGTCTCATCATAGCATAAGTCTCTCCACCAACAACTCCACAAATCAAACTCTCTATTGAAAATTCTCCAGCATTTCTCTACTCAAATTCTTCCTCTTTGAACACTTAGCTTTGTGTTCAATTTATAGATGAACTGTCGGTTGTTTTACAATAAAATTCATTCCAAAAATAGGCAAGACATTTTTTCCAGTCATGTAGATGTCAAATGGACACTTGGATCCAAATCATGACACATGTGAACCCTTCTAGAAGACGCTAGCCTAATGGAGATTCCAGAACAATGAGAATTTCATTCCTAATCTGACCAATGCACCTTTGAATGTCGGGAAGTACTTTACAGAGCAGCCTAGAATGGAGCCACCTGCATATGAAACACACTTAGGCCCTTTATAGCCTGCGTTGGTGAGCTCCAACATGTTTAATAATAAGCTTCAAACCATGGAAAAGCCTTGCTTTGATGAAAATATTTCTTGATTCATGAATGTTTCCTGTCTTAGAGCATATAGAACTGAGATGACAGGGAATGATAGACCTTTTGATCATTGGTCATGGAGATGCTACTTAGTTGACCAGGTCATTGGGAATGGTGCCCAAATTGACCTATAACAGTAACCCATTAACCTTAACCTTAACCTTGACCTTAACCTTAACATTAACCTAACCTTAACCTTAACCTTACCCTTAACCTTCACCTTAACCTTGACTTTAACCTTAACCTTCCACTAACATTAACCCTAACCTTAACCTTAACCTTAACCCTAACCTTAACCTTACCCACTTAATCTTAACCTTATCCTAACGTTAACCTTAACCTTAACCTTAACCTTAACCTTAACCTTACCTAACTTTAACCTTAACCTAACCTTAAACTTAACTTTACTCTTAACCTTGAACTTAAACTTAACCTAACCTTAACTTTACCCCCTTAATTTTAACCTTAACCTTAACCTTACCTTAACCTAACTTAACCTTAACCTTGACCTTGATGTTAACCTTAACCTTAACCTTACCCTCAACCTTATCCTAACCTTACCCTTAACCTTAACCTAACCTAACCTAACCTTAACCTTAAACTTAACCTTAACCCCCTTGTACTTAACCTTGACCTAACCCTAACCTTAACCTTAACCCTAACCCTAACCCTAACCTTAACCTTAGGTTAAGGTAAGGTTAAGGTTAATGTTAAGGTTAAGGTTAAGGTTAGGTTAAGGTTAATGTTAATGTTAAGTTTTAGGTTAAGGTTAATTTTAAGGTAAGGTAACGGTAACTTAACACTAACCTTAACCTTAACCTTACCCTTAACCTTAACCTAAGCCTTAAACTTAACACTAACCTTAACTTTAACCTTAACCCTAACCTTAACCTTACCCCCGTAACCTTAACCTCTACATTCACCTTAACCTTAAGGGTAACCTAACCCTAACCTTAACCTTACCCTAACCTTAACCTTGACATTAACCTTACCCTTAATTTAAACCTAACCTTAACCTTAAAATTACCTTATCCTGAGCTTAACCTTAGCTCTAACTTAACCTTGGCCTTGACCTTGACCTAAATCTTAACCTTAACGTTGACCTTGACCTTAAATTTAACCTTAACCTTAAGGAAAGATTAAGGTTAATGTTAAGGTTAAGGTTAAGGTCAAGGTCAAGGTCAAGGTCAAGATTAACCCTGACCTTAACCTTGACCTTAACCTTAACTTTAACTATGTTGGAAATACTGAGAGGGGGGGGGGGTGAATCAATATTTCTTACAATAGAGAATTAGTTAATCTTCAATTATAATCAGTGTTTGTACAATGATAGCAACAAACAAGAGGAACACAAATGCACACAATTTTTAAGGTGGAAACCCACTCCGAGACAAAAACCACCTAATGCTTTTCTAATAATTCTTTTCAACTCCAATTGAAAATAAAGCTCCAACTTCCTAGAATCTGGAAAAGAATTCTTCTCCAGCTCCCACTGGATGGATGCTCCAACACCTGAAATTCTTTAGTAATTAACTGAATGGATGCCCCAACACCCAATTAGCTACAACTCACCCTAGCACCACCCTAGCACCCTATAGAAGAATAAAAATGAATGGACTCCCGTACCAGGGAAAATGGTCCACTTTACAATGATATAGAATGATGTAGAAGAAGAAGATATACTAGACCATAACCCCAACTTTGACACAAACACCTAATGATTATCCTAGACCTCCCAACACTGCCTCTTCGACCCTTGGTAGATAGATACTAGTATAATTTGTACAATAATGTATTTACAATCACTAGGTACAATGATACCTTTACAATGATTGTATGCAGTGCTGCCCACTTGAAGACTTCATATGATGAAATTCTTGCTGCTGTTATGCACCTTGGATGCTGCTCTTTTCATGCTACCCTCTGCTGCACCTTGCTTTTATTTTCTACCATAGAAAGTCTGGTCCTTTGCAACCCTTGACAACACATGATCTAGCTTTTTATTGCCTCCTAGGAGCTCGATATTGAATCTGGTGTATCTCTGTCATTTCAGATCCTCAATATCTGATTTTTGGTCCTGTAGTATCCCTCTGAGTCATATTTCCAATGCCACAGGTCTGACCCAATTTGGATTCTTGAAGAGAGAGTTATACCCAATCTCTCACAATGCCCTAATTATGGACTGTTTCAAAAGAGTGTACTTGTACGACGTGCCATGTGTCACTGTTTCTTCATTTTTTTATGAAATTGATCAAGAGAAAATTACAGGCTATGAAATATCTGTCACTTTTTACAAAATTCCAATCCGATACTTAGAGAGATAGTTATGATGCTTTTACCAAGGTCACTTCTTTGAGATTAATTTCAGGAGCTTGCAAAAACCCTTACTTCCACAGCTCATATCTCCAAAAATATTGCTCAACTTGATATGAAATTTTTACTGCTGCTTCCTCCAGATTTCGGCTTCACCTCATAAAAATTTCGGCTTCTGAGCCTTCGTAGAAAAACATTTAGAGCGAAAATTCCACGATGACCTGTTTCAGATGGCCGAATCCCTTGCCTAAGGAGGAAATGAAGATCACAATATATATGAATGCTTAAGTTGAGAGGGGCTTCAACAAGTGAACGTGGGAAGGATTTTAGGATCATAAAAAATATTAATTATGACTTTTCAATGACCCATGCCCCAACCCCATGAGGTTTTAGCCCACTAACTGGAGTACAAACTTCAAACATGAATATCTCTCAAACCGTCAAGAATTACATGGCATGCCATATATCAACGGAAACATCTCGATAAGTAGAAACCATCAAAATCATTATTGACCTATAATATATTAATTTTGTAGGTCAAACTTCCCATTCAATTTTGGGTTAGCCCCTGGTGCTTCTTGGGTTGACATCAATGACAACCGCTGATCAAAAGTCTCCCCCTTTGGCATTGATGGCAACACAAGTACTCCCCCTGCGATCATGACACCTCTTCCTAAAAAATTCTCTCCCCCTTTGACATCAATGGCAAAGGGTAACTCCCCCTGAAACACAACCATCCTACAGACCTGTACACACTTCCACTTGCGATGATACACAACCATCCTGCAGACCTGCACACACTTCCACTCCCCCTTTATATTCTGAAAAAGGAAAATCTAATGAGAACTTGGGAGAATCCCAAGCTTCTGGCGAAGATATTCCAATGCTGGCAAATAATTGATATGTGATTCTTTTGGTGCTACTTGGAATCTTGCTACTTGTCCAACTACTTGCATAACATTTGGTCGGGAGGCTATTACATATAGAAGACTAATAATCATAGATCTGTACAACCTTTGATCCACATCCTTAGATGAGTCATCTATGCTCAATTTTCAACCAATTAAAGACATCTCGAAATCACTTTGCACCTTTGTAGAAAAATTCTTACTTATTCGATCGTCATTGCTACCAATTATTTTATCATCGTCTTTAGCTATTAGACATGCTTTATTTTCTTCATCCAGAACATATATGTTGTTTGGAGCTCGACTTGCTGTAGCCACAATTTCACCATACACAGTTTTCCTAATTTCACATTTCGTGGAGTTGAATAGTATTGTGTGTCCTTGATCACACATTTGTCCAACACTGAGCAGATTGTGATTCATGTTTTCAACCAGTAGAACATTATTGGCTAGAGAATCTTTGCTTCCAAGAGTGACAGTTCTGATCCTATAAAATTTGAAGATCCATAATTTCCAAAGGACATGGTTCCATCCTTATTCTCTTTCAAACATACAAAGTTATTTCTATCTCCAGTCATATGCGTTGAGCAACCGCTATCAACATACCACACATATTTGTTCTTTTGAGCCTTGAGAGTGAGAGCACAATTATCATTCTTCCTCTTCTTCCATGTTCGTTCATTCTGTGGCTTCGAAGATTCTTCTGGAGGATTTTCAAGTCTGCAATCTTTGGCTATGTGTCCAAATTTTCGACATTTGTAACATTAAATATTATTTCTTAAATGTTCAAATATATTGATGTTTCGCTGAGCCCTGGGAGGCTCATATTTGACAGATCTCCTGGAATTGTATTCGTTCCTAGTGTATGTGCAACATCCTACAGCTTTATGACCAAATTTTCTACATGAATAATAGTAGCCATAAAAAATATGTTGGTACCTGGATGGAAATTTTCGTCGAGGAATTGTCTTCCAAATCTATTCTTGCGAATCTTGTCCAATGAAGTCTACATGCATGTCAGATCTCATAGGTTCATTGTATTTTTTTGTAGAAGGTCCTACTTCTTCTTCATTGTAACCAATGCTAGTTTTGTCATTGTAAGATCGTTGAATGTTGATGAGTTCTTCCAATGCCCTTGAGCTATTGGCATAGTTTTGGATAGTTTTTCCTTTCTTCACTTCCTCATGCAGTGAGACTACTTCGGCTTCTAATTCTTCCCCTTCTTGGTTTCTTTCTTCCAACTTCTTTTGAAGTGACTCTTCAATGCATTTGTGTTCTTCAACTTCAATTTTGAGACCTTGAACTTGTTCTTCAAGAGTTTTGGAACGGATCTTCTCCACCTTGAGATATTTTATAAGCTTGATTTCTTCCTCATAAAATTCATCTATGGTCCATCCTTCTTCTTCGTTGTTTGATACCTCTTGCTTATTGTGCTTGGCCATAAACAATACTCTCTCATTGGCTTCTTCTTCACTATCATTGTCTTCATCGGATGATGAGCTATCTTCTTTAAAGAGAAAGTTCCTTTTGGATCCTTGCTTGTTGAATTTCTTAAAGCCTTTCTTTATTTTTGAGTTGCCATTACTTTTGTTTGGACATTTTGCTGCAAAATTCCCAACCTCATTACAGCTGAAACATATCAATGGAAGTTTACCTTTGAATTTTCCCTTACCAATTTGTATTTTTCTCGTGAAGTAAGCATATTCTTCATCTGAAAGACCTTCTTCATCATCTCCCTTTTCTTCACACTTGCAGGTGCATGTCTTTTCAATTGAAGGTTGTTTATCCTTATTGGTTTTATTAGATGCAATGAACGCAGTTTCTAGATGTGAAGTACCCTCTTCTTCATCAAGTCTCATTTCATATGCTATGAGAACTCCATGTAATTCCTCTTTGCTGAGTTTGTCCAGATTTTCATTGTATTATAAGATCGATACCTTTGGTTTGAATCTCCTTGGTAACGTTCTATGAATCTTCCATATAATAGTCTTCTCGTTAACTGGTTCTCGCAATCCTTCCATAGTATTGGTTATTTCATCAACGTATTGAAAGTATGTAGCAATGTTGCAATCTTCTTTCATTAGGAGTTGCTCAAATTTTTCTCTATAGATTTGAAGCTTTGCTTCTTTGACATTTGAGTCGCCTGCATATATATTCTCAAGCTTGCCCCATACATTTTTGGTGGTTTTACAACCCAACACCTTATGATAAGCAGATTCAATAAGTCCACTGATAATAATATTCTTTGCTTTTGCATCATTTACCAAATTCTTCTTACCTTTTTCATCCGCGGTTGATGTAAATCCATTTTGAACAGTGTCCCATACTTCGTAACCTTGCGCCAAGAGATAGACCTCCATTCTTCCTTTCCAAAGTGCATAATTATTTTCATTGAATAGAGGCACACCATTCTTGGTATGCTCCATGACCTCCTTCCAGCTGTTAAACTGCTATTGAAGGAACCACGCTCTGATACCAATTGTTGGAAATACTGAGAGGGGGGGTGAATTAGTATTTCTTACAATAGAGCATTAGTTAATCTTCAATTATTATCAGTGTTTGTACAATGATAGCAGAAAACAAGAGGAACACAAATGCACACAATTTTTAAGGTGGAAACCCACTCTGGGACAATATATATGAATGCTTAAGTTGAGAGGGGCTTCAAAAAGTGAACGTGGGAGGGATTTTAGGATCATAAAAAATATTAATTATGACTTTTCAATGACCCATGCCCCAACCCCATGGGGTTTTAGCCCACTAACTGGAGTACAAACTTCAAACATTAATATCTCTCAAACCATGAAGAATTACATGGCGTTCCATTTATCAACGGAAACATCTCAACAAGTAGAAACCATAAAAAGTATTATTGACCCAGAATATATTAATTTGGTAGGTCAAACTTCCCATTCAATTTTGGTTTAGCCCCTAGTGCTGCTTGGGTTGACATCAATGACAACCGTTGATCAACAATATCCCCCTTTGGCATTGATGGCAACACAAGTACTTCCATTGCAATCATGAAACCTCTTCCTACAACATTCTCTCCCCCTTTGACATCATTGGCAAAGGGTAACTCCCCCTGAAACACAACCATCCTGCAGACTTGTACACACTTCCACTCGCGCTGATACACAACTGTCCTGCAGACCTGCACACACTTCCACTTCCCCTTTATATTCTGAAAAAGGAAAATCTAATGAGAACTTGGGAGAATCCCAAGCTTCTGGCGAAGATATTCCAATGCTGGCGAATATTTAATATGAGATTATTTTGGTGCTGCTTGGAATCTTTCTACTTGTCCAACTGCTTGCATAACATCTGGTTGGGAGGCTATTACATATATAAGACTACTAATCATATATCTATACAACCATTGATCCACATCCTTAGATGAGTCATCTATGCTCAATTTGCAACCAAGTAAAGACATCTTGAAATCACATTGCACCTTTGTAGAAAAATTCTTACTTAGTCGATCCTCATTGCTACCAATTATTGTATCATCCTCTTTAGTTGTTATACATGCTTTAGTTTCTTCATCCATAACATATATGTCGTTTGGATCTCGACTTACTATAGCCACAATTTCACCATACACGCCTTTCCTGATTTCACATTTCGTGGATTTGAATAGTATTGTGTGTCCTTGATCACACATTTTTCCAACACTGAGCAGATTCTTATTCATGTTTTCAACCAAAAGAACATTATTGGCTAGAGAATATTTTCTTTCGAGAGTGACAGTACTTGATCCTATAACATTTGAAGATCCATCATTTCCAAAGGACATGGTTCCATCCTTCTTCTCTTTCAAAGATACAAATTTATTTCGATCTCCAGTCATATGCATTAGGATGACTGATCAAAAAACTAAACTTTATTCTTAACCATACCTTAAGGTTAGGTTAGGTTAGGATTAAGGTTAAGGTTAAGCTTAAGTTTAGGGTAAGGTTAAGGTAAGGTTAAGGTTGAGGTTAAGGTATGGTTAATGTTAAGGGTAAGGTTAAGGGTTCAGTGAAGGTTAATGTTAAGTTTAAGGTTAAAAATAAGGTTAAGGATAAGGTTAAGTGTAAGGGTAACGTTAAGGATGAGGTTAAAGTTAAGGTTAGGTCAAGGTTAAGGTTGACATTGAGGTTAGGGTTAGATTATTGTTAAGGTAAGGTTAATGTTAAGGTTAGTTTAAGGTTATGGTTATGGTCAAGGTTAAGGTCAAGGTTAAGGTTATGGTTAAGGTTAAGGTTGTGTTAAGGTTAAGGTAAAGGGTTTAGTTAAAGTTAAGGTTAAGGTAAAGGTTGTGTTAAGGTTAAGGTTTTTTTAAGCTTAAGGTTAAGGATTTAACCTTAACCTTAATCTTAACATTAACCTTACCCTAACTATAACCTTATCCTTAACCTAACTTAACCTCAACCTTGACCTTGACCTTAACCTTTACCTAACCTTACCCTTAACCTTCACCTTAACCTTCACCTTAACCTGACTAAACCCGTAAAACTTAACCTTAACCTTACCCTTACCCTTAACATTAACCTTCACCTTAACTTTACCCTTAACCTAACCTTAACCTTAACTATAGCCTAAACCTAACCTTGACCTTAACTTTACCCTTAACCTTGACCTTAACCATAACCTTAACCTTCACCTTGACCTTAACCTTAACCTTAACCTTATCTTACCCTTAACCTAACCTCAACCTTAACTATAACTTAACCCTCACCTTAACCTTAACCTTAACCTTAACCTTAACCTAACCTTAACCTTAACCTTTCCCTAACCTTAACCCTAAATTTACCCTTAACCTAACCTTAACTTTAACTTTAACCTTAACTTAACCTAACCTTAACCTTAACCTTAACCTAACCTTAACCTTGACCTTATCCTAACCTAACCTTAACCTTAACCTTAACCTAACCTTAACCTTGACCTTATCCTAACCTAACCTTAACCTTAACCTTAACCTAACCCTAACCTTGACCAAACCCTTAACCTTAAATATAACATAACCCTAACCTTGACCTTAACTTTACCCTTAGCCTTGACCTTAACCTTAACCTAAAATTAACCTTAACTTTAGCCTTAACCTAACCCTAACCTTGACTAAACCCTTAAAATTAACCTTAACCTCAACCTTTACTTAACCTTAACCTTAACCTAACCTTGACCTTAACTATAACCTAACCCTAACCTTGACCAAACCTTAACCTTAACCTTAACTTAACCTTAACCTTAATCTCACCTCAAGATTAACCATAACCAAACCTTAACCTTGACCTTAACTATAACGTAACCCTAACCTTGACCAAACCCTTAATCTTAACCTTAACCTAACCTTAACCTTAACCTTAACCTAACCTTAACTTAACCTTAACCTTAACCTAACCTTAACCTTAACTTTACCCCTAACCTAACCTTAACCATAACTTTAACCTGAACCTAACCTTAACCTTCACCTTACCCTTAACCTAACTTTAACAATAAATTTACCCTTAACGTAACCTTAACCTTGAATTTACCCTTAACCTTAACTATAACCTAACTTTAACCTTAACCACAACCTTAACCTAACCCTAACCTTGACTAAACCTTAACCTAAACTGAACCCAACCTTAACCTTAACCCTAACCTTAACCTTGACCTTAACCTAACCTTAAGGGTTTTGGAAGGTTTAAGGTCAAGATCAAGGTTAATACTAGGTTAAGTGGAAGTTTAAGGTCAAGGATAAGGGTAAGGTTAAGGGTTTGGTTATAGTTAAGGTCAAGGTTAAGGTTAGGGTTACGTTAAGGGTAAAGTCAAGGTTAAGTTTAGGTTAAGGGTAAATTTAAGTTCAGGGTTAAGTTAAAGTGAAGGTTAGGGTTAAAGTTAGGGTTAAGGTTAAGGGTAAGTTTAAGGTAAAGGTAAGGTTAACCTTAACCATAACCTTAACTTTAACATCACCAAACCTTAACCTTAACGTTAACTTTACCCTTAACCTAACGTTAACCTTGACTCTACCTTAACTTAACCTTAACATTAACTTTACCTATGGTTAGGGGAAAGTTAGGTTAAGGTTAACCTTGACCTTGACCATAACCTTAACTATAACCTAACCCTAACCTTGACCAAACCCTTAACCTTAACCTAACCTTAACCAAACCCTTAACATTAACCTTAACCATAACCAAACCCTAACCTTACTAAACCCTTAACGTTAGGTTAAGGGTAAAGTTAAGGTTAAGGTTAAGGTTAAGGTTAAGGGTAAAGTTATGGTTAAGGTTAATTTTAAGGGTAAAGTTAAGGTCAAGGTTAAGGTTACGTTAAGGGTAAAGTCAAGGTTAAGGTTACGTTAAGGGTTTGGTCAAGGTTAAGGTTAGGTTATAATTAAGGTCAAGGTTAAGGTTAGGGTTAGGTTATAGTTAAGGTCAAGGTTAGGTTAAGGTCAAGGTTAAGGTTAATGCCAAGGTTAAGGTTAAGATTAGGTTAAGGGTAAGTTCAAGGTAAGGTTAATGTTAAGGTTAAGGTTAAGGTTAAGGTTAGGTTAAGGTTAAGGGTTAGGTTAAGGGTTAGGTTAAAGTTAGGTTAAGGTTAAGGTTAAGTTTCAGGTTACGTTAAGGGTTGAATTAAGGTTAGGGTTATGTTAATGTTAAGGTAAAGGTTAGGTTAAGGGTAAAATTAAGGTCAGGGTTAGGTTAAGGTTAAGGTTATGGTTAGGCTAAGGTTAAGGTTATGGTTAGGCTAAGGTTAAGGTTAAGGTTAATTTTAGGTTAAGGTTACGGTTAGGTTAAGGTTAAGATTAGGTTAAGGTTAAGGTTAAGGTTAATGTTATGGGTAAAGTTAAGGTTTGGGTTAGGTTAAGGTTAAGGTTAAGGACAGGTTAAGGGTAAATTCAAGGTTAGGGTTAGGTTAAGGTTAAGGTTAAGGTTATGGTTAGGCTAAGGTTAAGTGTTAGGTCCCTATATTTGTTAGGTCACTATATTACTAGTATAGTCTCTTATTGTTCTTAGTGTAACCCCCTTATTTTTATTATTGTACCCCTGTAACCCCCATATTGTTATTATTGTGCCCTTGAATTATTATTTTTAGGTCGGCTAGGATTACATTGTGGCCCCACTAGGATTACATTATGGCCCCATGGACTCATATATATAGAAAGGAGGTTTTGTAATTTGTATCATCCAAGAATTGTTCATTAATGTAATGTATTGGAGGTTGTCCCCTTGAAGTGGCTTATTTCTAAAGCATTTATATCTCTTTTCCTCTATTTTTGGAGATGGTTTCACAACATTTGGTATCAGAGCTTTCGATTCTAGGGTTTTGCTGCTCTAAATAGGTCATCATGGAATTTTTGCTATAAATTTTTTTCTACGAAGTTTCAGAAGATGAAATGTTTAGGGTGTGAATCCAAAAGCGTGAGGAACATCGTCAAATAATTTCAGGTCTTGGTTCACAAAATTTTCGGAGATATGATCTGTGGAAGTTAGGTCTTTTTGTAGGCTCCTCAATTTAATATAAATAGGTCATCGTGGCATTGGCGCTATAACGTTTTTTCTTCGAAGGATCAGAATCTGAAATTTTTAGGGCACAAAGATGAAATCCTGAGAAAACTCGTCGTAAAATTTTAGATCTTGGTTCACAATATTTTCGGAAAAATGGTCTGTGGAAGGTAGTGTTTTTTCAGGCTCCTGAATTTCATCTCAAAGAGGTGATCATGGGAAAATATTCATAACTCTCTCTCTGAGAATCGGATTGGAGTTTCATAAAAATTAGTCGCAAGCACATGGACTGTAGTTTCTTTTCTATCAATTTTAGAGCTAAAATATGAAACAGTGACACGTGGCAAGTCGTACAATTTCTCTCTACTGAACCAGTCCATAATTAGGTCATTGTGGGAGATTGGACATAACTTTGCCTTGGAGAATCCAAATCAAGTCAGACCTATGGAATTTGAAAGATAATTTAGAAGGCTACATTAGTGCCCAATTTCAGATATTGAAGAGCTACAATCACAAATATAATCCAATTTCAATATCGAGCTTCTCAAAAGCAAGAAAATGGTGTGTATTTTTTTTACGAATTGCATAAGTCTTGTTTGAAGAATCAATTTGAATTGATTCCAAGGGAATATTGTAGAATATATATCAGTATTGGGTTAAAAAAAAATGCACTGTAAAAATCATTCAACACCTATTAAGCATTCAGAAGGCTCTACTATGACTCATGAAGATGAAGAATTGCAACATGATCTATCAAAATTACAAGAACAAGTGCACCAAATTTTTCTCTCGCAAAGAGGAACAAAAAATGAAATGGATGTTTTGAAGAAAGGAGTTGAATATATATGGCATGGAATCTAAGATGGATGACATGGAAGCTAAGATCGATGAAAAAATGAAAGAAAACGTGGAAAATATGAAGAATGATCTAAAAGCAGACATGGAAGGTTTGACAAAGTTGATACAAGAAATTTTTCCTAATGGTGAAATGATAGTAGAGGAAACTCATGATGAGAACAAAATAAATGTTAATCATGACTTCATAAACTCTAATTTTGGCGGTAAGAACCAACATATTCCAAAAATGGATATGAGGAATTTTGATGGAAAGGATCTTGTAACATGGATACTACAAATGGAGCAATATTTTGATCTCCATAATGTGCGAAACACACAAAAGGTACGCATTGCAACTTTACATTTAGAACAAAATACATTTGTATGGTATCTATGGCTTTGCTCCCATAAAAAAATTGTCACTTGGTCAATGTTTACGGAGGAAATGATAATACATTATGAGGATACAAAGAGAAACATCTTCTTTAGCCAATTGATAAATCTCAAACAAAAGGGCTTAGTGTGGGAGCACATCGAGAACTTCCAAAAACTGAATATAAGGGTAACTGATATTCCAGAGGAACAATGGATTGATCTCTTCATAGGTATTTTAATGGATAACATCCAACATGAAGTTCACATTTTGGAACTTGATTCATTGGATAAGGCATTCAGGTTGGAAAGAAAAATTGAATGTAAAATTATGGAAACAAGGAAGCCTACCACTCACTTTTATAAAGAAGAAAGGGTTGCTATGCCTAGATTTCAACAACCTACAAGGTTAACACCACAAAAATTGGAAGAAAAAAGAGAAAAAGGGATTTGCTACAGTTGTGATAGAAAATACACTAAATGTCATAAGTGTGCTGAGAAGAAATTATTTTACATAGATTATGAAGAGGAAGAAGAAAATGAACAAGAAGACGATATACACAAGGAACCAGCCGTAGAAGAGGAAGAAATGAGTCCAACCATATCGTGTAATTCATTGGCAGGAATTACCACTCCTCAAACTCTCAAGATAGAAGGACATATCAAGAAGAAAAAGGTAATAATGTTGAATGATTCAAGTAGCACCCATAATTTTATTCATTGTAAGGTAGCCTAGGAATTGAATTGTTTCCTATACCTAGCACCAGAATGTCAAGTGATGGTTGCAAATGGAGGAAATATAAATTTCTCTAGAAAATGCCATAATATCAAGATAACCATGGGGGAATATGTATTGGATATTCCAATGCTTTTCATTCCTATGGGAGGTGCTGATGTTGTACTAGGAGTACAATGGTTACAATCTTTGGGGATGGTAGCTTTTAATTTTTAAGAACTTTTCTTGAATTTTTTTTCAAAAGGAAAGGAAGTCAAATTATGGGGTATTGCGGGGAAGCCAGGAAAGATAATAAGCTCTAATGTCATTACAAAGCTTCTAAAGAAAGAACAACGAGGCGTAACTGCAAAATTAAGCTCACTAGAAGTTCCAACATCAAAATCATCTATTTCTGCAGATCTCCAACAAGTCTTAGACAATCATTCCAAGGTGTTTGAAACTCCCAAAGGAATCCCACCTATTCGTGATCATGATCACGCTATTCATTTTATTCTAGGAAGTGTTCCTCCAAACATCAGGCCTTATAGATATCCTTATGTCCAAAAGAGTGAAATTGTACGTATGATTGCAGAAATGTTAGAGGTGGGTATAATTCAACCTAGCTGTTGAGCCTCAAGATTGTGCTTTCTTTCATCTTACTTTACCTCATTTTCCTTTGTCAATTGTTATCCCAGACCCAATTGATCAATGAATTTATTTAAAATTACTTTTAGAATGATTAACATGACTAACTTGCTAAGTTTTGTGATTTTTGTCAATGTAATGCATTTTGACCGGAACTAGCTGCAGAATGCAGACATTCCATAGCTAACCGGAAATTCTGTAGCTGTCTTCACGTTCAGGCATGTTCCAGGTGGCCTCTCAAGAAAAACCACATATGGGTATATTCCACGTCATGTCTACATTGTTCATTGCTCACCATGAAGGAAAAACCGAATTCTGGATATGGTTTTGGTACGTGGGAACTCATTTAAGGAAGCAGATTTCTAATAGGACTGTCTTAGTCCAGATGTCCTTTTCCTTTTTACGCTGCCACTTTAAGAGTCCTAGTGTGATTTCGATAAGGAAATAAAATGATCCTCGAATTGTTGCAAGTCTTGATATGTAAATTTGTTATAAAAACACTTGGGAAACCGAGAGATAGGCTAGATTTTTCTCTGGATTTTTCTTAGATTTCATGCTATATTTCTGAAGACGCAGACTACTCTGTTCAAGTTATTTTTCCTTTATTGAAGAAGACAATATTGCTTTGAAAGCGTTGATTTGATTTGGAGTTATATTCCGTCTGGTGGTAGAGGGCCCCTGCCTCCTGCACGGTTTTACTTGCGTAATTTAGATAAGTATCTTAGTTGCTTTTACGTTTTTGAAGTTTGAGTTCATAGTTAATTTCATTAGCCACTATAGTTATAATTGTTCTAAGAACTCTTCCAAAAGAAGAAACTCTTCCAAAAGATCATGATAATGAATGAGAAATGGCTATAGTGTTGTAAGATTTAATTGTAATTTCTTTTGTTCACTATCACAGTTGAACTTAGACTAAGCAAACTCTTCCAAAAAATCCTTATGATGTCTAAGACATGTCTGTGATACTGAATGTTTCATTTGTTTGTTTTCACTAAGTAACATAGCTGTTCTTGCTCTTAAAACGCTCTTCCAAAATATCATAATGATGGGTAGGAGATAGCTATGACATCTTAGTTTTTAATTGTTTTCAGTCTTTATGTTTGCATTTGCACTGAATTGTACAGTCAGGATTTTTCTAAGAAACTCTTCCAAAATACCAATCATGATGGACAAAACAGGTTGTATAATCCCATAGATTAATGCATGATAACTTAGTTAGGATACTCCGGAGTCTACTTGCATTTAACTCATGCTCTGTTATTTTGTTTTGAGTTTGATAATGACTTGTTAGTTCAACACTGTTTTAGACTAGTGACATCTTAAGTTCAGTTTTAGCTTAACTCATTGCATTTTCACTCCACATTTAGTTGTCATCCACTGCATATTAGATTACTTCAGTTGTTAAACTTAACAACACAACCTTCATTATTTACAAAACCTCTTCTTGTTCCAAATCTATAATTGATTCATAGCCATATGAATAGAAGACAATATCATTTCAAGGCCTGAAGTACTTTTGCAACTTCTTTTATCATCTCACAAACAAACATTTCCTCAAAAGACTATTCTAAAAATCTATAACCTTTGAGTGAAGTGTAGTGGTATCAAACTAAGTTGCAGAATAGAGTTAGGAACTAGTCTTAGAGTAGAAGATCCTATGATGTCAACAATATTTTTCTCCAAATATGTTTCTACAAATCTTTAATCATGAATAAAATATTGTCTCATTATAAGCTGATTGTTTAATTGTTTAGATTAGGATAATTTGTATACTTAGCTGACCATTTCTCAAACTCTCCCAAAATACCTTTGATAAAAGAATTGGACAAGTTAAGTTTGTGTTTTGATTCATTTCCTTAAAGTCATTATCAAGCTTGGTATTCTGCTTAGTCATAGTTTAGGTTTGATTTTGTTTTAGTATTTGCCTTTGCATTTGTCACTTGTCATCAACCAATTAGGCTTCACTCTGTTTTTAATCATTAGCTTCTTTCCACTAGCTTTCTAGTCATTTTCCTTGTGAACATAAAACCACCAAAAGACCAAAAACATCATAAATCATCACAAAAGACCAAAAACATCATAAAACACTAAACACAATGCATTAAGAGACAAACACCTAGGCACATACGGTGCACTTCACTTCAGCAGTTTACCAACCCTGGTTGACAATTAAATGAACTCAATTTAGGAGACTAGATTGACCAAACATTTTGGCGCCATTGCCGGGGAAGTGAAAACTAGGTAACCTTTGTTTCTTAGCATCTAAAAACAATTATATGCGTAGGGAGAGAGATTCAAGGGGAAGATTTATAAGCAGCAGAAGCAGAAGTTTGATTTCTAGAATACCACTTGTTTCATCTAGATCCAGAGCTAGTACACCTTCAACTCAAACCCACATTCCATCCTTTACTGATCCTGGACTTCTAGAAGATCTAAGGTCAACTATTCCATTAGAGAAACCTTCCACTTCATCCACTGAACCTGCCATAGAAGAATATTTAAAAACTCCTGTTAGGGACACAAACCTTTCCACTTCCATAGGAGAGTCAACCATGGCAGAAGAAGGAGGAGGAGGAGTCTTTAATGGAGAACACACACTATTTGGAGGTAGAGGTAGAGGTAGAGGAGAAGGAGGTAGAGGTGCAGATGGAGGAAGAGGTAGAAGAGAAATAGGAAGCTCTTTTGGGTTCCCTATAATTGATGAAGAAACCAATACAACCATGAAAAATATTTCACCCTCTGTCCTTCCAAACTTCTATGGACTTAAAACTGAAGATCCTGAAACCTTCTTATTTGAATTTGAAGTTCTGTGTAGAACTTATGACTACTTACAAGATGCTCAAAAATTGAAATTATTCCCTTCAACCTTGAAAGGAGCAGCATTAAAGTGGTTTATGAGTCTGATCAACAGTTCTATTAGGACATGGGAAGACATGAAACAAGCATTTATAGAGAGGTATCTAGATTACTGTATGCCGGTCAATCATAAGGAAGAAGTGTTTAAGATGTTACAAAAAGAAGATGAAAATTTGGAAGATTTGTTGGAGAGATTTCATTACAACATCAAAAGAGAAAAAATGGAAAACCTAGATCAAGACACCTTAAAAGCTCTTTTGTTGAAAACAATTAGGGATGAATGGTTGGATATCCTTAACACGATGGGAAAAGGGGATATATCACAACTCACATTACCTGAAATATCTGAGTTATGTATCAACCTTTCAAGAGGGAAATCTAAAACTGTCAAAGGTCCAAGAGATCCTGCTCTTGCAAGGGCAAGTAAGTCTGCTTCTGGGACAGTAAGTAGATCATAAATAGGACACATGCTTGATGATTTCAAATCTGACATCTTAGGGAGTCTTAGTGAACAAATAGACACCCTTAAGATACAAAACAAGCAAAAAGCTGAATCTGATGCCTTGGCAATATTTTGTCCCAAATGTAGAAAGAAACATGCCTTGAGAGAGTGTCCTTTGGATGTAAAAGTTGTAGAAACTCGTGTCATTTGTTCTGAAAAACATGAGACCAAGAATTGTCCTTCTCTTCCTGGTCTCAAGGCTATCTTTCAGGAGGAAACTCCTATAGATTCCACAGAGTCTCTCAATTTTGTATCTAGAAAACCTTGGCAAGGACCTCAGACACAAGGATTCCATGATCAAATGTATAATCAACCTCCACCTTGGAATTCTTGGCAGCAACCTTGGCCTCAATTTCAAAATCAATCTCCAGCTTGGGCACAAGGATCACAAAGTCCCTATGGAATATACTCCCCATACTATCAGTATCCACCATCCTATCCACCATACCCACATTTTTATCCTCAAAATCCTCAACAAAATTTTCCTCAAAATCTTCAACAAAATTTTCAACAACATCATCAAAACCAACCACATCAAAATCAACCACTTTCATTACCATTCCCTCAAAAATCAAATCAATTTCCTGCTCAACCCATACCAAACCCCAATAATAAAAATCCTCAGAACACATACATGATAGAAGGCCAACAGTTTCCAACTTATTTAATTACTCCTCTAGACCTTAGTGATGTTCAACTTAGGTCTGGAAGAATACTTGAAAAGAGGAAACCTTCTATGATTATACAAGAACAAGATAACTCTGAGGAAGACTCTCTACGGGTGAATAAAAGTCTTGAGGGAGACACATCTTTTCAAGACCCAAACACTGAAAAATCAAAGCAAAAAGATTCAATAATCTCAACTCCTGTATTAGAGAAACCATCCACATCTACTTCTATACCTCCCTTTCCAGAAAGATTACAAATTGATAGAGGTGTAGAAAAACAAATTATGGTGCCTAATTATGATTTCCTAGATGAGTTGAGAAATGTTTGCATTAAAATTCCATTATTACAAGCCATCAAGGAAATTCCAATTTTAGCCAAAACAATAAAGGAGTTTAGCATGAAGAAAACAAGAAAAAGAATAAGAGAAACAAAGAAAATTCAACTGGCAGGAAAAATAGCAGACATTATGATGGGCAAGATTGCTATTCCAAAGTATCTTGACCCAGAAAATCCAGTTGTTAAAATTCACATCAATGGAATTGAAATCCAAAACACACTCATTGATTTAGGAGCAGCAATCAATATCATAAGTAGACAAATCATGTATAAATTGAAACTTCCTAATCTTCTCTTTACACCCAACTATTACAATTAGCAGACAGATCTGTGATCAAACCAGATGGGGTAATAGAAGACATTCCAGTGTCCCTAGATTCTTGGGAGTACCCTGTGGATTTCATGATCCTAACTCCTAAGAATAATCTAGGAGGCCATCCTGTTATATTAGGAAGACCTTGGTTGGCTACAGCTGATGCTTTTATTAGTTGTAGATCCGGTGATATGTATATCTCTTATGGTAGTTCAACTAAGAAATTCACTTTATATCCTCCAGCTAGGACAATTACAGATTTAGATGACACTCAATGGATAGAGGATGAAGAATATTTACAACCTCTCTTCACAATTTCAGAAATTAGTGAAGATAATCAAATTATGAATACTCTAGAAAACTTTGAATCCTCTCCAGAACATAAACATGAATCATTTCAAGAGGGATCCAATATTGAGTTTTTGTCATCAAGGCAGATGTCTCTTCATTCTATGGATAAATTTGGTAGCTCTACAAGTGAGATCTTTCCAGGCAAAACTTTGAACATAAATAAGAACCTAGAGAAATCTCAACAAGAAAAGTTAGTCAAAGTATTACAGAGACACTCTTCTGCATATGCATGGGAATACACTGACATGAAAGGGATAAGCCCTAAGACTTGCACTCATCACATCTATATAGAGGAAAATTGCAAACCAATCAGACAACCTCAAAGACTGATGAATCCAAATCTTAGGGAAATTGTTAAAGAAGAATTGCAAAAATTGTTAAATGTCAATTTCATCTATCCCATTTTAGATAGTCAGTGGGTTTCTCCTTTGGTAATTGTGCCAAAGAAAAATGGTAAATGGAGGGTATATGTTGACTACCGAGAACTAAACAAAGCTACTCTTAAAGACCATTTTCCCTTACCTTTCATAGATCAAGTGTTAGATACATTAGCTGGCAAAAAGTACTTCTCATTCTTATATGGGTTTAGTGGTTACAACCAAATCCAAGTAGCACTTGAAGATCAAGATAAAACCACATTTACCTGTCCTTGGGGTACCTATGCTTACCGAGTATTTCTATTTGGATTATGTAATGCACCTGCAACATTCCAAAGGGCAGTATTAGGAATTTTTTCAGATCTAATACATGATTGTGTAGAGGTATACATGGATGATTTCACAGTTTATGGAAACACTTTTGAAGAAGCTTTAGCAAACTTGGAAAAAGTTTTAAAGAGATGTCAGGAAGCAAATCTTTCACTAAGTCATGAGAAATGTTTCATGATGTTTACTGAAGGTATTGTTTTGGGGCATCACATTTCAGGGGATGGGATTAGAGTTGATGAGTCAAAAGTTGAAGTCATCTCTAACTTATCTATTCCAAGTTGTCAAAAATATGTTAGGAGTTTTCTAGGATTTACAGGATATTATCGGAGGTTTATAGAAAACTTCACCAAGATAGCATCTCCAATCTTCAAATTACTTACCAAATATTGTGAATTCAAATGGAATTCTGATTGCCAGTTAGCCTTTGAAACCCTGAAAACAAAAATTTTTGAAGCACCTATTTTAAGGGGACCTAACTGGAAGTTACCTTTTCATATCTCAACAGATGCCTCTGATACAGCTCTAGGAGCAGTATTGGGACAAAAAGACTTGATTCCTTATGCCATCTACTATACCAGTAAAAATTTGACTCCTGTAGAGTTAAACTATACTGTAACTGAAAAAGAGTTTTTAGCTGTTGTTCATGCCATAAACAAATTCAGACACTATATAACAGGCTATGAAACTTTTTTTCACACTGATCATTCTGCAATTAGATACTTAATGAAAAAATCAATTACTAATGGCAGAGTCATAAGATGGTTATTGCTCTTACAGGAATTCAATATTACCATTCTAGATAGGCTTGGAAAACAAAATACAGTAGCTGATTTCCTATCTAGACTCCAAAATATCAAAGATGACACTCCAGTTGAAGATCAATTTCCTGATGAATATCTTTTTGCAATTTCTACTCAAACTCCATGGTTTGCCGATATTGCTAATTATTTAGTTTCAGGAAAATTTCCTTCAATAATGAATGCAAGGGATAAAAGAAAAATCATTTATGACAGTGCAAAATATTCATGGGTTGCTAATGAGTTGTACAAGACAGGTCCAGATTTGATCATTAGGAGATGTGTTCGTGAAGATGAGATGCCCGAGATTCTCAAAGCATGTCATGATGAACCTTGTGGCAGACACTTTGCTGATAAGAGGACAGCCTATAAGATCCTTAATTTAGGATATTATTGGCCATCCTTGTTTAAAGATGCTAAAGAATATGTCAAAAGGTGTGAAAGTTGCCAAAGGGTAGGGAAACCTTCTCCTTCAGGTGAGATGCCATTACAACCTCAGGTACATATTGAACCTTTTGAAAAATGGGCTTTGGATTTTGTAGGACCTATTAGTCCTCCATCAAGACATAAGAGGTATATATTAGTTTGCACTGATTATGTTACTAAATGGGTAGAAGCCAAGCCATTACTTGTTGCTAATGAAGCATCTGTAGTTACTTTTCTTTTTGAGGATATTTTTACTCGTTTTGGTGTCCCAAGGGAAATTGTTATAGATCAAGGAGCTCAATTTACATCAAGGCTAGTGGATAAAATGATGGAGAGGTACAAAATCAGGCATAGAAAATCTACTCCTTATCATCCACAAGCAAATGGTCAAGTGGAATCTACTAATAAGGTCATTGAAGGAATCCTAACAAAGACTGCTCATTTACATAGAAGAGATTGGGTAGATAGGCTTCCTGAAGCCTTGTGGGCCTATAGAACTACATGGAGAAACACAACAGGCCATACTCCTTATGAGCTTGCTTATGGAAAGCAAGTTTTGTTTCCCATAGAGTTCCAAATTCAAACATTCAAGATGGCAGTTCAGCTAGGACTTGATCTAACGGAGGCACAAAAGCATAGACTGGAGCAAATTAATGAATTGGATGAGATCAGACAAGATGCAGTTCAGAAAACAAGTCTAGTCCAACAGCAAAGGGCCAGATGGCATGACAAGTACATCAAGGAGAAGAAATTTAAAGAGGGTGACTGGGCTCTCTTGTTTGACTCAAAATTCAAGGATTTTCAAGGGAAATTTCAGACACATTGGCTTGGGCCATATGAAATTGTTCGAATTTTTGATAATGGGGCAGTAAAAATCAGAACTATACATGAAGAAGAGGTCACTTTTCTTGTGAATGGTCATAGATTGAAGCTATATCACAAACCACTCTCAAGAGAAGAATTTGTCAAGAAGTTCCAAGAAAGCAATGATGTGAAGTTAATGAAGAAGAGTCTCTCTTCTTCATCAACTTGATTAAATTTTCTGAAGCATTTCTCTTTGAAAAAAATAAAATTAAAAAATAAATAAATAAATAAATAAAGGTATAAACATGAAAACCAATCATTGATTGGCATGTTTATACAGAAAAGATAGGGTGAAAATCAGAGTCTTTCTGACACTCTAACTTTTCCATTTTGTTTTTGCAAGCAGCTGTTACAAAATCATAAGTTCAGATCCATTGTACTTATGATCCATCTCATTTCATTTCATTCCATTCACTTATCCATCCATACTCCATTTCATTCATTCATTCATACTTTACTTCATTCCATATTTCATTCATCTCATTTCATACTTCATCCACCTCATTTCCATGTCAAAATTTAAAGTTTGATGTCTTACTGCAAATGAATAACACATGTCATGGATTGTAGGCCATTTCTTATATTTTTCCACTCCATTTCATAAATTTAATCCATTCCATTTCATCATCCACTTCATACATATCATAACTCATCATCCATCTTCATTCATTCCATATAACATTTCACTTATATCCCAAACCACTCCATTCCATGATTAAAATGCTCTACAGGTACATTCAGCAGCTTAACAGACATTCTGCAGCTGATCAGACTTTCCGCAGCCAGACAGTCATTCCACAACTACATATCCTGAAGACACTAGTCAGCATAAATTTGAATTGCAACAAGATGATCCAGTATATCCATGAATAAGAAGAATCAAGAAGGATTATGAAGACTCTTCCAAAGGAGAAAAAAGAAGACAAAGACCACAAAAAGAAAATGAAAAGCAAAGGTAACAAGTTTTGATTATAATGGCATATCATAAAGTTTAGCATAGTTTTAGTTATGAATCATTCGAAAAAGTTGTTTTTATTATCTTTATTGATCATGACCAATATACCCTCCACAAACTTTGGATAAAAATCTCTCATTTCAAATTCTATACCCGACCATCATTTAAGTGGTTAAAAAGGCTGAAGTGTTTGATTTCCTCATGTCACCCAACCAAATCATTCAATGATGATTTTCTTTTCCATTGTAAAAAATCTCTGCAGTATTTTCACTCATTAATTTGTTTTCTTCACCTCACTTCATTAACTCATTCCATAACTACCTCCATCACTCCATTCCGTAGCCAGCCCTTCATCATTTCATTCTGCAAAACAGAGATATCCTTATCACCGTGAGCAGAGCAAAGGGTATGTCAGTTTGAATATCAAACCACTATCACTGTGAGCAGAGATTAAAGCACTATCACCGTGAGCAGAGATTGAGCATTATCACTGAAAACGCAGAGGTATAGAAATGTGGAATTTGAAGCCATTTGTCACCGAAAGACAGAGGTATAGCAGTGTGAAATTTGAAGCCATTATCACCGAGAGACAGAGATATATCAGTGTGGAATTTGAAGCCATTGTCACTGTCAACCAGAGGCATATCAGTCCGAAGTTTGAAGCCATTGTCACTATTAACCAGAGGTATATTAGTTCGAAGCTTGAAGCCATTGTCACCGAGAACCAGAGGTATATCAATTCGAAGGTGGAAGTTATTGTTTCCGTGGGCAGAAAGAGTATTAATCTGAACATTGAAGAAGAAATTATGGGCCTTATTGTAAGAACCGAACCAATGGGTACAAAATACCTGGAAGGATACCCTCAATGTAAAGAAATGTTGCAACAGGTAGGATGGCTACAATTTCTTGAGAAATTTAATGGCTTCCACAAAGAAGTCACTAAGACATTTGCAAGGTCATTTAGAGGAGCTGAGGTTGAAGTGGGAGATGTTAAATTCACTGTCACTGAGGTTTTCATTGCAGAAGCAACGAGATTGCTTAGAAATGGAGAGAGATGGTTCAAAAACATAGAATTCCATAATGAATCATGGAAGCAAATTCTAAAATCACCAGGTATGGATGTCACTGTGTTTAAGAAGGGAATTCCAAGTTCTGCATTGAAAAATAAATGGAGAAATATATTGCTTATTCTGCAAAAATTTATTACATGTGAAGGTAGATATGGCACATTTTATGTTTACCATATTAGACTGATAATGCATTTTCTGGAGGAAGAGTTAAACCTACCCTATTTCTTGCTTCAAATTTTGAAAAAGATGGCTTCTTGTGTTCAAAGAAGAGTCCAATTCTTAGATACAACTCTATACCATCATGGCTTGGTTAAGATTTTAATTGAACACCATTTAGCCAAAAAAAATGATACTTGGGATAATTTCTTGATAAGAAATCATTTTGAAGAGACAAAAGAGCCCTCACCTGAACAACAGCCTACAAGGAGAAGCGGAAAATGGAGAGATTATAAAATTGAAATTGACAAAACAGTCCAGGAAAGTAGTGAGGAAATAATCTCAGAGAAGTTGACTCAAATTAAGAGACAACTTAAGAAAGAGAAGGTAATCAGAAAATCTGCCACAGAAAAAGGAGAGGGATCTTCCCAGCCAAGAAGAAGCCATAGACTCAAGGGGAAACTAAGGAAAACTCAGATCAAACAAACAGGGGTGATAAATATAGAAGATGAGGAAACATCTATTGAAGAAGATGTTGAAGAGGATTTTAATGAAGGAACCCCTGAAATTGACCCTGCTCAACAAGAAGTTTATGACTATGTTGAAACTTTGGAAAGGAAAGCTTCAGAGAGTAGAGAGAGAACCCTAGTCCTCCATTGTCCGAAATAGATGTGTTAAGAAGGGATAGGTATGAGCTGGAAATACTTAATAGACACATCAAAAATGAGAATGATATTCTGAAGGAACAAGTCAAACTCAAAACCAATATGAACTCAACCTTATCTCTACAAATGGAAAAAGTGGAAAAGGCTAATGAAAAGTTGAAAAAGAGGAACAAGAAGCTAATCAGGGCACTTATCAACTTAAGGTTCAAACTTGTCATCAAAAAACCCAGAATATCTTTAGATTCTAGGCAAAGAAGAAGGAGAGGATTAGATGTTCTTGTAGAAGCCTCTGAGTTTATGGAATAAGTTGCATGAGGACATGCAAGAAGTCAGCAGTGGGGGTATGTTGAGCCTCAAGATTGTGCTTTCTTTCATCTTACTTTACCTCATTTTCCTTTTTCCATTGTTATCCCAAACCCAATTGATCAATGAATTTAGTTAAAATTACTTTTAGAATGATTAACATGACTAACTTGCTAAGTTTTGTGATTTTTGTCATTGTAATGCATTTTGACCGGAACTAGCTGCAGAATGCAGACAATCCGTAGCTAACCATAAATTCTGCAGTTGTCTTCACGTTCAGGCATATTCCAGGTGGCCTCTCAAGAAAAACCACATATGGGTATATTCCACGTCATGTCTACATTGTTCGTTGTTCACCATGAAGGAAAAACCGAATTCTGGATATGGTTTTGGTACGTGGGAACTCATTTAAGGAAGCAGATTTCTAATAGGACTGTCTTAGTCCAGATGTCCTTTTCCTTTTTACGCTGCCACTTTAAGAGTCCTAGTATGATTTCGATAAGGAAAGACAATGATCCTCGAATTGTTGCGAGTCTTGTTATGTAAATTTGTTATAAAAACACTGGGGAAACCGAGAGATAGGCTAGATTTTGCTCTGGATTTTGCTTAGATTTCATGCTATATTTCTGAAGACGCAGACTACTCTGTTCAAGTTATTTTTCCTTTAATGAAGAAGACAGTATTGCTTTGAAAGCGTTTATTTGATTTGGAGTTAGATTCCGTCTGGTGGTAGAGGGCCCCTGCCTCCTGCATGGTTTTACTTGCATAATTTAGATAAGTATCTTAGTTGTTTTTACGTTTTTGAAGTTTGAGTTCATAGTTAATTTCATCAGCCACTATAGTTATACTTGTTCTAAGAACTCTTCCAAAAGATCATGATAATGAATGAGAAATGGCTATAGTGTTGTAGGATTTAATTGTAATTTCTTTTGTTCACTATCACAGTTGAACTTAGACTAAGCAAACTCTTCCAAAAAATCCTTATGATGTCTAAGACATGTCTGTGATACTGAATGTTTCAGTTGTTTGTTTTCACTAAGTAACATAGCTGTTCTTGCTCTTAAAACGCTCTTCCAAAATATCATAATGATGGGTAGGAGATAGCTATGACATCTTAGTTTTTAATTGTTTTCAGTCTTTATGTTTGCATTTGCACTGAATTGTACAGTCAGGATTGTTCTAAGAAACTCTTCCAAAATACCAACCATGATGGATAAAACAGGTTGTATAATCCCATAGATTAATGCATGATAACTTAGTTAGGATACTCCGGAGTCTAATTGCATTTAACTCATGCTCTGTTATTTTGTTTTGAGTTTGATAATGAATTGTTAGTTCAGCACTGTTTTAGACTAGTGACATCTTAAGTTTAGTTTTAGCTTAACTCATTGCATTTTAACTCCACATTTAGTTGTCATCCACTGCATATTAGATTACTTCAGTTGTTAAACTTAACAACACAACCTTCATTATTTACAAAACCTCTTCTTGTTCCAAATCTATAATTGATTCATAACCATATGAACAGAAGACAGTATCATTTCAAGGCCTGAAGTACTTTTGCAACTTCCTTTATCATCTCACAAACAAACTTTTCCTCAAAAGACTATTCTAAAAATCTATAACCTTTGAGTGAAGTGTAGTGGTATCAAACTAAGTTGTAGAATAGGGTTAGGAACTAGTCTTAGAATAGAGATCTTATGATGATACCAATATTTTCCTCCAAATATGTTTCAACAAATATTTAAACATGGATAAAATGTTGCATCATTATGAGCTGGATGTTTGATTGTTTAGTTAGAAGAATTTGTATACTTAGCTGACCATTTCTCAAAACTCTCCCAAAATACCTTTGATGAAAGAATTGAACAAAGTTAAGTTTATGTTTTGATTCATTTCCTTAAAGTCATTATCAAGCTTGGTATTCTGCTTAGTCATAGTTTAGGTTTGATTTTGTTTCATTATTTTCCTTTGCATTTGTCACTTGTCATCAACCAATTAGGCTTCACTCTGTTTTTAATCATTAGCTTCTTTCCACTAGCTTTCTAGTCATTTTCCTTGTGAACATAAAACCACCAAAATACCGAAAACATCATAAAACACTAAACACAACGCATTAAGAGACAAACACCTAGGCACATATAGTGCACTTCACTTCAGCAGTTTACCAACCCTGGTTGACAATTAAATGAACTCAATTTAGGAGACTAGGTTGAGACCAAACACTAGTCAAAGTTCTTTCTTTGCTCCTGCAGTATTGGTACACAAGAAGGATGGATCATGGCACATGTGTCCAGATTATAGGGAGCTCAATAAGCTCACCATTAAAGATAAATTTCCCATTCCTGTGATTGATGAATTATTGGATGAATTACATGGAGCAATTTATTTTACCAAGTTGGATCTTCGTTAAGGATATCATCAAATTAGAATGAAGACTGAAGATATTCCAAAAACAGCATTTCGAACTCATGAGGGTCATTATGAATTTTTGGTCATGCCTTTTGGCCTTACCAATGCACCTTCTACATTTTCAAGGGTTGATGAATTCCATTTTCAAACCCTTCCTTAGAAAATTTGTGCTAGTATTTTTTGATGATATACTAATCTACAGCAGGTCTTGGAAGGATCATGTTCAACATGTTGATAGGGTGCTCAAACTATTGCAGGAGAAACAATTATATGTAAAAACATCCAAATGTTTCTTTGGAGTACAAGAGGTGGAATATCTGGGTCATATTGTATCTCACGAGAGTGTTAAGGTAGACCCTAACAAAATTAAAGCCATTAAGGAATGGAAAGTCCCCACAACCATAAAGTAGTTGCGAGGATTTCTCCGGTTAACAGGGTATTATCGCAAGTTTGTTAAGAATTATGGGAGAATAGCAGCACCTCTAACAAAATTATTGAAGAAAGATGCATTTTCATGGAATCCTGAAACAACTAAGGCCTTTGAACATCTTAAAGAGGAAATGTGCCTAGCACCAGTCTTAGCTACGCCAGACTTCACAAAAACCTTTATTGTGGAATGCGATGCCTTGGGAAATGGAATTGATGTTGTTTTAATGTAGGAAGGAAGACCCATTTATTTTGAAAGTCGTCCAATCAAATGAAAGTATTTATAGAAACCTATTTATGAGAAGGAAATGTTAGCAGCACTGCATGCACTAAATAAATGGAGAACTTACCTAATGGGAAGACACTTCAAGGTAAAAACTGATCATGATAGTCTTAAACACTTTTTGGAACAAAGACTATCTTCAAAAGAGAAGCAAAAATGGGTCACAAAGATGTTGGGTTGTGACTTTGAAATAATCTTCAAAAAAGGGAAGCTTAATGTTGTTGCAGATGCACTCTCAAGAAAGAATGAAGAGATGGAAGCATTGCTTTGTGCCATTTATATTATCCAACCAGATTGGATAACCGAAGCAAGAGATGAATGGAAGAAGGACAAAAAAGTATGGACACTCATTCAAACGTTGCAACAAGATCCTAGTACATCTGATACAGTTATTTGGAAAAATGATTATTTATGGTACAAATATTTCTTATATCTTTGTAAGAATTCCCAACTAAAACAAAATATTCTTTTGGAATTGCACACTTCTCCTTTAGGAGGACACTCGGGATTTTTAAAAACTTACCACAGGGTGAAGAAAGATTTTTTTTGGGATGGCCTTAAATTTGATATTCAAAATTTTGTGGCGGAATGTTTGGTTTGTGAGAAGAATAAAGTTGAGAAAATTAAGACCCGGGGAATTCTACAACCTTTATTCATTCCAAGTCAATGTTGGGAGGAGATTTCAATGGATTTTATCACAGGTTTACCTAAGTCCGAAGGAAAGAGTGTCATCATGGTGGTAGTTGATAGAATTACCAAGTATGCACACTTTTGTGCATTATCTCATCCATTTAAAGCAAGTACAATTGCTACTACATTTATGGACACAATTCAAAAGCTACATGTAAACCCAAGGGTTACTGTGAGCGACAAAGATCCCATTTTTACTGGAAATTTTTGGACGAAGTTATTTTATTGTTTGGGTACTCAATTAGCTCATAAATAATCTTATCATCCTCAATTTGATGGTCAAACTGAGATAGTAAATAAATGTTTAGAAGGACATCTTCATTGTTTTGTATCTGATAAACAAACACAATGGGTCAAGTGGTTACCTCTTGCTGAATGGTGGTATAACACTTCCTTCCATATTGCATCAAAAATGGCCCCATTTATGGCACTTTATGGATATCATCCAACATCCATCACATCATCTTTAAGAGAAAATTTTAAGGTTCAAGAAGTGGAAGATCACATTGAGCATCAACAAGAAGTTCTCCAACTCTTAAAAGATAACCTGAATTTGGCACAAAATCGAATGAAACAATAGGCAGATCAACAACCCAGCAAGAGAAGTTTTGATGTAGGATACTAAGTATTTTTACGGCTACAACCATACAAACAAATGTCCCTCAAGAAAGCTAAGAAGGATAATAAATTATCGCCAAATTACTATGGTCCTTACAAGGTGTTACAAAAAATTGGTACTATGGCATACAAATTGGAGCTTCCTACTTCTTCACGAGTGCATCCAGTTTTCCATGTTTCATGCTTAAAGAAGGTTATAGGTGAAAATATTCCAGTTCAAACAATATTGCTAGAAATTTATGAGGAAGGAAAAATCTTATTGGAACCTGAAGCGGTCATGGAAACAAGAACTCGACAGCTACGGAATCGATCAATTTCAGAGTATCTCATCAAGTGGAAGAACTTACCCACTGAAGATTCTACATGGGAGGATGAGAATTTTATACAAAAGCTCCCAGAGCTACTCAAGCGTTGAGGACAACACTTTTTTGAAGGAGAGGGGCATGTTAGGTCACTATATTACTAGTATAGTCCCTTAATGTTCTTAGTGTAACCCACTTATTGTTATTATTGTACCCTTGTAACCCCCATATTGTTATTATTGTGCCCTTAAATTATTATTGTTAGGTCGGATAGGATTACATTATGGCCCCATGGACTCCTATATATAGAAATGAGGTTTTGTAAATTGTATCATCCAATAATTGTTCATTTATGTAATGTATTGGAGGTTTCCCCCTCGCAGTGGCTTATTTATAAGGCGTTGATATCTCTTTTCGTCTATTTTTGGAGCTGGTTACAGAACATTAAGGTTAAGGTTAAGGTTAAGGTTACAATTAGGTTAAGGTTAATATTAGGTTAAGCTTAGGTTTAAGCATAATGTTAAGAGTTTGGTCAAGGTTAGGGTTAGGTTGAGGTTAATTTTAAGGGTTTGGTCAAGGTTAGTTGACCAAACCCTTAACATAAACCTTAACTTTAACCTTAACCTTCCCCTAACCTTAACGCTAACCTTAACCCTAACCTTAACCTTAACTTTACCCTTAACCTAACCTTAATCTAATCTTAACCTTAACCTAACCTTAACCTTACCCTTAACCTTCACCTTAACCTTAACTTAACCTCACCTTAACCTTAACCTTAAATATATCATAACCCTAACCTTGACCAAATCCTTAACCTTAACCTTATCTTAACCTTAACCTAACCATAACCTTAACCTTAACCTAACTATAACCTTACCCTTAACCTTAACCTTGACCTTAACTATAACCTAACCCTAACCTTGACCAAACCCTTAACATTAAACTTAAAATAACCCTAACCTTGACCAAACCCTTAACATTAACCGTAACCTTAACCTTAACCTTAACCTAATTATAACCTGAATATAACCTTAACCTTGACTTTACCCATAACCTTAACCTAACCTTAACCTTGAATTTACCCTTAACCTTAACCTAACCTTAACCTTGACTTTACCCTTACCGTAAACTTAACCTTGACTTTACCCTTAACCTTGACCTTACCCTAACCTCACTAGTACATTTGGCGGAAATTCTGACACTTTTGACCAAATGTCGGAAATTTCCCCAAATTTTTTCAATCCTTCCTGAAACCGTCGCTATACCGACGTCTAGAGAAAACTGTCACAATACCGACACTTTGACAAAGTGTCACAATTGTGATGTTTTAAGGAAGATGTTGCAATTGTGACACTATGCCCCAAGGAGTTGCTATTGCGACGGCTGATTCCAAATGTCGCAATTGTGACACAATGTCTAAGTGTCGCAATTGCGACGTTTGGAGGCATTCGTCGCAATAGCGACGCTTTTTTTGCGACACAATTTCAAAGTGTCGCAATTGCGACGTTTGGAGGCATCGAAAGAGTGACGCTTGTTTGGAAGTGATGGAAAAGGTGTCGGTATTGCGACACGTTGTCAAGGCGTTGGAATTGCGACGTTATGACGAACCACATTTTGTCCGTCCTAGAACTGTCGCTCTTGCGACGACTATAATAGCAATGCTCCGGCCACCTTTGGTATAATGACATTTATATGCAATAAACGACAGTTATATTCCTTTGCAAAAATGGTCAGCTTACAGAGCATCGCGAGGAGTAGTTCATGGAGGCACCTTTGCGATTGTGCATAATTTGGAGAGAAAATAGTAATAATGAGGGAGGCTCCTTTAAGTGCGTCTTTGATTTGTGAAGGTATGGATTGCCCAGCCTGCAATTATATGATGTCGAGAAAGACTCGCAATCCTCTGGAAATAAGACTGTTGTGAAGATGCCTGGCGAAGAAACAGACATCGGGTTCACGACTGTTGATGAACACATCGTAGTCCGGCGAAGAAGGCACCAAGGAGGGTATTCTCAGTGAATGAGGGATGTTGAAATATTAATTTAAACTACCCTATCCTCTGGACGCTTTCTAAATATATTTGAATGGCTCTGTCAACTAGCCGCTTTCTAAAATTGATGAACAATCAATTTTGGTTTTGAAATCACAGTCCCTGCACATTTAAAAACAGAGTGTTGTATTGTTTTTGAAACAAATCAATTTAATAGTAAACACGAGAGATTTTAATTCAGAAGAACATGGTCCCATAGACCACAGACCAAATCAGCCATCCATGTGGAAGCAGGTGATTCGATCGCGTTATTTTTTGGCCCGTCTACATTGTGGAATTCGGGACCCGAAACATTATAGGGCGGAATTAATTTGATTTTCGCGTCACAGTTTTCCTCCGTACGCAAAGCCAAAAAATGGACCCAAATTTTTATATGGCGTATTCTATGAAGTTTTCGCGTCACAAATTAGGGTGACATCAGCAGCCTATTTTGGAACGCGAATTTGTGATTGAAATCGGGTTTTTTTTTTTGAAGTCCGGACATATGATATAGTTTTATTAATATTTTGTTATAAGTTTTGTTTCACCGCCTGATAGTTATTTAAACCATTGGCTCATATATAACATATGCACAAATATTTCACTTTGGGCATTTGTAATGTGGGCCCCGAATACTTTAAATAGGTACATATACATTAGACAGTTTAAAAGTTTTGAGGATTGCACCCTCGGTGCAATTGTTTGTTTATAAGATTATATGATACATGTGAGATAAAGGTTTATTATTTATCATATATAAATAAATTTTATCAATATTTTACATTTACACTTTTATGAGGTGATGTTATAAGTAAATTCATAAATATCTCTTTTTAATCCTCATTTTACTCCATGAATATGTTTGGAAATGAAATTTCAATAGATTAATTTTCTCCTAACCTATGTATCATCAATATTGTACATTTACATTCTTAATGATGAGGTGATTTTATAGGTAAATCCATGAATATCTCCTTTTAATCTTCATTTTACTCCATGAATATGTTTGGAAATGAAGTTTCAATAGATTAATTTTCTTGCTATTATATGTTTTACGAAGATATGGTAACGAATTCTCTCTTATTCTTATTAGAAATAATTATATATAATTTTTTTTCTTTTCAAAATAGATTAAAAAAATTATATGAGAAAAATTATTAATTCATCAATATGTGTGTGTGTGTGTTGTAAGGAATAATTTCATAGTTCAACTTAATGGCTCATTATATAATCATGTGATCATCACTAATGATATATCTTAAAAAGAAACTGAAAAGCCATGTGTACAAAATCGATGTATACTCTAGAGAGTGGTTCTCATATCACTATCTAAATTTTTGTATGCTACTTCAACAAAATTATAAGATAAACTGTAATACACATCATATATGCACCATAACAATTGGTGCAGGGTAAAACCCACCTGCCACACCTTTGTACTCGATCCAATTTTCTTTGTCAACTCTTCTAGCTGTGGGAGTTTCCTCCAAGGATCATAATACCCCCAAGGCCTGTTATCACCCTAGTAATTCTTAGGTTGTGTGATAGGGATTTTTGTAGTTAAGAACACCGGGGGTAACCAAGAACCGCTTTGGGAATTCAAGATCTAGCCTTCTTGAACTCCAGAGAGGGATATCTCTGTATGATTTAGCTTTGTTTTAGTAACATATATTAGGCTAGCTATGATTGTGTATTTGGGTTTGATTTTAAAATATTGGTGGGAATAAAGAGATTTCAAGGTAAACCAGAAGGATCTACCAGAAGATTGGGCAATGGAGTCAACTCTCTAGGCAAGAAAAACTAAGAAATAAGGCTCAAAGATGAAAATGTGCTAAGGGAAAGATAGGTGACCTTATAAGGCTATGTATAGGCTTGATTTGATGGAGTGGATGGAATCTGAGCAAAAGGGCACTTAAGAATCCTTAAGCTACAGATAAGAAGATTGAATAAGGGGATCTAACTGGGAACCGTAGAATTGCCCATAAGGTTTTACAAACAGGATATTACTGGCCTACCATCTTTAAGGATGCAAAAAAATTCGTGCAGGCCTGTGATAGCTACCAAAGGGCAGGACCCCTGGGCAGTATGATGAAATGCCTTTCAACCCTCAACTAGTGATTGAACCATTTGAACGCTCGGCACTTGATTTTTTTGGACCTATTAGTCCTCCCTCAAACCAAAAAACATATATCCTAGTTGCAACCGAATATGTCACTAAGTGGGTCGAAGCAGAGGCACTTTCAATAGCTATAGAGGACTCTGTAGTACAGTTTCTTTTCCAAATATTTGTGCGCTATGGTCTCCCAAGGGACATAATCACAGATGGAGGACCATAATTTGTAGGTAATAAATTAGCTAAAACATTGCAAAACTACCACATTCAGCACAAGATTACAACTCCATATCACCCACAGGCCAATGGCCAAGTAGAGAGCACGAACAAACTAGAAAACATTAAAATGCCAACAAGTTTCGAAACAGGGAGCTTATTATCACTAATCCTGTTTAATTTTTCCTTAGTTGATCATTATAGACTAGAAAAACATAATATGAATGAATGTAAAATTTAAAGAAATACACTGAAAACAAGGAAAGAAATGAGACTTATCTTGTCACCATGAGAATCCTTAGCTATGATGTCTCTGATCTCTTTCCAGTCTGCTGCTTTCACTAATTGACTCACCAACTTCAATATAACTAGCAAATAAGACTATAGTTGTCTTGAGAAATTTTATTCACACTGAATACTTCGAATTGTGAAGTATTTATACAAAAAAATGTTTACAAAATATCTCAGGAATTGAGATAATGTTTTAATAAAAAATAGGAAAGAAAACTTAAAAAGAGGGACAACTGCAAAACAGTTTGCAAGCTGTTACCTTTTTACAAGCAAAAATAGAACTGATTATTCTAATTTGAAATGATTGTTGTTGTGCACTTTAACCCTGTATTTTTACCATTTGAGGTAACAGTAAAAAATTATTTTCCAAGTGAATTTCCTGTTTTTTATCCATTAAATTCATAGCAGATTTGTGAATTCTTGCCACTTTTCTGTAGAGGGGATCTTCATAGTCTTCAATTTTCTGTAACTTTCATCTGCCTCTGTATACTTGGAAAAGTTAGGCTTGATAGTGAACATATGCCTGATCTCATTATCTAAAAAGAACAGATTTTCAAAATACTGAAGAAGAATTTTGCCTGTTGGTGATCCTTGAGGCAGTGGTTGCCTGGCTTGCTCTTTTGCATGATTTCTAATTTTTAGATCATAATATTTCTGAGGCATTAAATTTTCATTCAATGCGTGAATATCAGGAAAACCCGCTTCAGAAAATGTTTTTTATTTGGCTAAAAATCTTGAGATGGATACATTAATGTCTTTACACCATTCCTCTAGATTACTCATTATGTTTCTTTTGTTCAGGACCTTTTTGATTTGAAGAATGGTTTATGTTCTATCAAAAATTTTCAATTCTTCCAACTCTTCCCTGGTTTTACTGTTTAAAAAAGCTATGAGTTTGATTGCTTGGGCCGGTTTATTATCAATTTACCTCTTAGTCTTGTCAATCTCTGCACTAGAAACTTGAATTAACTCCCTCTGTTCATAAATTATTTGAATTTAAGGCCATTGAGAATGAATGCCTTCAATAATTTTGGTCCATAAATGATTTTTTATATAGGCCACTTGATCTATAAGATTTACTTGTGCTTGCAGAATCTTTACCTGTTCTTGTAGTCGATCGGCCCTTTGCTCATGTCCTTTAGAAGTAATCAAGGCATCATTTTTGGAATTTTCTAAATTATTAATAATGCCTTTCAAACTAACAATCTCTTTATCTTGGTGTTGTAGTGTGCTCCTCTGTGAGGATGAAGAAGAAGAGGCAGACATTAGAGAAGTAATTGGCACTGCAGTTGCCAGTACTCCTTTCGGTGCCAAGTGTTCTGCCAAAGTAGATGGTATAGCAGTGTTTACAGTGGGGATCACTGTAGGAATGACCATTGGTTGTGATTTTCTTAGTTCTTCATTCTCTTTCATTAGAGCTTCTATTTGAATTTCCATTGTTTTTATCTGATTTGTCATTTGATGTACAAGATTCTTTAAATAATCATTCTCTGTTTTTTGCTGCAGAATTTATTTTGCTTGAGAGTTTTCACTCTAAGGCAACTTCAAATGTTTTCTAAGAGCAGCTATATCCTCATTTTTTTGTTTAATCAATACTTTTTCCCCTTCAATGTTGGCTGGGTCACCCCCTGCTTCAATCACTATATCTTCTACTGCTTTTATTCTTAAATTATTAGCATACAGTGAGGCTTTGTCTAACTTCATTTGATTTTGGAGGTTGAGCACTGTTTTCTCAAGCCTAATTGATTTCATAGTTTTACTGACAATTTTGGAATATAGAATTTCAATATTGCTCCTATGAAATTCAATTTGATCTAATTCATGAATGGCATCTGCATCCACTTCAAAATCTGTTTTGGAATAATCGGCCACTGATTTTGGCTCAGCCACTATAGGCTTCAAGAATTACATTACCAATTTATTGGATGAATAATCAAATGCTGAAAGAAGCCTATCTTTGTTTCCAGGCTTTTCCTTAAGAAATATAGAATGAGCTTGATTCTTGATCTCTTCATTCTTCTCTTTAATCTTTCTGAATCTGATCTGAATCTCTGACTCTGTATTTTCAGTTTCCTAAGAAGGAGGCAAATCGACAGTAGCCTGGTTTTCCTTCATGACTGTATCTTTTTGTTGTGTTCCAATTTTTACATTTTGAAGCTCTTTTAGTGTTTGAGTGACTATTATTTTTGCTTCATCATCTATATCAATATTTACAGCCTTATCCTTTTCTTCTTATGTTGACTTGCTTCTTTTACTATAAGGAGTTCTAAATTTTATGTCCTCAATAGTCTCAGCTATGAAACTATCTCCTTCTCTATCTCTTTTATGTACATTATCAGTATCTTTTCTTGTAGAAGCCACCTATGTCTGTTCAATATATTTGCCTTTGCCACTGTCTACCTGTATTACCTGTACTGCCTGTGAATCATCATCAGATAGGGTGTTTTTCTCCCATTCAATTTTATTTACATATCTTTCAATATGGGGCTTAGGATCATGCAAGTAAACATGCAACTTACATTTTACCCTAGTTGCACTCAAAATACCTTGTGGGTCATACTTCCATGTAAAACTACATGGGAACTTATACTCTTTAAGTTTGACATTTATCTCATTAGTAGCTTCTCTGTTATCACAATGAATGGCCCAATTTTATTTTTCAGCTTAAATTGGGTCCTTTTCTTGGAAGCTATGAACTTGATTTCATCTACATTCAACAGTTGTCTCAGATATTCTAAAGAAAATATTCTTGTTGTAAGAAATTTGGGTAACTTATATGGGGCCAGGGATGAGCCATACACTCTGATTTCTGTATGATTTTTATATAAATACCAATCTCCAGTTTTGTAGCCCTCTGATAACTGCAGAATTATTCTTGTCTCATCATTGATCCTAGGGATCTCCTCTTTTTCCAAGAGATACATAGCAAGGGCTATAAATGAGTCATTGAAATCTGTAAAAATATACTTTCTATTCCATTTCCTTACAATAGATGACCAAAATACTACTGATAGAACTTTTCCTTCTGCATCCACTTTCTGACATTCAATTGGAAACTTGTCTATTTGATAATATAGGAAGAGGTGGAGTAGATAAGAGGTGTATCTGAAAAATCCTTCTTCTGATAATCTGGATAACTGATAATGCATAATTTCAACAATAAATCTAGCAAAATTGAACTAAATGGATGGTGATTGACCAGGGCTTAGAGTTAACAGAAAACCTATGATAGCCACATCAGTGAATTCATCACTGGTGTATCCTAGTATGAAGCAGAGCATTGAGACAATCTGTCTAGTTTCATCTGGGAAATCAATGGTGTAGAAAGGAGGATTTAACTTAGGAATATCAACTTTATTTGGAAAAAAATTCTTGTATATTTTGAATCTAGTATTGAAATCCAATTCAAGATATAGTTGGGTTAAATCTTCTATTGATAGGGAAGCAGAATTGGGGTCATGATTCATTTGCAGCATGGAATTTATCGACTCTTCGGTGATGTAAAACAGGATGTCTTTTTCTTTTTTTACAATACATCTTTTTTCTGGCATATAATAGGCTTGGCATAATCTGATAAAGTCAGGAACAGAATGAGTGAGAGGGACAATATATCTAGGCAAATTGGATTCCGAAATTGGAATATCTTTGTCAGCCTTTTCCACTGATTTGCCATAGCACCAATTATAGACATCAAGCAGGTTAAATTCTACATTAGGGTCTAGTATTCTATAGTCCAGATCAACTAAAGGGTTTTTCTCTAGAGAAATGAATGGAGGCTGGACTGGTCTGACCACATCTGTAGAATCAGCCGTGAGTGTAGGAGCTGGTTTGTCGATTTTGAAGGACAGAGGCTGAGGAATATTTGCAGAAGACTTATTTTGAGATTTTGGCCCTCCAGTCTTGGGGGTTACCTATTTCTTGGTCATTTTTAATATGAACGAAGAAATTTTAAATGGTTTTCTAAGTTCCTTTACGAGAAAAAGGGGTTTCTTGGCGAATTTATACTGAAAATGGGGTTTCTGAGCAAGGTTTTTAGGAAATTCAAGGAATTTAAAGCTCAGAACGTGTATTTAAAATCGATTTTAACAGCAAAATGGACCAGGGTATGGAAAAAACTGCGAGAAAGGGAAATTAGGGATTCCAGGGAAATTTTGACAGAGTTTCCCCTGAAAAATGGACACTTTTTTGCAGTAACTTTGGTAATTATTTTAAATTGACAGGAATTTTGAAATCTCAGAGGGAAAGTTTGAAGAAAAGTACCTGGAGAACCAGCGAAATTCGGTTGAAGACATTGCAGAGGTTCTCAGTCTTCAATTTTTTGAAAATGGCTTCGCAGAGGATAATGTAGTACTTTGTAATATAAATTCAGGGCAATGGGCATCGAAAAATGGTACTGGTAGGTTGAAAATGGCTCTGTAAAATTTCTCAGGGTTCAAATGGTGTGATTTTGAGAAAAAACGGTTCTGCAATGTTTTTACAGGTTTAAAGCGAAACGGTGAAAATTTGAATGAAAAATATAATTTTAATGTATTAAACGATGGTATAACCATAGTTAAATGACATTAAACTCGGGTTAAACGGGTGAGGTTTATGGAATACCACCAGTGGTATTCGCGAGGATAAATGGTGGTAAGCGGAAACTAGCTTTTCGAACGCGATACAACGTGGTGGCGACACATAAGCACGGGTGGTTTGGAAAAAACCACCCATTTCGCGCGGCTTTGCCAAAACATCAAATGATTACTTTATGAGCGCAAAAATGTATTAGCGTCGTCGGATCTGGATTCAACGAGCGAACGGCCACGATCAAAAGGAAAGGTGCAGGGAAAAGGTAAGTTATCAGGTTCACTTTCGGCCACTGATCTTGGGAAACCGTCGCTATACCGAGAAAAGTGTCGCAATACCGACACTTAGACAAAGTGTTGCAATTGCGACATTTGGAGGAAGACGTCGCAATTGTGACACTATGCCCCAAAGCGTCGTTATTGATGCCTCCAAACGTCATTATTATATGTTTTATGAAGATATGGTAAGGAACTCTCTCTTGTTCTTCTTAGAAATAATTATATATAATTTTTTTATTTTTTTTCAAAATAGATTAAAAAAATTATATGAGAAAAATTATTAATTCATCAATATGTGTGTGTTTTGTGAGGAATAATTTCATAGTTCAACTTAATGGTTCATTACATAATCATGTGAGAATCATCAATGATATATCTTAAAAAGAAACTGAAAAGCATGTGTACAAAATCGATGTATACTCTAGAGGGTGGTTCTCATATCACTATGTAAATTGTTGTATGCTACTTCAACAAAATTATAAGATAAACTGTAATACACATCATACATGCACCATAACAATTTCCATACAACTAATTTGTTTTAGGATACATGTGGCATTCTAGGGGTAAATTCTATATGATGTGTATATCAATCTATTAGGTGTTGGTAAGTTGTTAGTATGTAAGAAATTATAAGGAATATCCATACATCATGATCTTGTAATGTGATTATAATTTGTGTCTATAATTTCCATAAAATGTATAAATGATTTGTTTAAAAAAAATCAACACAATCAACCCTAAACAATTCTCATGATGTGGAATGTCATTGGCGAAACCAAAATGATGGTCACATGTCCCATTTCTATGGTATGGTGATCATATATATGTTGTAGCGACACTTGATGAGTAATTAAATAATTCTCAGAGTGTGACTCATTGTGCCATATTTTTTTAAAGCATGATTTGTTTTCCTAGTTTTTACTAATTTGTTAACATATTTTATTCATTTGGAAAGCTAATTAATGATGCTTTAAGTAATTAGGACCTAATGAGAGATCATCTTCACAACTTCATTGAAATATATTTGGTAATTGTAGTCACTATATGGACCGCACATGCATGCTACTTAAGAAAAATTGAAATATAAACTATATTACACATCTTATATCTTCCATAACAATTGTCATACAACTTATTTACTTCTAGATACATATGAAATACTTCAGGTAAATGCCATATTATGTGTATACCAATATAGTATGTGTTGGTAAGTTATGAGGATCTAAGAAATGATAGGGTATCCACACATTAGTAGTGCCCTGGTGAATTTTTTTCATAATTTTCTATTTGTTGTAATTTTGTTGCCTGGATTTGTTATAGATTTCAAATAATATATACAATTATCTACCAATTTTTCTTTATAAAGAAGAAGTACAATAAGTAGTCACCTAAAAGTGAGCCATGTGAAAATATTGGTAACATGATTAACCTGGTAAGCTGTAAATGAAAAGTGAATAACCTCCACTCAACAACAAGTGGCAGGCATGGTTGGAATTTGGATTTCTCTTTACCCGTCACACAAATTTTTTTGACATTTTGGTCATTATTTTTCTATTCAATAAATGTTACATTTAAAATTTTTCACTTCATTATTGATGTTCTCGTAATAAATTAACCCTTCACCAATAAAAGTTTGATTAAAAAAATTGAACGCACTTTCATTTTCTTTGGATTTTGGAGTGTGATATATTTGTGTCATGGAATTTTAATACCTAAAGTTTCAATATAAATAACTGATTCTTGTCAAACTAATATTTCCTCAATATATCCTATGATCTACTAGAAATTACTTCAAAAATCAAGTAACCTTCCAATATAAACAAAAAAACATGAACGAGCTTTCCCTAAATTGCAATAAATTTATGTTTATTATTAATATTGCATAATCAGACTAAGAAAAAATCCTCAGTGCATTTTTTTATTGTTGTTGTGATTAAAAAAATGAGCCAAAGAATGCTAAGGCACTTAGAGAAATCAATCTATGTATTATTTCTCACAAAATCATGTTGAATAGTGGAGACTAAGCGCTAGATTTTTTTCTTTCCTCAATCTCTCTATTAATTATGGCTATGTAGTTATAAGAATAGCAAGCCAAAGAAATCTCAGGCTTCTAGAGAAATTAGTCTTTGTGTGCAGAAATTAATGATTATTGTTGACTAAATGTTATACCATTTGAAATTGCTGAGCAAAATTAATCAAGCCATGATGTACCATTTTTTAGTATCTATTTTCTCATGTATGAAAGTTGATGTACCATTGAAATTTTAATAATTCTATTGAAAGTTTAATAACTATAATAACTATATATATATATGTGTGTGTGTGTGTGTGTGTGTGTGTGTGTGTGTGTGTGTGTATTTTTGAATTTAATGAGTAATAATAGTTAAATTAAAATTCTTAAAAGACAAAATAAAAGCCTAATAATCACGAACTATTATGATAATTTAAAAATATAGAACTCGGGCTGAACATAGTTACAAAGATACCAAGAAAAGAAGAGTGCATGTGCATGATAACCTCTTTCTTGACAACCTATGAATGCCATTCTCAATGAAGACTCAAGACTCAACTGGATTGGATTGTGTATCAAAACAGTAGGAATGAGTCAAAGTTCAATGAATGAATAACTTGATTGAGAAAATTTATAGGGAAAGGTAACTTGACTATGAATCTACTAAACCTCACTTCGATGATTAAAAAAACACCCCCACCTTCTCAGTGGTCCCATCATGGTCCACATATTGAAAAACAACCAAAAAATATTATTTTTTATATATTTTTGCATGGCCATTGGATAATGATTTACTATGGTTTTCCTAAATTCCAATGGATGATTATTCAAAAATATTGAGAATTAGTAATTTAGTCTCAAGGCATAGCCAAGAGTCTTACTCGATAATTATAGATTACCTCTCCCTTGGATGATTGTACATTTTTCATCTACTTTTTCACGTGAGTTTCAGTTGATGCTAGATCTTTGCCTTCTATTTCTTTAGTGAAGCTAAGAGTTAACTTTGATCTTACATTAATAACTATACTTGCATGAATATCCATGCTTTTATACTTCCTCACTGTGGTCAATGTTGATGTATGGCCTTGGCCCATTGATCTTACAATTAACTCACTATTAATATTCAATTTTCTCCATTTCGGCCCAATAAAATAAGGAAAACATAAAATGAAGTCTTGATTTTTCTTTCCAGTGCTCCTACATAATACAAATACTCTTAAAAACCAATTAATATATAAATTGTCATCATTCATGCTAAAATTAGTTTGAATGAACTTGGTCAAATGTGACCCTTCTACAGCAGCTCTTGAATCTGCCTCTTGATTTCATCATTCTCCAGAACAGAGCACTGATAGATCGTTCCGTTGGGTAGCGGCACACCTGGGGTCAGATCAATCGGGTGCTTGACCTGACAGTGTAGAGGAACCCCTGTGGGTGAGGTGAAAATGTACCCGTACTCCTCCACAACCTTTTCCATTTGTTTTTGTCGTGAAGAGGAGCCTTGTCTGGAGGTCGTGGCCACAGTCTTCTTCTTGTCCTGGGGGCAGATCATCAGGAAAAAAAAAATTCCTGGTTTGGGAAATGAGCTTACTGCATTTTTTTGCAGTAACCAAAGAGATAGTGGCAGGTCAACTTATTTCCCAAAGTAGCAATAATAGCACGAGGCCGAGACTCATACACCGCATGACGCTTCCACAAGTATGGTTTTCCTAATAATACATCAAAAACATCAATAGGAGCAACGTCGCATAATACCTCATCCGTGAAGGGATTGATGCTATAGTGAAGGCAGCACTACTGGCTAACGCGGAGATCTCGTCCTTGGTGAAGCCACCTGATGGTGTATGGATGTGGGTGAGCTATGGTTGGCAAGCTGAACTGCTTCACGGCATCTGCCGAAATGAGGTTCTTTTGGCTCCCATTGTCGAAAATGAACTATACCGGGGAGCCCTTTACCCACATCTAGGAGTGGATCCAAGAGACGTTCCTCCTCCTTTGGATCTTCTGGTTCCTCCTTCTGGATCTTTTTAGTGGGAATAGTGGCATTGGGCTCCGCATCAATAATCTGTTTCCCTTTTTCATTCCCCTTGTCAGTTTTTTATTCAGAGTCAGAGCATGCATCTGACTCAAAAGCCCGCATCTCGGCCACTAGCGACTGCTTGGCCCGACACTCACTTGTGTTGTGAGTGGAGCTCTTATGGAACTCACACCACTTTCCCGTGTCCCTCTTTGGCATTGCGGTGTTGTTCTTTGCTTGTGGCTTCGACAGGTTGTCTTGAGTCACCATGCCTTGGCTCTGTCCTTTGTTCTGTGGTTTGGGAGCACCTTTCCCTTGCTTTTGATTTGCAGATCCAAAGTCTCGCTTCTTCTGTTTCAATTTCTGCTCAATCTTGGAAGCATATTGGTATGCCATAGCAAGCGAGGAGATGTCGAGGAACTCCATTTCCTCCTGAATGTATCTGTGCAGACAACTGTGATACTTTAGCACCAGATGTTTCTCTAAATCTTTGATACCCAACTTGGTGCGTAGGGTATGGAACAGATTCGTCAGCTCATGCACATCTTGATCCCTTTGTTGCCGTAGTGTGGTCCATTGTATGTACTTGTCCTCATAGCTCCCCACGGGATAGTATTGTTCCTTGACGGCGTCTTGAAAATAATTCCAAGTGGGTATGGCCGAGAATAGAGAGGCTTTTGTTTCTTCCTTTTTCTCATAGTGGGTTTCCCACCAGTCCTTGACATGGGGGGCAACTTTAAGGAGTGCGAAAATAATCTTCTCCCTATTGAAAAAGTCATGAACCGAGAAATATCCTTCTAATAGATTCAACCATCTATCTATGGCATCTGCATCTATTTGACCCTCAAATATGGGAATGTCAAAATTTAATTGTACCTTAAAAGGAGTCGCACCTCCAGAGTGGTTGTTGGATGCAGATGCACCACCGGTGGGTAGACATTGAAGGATGTGGGCAAAGTTATCCATCATCGCATTCCTTTGTTTTTAGAGGGCCTCCTAGAGCAATATTTTGATAGGACATCCTGCTCCCTCATCTTTCTTTTCATCCCTCATAGGCGTCTGTCGGGGTTTGCGAGGCTGATCTTGCAAAGGTTCCACCAGATCGAGCCCTAACTCCTTATACCCCGACCTCGTTGGGGACATGCAAAGAAGGACCGAGAAAGAGCAGACTGCTATGATACCACTGATCCATATTTATGCAGGAATGCAATAGAATAAACACATAACCATAAATACAGAGATGCAGCGGAAATAACACTTCATTTTATTAATATCAAAGAACTGAAATTTTCTTACAGATAGAATGGAAATAAAACTAGCTAGGGCACTGGTAGCTATCTCTGAGGAGAGATGTGGCGGATACATGCCTATGAACTAAGTTACAATGAGGCTCGAGGGACTATTTATTATTGAGAAACAATGGAGAACCCTAAACATCCAAAGACCTAACCCTGGGAGATGAAGCGCCAAAACTATGGGCCCTGTTTGGGTAAATTGGTGTTTCAATTTCCCAGGGACGTAACTTTGGCATACTATCTCCGTTTGATGCACATGATACATCATTAGAAAGATCTATCCGAGGACTACAAATTCCACCATGAATATCATTCTGGAATGGAATGATATAGAATTATATCTGAAATGATATTCGCTGGAGGCGCGATGCCCAAAAAACGTCATTTAGGGCCTCAAAACAGCTCTGGAAGTTCAGGACCCAAAAAAATGCTAAAAATAGTAAGTTGTGATGAAACTGAAAAACTGAAAGAGACAATGGTGGGGCCCCAAGTGGAATATGCGGGTGGCCACCAGGATCCACCTGGATCATTGAGTGAGCCAAAAAAGTAACTTTCCTTACTTTTTGAGTACAGCCTTGCAATTGCGAAGAGGACTAGTGTTGCAAAATTATTAGTAAGTGGAATTTAAAGGGCGTAAGAACATTTTTGAAAAAAATTCAAACGTCAAAATTAAGTCTTCTATCCTTCCTAGCACCTCATGGAAAACGAGAATCCACAAATTCTAGTCATAAAATATGTGCAAAATGCCTTATGACGGGAAAAATGGAGGACTGGTCCTATGCTGCTACATGAGTTAGGGTTTCATGTGGCAACAGGGAACCTTGTATAGTTTTTCAAGGATAGGAAAGGAGAATATTGTCAGTTAATCATCACATGAAACTTCATCACCATTTGAAAATTGTATCCTAATTTGAAACAATAAGACTACCCAACTATTTCATTATTTAATTTTGATTGTGTAATACAAAAACATATCCTAGATAACTTAAATAATGTAAGCACTTTTGCAAAAATTTAGTGGAGATAACCTTCAATTACATTTATTTTGAAGTTCCACTTGCATTTTAAGCGATTTTAATTAGTCTTTCATGGCCATTCTAGTAAAAATTTCAACCTCTTGTAGAAATTTGTTTGTCACTTGTATTAGAAATGCAAAAATCAAATGTAAATAAAAATGATTTGAAATGCTAAATATCAAATGCGCGCTACATAAAAATGATTTTTTTAAAAAACTACATTAACGTCTGATATCACGCACGCATTCTCCCTCATCTCTTGTAGAACAACATTCGTCCTCAGCACTCGCCCTTAGCTCTTGCAGAACAACATTCACCCTCAGTTCTTGCAAAATGGTAAGTTCTTAATGCAGGCCCTTCCTCCTATAGTAGGGTTGACCCTATTTAGGTTTTTTTGGAGCCTCTGAGAATACAAAGGTTGTGATTTATTACGGGTCACTACCTATATTTTTGGAACTTCTTACCTTTGGGAATGATAATGTTCGAGAACAGGTAGCACGTTCATTTTGGAGGCATAAAATTATTCTTCCCAACTATCTTTATACGTCTGTAATTTTGGAATTTGATTTAAAAAAATACTACCCAACTTTGAGTTCAACTGGTGTTCGTGTAAGGATGTTTGGGCTTTGGGAAATATTGTTGGAGACTCTGCAACATTTAGGGATCTTTCCCTCAATCATGGAGCTCCGAGGTAGGTGCTTGCCCAGTTGAATGATACTGCTAGAATTTCAATGATAAGAAATGCTACATGGGTTCTGTCAAATTTTTTCCTTGGTAAACCCCAACCACTATTCAAACAGGTAAGCAGAATACATTTTCTGCCTCTTCTTCTTAGTTCGCAGATACAGTGGATTTTTTTTATAGATCTTGGTGCTTGGTAGATTTGGACGTAATATGGACCTAGGCGCTTGTTCATTACAATGACTTTGTCATCAGGTTTTAGAAAATGCTCAGAAATTTGGGTTTCACAAGGGGATTATCCTTGCTTGCAATTATCGATTATCAATCACATTCAAAAAAAGTCTTTCGTAGCATTGCTAAGCTCTTTGTAGGTGAATTTTCGAGGCAATTTCACAATATCTGAACTAAATTTGTCTGTCCTTTTCAATACTCTGCACTTGTAACAGAACCAAACAAACAATCTAGTGGCCAATGCAACAACAACAACACCTCCTATTGCAATGCCTGCAATTCACCCTCTCTGCATGCATGAATGACTATGGCACCCTCTTTTGTGAATAGGTACTGGAGCTGAAGGTACTGGTTTCCATTAGGATCGTGGAATTCAACATCCAAAATAGTATCAAATTCCACTGCAATAGTATTCCCCAGCGAGGGCAACAGTTCATTAAGACCTATTGGACTCATCACCCCCAAATAGCCTCTAGGGCTACCCAGAGTGTGATCATATGGAGCAATAAAAAATGCTCATCCATCCCCAATTGAAACAAGAACAGGACCCACATTGGTTACAGAAAAGGAGAAAGACGTTTTGAAAGAAGAAGAAACTTTTGTATTAGGGTCCAGAAATCTAACTGGTCTATTGTACAATGCCCTACCTACACTTCAAATTGTTACTCCCAAATCCATGCTAAGGCTCACTGTGCCATTCTTTAGATGAGCATCTAAACCTGAAGTTTGATTCCAAAAAACCCAAGTCCCCTGTTCTATGCCCAAGACCTCCGTTACAACGAGTTGAGTTATGAGCGAAATGATTCACAATAGGAAGCAAAAGAAACATCGCAAAATTGCTCTGCTTTAGACTAATAATTTTTTGTGCGAAAATTCAACTGTGGACAGTAAAAACATAATATCAAACACAACCAATCCACAATGGAATTTGAACATGAGGATTTATAACCACAAAAAACCCTCTCCAGGTTAAAAGAATTCCAGAGTGGCTTTAAGATTCTACTAATGAGCGCTTACAAAACCATAGCAATTACTGTCAAAATGAAATCTGCTGGAAGCAAAGCCCTTGTATAGTTTCTACATTTCCACAGTGGAAGCAAGAATCTTGCTATCTCTCATGATCTGGTTCTGTGGTCAAATCCTTTTCTATGGCTGTCTTGTTCTGCTAAACATGGATCTATCTTAGCTTTGGCTCTGGTTCTCATTTAGGATCGTGGCTATCTTCTCTTGATGTGGATTTAACTATACAAACTTGTTCAATAGAAAAATGTTGACTCTACTATATATAGGAGCTTCAATGGGTGCTCTCAAACACTTTTTTGGGCAGCTTTGTTTTGTCTCTGATTCAAGGAAGAACTATGTTGGCCTTGGTTTTTTAGTCCTTGGAACTTAGTTCTCTCATATTTTCCATCCTATCCCCAGTTTGCTACTGAGAAAGACATAACTTCACGATATCAAAATTGACTATTTTTGGCCATTTATCCTTAGTAATGGTAAAAATTTAATTTGGTGCATTCATACAATATCTAAAGAGCACTCTCAAGCTGTTATTCAGTATTTTAGCATAACTACTACATTTAACTGCCATGCTCTAATATTTATATCAACCATAAGCATTCTTAAGGTAGTTCCATGTTTGTGAAGCAGAAGGAATGCTTCTGACAGCTTCTTATCATAGTGGTACAATTATGTTCGCAGTTTATCTTTTATAAACCTCCAATTTTCCAAACATAGTAGAGACTACAGTTTTCATCTCAAATTTTGGACAAATATGTTTAGTATTCTATAGAAAATGCATTAAGAATAAAAAAATCCCACAATTTGTAAAAAGCCCACAATTTTGTAAAAAGCTCACAATTTGTAAAAATCCCACAATTTTGTAAAATGCCCACATTTTATTAAAAATATAAACAATTTGTAAAAATCCCACAATTTTGTAAAAAACCCACAAATTGTAAAAAGCCCACAAATTGTAAAAAACCCACAATTTTGTAAAAAGCCCACATTTTGTAAAAAGCTCACAATTTGTAAAATGCCCACTTTTATTTTCTTTTTGCTTATATATTGAGCTCCCATTGAGTTCAACAAGTCTTGGGTTTTCTACACCATTGAGAGAGATTTATTTTTTTCTTTATAGGATAATTTGCATCAATGGAAGAAAACATTGGAGCTGGAAAAAAAATTCAAAAGGGTGAAAGGGGTGATGGCAGAGTTTATTGCCCTTTTAAAAAATTTTGTATGAGAAATAATGTTAGAGTTTTAATAGCAACATCAACAGTGCATTTTAGGAAATATGGGCACATTAATGGTGGATCGAATGACTATCGTCCCGTGGTAATTAATTATCTAGCTTCATTTTGATTATATCGTAAAATTTTATATTATTTTAATATTTTTTATATGCGCACTAATGTTTAATTATTAATGTTTGTAATTTTCATAAAGGCACAGTTTCCCCCCAACTTTTTGCAGATGATCAACCAGCTTCCACAGCTAAATAGTTGTAGATTAGATGATGTTGCACCAGTACAAGAGGATATTGCAGCAAATATTAGTATTGGAAATGATGTTGTACAAGGTGAAGAACATGAAGCGAATGATGAAGGTAATTTTAATGATCCCATGGAGGTAGATCATGATGACAATAATGAGATAGTTCACATTAATGATGGGACAAATCAAATGCTCCAAGACTTGTATGGTGAGTCAAATGATGATGGTGGAGATAGTGACGGTATTTATGATGTACCTCTGATTAAAAGGTCAAGTGAACGACTTTTTGAACACTCAAATGCAACTCTTCTCTCTGCTACATTGTTGTTGGTGAACTTAAAGGTTATGAATAATTTGTCGAACAGATGTATGACACAACTCCTAAGGTATGCAATATGTATATATGATCACATATATGTAAATGTTGATTATTTTCCCTTTTTTTAGTTGTAATAAATGTGTAAAATAATAACTTATATATAAGTTATTATTTTACACATTTATTAAAACTAAAAAAAGGGAAAATAATCAACATTTACATATATGTGATCATATATACATATTGCATACCTTAGGAGTTGTGTCATACATCTGTTCGACAAATTATTCATAACCTTTAAGTTCACCAGCTCTCTGCTATTGTTGCTGATGAACTTAAAGGTTATGAATAATTTGTCGAACAGATGTATGACACAACTCCTAAGATATGCAATATGTATATATGATCACATATATGTAAATGTTGATTATTTTCCTTTTTTTTAATTGTAATAAATGTGTAAAATAATAACTTATATATATATATATATATATCATAGTTATCAAAACCGGCCAGTCAGGACAGCGGCCGGTTGGAACCGGTCTTGCAACCCGGTCAATAGCCTATTCTCACCTATTTTGGCCGGTTAACCAGACCTAACCGGCCGGTTAAGTAAGGAACCGGCCAGTTTATGCATAAACCAGTCAGTTCCGTACTTAACCGGCCGGTTAGGTGCTCCTCCATGAGTTGCAAATTCCTCAGTGTCTCCTCCATGAGCTGCAAATTCCTCTATTATACTAGCAACAAACTTCTCTAATAACTCATACTCAACACCTTATAGTCGCAACAATACACATGATGAATGATAAATACAAGGCTGGCTAGCAAAAAATCCCTGGCAGCATGCAACTCATCAAGTGTACTTGATGACAATTTCTGTTCTCAAAACAATCAGCAGCAACCTTATTTCACACTCAACTAGGAAATGTCAGACCCTCTCTCTCTGCTCACACATAGCAGCAGCATAAATACAAAACCTTTCACACAGCATACAAGCAATTTGATCATGGCATCAAGACTGATGCAAATGGTCTGGCGCCACTCAAGGGACAACAACATACAACCTAATGAAAATGTGACTGGCAATAATAAATTGACCACTAGAAAATTCCCGCTTGGAAATGCACTAAACTGGCCACTGAGTTTTCTGGGTTTTAATGAATCTTTTCAGTGATAAATTTCATCAAACACATTGTGAGCAGACTGCTGAAGTTGTAATTCTCTCTCAACTTGTTACAAATAGCACTAATAGTGGGTTTCATAAACCAATTCAATACCTCTAAGTGTTGTAGATGTTTTTCTAGAAATTTATTGCCAAGCAAACATAGATAATGAAGAATACAAGATCTTCAAAATGCTGGTTTGATATATATATATATATATATATATTGAACCCAGAATTGTCTTTAAGGCTGATGCAATGAATTGACAGCAGATCTGAGCAGGAACAGCTTGTATATTATAATATTAACTCAACAATAAAACACAGTGAATAATATAAGAGAAACCTGATACATTACTTCAACAAGTTTGCTTATGTAAAATGCAATGATATGTATTGCATTTGGTGCCATTTTGATATATTCACCTTTGCATGGTATATAAATGAGTAAAATTTTTATATTTTGTCTCTATTGGCTTGGAATCATGGTTGAAAATCTTAAAAATAGTTCTTTGTCTCTGTTGGATTGGAATTATTTAATGTATTTTTTTTTAAACCGGTTCATTGAGATCTGACCGCTACCAGTTAGACCGGTTCCGGTTCAAAACCCGGTTCATTAGCTCCACCGGTCCGATCACTGGTTCCAGTTTTAATAACTATGATATATATATATATATATATATATATATATGATTAATAATCTTTACAAGACACTACTTTTTTTTTATGTTGTAGATTGTTGGGTGAATATTTGTTACCATCGCCAAATACTTTACCTTGAACATATCGAGATCTACATGCTATTATGAAACACTTTGGAATGGAATATAACACTATAGATGCATGTCCTAAAGATAATATTATATATTACGGAGAACATGCATTGAAAACAGAATGTCCGAAATGTGGTACCAGTAGATATTGAACAGATCAACTAACCAAAAAGGTGCCTCAAAAGGTTCTTCGTCATATTCCCATAATTCCATGTTTTCAGCGAATGTTTAGGTGTAATAGCATAGCACAGTTTATGGATTATCATTCAAAGAATAGAAGTGAAGATGGTGTTCTTCGAATGCCTGCAGATGGTTCTGCATTTAGAGAAATCGAGGAAAAATATGTAGATTTTAAAAATGAACCTCGTAATGTCAGGCTTTCATTGGCAGCTGATGGTGTTAATCCATTCAAAGAGCTTAGATCTACTTACTCAGTGTGGCCTATTTTCATTATCAACAATAACATTCCTCCTTGGATGTCAATAAAGAGGGAGCACATAATGTTGACTATGATTATTCCAGGTATTTGATACATTATTTCTTTGAATGTAACATATTATTCCTCTCGTTTTTTGCATAAATATATATTTTATTTATTTACTTACTTATATATACATATATCATGGTAGTAATTATTATGTACCATAATTTTTAACAATTAGGTAAGTACCAGGTCAAAGATATGAATGTATATATTGAGCCTCTTATCGATGAGCTAATACAGTTATGGCATGGCATCACTATGTATGACATCACTAAACCAATCAAGCAGAAGAGATTTCAATGTCGTGGAATGCTTGTATGGACAATTCATGATGCCTCAGGACTAACACATGTTTGTGGTATGTAATATTTCATTGCACTTTAATATAATACATAATTATCTAAATTAGATATACCATATTGCATGTTTTAAAAATGATCTCATAGTATATTAATTGTTATTGATCCATCTATTGCAAGTCTTCAAACAAAGGGTAGATTTGCATGTCCAGTTTGTGGCCCTAAGATGAAGTATCGTCATTCAACAGACTTAAAAAAGATGGTGTTTGATGAGTTTAGAAACTTCCTCCCTAGGAACCATAAGTATCGTACTACTGAAAAACATCTTTTCAATGATAAAGAAGAAACTAGATTAAAACCACGAAGAATGACACCTCAGTTGTGGATGTTGGAATATAACAGAATTAATAATCGTCGAGCAGCTGGTACGTAATTTGTGTATATATATATATATTATTTGTTTATGTAATGTTTGGAATTTTTGTTTTAACTAATGAATTTATTTTATTGTATTTTATAATTAATATTGTTCTGATTTATTTTATTCAATAATATCAAGGTCATCGTCGTGGTGAAGGTACTAATATTGTACTTCCACCTGGAATGAAATGTTATCCTTCTCAATTCGCGAGGTTTCCCTACTATGAGGACCTAAAAATAGCTCATTTGTTTGATACAATGCATGTCGGGAAGAATGTGACATAAATGTTATGGCGAACCATAGATGGTGCACATGATAGAGATAAAATTGACAAAATTTGTGTTGACATTGAGAAATCGAATCATGAAATGAAAAGTGTGATCGACAGATCAATTAACAATGGAGGTCGAAATTATAATAATATTCCATGGTTATTAACAGAACAACAAAGCAATGATGTAAAAGAGGTCATTAGAAGAATTAAATTTCCAACAGGTTTTTCTTCAAACATAAATAATATCTTAACGAAGAAAGGTGACTTCAGTGGGGTGAAAACACATGATTGGCATACCTTTGTTAAGGTAAATTTTTTGGTATACGTTTTTGTATGTTATTGCTTGAATACATATTTTGAATTTTCCTTTTTTTTGTTTAATTTGGAAACGAATAACGATTCATTTTGTATTGTTATAGTATGTTCTACCTGTATCTCTCCCAAACAACTTCGATAACAATGTCAAACAAGTTATATATGGTCTTAGTAAATACATGAGGTTAGTAGTTTTGATTTATATGAAAAATCTAATTGCTACAATTTCTTTTCGTACTTGACGAAATGATGTATTAATTTACTTGTAATGAAATATATATTATGTTTCATTGAAATAACCTTGCGTAATGATTTGCAGATGGTTTTCATTGAAAAAAATCCATCAAGATGAAATAAAGTATTGGAAGAGATAAATTCCTCGGCTAATGTGTGAAATGCAAAATTATCTACCTCCAATATTTTTCAATGCACAAGAACACTACTTGATACACCAAGTTGAGGAGATTGAAATGTGTGGACCAGTAGTACACACAAGGTCAATGTGGATGGTCCAGAGGCACCTGAAATCCTTCAAGGATTTGGTTAGACAAAGAGAACGACCTGAGGGTTCTATGGTGGAGGAATATGTGGTATATGAATCGATGGTGTATATTAGTCATTATCTTCCTATATTAGCTGCGCCAACCATGAAGGCGGTGGATTGCATTTGGGATGTGAACTCCATCAAAAAATTTGAAGTGGAGCACCTGTTGGGAAAAGGTAGAATGAAGAATGTGAGAGGTAAAAGATTTATTATGTATAATACATATAATGTTTCATTTTTTTACATCATGTATATGATCATTATATTAATTTAGGTCTTATTCTTTCATAGTTTATTAATTAATATAATTTACGATGGTTATAAGTAATATTTATTAATATTGGTGAATTACTGTTTTTTTATTCATGTGCTCAAGATTATGAGGCACTACTTTTATACATTGCAAAAAATCTTGAGTGGATGAGTGAATGGATTGAAACATGTAAAGCACGTAACAACGGTAGGTTATCATGGCAACTACTGTCTGAATTGATTAGAGAAGCGTATCGAAATGGAGATGGAAACGTTATGGACAGGGAAATCGATTTAGCATATGGTTTGAAAGATATAAAGGTAAGCAATTAATTCACCTATTTTATTCATTACTTATTTTATACTATATTTATAATGTGACAACAAGTTTGATTTTTCAGTTAATTTTCATGTTGTGTAAATTATATGATTAATTATTAATTGAGAATGCATCTTTTTCATGTTTGGCATATTGCAGTTGAAACACCACAAGGCTATGTGGTGCAATGGTCGTAAATTTCGCATTAAACAGTTGGATGATAACAGGATAACTTCTGATAGTGGGATAACTGCAATATTCCAAGTCACTAATGTTTCCTCTATGAGTGATAGACATCCTCGAGAATCTAAAAATAGATATTATGGGTTCTTAGATGATATAGTTGAGTGTGACTTTAATTCCTTCAAAATAATTTTGTTCTACGTCAAATGGTATAGGCTACGAATGAATGTACGTGATGATGATAGAACACTTATTCAACATGAAAATGGATTTACAATGGTTAAAACATCACAGTTTGAAGCAGGAAAAGATTGCTATGTTTTTCCAAGCCAATGCGAACAAGTATTTTACTCAGAGGTTCCAGGTGAGAACAAATGGTAATTTTCTATTAGATATGATCCAAGAGGAAGGCCAATAGAGTATACTATAGAGGAAGAAGATGATATTGATCAAGAAGAAGATGATGCAGTGGAAAATGAGCAGGAAGATGCATTGACAGATGAAGAAGATATCTTAGAAGATGAACCAGGCATAGGAGATGAGGCAACAATTATTGTTGATGATGTCGATGAGGATATTATTGAAAATGACATAATTGATGATGATGATGACATGGTCGATCATTTCAACATTGTTTCTGAATCATATGTTGATATAGATGTCAATCAGTTGGATGAAGATCAAGAAGATACATAAGAAGAATATTGATACAGATGTTATGTTCCAGTATGAGCTGGTATGTTATAACTTTATATTTTAATATGTAGGAATTATTATCATTAAATAATTTAATAATTATGTGGGTTTGCGGCATGTTATTTATTATTTCAAACCAATAAATAATGGCCTTAATATTTTTTATTATTTCGTAGGATTCGCAGGATTCATTTGATTCTATGATCAGGTCTCTGAAAAAGCCAATTAAACGCTTAAATAGTCAAGATATGGAAGATAAGCTTTACCCCCACCATAAATTTCTGAAAAAACGGCCTTCAGTTCAGCTTGTTGTGCTAAAGACGAGGGTGGATTTGCATGATCAGTTGAATGAAAATGAATCATATATTCGGGATGTTTTTTAGGGCAGATCCATAAGCCCCATAGATGAAGATCCCATTGCTGCATAATTTCTGTTTGCGTTGAAGCACAAGTATAGTGTTGTATCGGAATACAAATCAGAGGACAACTATACCAAGTCTAAATCAACTGAATCCAGTTCTAGTGCTCTTGAACTTACCGAATTAAAGCCAGAAGTAGGATTTACAATCTCTAATGGGAACGGGTATGGCAGTTCCAATATTGGATTGGATGTTCGGAGCTATGCAATAGGCACTAGACCTGATCGTAATGAACCCCAACTAATTCAATGTGATGAAAATATGGACTTTGATGATGATCAGGAAAACAAGCCAGAGAATTTTGGCAATATTGAAGAAACTAAAGAGGTTTCCTGTGATCAATTGAATCAACTCAGCCATAAGACATCTACTGCAGGCTGGTTTGTATCAGAAGGAGAATCAGTTTTGCTTTCCCATGATGATGGATGCTGCTATTTTCACGATATAGAAAATTCAGAGGTGTGGAGGTTTTAATTATTGTACCTAATTTTGGGGTTTATGGGTGTTATAATTTATACATTTTGGGATTTTCTATTAGAAATAGGGAAAATCCTAGGGGTTAGATTATTCTCATGGTTTAAATTTATATATTTGAAATAAAATTCACCAATTTCTATTTAAAAAATGATTTTCCTAAATATTTGATGTAGTTTAAATAGGATGTAGTTCATTTCAAAAACTGTTGAAATTTTCTAGAAACTATGATTGGGATTTCAAGAATATTTATGCACTCTTTAAATTTTCCCTTAACATAAAGGGCATTTGTTGTAATAGTAATACTCAGTATTTTTTTTTTCCAATCTCTAGGAGAAGGCTGAATATAAAGCTCCATATGGGCTTACCCCAAACATGTGGGGTGATTGTTGGTTGATCGGAGCAGCTGGTTCAGATGGTCGCTCTGGTAAATATGTTGTGGCAACATCTGCAGGTTGTACATTGGACTCAGGTTTCTTTTCATGGGAATTTTATAATAAATAAATTATGGCATTCCATACTGAATCAGAGGCCTTCACTTCAACTTCCAGTACCATCTCTCCAGTTTTGGCAGAGAGGGATTTCTCGGGGATAAATTTTGTCTTTGCAAATGTTGTGCCAGAGAATCAACATTGGTGGTACAGGCCATGTGGGCCTCTTATGGTATATACTTCCAGTGCCCAAAAGACAGTTAATATTTATGATATTCATGATGGAGATCCTGTGATTTCAATGTGTTTGTTTTGAAAGTTTAGGTTTCATAGTAAATCATCAATGGGCTCTGAAATAAGGCACATTGAAATCTTGGATACATGTTTCATGCCAAAATCAGTTGTATCTTCCATAAATACACAATCTTGGACCACTCTGTATAAATCTTCTTCTCAAACAATATTAAATCTCTCTGATTATACAGGTGGTGTTCTTACATGCATAGCAAAGGCATTGTTTTGGCAATAATTTTATAAGTCACTAGATATTGTGGGTACAAGGATCTAGGGTCTCCACATGAAACTGTGTTGCCCGAAGACTCACTCTGCCTGTTCTTAAATTTGTAAACATAGTAGTATGCCAATGCTTCTTTCATTTTGTATGCATAAGATGATTTTTTGTCAAAGTCCATAATTTTTTTTAAGTTTTATCCATCCCAGTTTTGTTGTGAATGCACAGGTTTTTGGCTCAACACAGATCTGTTATATCTTTGTACTTTTCCCTATATGAACGATTTGAAATTTATAGTTATATTTAGAGGTGTCTTTTAAGGGATGAGGGGAATTACTTGGATTTAGTGTTTCCCACTCTCAATAGAGGCTTACAGTAAACTATGACACATTGTGATGTATATCAGTGGTAGTTGGGGCAGCAAAAAAATCATTTTCATGCTTCAGTAGATTTATTCTTTCTGGAAAGCTTTCAGCTGACAAAAAAAAGGGAATGAAAGACGCAACCAGTCCCCTTCCTTTTATTGGATCACTTGCTTTCTTTTTATGAGATCATCTACAGGCTAAAGTTACTAGAAGTGGTCAAAAGTGAGTTTGGTTAGTTGGCAAAGTCCAACTATTCTTAGCCCTAAAAAATGTTTAAATACTTCATAGGCATGTTAACCCCTCCTAGAATGTGTTGCGTAAGTGGGTTTTGCAGAATTTTATGCACTTAGGGTTAGACTCAAATTTTGAAATTTGATGTAATTAGGATTATATTCAAGTGCTGGCCAAATTGGTAAAATTGATACTTAGCCATAGTTGACATGCAGTAATATGCAGTGGAGACATTCTATGAAATGATTCAATTTGGCATGTGAATCTCACATCTAAGGGCCATTAAAATCCCATGGATGGAGACTGATCAGGATTCAACATTGCTGTTACTATTAGTGGAGTTGGGTATGGCACAAGTACAATAAAAATACTGGCAAAAATAGTAATATCATAGATTCAGAATCTTAATCTCTATATTAAATGAGCATTAGAATGTAACTTGATTTCAGTAAAATCTCTAACATTTTTGTTCTAAATCGGACTTGAAATGCTCACTTGTAAAGATGTTTGAGGCTTGAGGTTGTATGACACTGCAACAATTGACTTGTTGAGTACATGATGACATTAGGTCATTGTGAAACTGAATATATGCTACTTCGGTATGAAGATTGATTGCAGAAACTGTGTTTTCTAAATAATGTTTCCAATGAAACTTGAAATGTCTCTTGTTACGCTGAAAACATCTGTCATATTTAATCTACTATCAATTTGAGTGACAAGGGTAGCTAAACCACATGAAAATGCTCCGAAGATGTTACAGATGCATGGAAGCTCTGGAAATTTAGCCCCTCACTATGTTATCTGATGCAGGGGCATTAGGCCTAAGAAAAATTTTGTACATAAATAAATGTAAAGGGGGGTCTCATGTTTTATTTCCCTATGAAATTATCCATAGTTGAGATAATTTAGTTAATTTGTAGAGAAAATGTAACTGCCCGAATGATTAATGGGCACCTGAAGAGATAGTCAGTTTCAGAAGTTAAGCTGATTCTAGGAGTCTGTCTCTGTATGTTAGAGCGTTAGTCTCAGAGTTAGGAATTTGAAGAGCTTTTGAGTCATCGAGAAATTAAATCAATTAATTGTAATTGATATAAAAATAAACCTCCGTGACAGAGTTGATAGACCTGCACAGAAGACCTGCAAAGAGAACTGCATAGAGCTGCATAGGGAAGAGGAGGCCATTGTATCAAAGATCTGGCTGAGGACCAGGAGACTGTAAGAAATTTCATTTATATAAGGAATCTGTTAGTATTATATGTGCATTGATTGAGTAAGTTTTCTATGAGTGAATATATGTACGCATCCTGGTGAAAGATAATTGAAATCCCGTGGTAATTAAGAAACCCTGTGATGAGGTTATGTGCATATAGACTATTTTAGTTCTCGGTGGAACACGAGCTAATGACTCGGGACTTATGAGAATTGGTGAATTCCACAGATAACTGTGTCAAACAGTTGGAGAATTTCTCTATAATCAGTTGTGTGAACAGAGGGTGAATTATGTTAATGACATTATCATGCACCTATGGTAGAGCAAGGAGATGTTGTGCTCGAACCTCCGTGAGCTAGGTAAAACCTTGTAATGAGTGTTGTGAATGTGTAGGTGATTGAATGAACCAAGGACCGGTGTATCGATTTGCAGGGTCGATACTAAGTCGGAACCATAAGACATAAACTATGGCATATGTAATGTGTCGTGTCTCCTCAAAATGGTCATGCCCAATTTCGTTTGGTATGGTCGCGCGAAGGATGAAAAACAAGGCAGAGTTCAATGGCAGTAAGGTGTTGGTAAGCGGACGGAACCTGGAGTAAGAGTAGTCGAAACCTTGAGGACCACACAGTAAAGACAGGTTTCCAGCATATTGCACCGCCTTTGTATGGTAACCAGTATTCCCCATTTGGACGTGATCAATGTCATAGGCCGACACGTGGCCTTGAGCGATTTTGAAAACACACTCTCATCGCGAGTTAACGATCATGCAACTAACTCGCGCGATATCCAGTTGGATCGTTGGATCGTCAAGGCCAGATAGACGTATTATCCACCGTTGGATGTGGAAAGGCCGCTAGCACTAGGCCCCACGCGTATATACGTCGACTATTGTTGTCCTAACTAAGGTTCAACAAAGGTATTAATATTTCAAGGTCAAATTATGTTCGTAACAATTGGAACGCCCACAATTCATAACAAATATTGGAGATTTACTGTCCTGTTTTAAAGTTTCATTTTTTTTTTTAGAAATTGAACCCACTGTCAGTATACCGACGCTTCGTAAGCATCGGTCTTCCGACATTTTGAATGATTTCCACTTTCATCGGTCTTGCGACGTATGTCGATATTGCGATAGTTTTTCTTGGTGTCGGTATTGCGACACATTTGGAAAGCATGGACACTTCTGGAAACCGTCAGTCTTGCGACACTTTTGTACGACGTTAGAATTGTGACAGTTTAGAAACGTCGGAAGAGCGACAGTATAAAGACGTTGGAAGAGTGACGTTCAAAGCTTCGGACCACATTTCGTTGGAATTGCGACACTATACAAACGTTGGAAGAGTGACGGTTTGGTAAACGTCGGAAGAGCGATGCTTGTTTGGAAGCGACGAAAAAGGTGTCGCTATTGCGACACTTTATCGAGGCGTTGGAATTGTGACGTTATGACAAACCATGTTTTTTCCGTCCTCAAACTGTCGCTCTTGCGACGATTATGTGTCGGAATAGCGATGCATTGGCCGTCGGAAATTCCGCCAAATTTTCTAGTGCCTTAACCTTGACTTTACCATTAAATTAACCTTAACCTTCACTATAACCTAAATCTAACTATTACCAAACCCATAAACTTAAACTTAACCTGACTAAACTTGTAACCTTAACCTAAAGCCTACCCTTAATCTTCATCATAACATTAACTTTACCCTTAACCTAACCTTGACCTTGACCTTGACCTTAACCTTAAACTTAACCTCACCCTTACCCTTAAACTTAACTTTACCATTAACCTTAACTTTACCCTTTACCTTAACCTTTACTATAACCTAACCCTAACCTTGACCAAACATTAACCTTAACCTTAACTTTACCCTTAACCTAAAATTAACCTTAACCTTAACATTGGTTAGGGTTAGGTTAAGGTTAAGGTTAGGATAAGGGTTTCATCAAGGTCAAGGTTAAGGTTAGGTTAAAGGGTAAGGTTATGGGTAAAGTTAAGTTTCAGGTTAGGATAAGGTTAGGATAAGGTTAAGGTTAAGGTTAGGTTAAGGTTAAGGTTAAGGTTAGGGGAAGGTTAAGGCTAAAGTTAGGTTAATGTAAGGTTAAGGTTACGGGTTTAGTCAGGTTAAGGTTCAATTTAAGGTTAGGGGAAGGTTAACGTTAAAGTTAGGTTAATGTAAGGTTAAGGTTATGGGTTTAGTCAGGTTAAGGTTAAGGTTAAGGTTAAGATGAGGTTAAGGTTAAGGTTAAGCTGAGGTTAAGGGTAAGGTTAAGGTTAGGTTTAGGTTAAGGTTAAGGTTAAGGTTAGGTTAAGGGTAAATTTAAGGTTAGGATTAAGTTAAGGTTAAGGTTAAGGTTAAGGTTATGGTTAGGCTACGTTTAAGGTTAAGGTTAAGGTTAGGTTAAGGTCACGGTCAAGTTAAGGTTAAGATTATGTTAAGGTTGAGGTTAAGGTTTGGTCAAGGTTAGGGTTTATTCAAGGTTAAGGTCAAGGTTAATGTTAGGTTAAGGGGAAATTCAAGGTTAAGATTAGGTTAAGGGTAAACTTAAGGTTAATGTTAGGTTAAGGTTAAGGTTAAAGTTAAGGGTAAAGTTAAGGTCAAGGTTAGGGTTATGGTTAAGGTCAAGGTAAGGGTTATGGTTAAGGTTAAGGTTAGGTTAGGATAAGGTCAAGTTTAAGGTTAGGTTAAGGTTTAGGTTACAGATTTAGTCAGTTAAGGTTAAGGTTATGGTTAAGGTTAAAGTCAAGGTTAAGGGTTTGGTTAAGGTTATGATTAAGGTTAAGGTTAAGATTAGGTTAAGTTAAAGTTAAGGTTAGTTTAAGAGTAAATTTAAGGTTAAGGTTAGGGTTAAGGTTAGGGGAAGGTTAAGGTTAGGTTAATGTTAAGGTTAAGTTTAAGGTAAGGTTAAGGTGAGGGTTATGTTATAGTTAAGGTTAAGGTTAGGTTAAGTGTGTTAGCCACCTATGAAATTTGTTATACCAAAAGGTGGCTAAATAATTTTTGGAGCCTTCAAGGAAAAAAATTTATTACAAAAAGTGTTGGCTCTTGAAGACTCATAAAGGCCTCATGCCTCTGTCCAAAACCTTCCATAATGTGCCCATTTTACACTCTGGAGTTCCGCTGATTTCATGACAAGAAACTACTGCAAAAATCACCTTTTCTCCCTTTCCTCACTTCCAAAACTAATCTCATTTTCACCCCCTTTATTCTCCATAAAAAATCCTTCATTTTCATGTTTTTCCCCTTTCCCCTTCATCAAAACCCCTTTGATAAGGTTTAATACCCTTTATTTGCCTTAATCGAAACCCTCACAACCATTGAAAAACTTGGAAAATTTCATTAAAAAATACATTTTTGTATTGCAAACTTAAGCCCCCTTGGGCTAAGTTTTAAGCCACTTCCCCTCCACGTGCTCGCACCCTAGAACCAGGTGCTAGACCCAAAAAGCACTCATCACATCGAAAAACATGAGAGAATAAGTTTTTTTTCCATGTTTGAAACCCCGATGTCGATTAGCCCTATATATTATAGCCCCAAATCATATGGCATTCCATACATCCAAAGGCCTCGTAGTCGGGCGCCTATCCACTTCGCATATATAAAACCATGAAACCTTTGTTTTTATTAATTTTTGTGCTTTTTGCAGGGTATAAAAAGACTTCCGCCAGTGCGAAGCTTAAATCGCTCTCCACCGTCGATCTGATCTGCAGATCGACGACCCACAAATCGATCGCCCCGGTGGTCCCCATGGTCAATCACTGTACAAAACCAGCAGTTTTCATAGCACTGCCTTTGAAAGGAAGGTTTTTTTTCCCATTTGGTCATGATCAATGCCACACGCTGACACGTGGCCTTGTGAATTTTTGAAAAACTGCCCTCATCGTGCATTAAAGTTTGATTGTGGGATCCACGCAATATTGATGTGCACTGTCTGATCTGAGATCGCCTCATCGAATGGTGATCGCACTCAAAAGAAGCACGGGGCATGAAATAAGGTACAACACATCTATCAAAGCATCTCCCTCGTCGATCGTATCTGCATATTGACGACTCACAAACAGTTTCTCTGGTCCCCACAGCCACGGCAGCAAATCTGCGGTCCCACGGAACCGGTGGTCCCAACCACCTAGTCAGCATCCATGCGGCATCAACGGATTGGAGCAGGTCCTCATTGGTTCCTTGCACAGTCAGCAAATCCGGACACGGGGAGCATTATAAAGCGGATTTGAAAGAAATTTCGGGTCACACTCACCCTAACATCAACAGGCCCCAAATCGGACCCAGGGAACTTTATAGGGCAGATTTCATAAGGATTTTGGGTCACAAATGCCCTTACATCAGCAAACACCTTTTGTGACCCGAAATGGTTATAAATCATGGTTTTATCAAAGTTTTAAGTATGGGTATGTTATTTAATAAAGGATGATTATATGGTTTTTTCCATTATATACTGAAAAAATGCCAAAGGCCGAGGTTTAACTCTCGCGCCTTTGATTTTTTTAAAAGAGCCATACATGGTTTAAAATTTGTGTGTCGTACCAATACTCCAAACGCACTTATGCCTCATGACCCCTGCACAACACTGCACACCAACAGAATACAGTAAATGAATCAAAAATCAAAGGGTATCAGTTTCGAAGACAGAACGCACCAGAACATGAGATTGAAGACAGATCTGTGGGGATTACGGCTAAGATGGATTATCAAAAGCCTAATCCCCCTTTTGAAACATATTTTAAAGGTAAATCATATAGGTTCATCAGACAGAAAGCCTCCACCGCCACATCTGAGGAAAATTGATTCCTACCAGCTACCACAGTGCCACCTGTGCCTCAAACCATTCAAACAGAGGCTGAATTTATTGATCAAGATCAGGTATTTTCCTCAGTGCAGCCAGAGAAGTTAATTCTGCAAATAAAATTAAATGAAAAAATATCAATAGAGTTACTTTAATACAACACTGAGCCTAAAAAGTCAAGAAGAGCTCCCACTGAGCTTAAATCTTAATGTAAATTATTTGATACAGAGGACACCTATGTAAGCTTCTTCATCAAGCTCCCCAAAGGCTGAGAAGCCATTAATTCTGTATTAATTATCTTTAGAGATCTTTTATTAGATCTCACCTCCTCATTCTTCTATAAATACTACTGGAGAAGATGAGAGAGGGGTTGGTTGAGTTGGCTACTGGACATTGAAATGTAATTGAGCTTGAGACTTCTACTTGTAAATAGTGTTCACTGGCCCTTGGAGCTCTGCTTGTGATAGATAAGTTAGGCTGATAGGTGTAGATGATTGCTAAACTAAAGCGGTGGACTTAAAGCTGTAACTAGTTTGGAGCATCAATATAAGCTGGTTTATGGGATCCTGGTCTATGTTGACAGTGATGTTTTTCTCATTGTGACTCGTTATTTTGTTTCTGTTTTCACTGTGTTCATCTTCTCTTATAAAGAACAACATGCATAGATTTATGACCTACTGTATATCAGTAACCTTCTCTGACTGAAAATCTTTATCTGAATGTTTTCTTCCAATCTGTGTTATTTAGGAATGATTTAATTCAGTTTAAGCATAGGAATGTTGGCGTTCCCTCGTCTTATTGTTTTAGCTGAATATTGTTCTTGGATGTTACTTTCATTTCATGTTAAGTAGAGATGAAATAAAGAAGATATGGTGTGCCCTGGTCCTATTTTTATCCCCAAAGACTGTTTGAATGTTTCCCTTGGAATGTGTTAAAAGCTGGCTAGTTTAGAGGTACTTACCAGATCTTAGACCATCCTTTGTTATCATTTGTGTTCCCCTATGTTTTTAAATGTTTTCTATTGAAATTGTATCAAACGCTGGCTAGTTTAAAAGTACTTACCAGATCCTGGTTTACTTTCATGTCTTTATTAAGTGTATGTCAAAAGCTAGCTAGTTTAATAATACTTGCCAGATCTTAGGCTGCTCTTTGTTCTTCATCTGTTTAAATTCCCTTTCTTATTGTATCATTTCATTCCATAAATCAAAATTTCAAGAGATCCTTAGACATAGATGACTTGCCCCATGGACCACTCTTGCCTCTTGCTATTTTAATTAAACCCTATTATGACTCCATAGCCCAGTGAACTAAAACCTGCACTTATCTATCTTCCTGGCCACAACTTATTCTATTTGCTTGCAACTTCTCACCTTTGAAACTCTTTGCACTTAGAAATTTCCACCTCAAACAATAATCATGCTCAACCATCCAAAAACAAAAACAAACCATCGACCTTCATAACTAGCCTAATATCATTACCCAAAACTTCAAAGACAAATCCATCTTTGCACTTATTGGAGAGATCCCTCTATGGATTCAGGAGGGCTAGATCCTAGAATCCCAAAGTGGTTGAAATGATGTTGGTTCTGTGATCGAACTTTGCCAATCTTGCTGATTACAGATTCCTAACATTTCTGGTGACTCCAATGGGGACTCGAAGTTGAATTTTCACCTTAGGTTCTCTTAAAAACTTCATAAAAACTTGTGAGTAGAAGCAGCTTTTCAAGCACTACCAAGAAATGGTGATCATGGTAAAACTTGTTTGAATCATTGAAAAACTAGGTAAACCCTGGGATTCTCATAAGACTTTATATAACCTTGAAAGACCAATTGGCTTAGCCATAAGAGTAGACTGTCTCTGTCTCAAAACCTTAGCTAAGTTTTGAATCGAAGTTAGGACATTCTTAGAAACCACACAACTAAAAAATAACTCATAAAACCCAAAAAATATTTCAGATTGGTATTCAATAAACATGGTGGTGGACCATAAAACCTTTTACCTCCTTGTGAGCTAAAAACTTCCACTTGGCGACTCCAAAATCCTGACCATACCTTAAGACTCCACTGGGAAGAACCCTTATCATTTTAATATCATTAAAACTCAGTTAGAGGACTGTAGGATTAGAATTTGTGTAAACAGATTAGTTTACCTTTTAAAGACTGTCATACCTGGTTAAACTTTTCTTGTTTATTTGTGTCGAAAAAAAACAGCATAGTGGCTCCTAGAAAGGTTCACACTAGAGCCTATCCTAACCCTAATCCACCTGAGATAGTTGATAACCCAGAAAGTATTCTTAGGAAGTCTCCTAGGATTAAATTATCAACTGTTGTCAGATCACCCTTGAGAGCTAATTCACTTCCCGAAAATATTTCAGCTCTACAACAATCACAATTCGACTTAGTAAATCCCTTTAGAACTAGGTCTCTTGATGATTTAGATCATTTAGATTCTGAGTCTTCACTTTCATCTCCTGAAACAAGTGAACATCCTAGTAGGAGAGAAACAACACCTCCTGATTTACATTTCCTTCACAACTTAGGTGTCTCTCATCCGAGATCAGCTCAACAATCTACTCCTGGTCCATCCACTTCTACTCACCCTACATCCACTGTCAAAAACACTCTGTTTCAACCCACTTTCCCTCTTGTTAATCCCCCTCTTGTAAATCCACCTCCACCTCCTGCCATGGCTACATGGTATGCTCCCTTAGTCCTTCCTGTACCATTAGTCAATCTTCCACAGGATTATCAGTCCAAAATTCTATTATATGATGCTAGCAATGCTACAACTGCATCATAACATGTGGATACGATGAATGACTATTTTGACAGAAATTAAATTGATGATGATTCAGTCAAGCTTAGATTATTTGCTCAGAGCTTAGGGGGACAAGTAAGAAAATGTTTTAAAGGCTTAACCCCCCATAGTATCAATGATCTCCAAGCCTTTCATCATACATTCTTAAACAAATGGGAAGTAAACAAGAACCCTCTCCAAGTCCCTTCTGATTACAAGAACCTCCATAGAAACACCGGGGAAAGTGTACAAGCTTATTGTACTAGATTTAACAGTGTATATAATGCACTTTCCCCATATCTAAAACCTCCACAAGGCTCATCTTTAAACAATTTTCCTGAAGGGTTTGACCCTGAGATGGCCTATCAGCTGAGAGAGAGAGATCCTGCAACTCTAGAAGAGATGAAAAAAGGGGCTCTTTCTGTGGAAGTCAACTTGATGGAGAAGAGAGCAAGAATGAAGAATGAAAAGAGAGTGTCCTTTAGAGAGGAATCTACACCCTCTACTTCCAACTCAAAAATGGAGAGAATGATGGAAGAGATGATAAAGAAAATTAGCATCCTTGAGAGAGAACAAGCCAGTCAAAACCAAACTACTCCTCAAAATAGAAACCAGAACTAGAATCAAAATTTTAGAAGGAACCAACCTCCAAATAGACCCAGGGAAGATGATCAACATATCACTCCTCCCTTTCATCAAAACTATGTAAGTGAGGTTGAGGAAACAGATGAGATATCAAAGGAAGATGATATCAACATGCTGGGGGTAGATGATGATGACTTCAAGATTCATTACGATAGAAAACAAGGTCTTTATACACCTTATGATGAAAAAAGAGATGATGATGAAAGTTATTATCAAGACATGGAAAATGTCATCATAGAGTCTCAAAAAGAATATGACCTTAGAAGCAAAAACAGTCAGGAAACTCTCAACACCAAAACCTCTAAAAAATATTCACAAAAAATCACTACAACCAAGCCTAAAGTTGTCAAACAGAAGGACAAAACAGTAGCTATGAAGTCTGATAAAGGTAAAGAGAAAGGCACTCAAAACAATGAAAAACAGAGTGCGGATATTAGTAGTACTAACATTTCAGCTAGTACTCTTGTTAAAACCATGTTATCAAATGTAAATAGGACAAATCAGCGAGCTGATGTTGCCGATAGACTGGCAGCTAGTAAGGATGAGACAAGTTCTTCAAAGAACCAAATTCCTTTCAACCTAGAGTAGGAAATTTCAAAGATCAAAATCTTTGTTCCCCTGACTGAGTTAGCTGCCCAAAATGTATATAGGACCCAAATTTTGAAGGCTTTAAATATTGAAGATAATAATGACACAGTCAATCTTAATGATGACCAGCCAGAGCTTATTTTTGGTCCTAAGATTGAAGGAAAGTATCAAGAGGGACATGTTCCTCCCTTTTATGTGAGTTCAAACGTTCATGACAAAATTTTGCACAATGCTATGCATGATTCTAGGGCTTCTCATAATTTAATGCCTAAAGCTGTTCTGGAGATCCTTGGTCTAGAAATCACCAGACCTTATAAAGACCTTTACTCTTTTGACTCCAGCAGAGTTAAATGTTTAGGATTAATCAAAGACCTCTGTGTTAACTTAGCCCAGATTCTAGCCAAATTCTTAGTAATGGATATTGTTGTGGCTGATGTAGCCCCAAAGTATGGAATGTTATTATCAAGATCTTAGGGGGCTAAGTTACAAGGGACTATGCAAATGGACATGACCTATGCGACTATCCCTATTTTCAATCAGACTAGAAGACTTTACAAGGAGTCTCATATGTAATACACAGTTACAAGTCAGGACAGACCACAGAACTCTCCCCTTTATTCTGTAAACACATGCCTGGATTCATTTATTATTTTAAATGATGAAACTTTCACTAAACAAGTGACCTTGTCTGATTTAATGACAGATAGAGAGGAGGAAGAAGATAACGCATGAGTGTCTAAACAGTTTGCTGCATTTGAAAATATTAGCAAAAAAAACACAGGTCTCGATCTACAACTCATTTGTCCATTGCTCTTAAACCTTGACAATTAAGAAAATAACCCTCAACACAACGAAATATCTGAGGAGTTAGAACAAGTTCAACTAAGTGCTAATATTCAACAACAATAAGAAAGCATGGTAGTTGAAGATGACATTAACCAATATGAAACCGAAAACAGTCCTCTGTGGAGTATGTATTTTGACGGGTCATGCACTAGAACTAATGCCAGTTCAGGTGTCTGGATCTGCAACATTGAAAACAACCACACATAAATCATTTCCTGCAAATTAAAATTTCAATGTTCTAACAACATAGAAAAATATGAATCCCTTCTCTTAGGCTTACAATTTTTGAAAAAGTTAGGAGCCAAAAGAATCATTGTATATGGGGATTCAAAGTTAGTCATTAGGCAAGTCAATGGGGAGTATAATGCAAATCATCCTAGACTTAGGGCCTACCGAAACGATGTCATGGACCTTTTAAAAACATTTGAGGAGCCCAAACTAATTTTTGTCCCAAGAAAAATAAATATTATCGCCCACAATTTAGCCTTTGTAGCTAGAACATGCTTTACGCCATATGAAACCAAATACTGCACAACTCAGATAAAATTTAGACCAACTGTGCCTGATAATGAAAATTATTGGCAAGTGTTTGACAGATACAAACAAATAGAAGACTTCATGCAATTCAGAAATGAATTTGAACTACACAATTCGGACTCAGATTATGAAACAGACTGCAGCGAAGAAAATTTTCTTGATGAAGAAGAGCCATTTCCTGAGCTTGTCAAAATTAAATTTCTGACCAACAAACTTGAAAACAAAACAAAATTGAATGCAGAGTTAGAAACAGAGGAGTTAGAAAATCTGCACTCTAAATATGAAAGTTTGCCAAGCTGTCTAGCCCCTTTAGAAGAGTTGGTGGCAAATAAACCAAAACTGGAACCTGTAGAGACTGAAGTGGAAGAGTGAAATATAGGCAGTGAACTTAAACCTATGATGATTAAACTGTCTAAAAATTTACCAGCTCACATTAAACTCAAATACATAGAGTTATTTAAAGAATTTTCTAATGTTTTTGTGTGGAGTTACGAAGATCTGAAATCCTATGACACTTAAATAATACAGCACAAAATTCCTCTCAAAGAAAACCAAAAACCATTCAAACAGAAACTGTGAAGAATAAACCCTGTTCAGCTGCCTATGATTGAGAAGGAAATCAGAAAAATGTATGAAGCTGGTATTATTGTCCCTATTAGATATTCTGAGTGGGTGTCTAATTTTGTGTCAGTTAGGAAGAAAACTGGAGAGATCAGGCTTTGTATAGACTTTAGAGACTTAAACAAAGCTTCATTAAAATACAACTACCCTTTACCTAAGATGGATCATATTTTACAAAGGGTGGTAGGGTCTAGAAGAATTTCTTTGCTTGATGGCTACTGAGGGTATAATGAGATCTTAGTTCACCCTGCTGATCAATTAAAGATAGTCTTTACTACACCATGGGGCACTTTCATGTATGTGAAAATTCCCTTTGGTCTAATGAATGTTGGAGAAAATTTTCAAAGAGCCATGGACATAGCATTCTCGGAGGAACTGGGCTTCTTCATCATTATATACCTTGATGATGTCACTGTTTTTTCAAAAACAGATGAAGAGCACTTAAAACACTTAAGAAGAGTTTTCGAGAAATGCAGAAAGTTTGGGATATCTTTAAACCCTAAGAAGACACTATTTGGGCTCCAAGAAGGTAAACTTCTTAGGCACATTATTTCAGAAGATGGTATTAAGATAGATCCCAAGAGGATTGAGGCCATATTACAAATCTCTCATCCTCGAAGCATCAAGGAGTTGTAGTCTTTCATTGGAAAGATTAACTTCTTGAGAAGGTTCATCCCCAACTTGGTTGAGCTCTTTAGAAATATCACAAACATGTTGAAGAAGGAGCAAGGGGTGAAGTGGACATTGGAAGCAAAGAAATCCTTTGATCTGGTGAAACAAGCGTTAACCAAAACACCGGTTCTAATAAGTCCTAATTTTTCAAAATATTTTAATATTTTTTCGTTTGCATCAGAACATACCATAGCTACTGTCCTTCTACAGAAAAATCCACAAGGACAAGAGTAGCCCATTGCATTCTTTAGTAAGGCATTGAGGGATTCCCCTTTGAAGTATAACATTATGGAGAAGCAAGCTTTTGCTTTGTTTAAAGCTTTAAAAGACTTCAGAGTATACATCCTTCATTCACACATCATTGCATTTGTCCCAAATTCAGTTGTGAAAGACATTCTAACACAAGACCCAGATGGTAAGAGAGGTAAGTGGATTGTTGTTATTCTTGAATATGATTTAGAGGTAAAACCCACTAAACTCATCAAAGGCCAAGGTCTAGCTAGATTAATGGCTGAATCCAATTTTGAAGTTCTTGATATAAATATGATTGACGCTTTGGATAACTAAGAAGGAATATCAACTCCTATTGCTAAAGACTATTTCATGAATTCCTCTTGGTATGCTGATATTTTTTATGTTTTTCTTAATTTAAATACACCTCCTAGTTTGAAAAAAACAAAGGCAAGGTTCCTAAAGTTAAAATTTGTAAACTATTGCATTATAGATAGATGTCTTTATTGGAAAAATGTTTGCATGAGTTTGATGCAGAGAAGGTTAAGCACGAGTTCCATGAAGGAGAGTGTGGAGGTAATTTGTACTGGAAGACAACAACCAACAAAATTTGGAGGGTTGGTTTCTATTGGCCTACTATTTTTCCTGATATACACAAGATGATCATTGCTTGTCATAAATGTCAAATTTTTCAAGGCAAAAGAAAACTTCTACCCCTACCTCTGCATCCAATCACTGTTGAAGCTCCTTTTCAAAATTGGGGACTTGACTTCATAAGAGAAATCCATCCACCATCTTCTGCCCAGAATAGATGGATTCTCACTACCACAGACTATTTCAATAAGTGGATAGAAGCCATTCCTTGTAGGCAAGCCAATGATTCTGTTATTATAAAATTCATAGAGACTAACATTCTCTCCAGATTTGGCTGTCTTACCAAGATCATCATTGATAATGCAACATCATTTGGATCAAAGAAGATGGTTGAATTCTGTCATAGATATCAAATAACATTGGGGCATTCCATAGCCTATTACCCTCAAGGTAATGGACTTGCAGAATCCTCAAACAAGAGTTTAGTGAACATTATCAAGAAACCGTTGGAGGACAACAAAAATTCTTGGCACACAAAGCTATTTCATGCAATTTGGGCTGACAGATTGAATTTGAAGAAATCTATCAGCATGTCACCTTTCCAGCTTGTGTATGGTACTGATGTAATTTTTCCAACCAGCCTTGGTGTACCAGTAATGAAGTTGATTCAAGAGTTGCAAACTGAAGATGATGACATGATCAGAAGAATAAATTAGACCATTCATCTTCAACAAACCAGGGAGGAGGTTTATAACCAAGCATTGCACAAACAGGATAGCATTAAAAAGATTTTTGACAGAAGAACCAAGGCTAGAAATTTCAATATTGGGGGCAAAGTTTTGAAATGGGACTCAAGGAGGGAAGACAAGGGCAAGCATGGAAAATTTGACAACTTGTGGCTTGGCCCTTACTCTATCCATTCAACTGTTGGTAATAATGCCTATTTTTTGCAAGAGTTGAATGGAGTAGAATTGTTTTGGGGTCCTGTCAATGGTAGGATGCTTAAGCATTACTTCTCTTGATACATTTTATGTTCTGAAAGCATTTTTATCTTTTTCATTATAAATATTTCATCCACCATTGCATTCAAAGTTAGAAAAAATCAAAATACAAAAATAGTGAAAGAAATAAAAGAGGGCAAATTGTGAAAACAAGAAAGGTACAACCCCATACCAAAAAAGAGAAACAAATCTGAAAGTGTGCAAGCTCAAATTCCACTCCTAAAAAACACACTTCTAATTGGTCAAACAGCCTAATCTTGACTAATTAGTTTTAAATTTTCTACTGATAGGATAGTGAATTCGATTTTCCAAACTGTTTAATCTTAGCTTATCAGTAGATAGTCTAAGGTAGAAATGAAAGGTTCAAACATGCTCAAAATCTGAACCTAAGTTTCCAAATAAAGTGATTCAAATCTGTTTCAAATTCTGAGTCAAGAAAGATGTAAATCTAGTTCCACTTAGCTCAAAGTCTGAACCAGAGGACAAGCAAAGACAACTCAAACAAAGGTCAAAACAGAGCTGTAAAAAAGATGAAGGAAGTGCTTGAAATTTCAGATCTCAAGCCTTCCATTTTGATTCAATTTTCTGCAGAATAAATGTCTATGTATAGCTTGTTTTTATGCCATAGATCACAGCAAGTCAAACCGCTTAATCTTGACTTCGCTGTTTTTAAATTTTTGTTGTAGAATTTAGTGAATAAAATCTGTTGGACAATTTAACCCCAACAGATGGTAGATTAGGTAGAGAATCATATGGGCTCAACAGTTTAATCTGAGTCCATGGAGAAATAAGGAGTAGAAATATATTAGATTTCCTGATTTCAAAAGAATAAAATGTCGTGAAATATTTTGCCATCTAGGTGCACTTTAAAGAAGAAAAAGTTTTATATCTGTAGGATTAGGTATGTAGAAATCTTGTTGCTGAAAGGTCCATTGTTTTTATGGCTGCTAATATGTTTTCAGAGCAAAATAAAATCATCCTAGCAAAGGAAGGGCAGCCCAATGGATAAGGCACTAATTAACCTCCCAAAGAATGCAATTCTGAAGTTCTTGATGCCTTCAAGAAAACACCATCCCCAAGTGGAGCCACTATTAGCCACCTATTAAATTTGTTATACCAAAAGGTGGCTAAATCATTTTTGGAGCCTTCAAGGAACAAATTTTATTGCAAAAAGTGTTGGCTCTTGAAGACTCATAAAGGTCGCATGCCTCTGTCCAAAACCTTCCATACTGTGCCCATTTTACACTCTGGAGTTTCGTTGATTTCATGAGAAGAAAGTGCTGCAAAATTCACCTTTTCTCCCTTTCCTCACTTCCAAAACTAATCTCATTTTCACCCCCTTTATTCTCCATAAAAAAATCCTTCATTTTCATGTTTTTCCCCTTTCCCCTTCATCAAAACCCCTTTGATAAGTTTTAAGACCCTTTCTTTGCCTTAATCGAGACCCTCACAACCATTGAAAAACTTGGAAAATTTCATAAAAAATACATTTTTGTATTGCAAACTTAAGCCCCCTTGGGCTAAGTTTTAAGCCACTTCCCCTCCATGTGCCTGCACCCTAGAACTAGGTGCTAGACCCACAAAGTGCTCATCGCATCGCAAAATTTTAGCGCATAAGTCTGTTTTCCATGTTTGAAACCTCGATGCTGATTAGCCTTATATATTACAGCCCCCAATCATATGGCATTCCATACATCCAAAGGCCCCGCAGTCGGGCGCCTATCCACTTTACATATATAAAACCATGAAAACTTTGTTTTTATTAATTTTTGTGTTTTTTGTAGGGTTTGAAAAGACTTCCACCGGTGCGAAGCTTAAATCGCTCTCCACCATCAATCTGATCTGCAGATTGACGGCCCACAAATCGATCGCCCTGGTGGTCCCCATGGTCAATCACTATACAAAACTAGCGGTTTTCATCACACCACCTTTGAAATGAAGGCTTTTTTTCCCATTTAGTCGCGATCAATGCCACATGCCAACACATGTCCTTGAGCACTGTTGAAAAACCGCCCTCATCGCGCATTAAAGTTCAGCTGTGGGCTCTGCGCGATATTGATGTGCACCATCCGAACTTAGATCAGCTCATCGGACGGTGATCGCGCTCAAAATAATCTCGGGGGATAAACTAAGGTACGATGCATCTATCAAAGCATCTCTACCATCGATCTAATCTGCAGATCGATGGCCCACAAACAGTTGCTCTAGTCCCCACAGCCACGATAGAAAATCCACGGTCCCACAGAACCGGTGGTCCCAAGCACCTAGTCAGCATCCACGCGGCATCAACGGATTAGAGCGGGTCTTCATTGGTTCCTCGCACAGTCAGCAAATCCGGACCCGGGGAGCATTATAAAGTGGATTTGAAAGAAATTTTGAGTCACACTCACCCTGACATCAGCAGGCCCCAAATAGGACCCGTGGAACTTTATAGGGCGGATTTCATAACGATTTCGGGTCACAAACGCCCTTACGTCAGAAAACACCTTTTGTGACCCGAAATGGTTATAAAGCTTGGTTTTATCAAAGTTTGAAGCTCGGGTATGTTATTTAATAAAGGGTGATTATATGGTTTTTCCATTATATACTGAAAAAAGGCCGAAGGCTGGGGTTTAACTCTCATGCCTTCGATTTTTAAAAAAGAGCCATACATGGTTTAAAATTTCCACGCCTTGCCAATACTCCAAAGGCACTAATGCCTCACGACCCCTGTGCAACACTGCACACCAACAGAACACAGTAAATGAATCAAAAATCAAAGGGTATCAGTTTCGAAGACAGAACGCACCAGAACATGAGATTGAAGACATATATATGGGGATTATGGCTAATATGGATTATCAAAAGCCTAATCCCCCTTTTAAAACACATTTTAAAGGTAAATCATAGAGGTTCATCAGACATAAAGCCTCCACCGCCACATCTGAGGCAAATTGATTCCTCCCAGCTACCATAGTGCCACCTGTGCCTCAAACCATTCAAACTGAGGTCAAAATTATTGATCAAGATCAGGTATTTGCCTCAGCACAACCAGAGAAGTTAATTCTGAAAATAAAATTAAATGACAAAATATCATCAGAGTTACTTTAACACAACACTGAGCCTCAAAATTCAAGAAGAGATCCCACCGAGCTTAAATATTAATGTAAATTATTTAATACAGAGGAAACCTATGTAAGCTTCTTCATCGAGCCCCCCAAAGGCCGAGAAGCCATTAAGTCTATATTAATTATCTTTAGAGATCTTTTATCATATCTCACCTCCTCATTCTTCTATAAATACTACTAGAGAAGATGAGAGACAGGTTGGTTGAGTTGGCTGCTGAACATTGAAATGTAATTGAGCTTGAGACTTCTACTTGTAAATAGTGTTCACTGGCCCTTGGAGCTCTACTTGTGATAGATAAGTTAGGCTGAGTGGTGTAGATGATTACTAAACTAGAGCAGTGGACTTAAAGTTGTAAATAGTTTGGAGCATCAATACAAGTTGGTTTATGGGATCCTGGTTTATGTTGACGATGATGTTTTTCTCATTGTGACTCATTATTTTGTTTCTATTTTCACTGTGTTCATATTCTCTTATAAATAAAAACATGCATATATTTAGGACCTATTATATATCAGTACCCTTCTCTGACTGAAAATATTTATCTGAATGTTTTCTTCCAATCTGTGTTATTTAGGAATGATTTAATTCAGTTTAAGCATAGGAATGTTGGCGTTCCATCGTCTTATTGTTTTAGCTGAATATTTTTGTTGGATGCTACTTTCATTTCATGTTAAGTAGAGATGAACTAAGGAAGATATGGTGTGCCCTGGTCCTAGTTTTATCCCCAAAGACTGTCTGAATGTTTCCCTTAGAATGTGTTAAAAGCTGGCTAGTTTAGAAGTACTTACCAGATCTTAGACCATCCTTTTTTATCATTTGTGTTCCCCTATGTTTTTATATGTTTTCTATTGAAAGTGTATCAAAGGCTGGCTAGTTTAAAATTACTTACCAGATCCTAGTTTACTTTCATGTCTTTCTTAAGTGTATGTCAAAAGCTGGCTAGTTTAAAATTACTTACCAGATCTTAGGCTGCTCTTTGTTCTTCATCTGTTTAAATTCCCCTTCTTATTGTATCATTTCATTCCATAAATCAAACTTTCAAGAGATCCTTGGACATAGATGACTTGCCCCATGGATCACTCTTGCCTTTTGCTGTTTCAATTAAACCCTATTATGACTCCATAGCCCAGTGGACTAAAACCTGCAATTATCTATCTTCCTGGCCACAACTTGTTCTATCTTCTTGCAAGTTCTCACCTTTGAAACTCTTTGCACTTATAAATTTCCACCTCAAAAAATAATCATGCTCAACCATCCAAAAACAAAAACAAACTCTCGGCCTTCATAACTAGCCTAATATCATTACCCAAAACTTCAAAGACAAATTCATCTTTGCACTTATTGGAGAGATCCCTCTCCGGATTCAAAAGGGCTAGATCCTAGAATCCCAAAGTGGTTGAAACGATGTTGGTTCTGTGATCAAACTTTGCCAATATTGCTGATTACAGATTCCTGACAAAGGGTAAGATAAGGTTAAGGTTAAGGTTAAGGTTAGGTTAAGGTTAAGGTCAAGGTCAAGGTTAAGGTTAAGCTCAAGGTTAATGGTAAAGTTAAGGTCAAGGTTAGGGTTAGGTTATATTTAAGGTTAATTTTAGGTTAGCGATAAAGTCAAAGTTAAGGTTAAGGTGAAGGTTAAGGGTAATGTTAAGGTTAAGGGTTACGGGTTTATTCAGGTTAAGGTTAAGGTGACGGTTAAGGGTAATGTTAAGGTTAAGGTTAAAGGTTTGGTTAAGGTTAACGTTAAGGGTTTGGTCAAGGGTAGGGTTAGGGGTAAGGTTAGGGTTAAGGGTAAGGGGTAAGGTTAGGGTTAAGGGTAAGGTTAGGGTTAAGGTTAAGGCTAGGGTTAAGGCTAGGGGAAGGTTAAGGTTAAATTTAGGTTAAGGCAAGGTTTAGGTTAAGGTAAGGTTAAGGTTAAGGTTACGAGTTTAGTCAGGTTAAGGTTACGGTTAAGGGTTTGGTACAATTTATAGTTAGGTTATAGTTAAGGTTAAGGTTAGGTTAAGGGTAAAGTTAAGGATAAGGGTTTGGTGAAGGTTAGGGTTAGGTTATAGTTAAGGTTAAGGTTGGGTTATAGTTAAGGTTAAGTTTAAGGTTAAGGTTAATTTTACGAGTTTAGTAAGGTTAAATTTAAGCTTCAGGTTAAGGGTAAAGTCAGGGTTAGGGTTAAAGTTTTCTTAGGGTTAGGGGTAAGGTCACAGTTAAGGTTACGGGTCTTAACCTTAACGTTCACAATAACCTAACCTTAACCTTAACCTTAACCTGAACCTTAACCTTAACCTTAACTTTAACTATAACCTAACCTAACCTTAACCTTAACTATAACCTAACCCTAACCTTGACCAAAACCTTAACCTTATTCTTAAGCTTAAATTTAACCTTAACCTTAACCTTAACCTAACCTTAACCTTAACCTTAACCTTCCCATAACCATAACCTTAACCTAACCTTAACCTTAACCTTAACCTTAACCTAACCTTAACCTTAACTATAACCTAACCCTAACCTTACCCGATCCATAACCTTAACTACAACCTAACCCTAACCTTAACGTTACCCTTAACCTAACCTTAACCTTGACCTTAAGTTTAAGGTTAAGGTTAAGGTTAAGGTTAAGGCTACATTACGGGTAAAGTCAAGGTTAAGGTTAGGTTATGGGAAGGTTAAGGTTAAGGTTAAGGTTAAGGTTAGGTTATGCTAAGGTTAAGGTTAGGTTAAAGGTTTGGTCAAGGTCAAGCTTAAGGTTAGGCTAAGGGTAAGGTTAAGGTTATGGGTAAAGTTAAGGTTAAGGCTACGCTAAGGATAGGGTAAGGTTAAGGTTAAGGTTAGGTTAAGGTTAGGTGAAGGTTAAGGTTAAATTTAGGTTAAGGTAAAGTTTATGGGAAGGTTAGGTTAAGGTTAAGGTAAAGGTAAGGTTAAGGTTAGGTTAACCTTGACTTTACCCTTAACCTAACCTTAACCTTTACTATAACCTAACCCTAACCTGGACCTTAGCTTTAACCTTACCCTTAACCTTAACCTTAACTATAACCTAACCCTAACCTTACCATAACCATAATCATAACCTTAACCTTACCTTAACCTACCTGATCCTTAACCTTGACCTTGACCTTAACCTTAAACTTAACCTTAACCTTACCCGTAACCTTAACCTTAACTTTACCCTTAACCTAACCTTAACATTAACCTTACCCTTAACCTTATCTTAACCTTAACCTTAACCTTACCCTTAACCTTCACCTTAACCTTAACTTTACCCTTAACCTTGACTTTCCCCTTAATCTTAACCTTAACCTTGACATTACCCTTAACCTAACCTTAACCTTAACATTAAGTTTAACCTGACTAAACCCGTAACCTTAACCTTAACCTTAACCTTCCCATAACCTTAACCTTAACCTTAAATATAACCTAACGTTAACCTTGATCTTCACTATAATCCAATCCTCACCTTGACCAAAGCCTTAACATTAACCTTAACATTGAACTTAACCTTAACCTTACCCTTAACCTTAACCTTAAACTTGACTTTAACTATAACCTAACCCTAACCTTAACCTAACCTTAACCTTGACCAAAACCTTAACATAACCTTAACCTTGAATTTACCCTTAACGTAACCTTAACCTTGACTTTGACCTTACCCTCAACATAAACATTAACCTTAGCCTGACTAAACACGTAACCTTGACCTTAACCTTAACCTTAACCTTAACTATAACCTAACCCTAACCTTAATCTTACCCTTAACGTAACCTTAACCTTGAATTTACCCTTAACCTTAACCTTACCCTTAATCTTACCCTTACCCTAATGTTAACCTTCCCCTAACCTTAACCTTACATTAGGTTATAGTAAGGTTAAGGTCAAGGTTAAGGTTTGGTCAAGGTTAGGGTTAAGTTATAGTTAAAGTTAGGGCTAAGACCCATAACCTTAACTAGGGTTAAGGGGGTAAGGGGGTAACCTTACCCTTACCCTTAACCTTAAACTTAACCTAATATTAACCTTAACCTTATCCTTATCTTAACCTTAACCTAATCTTAACCTTAACCTTATCCTTATCGTAACCTTAACCTAACCTTAAACTGTTGCACTAAAATTTTTCATCTTGACATTATGCTATTTCTATGAGGTTCATTATCACTCATACTTCCTCCTTTGCAAGTATACCACATCATTTCCTCATGTCAAGCCTTGAAAATAAGAGAAAAGTTCTTAAAAATCTCCTTAACTCGGTATCACACTTTCTCTTTGTCTTGCCTACGGTCCTGCACCTAATGTTCATGAGTCCTGCGTACCTGAATGCACTTTCTCTATGTTATGGGTGTGGACCCCTATAAAAGTTTAAAAAGGTGAAATTAAACTAAAAAATATCACTCTCAGTAAATTCTAGAAGCCTCTGGAAGGAATCTTGCGGCGACAGAACCACTTTTTTGAGGTTCATGTATCCCTTACCTTAAGGAGCTAACCCATTGATGTGAGGAGCTTATCCCTTTGAAGGAGGATTCTATCCCTTCATAGTTGGAATTGAAACCTCCTCTTTTGCACTATGAAAAGAGGCATTAGGTAGCCTCAAGGGGAGTTCAAGATTTAGAATTATTTGAGGTCAAGTGCTGTTGGGATTCAGACTCATTTAACTGAGATTTTTGTGAGGAGAGATCACATATCTCTATCTGTCTCTGTTGGAAGAGTGCAAGGCTTGTCAGAGTAGAGGAGATTCCTGCTTCAGACCCCGGGAAGGCCTGTTCAACATCAAGGCTAAGGTTGTAAGATTTCATTTATTCAAAGTTAATACAAATGAATTCATTTTTCTCAATAAGCTGTTAATTAACTATTTATTTCATGGATTCCTTGATCACCATGATAGGCATGATTTATAATATTCACTATACAGGTGCTATTTAGTGTTTTCTTGTTTGTGACTATAAGTCTAGAAAGATAACTCCTTCAAGTGACCGAGGGACAACTATTTCGAACAAGCATTGGATCTACGGTAAGACCTTAACACCTTTATAGTATTCTTTTGTAAATCACATATGTCTAGAGAAAGATAGGTTTATTTGGCTATTTTTTGCTAGATTACCTTTTGGTACTAGGGAGATCAATATTATCTGCAAGATTTATTTATCCGGTCAATAAATTGGCAACTCCGCTAGGGAAGGATTCTTGTTTTCTGGTTTTCCTTTGTTTTTACTTGAGAAAATTATTTTTCTATTTTTTATTGATGGATACTTGCCTAGGTAGCTTATCTTTACTTTTCTTTTAAAAATTTTGAAGTATTTTGTGTTTTTCTTGAACTTTTCTGGGGACCGCACTTTGTTTTCTTGCACAGAGCGGGCAGTTTCGCACTTTCCTTAAGTAACCAGTGTGGGACCGCACCTGTTACTTCTGGGGCCTACGGACCCTGTTAAATTTTTTGAAAAAATTCAGATTTCTCTTTCCAGTTTATGTTTAATTTGATTTAGGGTTTCTAGTATTTGCCCAGATCTGTATTTTTCTTGTCAAAAGCCTCTTGTGAGTGAGTTCCAACAGTATCTGTGTTTTGGGTGATTTTCTAGAAATTTTGCATACTTGGATTGCTTTTCACTTGGTCTTTGTAGTGACTCAAATATTGGAAGCTTGGAATACCTCAGATCACACTGGTATTTTTGTCTTCTTGATGAGTCTGACTTGGTTTTGAAATCCATCCTTGAGAAATAGATCTAGTTGTCTCTTTGCAAATCTTTGAACAAACTTTATTATAAGTTTTGAATTTCATTTTTTACAAAAGGAAACATATCTGGATGTTTTTTTATTTTTTATTTATTCTAGACAAATGAATCCTTATTTTACTGAACAACTAAGTAAAGAATTCTCAAAAAAATATTAAAGCTTTTATTCAATTATATTTTCAAAGTTTGTAGATCTCAAAATTAGTTTTTCGTAGTTTTGAGTACTTTTTAGAACTTGTAGATCTCTTTTGAAGGAAATTTTTTTTTTGTAGTTTCGAGTTTTGAAAGTGAAAGAGATTTATTGTGAGCATTGATTATTTGTCTCGTTTTGAGTTATTATTGAAAAAGCAAAAATATTTTCTTTCATTTATTCTTCATGTTCAAAGAAAGAAATGTCTCTTAAAAGAATTGCATTCTCGAACTCTTTCTTTAGCTAGGATTTCATTGAAAGAAAAGCGAATTGATTATCATTTTTAGGTGAATTTTTTATTGTTTTTGAAATTCGAGTCTTAACACCATCAAATTTTCATTTCCATACCTATTGACTTAAAGAACAACCCATAAAAACAACACTTAATTAAAATTGATCTAGTAATATTTTTATTTCTAGGGCTCTTATCACCAATATAGCTTAGGCTAGTATCTTGGAGTAGGGAGTAATTAACTCTCCAAGATAGTAAAAACAAACAAGTAGATAAATCTTGCAGTAGGAAATAAATCCAATTGTAATTGGTACAATCTGGGAAGCTTCTCTTAAAGGAGTTAATTACAAGATCATGTCTGAACCTTTGAGACAATCAATTCTGTTTCATTGGGAAAGATAGAAGATCTGCGTGCATTACAAATGGTAAACCTCGGATTAACCATTGTTGAGGAGCCTGGGGTCACTTGTCGATAAACCTAGGATTGACCATGTCGAGGAGCCTACAAGGGGATTAAGCTTAGTTACTCTACCCTTGTGCATGGAATCAGATCGTAGACTGTTCCCCCAGTTTTATTTGTTACTGTTGGTAACCTTACTGTCCATAAGCTTAAGATTATTTCCTAAGGTGACGGTGAAGGAACGATCTCACTGTACCTGGAGCAGACGTCGACTAGACTCACTTGGACTCTCTGGGGGGTTCTCTTCACTTGATATGGTTTTTTGAAGAAACTTGTGCTAGTCTGTTTCATTAAGCAAGTTGTCGGGGTAATTGTTCCAACCGCCCTTTCTGTATTAAATTTCTACGAAGTTGGATTTCATCACCAACTAGTGTTTTTAGTATGGGAAGTTACTGTTTGTGTGTGGTTTGAAATTTTAGATTTTTTAGGCATGTGATTTAGTTGTTTGTTTCTTTAGAGACTTTAGGTGTTTGTATTGAAATTTTCTTTGTTTGCGTGTGATTGATTAATATTTAATCGTGACAGAATTACCGGGACAATCCTGGAGACTTCAGGGGAAGCCCCCTTAGTATACACCAAGTCAGCTTGAAGGGATACATGCTCTAGTATCATCTAGTAGCGGTAGAATTAGATCAACAGAAATTGGAAGTTCATCTATAGTTGTTCATACTAATCATCAAATACCCACAATAAAACACATTCAAGAACCAATTTTAGTTTTCGAAGTTACTGGTAGTATTTCTCCTTCCAGTGAACTAGCTGAAGAACCTGAAATTTCTAAACCTAACACTGAAAATTTTGTTTTGGAAACATCCTCAGGATTTATTACTCTAACTTCTAGCGATCTTGGTTCACCTAGGGTAATAAATATTGTTACTGAAGATCTTCCATCTTGCCTCATTTCCATTGAAGAACTTGCTAGTCTAGACGAAGAGGTATCTCTTCCCAAATCCCCTCAATATTTGAATCTTAGGGAGTGTGAATCCATTTTCTATAGCCCTATTAGGAGTGACACTTGGTATTTATCTTTGACAAACTTTTTAGAAAACTCGGGTCTTCCTTTTTCTCCACCTCGAATTCCATTTCATCCTATGCCTAGAGGTTATTATCCTTCATCTATTATGGCAGGAAAGTCATCGATGTTTTCCCAAACACTAGAAGCATTTTTACACGGTGTTCCTTCTGTTCCTTCAGGGTATCAGGCTCTTTCTGCTACTTTCTCAGGAGCAACTCCTCGACCAATTGAACAAGTATTATCATCTAGTCTTAATGAAATTAAAACTGAAACGTCGAATGCAGAGAAAATATTTATGATGTCTGGCAATATTCCAAATCCGCAACCTCAAGGTGGTCAGTTACCGCCTGGGGGGCAATCTCAAAGCAGTCAATTACCGCCTGGGGGGAAATCACAGGGCAAATTTTTCCCAGGACAAGCTGTAGGACAATATTATTTTTGAGAACAACCTCAAGGATAGTACATACCTCAAGGTTATCAACCTTCAGGACAGTACATACCCCAAGTTCAACCCCAAACTCAGTATGTTCCTCAAGGTCCTTATCAACCCCAAATTCAGTACGTGCCTCAGGGTTATCAACCTCAAGGCCAGTACCCAACTCAAGGTTTTCAACTACCTTCTGGTCAATCATTTGTACAAGGAGTTGGAAATTTACCACTTAATTATCAACCCTATGTTCAACCAGACTATGGTCCTTCATATGTACAACCTTCTACAGGACAATACCCGGGAATAAATATGGTGTGGGATTTGTCCGAAATTCAAAAGACTATGCAACCTAATGTGTAGTTGTCTACTCAACTTGGACAGCCTTTGGTTTCTGATCCAACCCAGCAACCTATCCAGCCTACTGTTCAAATCCCTGCACCTGGTTTTTTTCAGCAGTCTGGGCCTAGTACACCTCAGACTCCGCCTCAAACTGTTGTAACTACTGCAACATTTTTTCAACCTGTAACACCTGTTTCTGGAGTATTTGTAGCTCTGGTTTCTTCTATCCCTGCATCTGTGCAAATCCCTCAAGTCTATGTACCCCAGTCAGGACCTATAGTTCAGAATTTGGTCCAGATACCTACAGGACAAGCTGGTACAAGTACGATTGTCACAAGTCAACCACAATTCACATATCAACCGTACCAGGGACAGTATCAATTCGGTCCCATTTCACAAAACCCAGTTTATCAATATCAATCGTACCTTGGCTATACTTATCAACAGCCTCAACAACCATAGTTTTTTCTGGTTAATCCTGGTTTCCTAGGGGGTTATACCATTCCTAATGAAAATCCGATTCCCAGTTATTCTGGGTATCCTCCTCGTGGAACTTCTCTTGTTACTCAAGGTTTTTGCGACCCTAACCATTAGTTACCATTTATTGCATCTTTGGATTTACCTGATTTGACACACCTTACGAATGATATAATTTTATATCATCTGTATTGGCTGCCAATGCCACATAAGTTTCCTAGTCATATACCAAAATTCGAGGGTAAGTTAGGAGAGGATCCGTCAAATCATGGTATGACTTATCACCTCTGGTATGCGTCTAATTCGATAATTGATGATTCAATTCATTTACGTGTTTTTCAACAAACTCTTATTGGTCTTGTCGCCAAATGGTACATTGAGTTACCATGAGGCTCTTTTAATAATTTCAGTCAGTTAGCAACTGCTTTCTTAACTCATTTTCAGTTGCCTGTTAGATACGACAATGGCAGGGAACAATTGACTTCGCTAAAACAATCCATGTCTACATATATTTCTAATCATATTCATGAATGACGACAAAGAAGGCATTTAGTGAAAGTTTACATTCCAGATCAAATTTTGGTGGAATGGTTTGTTAAATCATTATTACCCAAAATCACTGAAGATGTAGCTAAGGCAAGAGTTTTTACTGAGGAGCAAGTCATTGCTCAAGCTTAGTACCTTGACCTCGTCTATACGCAGTCAGGTACTTTACATGAAAAAAACCCCGATCTTCCAAAACAAGGTCAAATTACTGCAGCTCCTTCAGGGTCTCATGTTGCTGATGGTATGAATGGTACATTTAATACTAAAAGCAAGAAGAAATCTTCAATGAATTCTTCTCCTATAATAACTTTACCTGATTCCCCGAAAGGAGAGTCTTCCGCTGAAATTTCTGCCGACATTCATGTCATAGAAACATCTACATCCAAATCTAAATTTGGCGGTAAAAATAAGGGGAAGAATAAAAAAAACAAAATTCAAAAGAAAAAATAGATAAAACTGAATCTAATGACAAAAAAATGCAAGCCTCGTTATTCTTGTTTCATTTGCAACGAGGATCATTTTACTAAAGAATGCCCACATCGAGCAGAGGTTTTGAAATTTGTTAAAGGTTCTCAACAGCCTGTTGTCTTGAAGGATCCTTTTCCCACTCAAGACAGTAAGATGATTGGTTCCACCTTGAATGCCTCAGAAGAACCTATTATGATGATGTCTCATGTCAGGATTGCGACACGATCGCAATATTATGGTAGTAAAAGTCCTGTTGGTGGTAAAGGAGTAGAATATTATAATTCAAACACATCAACTACACCTCCTCCTATTTCTGATCTTCTACAGATCGAGAAACCCAATCCAGACTTAGTAATCAAACCGCCTGCTAAAGGTGTACTTCGTAAATCAGCTTTCAATCCACATGCAAGAGCTGCTCAGAATTACAACATTGTTGAGGACTTAGCTATTTTCCCTTTAGCAATGTCGGCTTTTGAAGTGCTGCAATCATGCCCAGCACAGCGTAAATTACTTTTGTATGATATAGGAGCTGTCGATATTCAGGACTCAAACCTAATAATCTTCAATTTAGAGAATAGTACACCCCACCTACCTCATCAAATGACTTTCCAGATTCTAGTATTAGTCAAAAACAGACCGATCTTTTGGACTGTGATTGATGAAGGGGCTTCTACATGTATTATGTCGATCGAGTGTTGGAAATCGCTTGGTTCTCCTACACTCAATTAGTCTCTGACAATTGTAAATGCTTTTGATGGCCGAGGGTTCCATCCTTTCGGTATTTTGTAGGATTTACCTATAGGGGTCGAAGGCAAAACCATAAATCTAGATGTGGAAGTGGTTGATGCCCCTCTAGATTACAACCTTCTCTTGGGTTGTAGTTGGTATTATGCTATGACTGTTGTTATTTCTTCGGTATTTCGGCTTATTAAGTTTCCAAATCAAGGAAAGATCGTTACAATAGACCAGTTAACTTATTTCTCATCCGATATAGCCTCTACAAAAACTATCTAGCACGTCGGTAAAATGGCTATCCCTTACAAGGATGTTGGGATAGGTTTGATTAAAGATTCTGTTTTACTAGGAACTTTTTCCTTTCCTCCTCCTAACGTATGACCTCCTATTACAAATATTCATATGATTTCATCGAATACTATTACGTTTGATGATCCTTGGATCGTACCTTTCGATTCCGAGTTGGATTCATTTGATGGTGTGATGCCTTTGAGTCCCTTTGAAATTTCATATTAGGCTGTACAGTCGCTTTGTGATCCTTCTTCAACCGAAACTGATCCAATGAATGGGATCCATGAGCAATCACTTTCTATATCTAGCTCAACCACAACGACATTTCCTGATCTTGTTCATAATGATGAGCAGATTTGTGAAATTTTGTCTGTTGAAGATTTACCATGGAAAGATCTACATCATCGATCTTCGTTTTTACCTGAGCTGGATCATTTCAAAAATGATTTCGCTTCTATTTTCACTGCTGAATATGTCAAAGAAGCACAGAATCCATTGAAAAATCCTGATTCTGAGTTAAATTTGGAAAATATCTCTTGAACGATTCCTATTGACATTTCAGTTAAGCCAGGAATAATTGAAAACATTCATAAAGGTGCTTGCTCTACGGATGATGAACTCCAATCTTATAAAGCTCTATTTCAATAATTCTGTGACGTGTTTTCCTGGTCAAATAAGAAAATTCTAGGAATCGATCCATCAATTGTTGTACATGAAATCAAGACTTACCCAGATGCCAAACTTGTCCATCAACGATTACGTCAAATACATCCGAGAAAATCTACTGCTATCAAAGCCAAAGTTGAGAAATTACTTTGTGCAGGTTTCATTTATCCAATTCCTTTAACCGATTGGGTATCGAATATTGTTCCTGTTAACAAAAAACAAGGAATGATAAGAGTATGTATCGACTATAGGAATATTAATAGAGCTTGTCCTAAAGACAATTATCTAGCCCCATATATCGATCAAATAATTGATGATTGTACCGGCAGTGAAATGTTTTCCTTTATGGATGGTTTTTCCAGTTACAATCAAATAAACATACTCCCTTCTGATCAGCCAAAAATAGCTTTCATTTGTCCACGGGGGACATTTCCTTATTACAAACTGCCCTTCAAATTGAAGAACGTTGTGGAAACTTTTCAAAGGGCTATGTCTTACGCATTTCATGACATTAAGCACATTGTGTAGCCTTATCTCGATGATTTACCTGCTCATTCATCGTGTAGGGCCGACCATCTCACTCATTTACGAGCTATCTTTATGAGATGTAGGCATTATCAAATTTGGATGAATCCACACAAATGTGTTTTCTATGTAGAATCGGGTCGCTTACTAGGCTTTATTGTTTCGAAATAAGGCATTCACGTTGATCCGTCGAAGGTCGAAGCTATTGTCAATCTACCTCCTCCTTCGACTCTGCGCCAACTCCAAAGTTTGTAGGGGAAAGCAAACATTTTACGTTGGTTAATTCCTAACTATGTTGAGTTAACAAAGGGTTTCACCAGGTTGTTGAAACAGAACATTCCATTCTTTTGGGATGAGATCGCTAATCGATCTTTTTATGCACTCAAACACGCGTTGACCCATGCATCATTACTGCATCCTCTCAATTACAACTAGGACTATTTTTTGTACCTCACCGCCTCTCATTCCACCATTGGGATGGTTTTAGTCCAGGAAGACAAATTCAACAATGAACATGTGATTTACTATCTTAGTTGAAATCTACATCCGACTGAGATCAAATACACGCATGTGGAGAAATTGGCCTTGGCAGCTATTCAAGCTGTCCAAATATTTCGACACTACATCTTATTATGAAAAACCATAGTAATTTCAGACTGTAACCCTATGATGTACATCTTGACCAAACAATTTCTAGGGGGCAAGTATTCCAAATGGATAGTTATCCTATAGGAATTTAACTTGGAATTTGAAAAATCCAAGGCAAAGAAATCTTTGGTTTTTTCCGAACTGATGTGTGCTTTCCCCTCTACTGATATTGAAACTGTGGCAAAGAAGCCCATTGCAAACAAATCCTTGTTTCTTATCAGTAATCTTGATCCTTGGTATGGGGATATTATTTTTTATCTCCAAACCCAATCTTTTCGGCCTGAAATCTCACGATCTCAGCGACGAAAAATACGTTTCTAATCCCAACAATATAATATTATTGGTGATACACTCTATCGTCGCAGAGCGGATTCTGTTTTCTGACGTTGTCTTACTCATGAAGAAGGTGAGAAGGTTATAAATGACTGCCATTTTGGAACATGTGGCGGTCATATGTATGGGTATGCCACAGCCCAAAATATATTGCGCGTTGGTTATTTCTGGCCGTCGTTATTCAAAGATTGTATCTATGCAATCCATAAATGCCACAATTGTCAGGTCTTTGATCGTAAAATGCGTGCACCACCCGCTCCTCTTCACCCTATAATTGCTGTCAATCCTTTTGCAAAGTGGGGCATTGAATTTATTACATGTAACCCTCACTTGGCCGGGGGGCATGCATATATTATCCTAGCGGTAGATTATTTTACTAAGTGGGTTGAGGCGATGCCTACATTTTTGGCATACGGAAAGACTACTGCAACTTTCATGTTCAATCATATAATTGCTAGATTCCGTGTTCCTCAAGCCATAATTATGGATCATGGAAGTCATTTTTGAAATATCATGATGACTGAATTGACAGATCAACCTGGCCTGTGCCACGATAGTTCTACTCCATATTACCCATAGGCTAATGGTATGGGTTAAGCTATCAATAAATTTTTAGTCACTATGATCAAAAGAATTATTGGTATTCATAAGTCGAATTGGAATTCCATGTTATTTTCAGCACTTTGGGCATATCAGACCTCATTAAAAACATCAACTGGTTTCACTCCCTTTCAACTGGTTTACGGTTTGGAAGCTATGTTGCCTATTGAATGTGAAATTCCATCATTGAAATTAGCCATAGAATTACTCCTAGCTACGTCTGAAGAGGAGAAGAATTTTTTGTACTTGGTTCAGCCAGATGAGAATCGATGAAATGCTGCGTTATCAAACGAAGCTCATGTCAAACAAATAAAGGCTCAGTACGATAGAAATGTTACACCTTGTAATTTTCAGAAGGAGACCTAGTTTTAGTGTACGATCAAGCCAATGATAGGCTAGGGGCTGGAAAATTTGTGCCTATGTGGCATGGTCCTTTTATTGTTAAATGGAAGCTGGAAAAAGGGGCCTATGAGCTGATAGATTTCGACGGTGTCCCTTTAGATAAACCTAGAAATGGGCTTCATTTGAAGAGATATTTCGCTTAAACTTGGTGTGGAGATTTTTAATTAGATTAGATTCTTTACTGTTGGTGTGTCTCATATTATAAAAGCATGCCTAGTTTAGAGTGTGTTCTTATCACTATTCCTGATTATCTGATTTTTACTCTTGATATTTCAGATGTCAACGTCTCTTCAGACCTACATTGGTTTTACTCATGGTGCTTGTCGTAGTACACAAAACATTTCTTCCGCAGCTTGGGTTATTTATTCACCCTCTGATGAGTTAGTATCCATGCATGGGGCAAGCCTCATTCAAACAATGAATAACATTGCAGAGTATAGTGCAGTGATTGAGTTATTATCTGAATCCATATCGTTTGGGATTCGGAGTTTGATTGTTAGGTTGGATTCTGAACTTGTTTTATTATAGTTTAACAGGGTTTATGCCATTAGAAATCCAGTTTTATTACGGTTATTTTTAAGAGTTCATATCTTGGAATGTGAATTTGATTACATTGAATATCAGCATATTCCAAGACATTTAAATACATTACCAGATGCAGTTGCTTCTAGTATGATAAATAGACATTTGCAATAATCAAAATAGTAAATTAAACAACATTTGATAACATGTACATAGATAGACGGTAATAGTGATATATCATAGCATAAAAGTTTGTTTCAAAATATACATCGTCTTTGATCATAGGTTGAAAAACATCTTATGATCGGAAAAAATGATAATACAAAAGGTCAAAAATATGAGTCTACAAAACGATCATCCTATCCCCGATGATGATCACGATAAGAGACCACTTCCCGGGCCACCCTACACAGGAACCTCCTAAAAGGTCCTGGGACACCAATCACATATCTTTGTAATCTGAGCAGAATATCATCTATTTGGGTCTCTGTAATGTCTAGATTCAGGCGCTCTAGTTGATGCTCTAAATCAAACAGGATCTCTGCTGATTGGTGTTACAGGTCAAAATACCTCCTCATCAGCTCATAGGGGAAGACAAATATGGAAGAAGTACAAAGACCTAAATTAAACCTATTTCTGACATGGTAACGCATATATAGAATATAACAAGAGTGTTATAATGTAGGCAAGCAATATATTGGCCGCATTAGTGGCTAGGGAAACACTATGTTTACACTAGAGGGACGCGTTACCCGTGTTTTAAGTTTGAATTGAGAAAAGAGCGCGGAGAAAGATTTGAATCTCCGACTTTCCCTCACAAAGGAGTCAGTTCACAAAGGAAACTGCAGAAGCACCAGTTCATTATTGGTCATTTCCATGGAAGACTGAACTCCAAGAGAGGCAAAAGCATGGAGATCAAGGAAACATCTAAGCCTTTTCCATTCCAAACTAGTGGAAAGAGAAGGGCAACAATGGCCTTCTCCCTCTCCTATAAGAAGGAGCTGAAGGCTCTTAATTGAAGGTTGAAGGATTGCTCAAGGTTCTTGCATACTTGTGGAATAGAGAATAGTGTGACATTGTGAAGGCCAAGAGTCAAAGAGGCTCCTAGAGAGCTTGTTGACTTAGACTTCTTCACTAGAGAGAGAGGAGAGATTGGGAGACTGAGGAGGGCTTGGTACAACCGATGGTTGTAATCCTCCTTCTTTCAAAATCAATAGAACTATGTTCATTTTGTCCATTCAATGCTTAATGTTATTATTGTTGTTTCAATATTCACTTAGTATGATATGAATGGCTCAGATGTGTATAATCTAGATGTTTGTAGTATATTGATTTAATTGATAGGATACTTATTATATTAGAAATTACGCGGGTGCTTTGACTGATTGCAGGTCTCAGATTTGGAGCCGGCGAAGAAGGACTCTTACTTTGCTGCACAGCGCTCTCCAAGGGATTCCAAGACCGCCAAAGTTGTAATTCTCTATTGTATTCCTTCAAGTTATTTCAAGCTAATATGAACATACTCATGCCATCTTTGTGAACAACATAGCTAATCTTACTGTCTGCCTCGGGCACCGGAAAGCCCTGAGAGGGATATATGAAGACCAACCACCCAAGAAGTTTACCCTATAGTAGAATTGGCGACTCCACTGGGGATTTTCCCCATAGTTTCCGGACTATTTTTCCCTTCATTCCTTCTCTCCTCTGTTCAGTATCCTTCTGACCATTTTTTGATGCCCAGTAGACATACCAAACGCTTGCAGAGTTCAATCCTGTTCCTGTCTGGCCAACTGAAGAGATTTTCCCTGGTTAACACGACCTATGCAATTCATCCAGTGCATTATAACGTGGTCTAGGCTTAAATACAGTGCGTTATAACGCTGTATTTTCTCACAGACAGAGTGTTACTCAGCCAAAAACCCTGTTGTTCACTACTGTGACTGTGTTTTAGCTGTAGAGTTTTTTGGCCACCAGTACCTTTCACAGACTGAATCCCTGTGCTTGTCTGCTCAAGATGGCATTGATTATTTGTTTCTCTTATTTAGTTAGTGTGCAAAACATTTACTTTGTAAAAGAGCTTTTTTTTTTTTTGCATTTAGCTGAGTTTATTCTGAAAGTTTAGTTCACAAACTGTTAAAAGAGGTAGATAGAAGTCTGAATCTTGAAAGTTGAGCTATGTTATTTACATGTTGGTGCATGGATGATTGATAAAGAAACCTCTCCTTGTAGAAACACTCTTCATTGAAGTTAATATTTAGAGCATGTTTTGCATAGTTTATTGAGTCAGAGTCTCACTATACTTCATACGTCCATTCCCCCTCTGCAAGACTAATAACAAAGTACACTAAAAACAAAGTGATAATAAAATAAATCTAATAACTCTTTTTTGAGCTCACACAAACAGTATTTTAGGCTAGGATCTTGGGTTAGGAAAGTGAGAAAACTACCCAAGATCTCCAAACTTGAAAACTAGAGTCATTAACGAGTGAAATCCTGCTGCACTCACATCATTGGGACCGTTCCTTTACCGGAGCTCAGCGCGAGACAACACTTGGGTTCACTAGAAGGTAGCCCGCCTTCGACTGCATCCTGTGGGTGTGCTATATATTGGGGTTCCCTTCGGGGATGTCGAAACTAGATCAGGGATCTAGGTATTCTGCCCATATAGCACACTGTCCTTGACCATGGACCCCCCTGATGATGTCTGTGATTTGAGGTATCCTTAGTGACCATACTTTTAGGGACTTACAAAAGGTGACTGGGACGGGCTGTCCTGGTACCTGAAACAGACAGACCCACTCTGTCTTCGGTCTTTAGGAGGGTACTCGTCTTCACGAGAGTGCTTACACCTATCGTCTGAGGTTCGGGCGAAGCTCTAGAGTGATCGTAACTGTACTTTCGACCAACCCTCTCTGTATGCTATTGTGATACTGGATTTCATCACCAGTGAACAGTAGTACTCAAACAGGGAACCCTATTCTGGCTGCTTGCTGATTGATTTTAGAGAGTCTTTTCTTTTTAGTAGTTGTGTGGATACTGTCATTTGAGACTTCATAATACATCACATTTTAAAATTTGTTAAAATTAAACCGGTCACCATGGCGTCCCCTGACCCACGCCGTCTGTCTCGACGACAGCAAGGTCTACCTCCTCTCACCCTAGAGGAAAGACTGAACCTTGGTGAACCTGGGCCTTCTACGGAAGAGCAGTCTCCTCTGACTAATCTGGATTATCACATAGACCCTTATCAGCCGGGACTCCCGGAGGACCCTTTCACTGAAGGCATTGTACCTAACTACAATCCTCCGCTCACTGATCCGTTAGGACCTGTGATAGTCCAGATTCCACCACGCCCAGATTTGTCTGCGGCCACACCAACATCTATTTCACCACTGGCATCCACAGGGACGATGCCAATGGCAACCATCCTTGGTTCACCACCATCCTCCCCACCAGTGGTCAGTTCCATGCCATTACTGGGTAACCCTAGTAGTCAACATATGCCTACCCCCAACCCTATGGTCAACACAACTATCAGTAGTTTACCGAACCCTTTGGCATCTACTCCTACTGTGACCACGTTGGGGACCATGGTAGCTCCTCCCACGAGCACGACTACTTCGGTGCCCTTTAGCAACCCTTTCGGTTGGAACCCTCTGTTGAGTTCAAACCCCCTAGCCACTATACCAGGGGGCAGTGTTATCAGTACACAGGTAGCAGGGAATATTTCTCTTCCTATGCAATCCTTAGGACAAATGGGACAACCCATTGTAAATACTATCCCCTTAAGTGGTTCAAACATAGGTGTAGGATCTATACCGTTGCCAAATAATGCAAATACTAGTATGCCTCTGGGAAACTCTATTGCATCCATTTGGACTAACCAACCCCAACCTCCGTCTGGAGTGGGAGGGCACTTTTACGCTGGGGGCAACCAACCATTTTCCCCTCAATACACTATGCCCTATGGACAGCAACCGTATGTTCCTACTCCTCCACCTATGGGAGGTTTTTACCAAAGTCCCACTTACCCTTCTGGTAACACATGGATGGGAGGACCCTATGGTCCAAATAGTCAGCCCATACTGCCTTGGTTAGACTCGGGGGAAAATCCACAATTGCCATTCTTGGCAGCTTTGGACATACCTGACATCCATAAGCTGACAAACGATCCCATCAACCATAACTCACTTTGGCCTCGAATACCGCATAAGATTCCTTCCGATATCTCGAAGTTCGACGGGAAACATGGGGACGACCGGGCTGCACACATCACTACCTTCCATTTATGGTCCATATCCAATTCCATGGTAGATGATAGTGTCCGACTCTGACTGTTTTCCCGCACCCTTACAGGCAATGCCGCCAAGTGTTACATTGAATTACCACGTGCCGCCATCAATACGTTTGGCGCTTTAGTGACAGAGTTCTTAAAGAACTTCCAACTACCAATTAGAGTGGAAACCGAAACAGAATTATTAACATCGCTACGCCAAGACACCGCCACCCACATCTCCGACCATATTCATGAATGGAGACGTAGGAGGAGGCTAGTCAAAGCGCCAATACTGGACCATCTCTTGGCCAATTGGTTTTGCAAGTCTCTTTTACCCCGCATCTCTAAAGACATTGGCCTTTCTGGTGCAGTAACAGAAGATCAATGTATTCGTCGTGCCCAACACTTAGATTTAATCTATTCACAATCCGACATGCTTTACGATCTGCTCCCCCATGCCCCCGGTAACCCAAATCCTCCGGCTACTCAGAAAACCAGAGCTCATGTCGATGGTCTCGTTGGCACGATCTCTGGTGTAGCCACCAATCAGTCTCGGGGACAAACCTCCCAGCCATCCTCGGCTGCCACCGCCCCCCACCAAACGACTCCTCTCCCTTCCGCTGAGGTAAATTCGGTGCAAACCTCACAGAAACCTAATGGAAAAAATAGGAAGAATAAGAAGAAAACATTTTATTCGGAATAGCAGTCTGATAATCAGAATAACGCTAATCAGAAAAATGCTGCTAGAAATGAAAAAGGAAAGGATAAACCCATGAAATTTCCTTGTAAAATCTGTGCGGAGGATCACCTGACATACAAATGTCCTCGGTTGTAGGAATGCACCGATTTTATTGCTAACAAGGATTCTGGGAGAACACCTGCCGTTCTTCACAATCCCTTCCCCAATCAACAGCAGCAACATCAACATATGGTTGACAACCCGCCACAACCCCATCAACGGGGCAATGGTGGTTCGTATCCTTTCGGCGAAGGACCATCTGCCATTTATGGCATCGAGAGTATTGACCTTCAAACTCGCACCAAGCTTTATGGAACTCCTACCATAGATGCTCAGGAACCGGGAACTAGTTCCAATCCGCCGCCGCCCAACGATTTACATATCGAAAGGCCTATTGTTGAACCTATAATTCATCCCCCCAAAGGGACACTTCAATGCACGACTCATAATACCTCTGCACGTGCAGCCAAAACTACAATATTGTAGAAGATTTGGCGTAGGCACCGTCAGCTATGTCTGCACTTGAAGTATTACAAACCTGTCCAGCACAAAGGAAAGCCTTGCTTTCGGCCATTGGTGGAATAGATCCCCAGGATTCCATGCTAGTAGTCTTTGATATGGAAAAGGCTAAACCTCGCCTCTCGCATCAACTCGCATTCTAGGTGCAGGTTGTGTCGAAAGGGAGACCCATCCATCGCACTGTCATAGACAAAGGTGCTTCGACCTGCGTTATGTCACAAGCTTGCTGGCTGAATTTAGGTTCTCCTACTCTAACCCCGCCATCGAATTCCCTCAAAGCTTTCGATGGCCACACTTTCCTACCAAAATGATACCTTGCTAGCTTTCCCATCATTCTGAGTGGGAAAATGGTAAACGTGGACGTTGAAGTCGTAGAGCATCATCTCGACTATAATCTATTGCTCGGTCGCAGTTGGTCTTATGCTATGACCACCATCGTGTCTTCGGTCTTCCAACTCATCCTATTTCCATTGGATGGGAAAATAGTCACGGTCGACCAGCTATCCTTCTGCACCCCTGATTATTCCACTTTACCAAGTAGCTCTGTACCCCTAATAGGAGGTGTCCCTGACTCTTACGTCAGTATCAGTACCGGTCTTCTGAAGGCATCTTCCCTACTGGGTTGTTTTCCTCTACCGCCGCCGCAGATCCCAAACACAGTTGCAATGATATCCACCTCTTCGGATGGCTCTATCGACCCATGGATCATCCCGACACCTTCAGATATTGATTCCTATGGAGATCAGATGCCGCTTTCGCCGGTTGAGTTGGCTTACCAAGCCATCCAAACCGCATCTGAACCCTCCACTGATATGGTTTCGACCACAGGTACAACCCTCTCTCCCATAACAGTTCTCTCTAAGGATCTCCTCAATGAAGTCTGGCCTACAGACGAAGCTATTTGAGAGATCATGTCATTAGAAGAACGACCTTGGGGAGAGTTCCACCATCGCGCTTCGACGATTGATTCGGAGGCGATAAAAACTGAAATCTCGTCTTTTGACCAACCTAAGATCGTTCCCTCCTCTTATACGACTGTCCACACTATCAATTCGGAAGGGAACATGGGTAATCTTTCCAAGACGCTACTCATTGATATCTCGGTCAAGACAGGTATCATGGAAAATATTCCGTATTGCTTTTCAAATATCACACCTTTCCAACTTGCTTTCGGCCTGGAGGCAATACTTCCAATCGAGTGCGAAATCCCATCACTCAAACTTGCCATTGAACTCCTGCCTGGCACCACCACCACAGAAGAGCGCTTGCTCTCGCTCGATCATTTGGACGAAACTCGTTGAGATGCTACATTAGCACTTGAAGCTCACCAACACCGAGTTAAAGCTCAATACGACAAATCTGTCAAGCCTCGTTCTTTCCAAGAGGGCGATCTTGTTCTACATTATGATAAAAAACACGACCTCTTGGGGGCAGGAACACTCCAACCATTGTGGCTCGGTCCCTACATCGTTACTAAAGCCCTCTCAAAAAGAGCTTACGAACTACAGGACTGTAATGGAATTCCACTCGAGGAGCCCCGCAACGGGCTCTATCTGAAGAAGTATTTTGCCTAGTTTCGCACTAGGCATATGCTTTGTAATTTTATGTATATAAGTTTTTCCTATTTTTATTTTGATGCTTCTGGATTATTTTTTTTGGTTTAAGGTGTTTTTCTCATGTAATATTTTTCTTTCGCACAGATGTCATCACATTCGTTATCATACGTCAGGTATGCAGACGGGGCTAGTCGTCACACTAGACACATTGCTTCAGCTTCTTGGGTTCTCTATACTCCTGAGTCGAACCTTCTTGGTTCTGGGGGAATCTTCCTGGGTAACGCCACCAACAATGTTGTTGAGTACATGTCAGTGATCCAACTCCTCACGGAAGCGGCATCTCGTGACATCTCCAATTTAGTGGTCAGGTTAGATTCCCAGCTCATCATTATGTAGTTAAACAATCATTACCGTGTCCTCCACCCTGTGTTGTTACGTTATTTTTTACGAGTGTGAATTTTAGAACGTCAATTTCAAACAATCACATTTGAACACGTTCCTAGAGAATTTAATGCATTAGCCGATTCTTTGGCAAATTATGTGTTAGATTGGCATTTGTCACATTTATTGTAAAAGATTTACTCATGAGTACGTATATTTTTATCCCATCAAAAATTGCATAAAAATTTAAAAAACACAAATCACCAAAAATATATATATATATACATATGTCATGTCCAGTACACGGAAAACATCAAAAAAAAAAATCTCCCAAAACTTGGGGTGTTTTACAAAATTTGGCTACACTAAGCCATGCTCTGACACTAACACATCTATTCCACCAGCTAAGCCTGATGCTCATAATAGCATACAACTGCTCTAGCTATCCTCCTCATAGGAACCAGGTATCTCTCCGGCACACCCACAGTATGCCGCTGCAGACGAACTAGAACCTCCCGCATAGGAAGCGGTGGTATACCCATACTCAGACCCTCCAGGTTCCTAGAGAGTTCATGTAAAATTTGGGTATCTTCATCATCGCCGGCTTCCGCATCCTCTACAGGTGCGCCAGCCCCGAGTAGCTGCAATCCTCGCCGTGCATAGCGAGGGGCCCCAGCTGGACGGACAGGTGCCACATCTGTGTCAAGCAATCAAAAGTTTCATGTCAAAACTAAATTTTCACCCCTTTCTAAAACAAAATTTTTTTTACATAAACATTCAAAAGCTAAAAAACAAAAACTTCTTTGAAAAGCACTGATCATTTTTTCTTACCATCGGGCCCCCACTAGGTGCCAGGGGGCAAGACTAACTCGAGATCACCTGTGAAGTTCATCCCTGCATAGGGATAATCCTCAATCATGATGATCTGAGAGTCCAGCCAATCAAAAAATCCCTCATCAAAACAGTGACGGATGGGACCCTCTCCAGTCTGTGGAAGCAAAGTCGCCCACCGAGCCTACCTCGGCTCGCGTAGACCCAATGGCGCTGTAGGAATCCTGGGCTGCATCGGTGGTATCCACTCCAGTATGAAAGAAACAATCAGTGTTTCGTACCCAAACTCTCTTTGAGTACGGGTCTTGCATGCAGTAAGCTCTACTCGGACCTGACGGACCACACCGTCACACCAGTCGAAAACCTGAGGTTGCATACAATCCAAGGCTAGGAGCATCTGAGCCTTGGTCGCCACATGCTGACTCTTGGCACCTGCCATGCGAACAGTCATCCATAGAATAGACCGCAAGGATCTCAAAGTCACCTGTGCAATAGGTATCTGGTTACTCACAGCCTGGGTGCCACGTATGCAGTGCGCATGGATCAAATCAGTAGTGGAACGAGGGTCAGCTCTCGACCCCGTCAAATTGGGCCTCGCCCCACGACATGACAAGCCGGTCAAAAAGTAAACATCATCTTTTTCAATGGCAAGCTCGTTGCCACCAATCCGAAAGACATGATGTCGTTCGTCCCACTGCTGGATCAGCCACCTCAGGAGGTCCTCTTGACCCCTCATCAGTTCTAAACGGGCATAATTAAGCAATCCGCACCTCTGGAGAGCCATTAAACTTGCCGCATCCATCACCATCTCTCTTTCTTCCCGCTCATGCTCTCTCTCTTGCCAGATACTCATGATTAACAGCGGAACACCTGCAAATGCAACATTTCCAACCGATTAAAATTTGCCTGGACCACTTCAGAAATGGAAAACTTGAATTGTCAGAAAGCATGTTGCGCCTAACGCGGGCACTAATACAAAACATAGTGTTCTAACGCGTACTTCCCCCACGGGTTATGTGTTTAACGCGGATGTTGTACTCCTGACCCGCGTTAGGTGCAAATATTTTTCTAGGGCCTCAAAATTTCCTAATTTTGAACCAGCAAAAACTAAAAAATTGGCAATTAAATGATAACAGGAGGTTCTAGCTCTTACCTGGATCTCGCGGAATAGAAGACTGTTGCCCGGATTGACCGTAATCGTCAGCTGAAATTTCCACCTCTTTTCCACTCCAGAGCTTCTTCACAGCACTCAAAACAGTGAAAATGAATGTCTTCTGACCTTCTTATAGCAAATTCTAGGGCATGACTCTCTTTAGTCAGTCAGCAAAGTCGCGATTCCTCACTGTACACATGTCGAAACGTTCGAGATTTGGTACTGATGATTCTAATAAGGGATCATAAATTTATGTGCAGACATACTCATGTTTTATCGAGCATTCTTTTTTGGTCTTTTCTTGCTCGTTAATCCGAAAAACCTCGAGTTCTCTTCTTCGGGCTCGTTAAACTTATACGAAGTCGGCATCGAGCGTTCTTTTTTTTGGTCTTTTCTTGCTCGTTAATCCGAAAAACCTAGAGTTTTCTTCTTCAGACTCATTTAAACTATGGAGAAGTACTGAGCATTCTTTTTAGGAATCTTTTTCTCGCTCATAAAACCGAAAAAATCCCGAGTCACCTTTTTCAGACTCGTTAAACTATTGAGACAGAGAACAAGGAGCCATTATTTTCCTCTTTTTCAAAGCTCTTTAAACAGAAAAAGTAAATCGAGTTTTCTCTGCGTGACTCGTTAAAAATTCACGGAGGTACCGAGTTTTCTTTGTTGGACTCGTTAAAATTTCACAAAGAATATTGAGTTTAGTTCGTCTCCTCGTACTCATAACAAAATGAGGTATACGTCCATTGAACATAGATTTCTCACTTTTCCGGATTCCATGGACTAACTTACAGAAAATGAACTATTTTGGGCTTACTATTACCCCTTTCCCATCCCCGGTTATCAAGACATGACAAAGGTACGCCAATGGAGTCGTCTTTTACGACATTTTTCAGACTCTCTAAACATGAAAAATTCACCGATTTTACTCGTCTGGACTCGTTAAACCTAATCAGACAGGACATGGAGTTGTCCTTTATGACAATTTTCAGACTCTCTAAACATGAAAATTTCACCGAGTTTTCTCATCTGGACTCGTTAAAACTAATCAGATGGGGCACAGAGTTGTCTTTCCTGACATTTTTCAGACTCTCTAAACTTGAAAAATTCACCGAGTTTGCTCATCTGGACTCGTTAAAACTAATTAGATGGGGCACAGAGTTGTCTTTCCTGACATTTTTCAGACTCTCTAAACATGAAAAATTCAGCGAGTTTACTTGTCTGGACTCGTTAAACTTAATCAGACGGGGAAAAATTTGGACAAAATGGATACTACCTCTGTTACATTTTCAAAAAGGTCGATTTGGCAGCAAAATTCTTGAACATGGAACTTCCCAGAAAATTCTTTCGCAGTTAGCCGAACCCTACCATCTATGAGTATTAGCCTTCATTTCCTAGTGTCCCTGCACCGGTAAAATCCTAACACACTCTTTGGTGTTCAACATGCTTTAGCTGCCTAGTACCTTGCTAGAGTGCCTTCTATTGTTCAAGAAGATCTCGTTATCTACTGCTCCTGTTATCAACCAAACCGTTCATTATGCCAGAAATTATTTGTCGTCTGACGTTCCCATTTACTCTTCCTTATCTCAAATCATAAACAAAATCAGTTGGTTTCCGTTTCGTGTTGACTGATGTAGGATGCCTCAGTGCCTACCTTTCAATAGATCACTTCCTATCGACTTCAACACCTTATCTAGGAAGTTGATCCAGAAACCCATCAGTACCCAGATACTTGCAGACATCAGTGGCAGGTAGTCTTATGTTTGATCAAGGGTCTTCATCATTGGCTCTTGGTCGAATGATTCTACAGGTGTTCGACTTCAACTCCTTTTATTCACACTCGCTAGATTGTACTGGGCATCTTAGGGACCATCATCATTATCGGTGGCCACCTTCGCGTTTGTTAACAGTTTTCATTATTGACTCGTAATCAGACAATTTCTCACATGTTCGATGACAACTCCCTCATTCACATGTTGAGAAATATGCAGTTTAAGTGAATCGGCAATCAAGACCTTGGGGCAAAAGGCTACACCATTAAAGTTGTGTTCCCTTCCCCAAGCTGCGATATTGTTTATGGAGACAGCTTCTTCAGCCTGATCCTGTTATGACAGACACTTCCACATTGTGCCTATTGGTGGACAGATTCTTCATATCACTATTCTAGAGAAATCATGTTGTTTAAAGCTACTGAGCATGGGACATGCCCGACTCTAGGCAAATACTATATTTTCTGACATATGTTGTTGTTTCAGGTTTTCCTCAGTCTTTCAATCTCTCTCTATCTCTACAAATTATAAAGTATTTCAGCCACCGTCTTCGTCTCTGACCTCACACTTTAGGGGGCATCTGTTACAGGTCAAAATACCTCCTCATCAGCTCAATGGGGAAGACAAATATGGAAGAATTACAAAGACCTAAATTAAACCTATTTCTGACAGGGTAACGCATATATAGAACAGAACAAGAGCGTTATAACACAGGCAAGCAATATATTGGCCGCGTTAGTGGCTAAGGCAACGCTCTGTTTACACTGGAGGGACGCGTTACTCGTGTTTTAAGTTTGAATTGGGAAAAGAGCGTGGAGAAAGATTTGAATCTCTGACTTTCCCTCACAAAGGAGTCAGTTCACAAAGAAAACTACAGAAGCACCAGTTCATTATTGGTCATTGCCATGGAAGACTGAACTCCAAGAGAGGAAAAAGCATGAAGATCAAGGAAACATCTAAGCCTTTTCCATTCCAAAGTAGTGGAAAGAGAAGGGCAACAATGGCGTTCTCCCTCTCCTATAAGAAGGAGCTGAAGGCTCTTAATTGAAGGTCGAAGGATTGCTCAAGGTTCTTGCATACTTGTGGAATAGAGAATAGTGTGACATTGTGAAGGCCAAGAGTCAAAGAGGCTCCTAGAGAGCTTGTTGACTTAGAATTCTTCACTAGAGAGAGAGGAGAGATTGGGAGACTGAGGAGGGCTTGGTACAACCGATGGTTGTAATCCTCCTTCTTTCAAAATAAATAGAACTGTGTTCGTTTTGTCCATTCAATGCTTAATGTTATTATTTTTGTTTCAATATTCACTTAGTATGATATGAATGGCTCATATGTGTATAATCTAGATGTTTTTAGTATATTTATTTAATTGATAGGATACTTGTTATATTAGAAATTACGCGGGTGCTTTGACTGATTGCAGGTCTCAGATTTGGAGCCGGCGAAGAAGGACTCTTACTTTGCTGCACAGCGCTCTCCAAGGGATTCCAAGACTGTCAAAGAGTTAATTCTCTATTGTATTCCTTCAAGTTATTTCAAGCTAATATGAACATACTCATGCCATCTTTGTGAACAACATAGCTAATCTTACTGTCTGCCTCGGGCACCGGAAAGCCCTGAGAGGGATATACGAAAACCAACCACCCAAGCAGTTTACCCTATAGCAATTGGCCCTCTGGGGCTGGTGCCGTGGCAGCTGGATGCCTCCTCTCATAAGGCTGGAGATGGGCTGGTCACCATGGGCGCACATCTGCATTTAAACTTTTTATTATTAGTTTTGGGATGATTAAAATAAAAAAAATTAGAACTTAGAAATTATTGAAAATGATTTTTACCTGATTCATCCCACTGTTCCCCTACTGGGAGAGCCATCTCTCGGTCGCCACGAAAATCTATCCCAGTGTATGGAAAGCCCTCTATAGCAAAATGTTGGTGTTCTAGCGAATGAAAATATGAAGAAGAAAATTGAACAACCTCGATGCCCTTAGCATGATGGGTGTTGAGTCTCAAATCTGCATCTTTCCTATACACCTTTCTAGACTTTTTCCATTTACCTGGACCTCCTAAGCTATCAATATCATTGCATATTAATCATAAAAGAGAATTTAAAGTGGTTTTTAACTATGTTTTGTGTCTGCTGTTTGAATTAGATTTTTGCTCATTTAGCTGCGGAATCTTGTCACTTTCCGCAGCTGCTGCAACTTTCTACAACCATTTTGTTAAAGTCTATATTGCAGGTGTCTTCAGGAAAATCGAGCCACATGAGAAAGTTGGAAATGACATGGACATGGATCGAGTCCTATTGGCTCAGTCAAATTCACCTAAGAAGGTTGTGGTCAAAGGTGGTCAAGCGGTGGTCAACTGAAGAGTCCCACGGTGACAGAACTCTGTTATTCATCACATGAAGACTTGTGTGGCCATTTCTAAATCACGGGAGACATATCAACACCTGTAAACGACTCCATAAGCCGAATCCAATGACCACTCTCCTCAGATTTAATCTTCACGGCAACCATGATGCTAGATTTCTGGACGTGATGGTTCACGTGTCTTGTATCAGTGCAGAATGTAGGAAATTAGTTATGACATTCTTTGTTATAAATAATGCATTCTCATACGCATAATAGCTAGCTGCTGTAATGTAATTTTCTAGATAGAAAGCCCACTGTGTCCTAACATTATTTCTTTTTTATGACTGCATTTTAAATATATGAGAAGAATCTGTTCATAAGCATAATTGGTGTTTGATAGCTACTTCCAGAGGATTGTAAAGAGGGCCCCTGCACACGCCGAGGTTTTGTGTATTATTGTATAGTTTCATGCTTCATTTCCTTATGTTCATTGTGCCATGGTCATTCACATGTATATATTATATTTCTTATGGTATTAACGTTTTTTTTCTGTTCATAATTTTTCATACTTTATACTGCTGTTAACTGATCAGTGTTTTTGTTCCAGATTATAGTAGGCAACCCGGGCATTTGCACATAGTTTAAAATGACTAATGACATGGAATCAATCTTTTCCTTCTGCTGATTTCTTTTTCTTAGTTTTTTTTTTAATTCCAGCACTGTTTTATTCATTTCAATTTTGTACATTTTCTTTACTAGTTAGTTAGATATTAAATTGCTCATGTCATTATCAGTTACCTCTGAAAGCCATAGCGAGACTAATGGTGAGGGATTGAAGTATGAGTGTGTAGTTTGATATTAGTTTATTTTTCATTAAGTTAGATATTAAATTGCTCATGTCATTATCAGTTACCTCCGAAAGCCATAGCGAGACTAATGGTGAGGGATTGAAGTATGAGTGTGTAGTTTGATATTAGTTTATTTTTCTGCAAATTAGATATCAGATTACTCAAGTTTTTTATGATTACCTTCGAAAGCCATAGCGAGACTAATGGTGAGGGGTCAGAATATGAGTTGATGTAATTTGATTTTAGCTTTACTTTGCTTGCAATCTTTGGATTTATTTAAGTACAATTTATTTTGTGTTTAGACAACATCAAGGGTAATGGTTTTCATGATCAATAGTTCACTATTTGTTTAACTAGAATAGTGGCACATTTTCATTTCCTTTTAGGAATTAATTTTGTCATTGTATGTTTCAAAATCCTTTTGAAGTTTGAAATTTTGGGAAATCAATATAAAGGACATCATTTCCTTGAACATTCATAACCATACCTGTCTTTTAGAATTTCCATCTCACATTAGGAAACCAACCAAGATAAATAAATAAATAAAAACAAAAACGACAAAAAGTAAGAGATAGGTTATCTTGCACATATAGTGCGCCACACTTCGTCAGCTTACGAATCTCAGATTGACAAATTAATGTAGCAATTTAGGAGACACTAAATTGACCAAACTTTTTGGCGTCGTTGCTGGGGAAGTGTAACTAGGTAGCCAATTTATTTAAAAATATATATATATAAAAGAAGGGAAAACTTGATAACTTCTTGAAGTATGCTCTCCTCTTGCACCTAGTGTGATCTGGAGGATCAGAAAAGAGAGTTATTGGTTCAGTAATTTCTTAAGTATGCTCTCTTCTTGCACCTAGTGTGACCTGGAAGATCAGAAAGAGAATTATTAGCTCAACTTAAAAAATAAAAATAAAAATGACATGCATAGAGCAAGAGATTCTAGGGGAAGGTTTATAGCTAGAGCCAAGAGTTCGATTTTCACAACTCCATCTTCTTCAAGGCATAGACAAGATTCACCACCATCTACCCCTAGCCTTAATATTCTTGGAATTAAAAGAGTAGCTGAATTAGAGGATTATCCTATACCATCTACCAAATCTCACTTAGAAGAGGACCCTTTCTTTACTTCTACAGGAGAATATATTGTAATTAAAGAAGTAGAATCACCTGAAGAAGAAAAGGAAGAGACTCCTTCTCATCCTCCCTTGATAGAAGAACCAGAGGACTTTGAAGACTCTAAATAAAATATCATGGAAGTGGAAATAATAGATGGATTTGGAGGTAGAGGTAGAGGTAGAGGAGGAGGAAACAATGGAGACAACAATGGTGGAGGTGAAGGTAATAATGGAAGAAATAGGGAAGGAGACAACTTGTTTGGATTCCCTATAGTTGATGAGGAAACTCATACAACGATGAAAAAAATCTCACCATCTATCCTCCCCAACTTTTATGGATTGCGAAGTGAGGATCCTGAAACATTTCTGTTTGAGTTTGAAGTCGTGTGTCGAACCTATGACTATATGGAAGACTCTCAAAAACTCAAACTGTTTCCTTCAACATTGAAGGGAGTCGCTTTGAAATGGTTCATGGGATTAGCCACCCAATCTATTACGACTTGGAATGATATGAAACAAACATTTTTGGATAGATACTTGGACTATTGCATGCCCAACAATCACAAGGATGAGGTAGATGAAAATTTGGAAGATTTACTTGAAATATTTCAATACAACTTAAAAAGAGAAAAGATGAGAAACTTAGATGAAGAAACTTTGAAAGCCCTTATATTAAAATCCATTAGAGATGAATGGATAGATATTTTAAACATGATGGGGAAAGGAGACATTTCTCAACTTCCACTTCGTGACATAACAGAACTATGTGTCCATCTCTCAAGGGGAAAATCTAAAACGGAAAAAGGGCCTAGAGATCCTTCTCTTATCAGGGAAAATAAATCTGCAACTGGATCAGTAAGTAGGGCAGAGATTGGCAATATGCTTGATGAGTTCAAAACTAATATCTTAGGGAGCCTTAGTGAACAACTAGATAGCCTTAAAATTCAAAACAAGCAGAAAGTAGAAACTGATGCTCTAGCCATCTTTTGTCCGAAATGTAGGAAGAAACATGCTTTAAGGGAATGTCCCTTGGATGAAAAAGTTGTAGAAACATGTATGATTTGCTCAGAAAATCATGAGACCAAGGATTGTCCTTCAATTCATGGACTTAAAGCTGTCTTTCAAGAAGATCCAAATTCAGTAGAATCTCTTTGTTTTGTTGCAAGAATACCTTGGCAGGGGCAACAAACTCAAGGGTTTAACAACCCTATGAATTCTCAACCCCCACCAAATCGGAATCCTTGGCAACAACCTTGGCCCCCACCTCAAAATCCATATCATTTATGGGAACAAGGTATTCAAAATCCTTATGGGAGATTTGCTCAATTTTATCAATATCCTCCATCTTTTCAAAATCAACAAGCTCCACAACTTCCAAACCCAAATCCACAACTTTCATTGCCATTTCCACAATAAAAACCTTCTCAACAAAATCCAAATTCTCAACTCATGCTTCCATACCAACAAAAGACAAATCAACTTCCAGCTCAGCCATTGCCAAATCCTAACAATAAAAATCCTCAGAATACTTACATGATAGAAGGACAAAAATTTCCTACCTATATGATTGTTCCTCTCAATGATGTACAACTCAGGTCTGTTAGAGTTTTAGAAAAACCTTCTATAGATGTTCAAGAGCAAGATACCTCTAAGGAGGACTCTCTTAAAGTCAATAAGGATTCTGAGGAAGCATCTCTTCAAAACTCAAACATTCAAAAAGAGAAAGAAAAGTTAACACCCACAACTCCTATAGTTGAGCAACCTGCATCTTCATCCACACCTCCTTTCCCTGAAAGATTACAAATTGATAAACGGGTGGAAAAAAAAATATTGTTGCCTAACTAAGATTTTCTAGATGAATTAAAGAATGTTTGTATCAAGATTCCCTTGCTACAAGCCATTCGAGAGATTCCTATTCTAGCAAAAATAATAAAGGAGTTGAGTCTCAAAAGACCAGGAAGGAAACTAAAAGACACAAGAAGAATCCACCTGGTAGGAAAAATTGCAGATATCATGATGGGAAAAATTACCATGCAGAAGTATGTAGATCCAGGAAATCCAATTGTCAAGACGCATATAAATGGGATAGAAATTCCAAACACATTTATTGACTTAGGGGCTGCTATCAACATTATGAGTAGACAGACTATGGACCAGCTAAAACTTCCTAACCTTATTTTTACACCTACTTTACTGCAACTTGCAGATCGATCAATTATTAAACCAGATGGTGTATTAGAAGATATTTCAGTCTCCTTAGATTTTTGGGAATATCTAGTAGATTTTATGATTTTGACTCCCAAGAGTAATCTAGGAGGGCACCCACTTACCTTAGGAAGACCTTGGCTAGCCACAGCTGATGCTTTCATTAGTTGTATATCTAGGGATATGTACATTTCTAATGGTAATTCGACAAAAAAATTCAATTTGTATCCTCCAGCAAAAGAAATCACAGAAGTAGGAGACATTGAATGGGTCAATGATGAGGACACTATACAATCTGTCTTTACCATTTCTGAAATCAGTGAGGATAGTCAAATTCTTAACACATTAGAAAATTTTGAGACATCTTCAGAATATGACCCCACACAATTTCAGTTGGAATCTGACATAGAATATTTATCATCAAGACAAATGTCTCTTTACTCTATGGAAGAGTTTGGTAGTTCTACTATTGAGATTTTTCCGGGAAAAACATTGAATATCAACAAACATTTGGAAAAGTCACAACAAGAAGAACTAACCAAAATCTTGCAAAAACATTCTACTGCATTTGCATGGGAGTATATTGACATGAAAGGTATTGATCCTAAGACTTGCATCCATCATATCTATATTGAGGAAAACAGTAGACCAATCAGACAACCTCAAAGAAGGATGAATCCAAATCTTAGGGAGATAGTGAAAGAAGAGCTCCAAAAACTTCTCAATGTAAACTTCATTTATCCAATTTCAGATAGCCGATGGGTTTCTCCTTTGGTTATAGTACCTAAAAAAAATGGTAAATGGAGGGTATGCATTGATTATAGGGAATTGAACAAAGCAACTTTGAAGGATCACTTTCCTTTGCCTTTTATCGATCAGGTATTAGACACATTAGCAGGTAAAAAGTACTTTTCATTCTTGGATGGTTTTAGTGGCTATAATCAAATTCAGGTAGCACCTGAAGATCAAGATAAGACCACATTTACTGGTCCTTGGGGAACTTTTGCCTACCGAGTGCTTCCTTTTGATTATATGACACCCAAACATTTCAAAAGCAGGTAAGGATGCCCCCCTCTGTCCGTCTGTGATTGTGTAAAGGGGTTTATGGATGAATTTCAGGTTATGATAATTAAACATGAGAAGAGGCATTGAAAAATTTGAAAAAATTCTTTCTATAATATGCAAAAACTGAACACTTTTCATTAGTGTGCTTGCTTTCACAGATGTTTCCCAGTATTGTTTGAGACATCATATTAGGGAGAGATGGAGTAAGTTGATGAGATCAAAAGTTGAAAGTCATCTAAAGTTACTATTCAAATTATCAGAATGTCTTCAGGAGTGTCTACAGATTCTTGGTGATGTGACATGGTTACAGCTTTCACTAAGAGACACATCTCCACTCTTCAATACAAAAAAACACAAAATCTGTGGTCACAAATGGGATCCTGATTGTCAATCAACCTTTGAAACTTTGAAAACAAGAATATCTGAAGCACCTATCTTGAGAGGACCAAATTGGAAACTCCCTTTCAATATTTCTACAGATGCTTTAGATACGGCTCTAGGAATTGTGTTGGGTCAAAAGGATTTAGTCCCTTATGCCATTTACTATACCAGTAAAAATTTGACTCCCACTGAGTTGAACTATACTGTAACTGAAAAAGAGTTTTTAGCTATTGTTCATGCAATCAATAAGTTTATACATTATATAATAGGCTATGAAACTTTTATTCATACTGATCATTCTGCGATTAGATATCTAATGAAAAAACCTGTTACTAATGGCAGAGTGACAAGATGGCTCCTAATTTTGCAGGAATTCAATATTACTGTGTTGGATAGACCAGGAAAACAAAATACAGTAGCTGATTTCTTGTCTAGGATTCAAAATTTTAAAGAAGATTCTCCTGTAGAGGATAAGTTTCCTGATGAATACTTGTTTGCAGTAACTATTAAGACTCCTTGGTATGCAGATATTGCTAACTATTTGGTTACAGGGAAACTGCCTTCACATTTATTTCCAAATGAAAAACAAAAAATTATTCAGGAGAGTTCAAAATATTCATGGATTTCTAATGAATTGTTTAAAACAGGGCCAGATCTTGTGATCAGAAGATGTGTCAGGGAAGATGAAATGCCTGATATCCTCAAGGCATGTCATGATGAACCATGCAGCGGACACTTTGTAGACAAAAGGACAGCCTATAAAATCCTCTCTTTAGGATATTATTGGCCTTCCCTCTTCAAAGATGCAAAAAAATATGTCAAAAGGTGTGACACCTACCAAAGAGTAGGGAAACCTACCCTTTCAAATGAAATGCCATTGTGTTGAGGAGGTAAATCCCCTCTGCGGACAGAGGCGATCCCTACTAGCCCAGCAGGGGTCTAGCAACAATCAAACAATGTTATGACGCAAGTTCCTAGTTACGAATGAAGGACTTGGGATAGAAGCCTACCTGGATTCCAACGCTATAATCTGAAGGAGAAGCGTCCCCGTTCTTCAACCATGGAAAATCACAATCCCTCCATGATCTCCGTGGATGAACACCTGCACATGGAATAAACGAACATATACAAGCATAGAAACCAGCATACGTAACTAAACGTCAGTCAGAAAGGACGTTACTCACATTGACATGATGGAAAACAGAGTGGAACCATAATCATAATCATCTATTAAATAATAAACGAAGAGAGATTACAACCAAGTTCTGACGTCGCAGTCTCCTTCGGACGGGTGTCTGGTCGTCCACGTCTCGCAAAGCTCACCAAAGAAAGGGAAAACCTCTCCGGAGTCTCTCGACAATGGTCTCCTTACTTGATTCGGCCTTAAGGGAAAGAGAGGATTCTTTACAGCACAAAGGCTCTTGGGAATATGGAGATTCAAAGCTTAGGCACTTCAAGACTAGCTTGCTATGGGATTGAGCAGGCTTTTATAGATGGGGAAGGAGGGAGTTGGGATCCCTATTATTATGGGATTGGCCCTATCAACAAGGAAGGTTCCATGGGAGGTGGAAAAACCACTTCCCTTCCATAGAACTCCTGCAGCCAAACCTCCCAACTCAAGATAGGCAATGGTTTGTGAGTTTGTTGGAACTCAACTTTCGCCATATTTATTTAAAAAACAGTCCCTAAATTGGGTGGCGCGACTACTGCTCTATGACAGAGCGCCAGTTGGCGCGACCTCTTCACAGGATTTTCCCCATTGGCGCGAGTACTGAACTGCCTTCCCGCGCCAATGACAAAAGGGATGTTTTTCATGATTTTTGCAACGAGATGTCTCAAGGGAAAATGAGGCTCATGCTTAGAGGAATGCATTGATGATGTTTTCAAGGCATGACAACGTTCACAGGTCACAAAATGGGTCCTCCATTGTGCGGGACGGGGAATGGTAGGGACGGTGACAAATCACTGTGTAACAGATGCCCCCTAAAGTATGAGGCCCGAGAGAGAGAGGGGTGAAATGCTTTACGAGAACATGTTCAACTGAAGGCCCGCCATCGGAAAACCTGTGCAGAAAGATACAACTGATATCTCAAGTAAATGATGTATAAGTGGTATGGATGTAGCCATCCGAAACAGAGTATGCTATAATCCGGATCCAGGGTATGGGCGCAGCCATCCAACTAAGATACAAAAAATAGACTCAGGTATGGTCGCAGCCATCTAATCAGTGAGTCATGTACATAACGATAATAATCCACAATCGCAGCCTGGATTACAACAGACACAATCCAGGGTCTTGCGCTCCATCTCGACCCAACAAAGTACAAGTTCAAGCATGTGAATATGTGAGCTGAAGTCGAACATGCAAGAACATCGTCGGATTACCAGCCAATGATGAAAGCTGTTAACGGACGCGAGAGAGACCACCAATAATGATAATGGTCCTCAAGGTACTACAGGTACAATCTACGGCGTGCGAATAAATGAGTTGACGTCGAACACCCGCAGAATCACTCGATCGGAGGCCAATGATGTAAACCTCTCGTCGAATGCGACGAACCTGCCATTGAGGCATGCAGGCTCCAAGGTACCATAAGGAGTCTCTAGACCAACTTTCTGGATAATGAGTTGATGTCGACAGGAAGTGACCTTGATCGAAGGTGGGCCATAATGATTCCCACATCATCGACACGAGACAGAGGAACATGATGTTTTGTTGTGAATCAGGATCGTATGAGAAACAGAGGAAGGTTGATATTTGCAGAGGCCAAATTCTCTTGAACACATGAACGGCACGACAGTGGACTTGGCAGTATTTGACATCAACGGATCAGAGGTCATGGTGACGAGGCAGTGAACAGATGAGAGGTCAAAAGAGATTACCCAAACCCATGGAGGCAAAGTGAAGTAACGAGATGAGATGTCCCCAACCCGACACGAATGCAGACAAGTGCCATGTTCAAGAGCGACATACTGCCGACGACAACGACGATGGTTCCATTTTCCCCCCACCATTTCTGGCGAGTACCCCAATTATTTTTGATAACAAGCTTGAAGGGGATAGCATATGCTTGTGATATAAGTCCGCCCTTCGGGCGAATCCATCCTAGTGCATTTAACGAGTTCTAGGAAGGAGAAACTCGGAGAACGTCATTTCGACGGAATCCAATGTCATCAGGGTTTAACGAGTCTGACAAAGGAAGAACTCGGCGTCTTTTCATGTTTAGAGAGTTTGAAAAGACGGCGGAAAAGAAAACTCCACCGGTCCCTTTTCGTAAATAGTTCCCCAGATCCGAAAAGGTAGAAAACAATATCCGGGAAAACCTCCTAGTCGCGATAGGCTAGGGTATTCCTTTTTCGTAATCGATCCAGCCCAGCCCGAAAAAGGGTTAAACATATACTGGGTGAATGTCGATTCGTGTCCATTTTAACGAGATCGAAACGACAAGGGCCTCGGCAATCTTTTCATATTTAGAGAGTCAGAAAAGAGCTGAAAGATGACTCCAGAGTGACTTTTTCGTGTATTTACCGAGTCCGAAAAAGTATAAAATACAACTCGTTTCCATCATTTAAGTCGCAAAAACCTGCTGCTGCACATACCAAGCAAGCGTAAAACCCATTTTCGACATAACATATGCAAATATTTGATAAAAATAACTTTTAAAACTCATTTAACATCGAAAAAGTTATAAATATTTCCAATTGGTAAAAATAAAATTACTTTTTACTATTTACCTTGGTGGAAAGCAACAGTGGTCCTTTTGGAGCAGAAACTTCTGACGGTGATTGTGAAAAATCCAGTTGACCATTCAGCTTCTCGTCTGTCACAGGTAAGAGGCGCTCTTTTGCTCTTCATTTCCATTCATTTTTTAATAGCTTTCCCTTAAAAATCAGTTTTGTGTTGTCATTTTTAGAATTTTAGGGCTGCGCCCATTGGCGCGGTTATCGGGCACGGACCCATGCCAATGAGCTCTTTTTTACAAAGGGCTCGCACCACGTGGTGCGACTGTTTGCAAAATAGCTGCGCCAGCGGCCGAACCTTAAATTCCGCCCAAAATTTCGACATTTAGACCAAATTGCATGGAATTTGAAGCTCATCAAAGATCTAACTAAGGGTTTTTGACTATGTGAATGCAGATAATCACTCAAAATGGCAATCGAATGGAAGGAACGAGAGCACGGAGAAGAGGATGAATAGGCCATGCAAAGCCAAGCTTGCATGAATGCACTTAGAAACTGTGGATTGAAAAAGTTCTTCCTCACGCCATGTTTACGAGCTTAGCCCGAGCTCCTCCAATATTTAATCAGTATCTGGGACGAACAGGAACAGGTGTTCAGGTTACGAGACCAGGTGTTAGAACTGGAGGTCACCGACGTTTATTTCATCACTGGATTGTCCCGTAGAGGTCCAATCCCTGTACTGACTGGAAGCAGACCATCTGGGGAAAATATGGAACAAGTGATGGCACGGGTGTGCCCAGGGGCACAAACAGGATCAGGAAGAAAGAAAGTGGATATCCACACCATCCCTGATCTGGCACTGAGAGTGGTTCTCCATACCATCATGCGGGCTGCTGGGTCGCAGGCTCCGCACGAGGCCACAAAGACCCAACTCCTGCTGGCCTCAGAATGCATGGGTCCCTTACTGTTCAACTGGGCAGAAGCAGTAACTATCAATATGAAAAGGCAGCTCACAAGGTGCAAACAGGGGAAACTGAAACAGTTCGGTTATGGTTCCATCTTGGTATCGTTCATTCTGGAATGCTTACCAATCTTCCAGGGCCAAGGGGCCGCAGTGGCGAGTCTGATACCACGAGAGCCATGAATGGTTCGCTGGGCAGCATTGATGCCCAGATCTGGAGGTGGCCAACAGATGTCTTGGAGGCCATAGTTCTTTAGGTGGTTACGGCGCCAGCTGATCGTCGTGGAAGACTGGCCCTATTCGGGAACTGACTTTACTGGGGACCCAGATCTCCCACTACCAGAAGGAGATGACTGGGACGAGGAGTTGGGTAAGACCTCATATTTTTGATTTTATGTTTATATGTTTTTTTGTTAATACACATTCGTCTTAACACAATTATATATGCATGCAGATGTAGGACCTGAGAGACCAGCCGGGATGTCTCCAATCTCCCGGAGGACACAACTCGCCCCTGAGATCTAGGGAGAAGGCACCGGAGGAGATGAACTGATCCAGAACCTCGAAGGGATTGCCCACGGGATCCCAGACTATGCCCGGCTAGCAGACGTACCGATGGCATACCAGCGCCATAAGGTGGGAGTTCCGAGTCGGATCCACCGAATCCTGAGGCGCTTAGTACGTGCAGTCACGTGCTATCATGAGCACCATGCGGATTAGTCCTTAGGATTTATACCACACCTATTTTTTGAGAGACATAGCGTCTCCGGATGTACTAAGACGATTATGTATATTTTTTGAGTTTTATGTGACACACTCTATGTAAACATTTCGATATCTATATATATACATATCTATTTCTGGATGAGTCTTTCTTTACATGTGATGATGTTTTATAAATTGCGCAAATGTATGTCTAATACCAAATTTGCTACTGCATCTGTTAATGTATTCAAATGCCTGGGTATATGATGATATGTAATGTAGTCAAAATTCCTTTCCAGTAATCGAATACGCAAACACAGACGTAAGATGGACGGGTTCCTTACCGAATAGTGTCCGTTCAGCTGTAACACTACAAGTTGTGAATCTAGGTACACGAGCAATTCACGGATGCCAAGGTTTACTGCCTCGGTCAATAATTCCAACACGGCACTATATTCCGTGATATTGTTCATGGTACGTCCTAAACACACACCTTGCAGGTCAATCAACTCACCAGCAGGATTGTAGATTACCCAGGCTGCGGAAGACAGATTCCTGGTACTGTGGGAGGCACCATCCGCGAAACCAACAAATGGATGAATAGACATCTGCACAACTAGGAAGACCCGATCAGCAGAAAGATGTTTACAAAGCACACCACACTATGCACAAAAATGACAATCACACACCTATGTACACACACCACACCATGAAATCACTTCAGGCATAGTACTTTTTAAGGTACAGCCCATTTCTGGGCTGTGCCAGCGAAACTCCTTCGTAATCTATAAGCTCATAGGCCCCATTTTTCAAAACGCGCTTCACTATATAGGGCCCGTGCCACATAGGCTGGAGCTTACTGGCTCCAAGCTTATCATGTGCCTGATCATACAAGAGGACGAGGTCTCCTTCGATGAAAGAACGGGGAGAAACAGATTGATCAAAATGAGTCTTGACCCTCTTCTTTTGTGCTTCGATGATCAAAGCAGCTAGACGACGGGTTTCATCCAACCGTTCGAGATACAGAAGACGTTCTTCCTCAGGCGAAGTATCCGGTAAGAGCTCCAAAGCTAATTTAAGCGAAGGAATTTCACATTCAACCGGCAGAGTAGCTTCTAGACCGTACACCAATTGGAATGGTGTGAATCCGGTTGCACTTTTAGCAGATGTTCGGTATGCCCAAAGAGCTGAGAACAGTTGGAGATGCCAATTGGATTTATGAATCCCAACTGTTCGCTGAAGCATAGTGACCAAAACCTTGTTCACCGCTTCAACCTGACCATTCGCTTGAGGGTAGTATGGTGTTGAGCTGTCGTGACGTAAGCCCAACGTTGAAGTCAGCTCCGCCATCATGTAATCGCGGAAATGAGTACCGTGATCAGTGACGATGGCTTGAGGAACCCCGAACCGTGCAATAACGTGGTTGAATATAAATTGAGCAACCGTTTTCCCGTCAGCAGCTAGTGTAGGCATCGCCTCGGCCCATTTAGTGAAGTAGTCGACGGCGACAATGATATACGCATGCCCCCCGGCCGAGTGAGGGTTACACGTCATAAAATCCACGCCCCATTTCGCAAAAGGGCCGACGGTAATAACGGGATGCAATGGCAACGGCGGCGCGCGCATCTTGCGCTGAAAAATCTGGCATGGATGACATTTACAGACTGCAGTGATACAGTCCTTGAATATGGAAGGCCAGAAATAACCTGCTCGCAGAATCTTCTGGGCAGTAGCATACCCGGACATATGTCCGCCACAGGCGCCACTGTGACAGTCATTTAAGACTTTCTCAGCCTCTTCCAAGGTAAGGCATCGTCGGAGCACCGAATCTACTCCAATACGATATAAGGTATCTCCTACTATACGGTAGGGTTGGGACTGGTGCCGAATCCGACGACGGGCAGTTTTATCCAACTCAGACCGAAATGTCGCGGTCTGAAGATACACTATGATGTCACCGTACCAAGGATCACGAGTATCGATAAGAAACAGCGTTTCGTCCGGTATGTGATCTTCTGAGTGTGAAGGAACAGAGTCTGTAGGGAGAGAACATATCAAATCCGCGAAGACCAGTGATTTAGTTGACTTGGCGGTGGTGAACTCCAAGTCAAACTCCTGCAGGATGACGATCCATTTGGAGTACTTGCCCCCTAGTAATTGTCTAGAAAGAATATACGTCATAGGGTTGCAGTCTGAAACCACTGTTATCGTGCGCAAAAGGATGTAATGGCGAAAGCGTTGTATGGCATGTACTGCTGCTAACGCCAACTTCTCGACATGTGCATAACGTGTTTCCGGGTTGAGAAGGTTCCGAGACAGGTAATAAACAACATGTTCATCACCGTTATCGTCATCCTGCACCAAGACCATGGCGATGGTGCTAAATGCGGCGGCTAGATACAAAGTGAAGTCGCGGTGGTAGTCCGAAGGACGAAGCAACGGAGCATTCACTAGCAATGTCTTCAGCTTCTCAAAGGATTCCTGAGCAATTTCGTCCCAGTGAAAGGGAACATTCTGCTTTAACAAACGAGTGAATCCTTTGGCCACCTTGGCATAATTCGGGATAAAGCGCCTAAGAAAATTCGCTTTCTCTTGCAGACTCTGTAACTGATACAGGGAGGAGGGTGATGGGAGATTTACGATGGCCTCAACCTTTAGAGGATCAAGGCGAATTCCGTCTTTCAAGACTATAAAGCCTAAAAGATGGCCAGAGTCGACGCAGAAGACGCACTTATGAGGATTGAGCCTGATATCGTAGCATCTGCAACGAAGAAATATCTGGAGAAGATGCTCAGGATGGTCCTTTCGCTTACTCGAATGGGCTGGAAAGTCATCCAGATAAGGCTGGACAATATGGAAAATATCATGAAAAGCGTAGGACATCGCACGCTGAAACGTGGCGCCAGCATTATTTAAGCCGAACGGGAGTTTTTTGTACGCGAAAGTGCCCCACAGACAGATGAATGTGGTCTTATGTTGATCCTCAGGTGCAATAGTGATTTGGTTATATCCTGAGAAATCGTCCATTAAGGAATAGATCTCACTCCCGGCACATTCGTCGATGATCTGATCGATAAACGGAGTGGGATAATTATCCTTAGGACAGGCGCGATTGATATCGCGATAATCCACACAGACTCGAATTGTACCCTGCTTTTTATCGATAGGGACGATGTTGGACACCCATTCTATAAGTGGGATAGGATAAATAAAACCCGTGTTCAGAAGTTTTTCAACTTCTGCCTTGATAGCGGCGGCTTTCCGAGGATGCATGGGACGTAAGCGTTGGCGCACAGGTTTCGCACCTGGATACGTTGGAATCTCATGCATGACAATACTAGGATCAAATCCCGGCATTTCCTCATAAGACCATGCGAAAACATATCTGAATTATTTGAAAAGCTTAGTATAGACTTGAATTTCCTCGGGAGAACAAGTCACACCCACATGAATGTTCTCAACAATCCCCAGTTTAACGGAGATGTTGATTGGAACAGTTTGAGTAATGTTACTCAGATTACCCTCCGAAAAGACCTCGTGTATTAAGATCGGTGTTTGAAGAGGAGGGGAAGGAACCTGAGTAGCATAACGCTCCAGACAATCATTCATTGCCCCCAAGTTGGGCATAAACGAGGAGCGATGATGTCCATCGCCCTAGGGCAGCTCCTCAAGAGACATGGTTTCAATGATAGCCTCATCTGAAGGAAAATTCTCTCTGACAGGATCAGGTGAATCAGCCTGACCAAGCCAGGGGGATTGCGAGTAGACGTCGAGAGCCATGCTCATCGGAGCATGCTGAGGAGGTGGAGGGTCCGATGCGGCAACAATCTCACAGTAGCTGATCTCTACTGGCGTTAAAGGCATGGATTCTCCAAACTCATATACCTGCTCAGGTGTAGGAATAAGCCAGGGGTCATTAGTCCTGGACAACATGTTGACTTGAGCGGTATTCGGTGGCGGTGCGGGGAATATACCCATGAGGACTGGGTCTTTGAAAAGACCAGGTCCTATGCTGTCTGGGGGATTCGGAATTTGATCCACGTATGGCACGTTGTTCTCAGAGCTAGAGGTGAAAAATGACAACTGATCTACCGTGACAATCTTGCCCTCGTGAGGGAACTTAATAAATCGAAAGACGATAGATGGCACGCAGAGCATGGCATGGGTCCAGCTGCGTCCAAGAAGTATATTGTAGTTGAGTTTAGTGTCAACCACTTCTACTTCCACGTTGACAGTATTTCCCTGTAATGTGATCACAAGACTCTCAAGAACTCCCAGGGGTTTAGACTCCCGACCATCAAATGCCTCAAGGGCATTGGGAGATGACGACAAGGATGGAGAGCCAATGGCCTTCCAGCAAGCGGAGGACATAACGCAGGTAGATGCACCCTCATCTAAGACAGCCCTATGAATGTTCAGACCGTTAATCCCGACTTGAATGACCAAAGCAATTTGATGTGGAAGCCGGGGAGTAAAATTCTCCAGATCGAAGGTGAGAAGGCTCGAGTCGGCGGGATCGATACCACCGATTGCAGACAGTAAAGCCTTCCGTTGTGAAGGACAACTTTGAAGAACCTCAAGTGCAGACATGGCACATGGCGCCTATGCCAGATCCTCAACGATACTGTAATGTTGAGCGGCACGAGCATTTGGATTGTAAGAGGATCTTCGAAGAACACCCTTGGGAGGTGGTTTCACAACGGGTTCAGGAGTAGGCTTCTCGATTTCCAATGGATCGGAGGCAGCTGGGGGAGGCGGCCCATCCGAAACTGCCTTCCCGGGTGCCTGCCGTAGTTCATTGTAATCCTTCGACCGCGTAGAGATAGTGATAGGTGCATTATTCTTCATCATGAAAACCTGAGACCCAAACGGTGCAGATGGTGACGCCTGTTCGACCATCTGGGTCTGCTGAGATGGAAATGGCTCTTTTAAAATAGCCAGAGTCCCTTTAGAGCCTTTGAGAAGTTGACTAACCTCGGACCATCGTGGAAAATCCTTAGTGTAATGGTCACCTTCACAGATGAGGCAAGGGAATTTCGGCTTACGCTGGGAGCTATCCTCAGTTCGAGATTTAGATTCTGGTTTCGGGGCATCAGATTTTGATTTTCCTTTGCCCTTCTTCTTCCCCTTGGAGGATTTGTCTGCAGGATTGGCCTGGACGGCATTCACCTCCGCGGTTTTACCAGAATCGGATGAGACGGGATTAGCAGAGGTATTGTTGGAAGAATTAGCCTTCTGCTTCCCATTCGAAGACTTCTTCGAATTTTGAGAAACGGAACCAATGACACCATCCACCGTGGGGGTAGGCGGAGCCTTAGTGGTTCCGGGCCGTGGAGCATCAGTCAAGATGTCATAAAGCATGCCAGACTGCGAATAGACAAGATCCAGGTACTGGGCACGCGCGATAGCTTGTTCCTCTGTCACACACGCTCCCATCGCGATATCCTGAGCGATTTTATTCACAAAGGAGGTGGTGAACCAGTGAGTCAAAATATGATCAGGTATGTGAAACTTGATCAGTCGACGACGGTGCTGCCACTCATGAATGTGATCTGAGATGTGAGTGGCCTTGTCCTGCTTCAGAGAAGTCAGGAGGTGCGTCCCGGCCTCATACCGGACCGGTAACTGGAAGTGCGTGAGGAAAGCCATAGCTAACGAGTTGAAATCCTGAAAAATACCATGGGATAGCTCTATGTAACACTTAGCAGCAGCTCCTGTTAAAGTACACTGGAAAAGACGCAGACGAATCGAATCGTCAACCCAAGAGTTAGACGAACACCAGAGGTGATACGTCATCACATGCGCCTGGGGGTCTTCGCCAGCTTTGCCCTCAAACTTGGGACAATCACCTGGTATCTTGGTGGGAACCGGAGGCCAATATGGATTATGTGAAATCGGATCATTGGTCAACTTTGAAACGTCTGGCAGTTCCAAGGTAGCCAGGAACGACAATGGAGGGTTAACTGCCATGCCAGTCCCAGGATGAGGTCCGGTACCTATGCTCCACGATGGTTGTGAATATCCCTGCCCCCACGGGTTTTGTCCCGAAGGATTTTGACCGTAGGGGGCATAGTTCGTATAACCAGACTGATTTGGATTCTGGTAACCATAGTGCGGGGCTTGATAACCAGGGTTCGGGCCCTGATTAGGTGTCTGCCCTGTATAAGCAGCGTTTGGATTTGGCTGCTGAGCGTAGGTAGAACCGGGTGGAGGAGGATAATACTGAGAGCCTCCGGGGTGGTTATAGTTCGGTTGAGACTGACCATGAGGATAATAACCACTCTGAGGATGAGTAGGTTGCTGATAAGTGGAACCCTGCGGAGCCTGGTACGTAGGGCGCAGCTGTTGATTTGGCTGCGGCATTGAATGAACAGGCTGTTGAGCAGAGTGAACGGAATGAGAGTGCTGCCCTAAATGAACAGGTTGACCCGAGTGAGGGGGCTGGCCCGAATGACCAGGTTGGTCCGGATAAATAGGCGGTGCTGGTTGCGCAGGTTGACCTGGTTGTAAGTGAGCCCCAGGTTGTACCGGATGGGCCGGCTGTCCTGGAGGCGGGACACCAGGTTGTACCGGATGAGCCGGTTGGCCTGGTGGTGGAACAGGACTAGGTGCTTGCTGGAAACCAGTTTGACCTGAAGTAGAACCATAGGGTGGTCTTGGCTGATATGCAACGTTAGAGACAATAGGATACTGTGGTTGCATCGGTAAAGAAGACTGTATTTGCCCCCCAGGACCATAAGCCGGTCCCGGTTGATACCCCGGCTGAGGCTGAGCAGGTTGACCAGCAGGGCTATAATATGGTCCTGCGGATTGTACAATGGCCCTTGCTGGCCCGCAGGGTAGCCTTGGATGGGTTGTCCCTGTGGGTCATACAGATAGCCAGGTTGGCCCGCAGGTTGGCCTTGGAAGGGATGTCCCTGCGGGTTATAAGCCTGGTTGTACGGTAAACCTTGAGCATACAGATAAGCCTCAGGAGCAGGAAGGCGTAAAACCTCCCCGTGCTCGTCAAACTGACCTGGGAAAGCATACACGGGAGTGCCATCCTGTGCATAGTGCGAAAAGAAAGATCGGTAAGGATCTTGGGGGAATTGTCCAGCTTCGGCGTTTGACTGTTGCAAGGACAACCGATACTCCTCCAGAGAGATATTCTCCGGTATAGCAGTAGCTAGATAAACATCTTCAGGAGTTGGCCCAACCCTGGTAGATGAGACAACAGAAGAAGAGGCAGCCACACAAACAGTGGGCCGAACGGGAACAGAAGTGACGGGCGTCGAAGGGGACACCCCGGGTGTAGTGACAGCTGGCCTCGAAGTAGGAGATGATATTCCCATAGAGGCTGCAGCTGAAATGATCTGACCCAGAGATCTGTATCCCTGTGGTAAAGAAGGACTGGCTGACGACATGGTAGCCAGCTCAGAGTCGTCTCCCTCAAACAATCTACGCGGGATGCGCTGATAGTCTTCACCAGGAATTTCCTCACCAGAATCACTCATGGTTGATCCTGCCGTTAAATCATGCAAAAGACGACGAGGACTAGGAGGAAAAACAACAGCAACAAACGGTGAACCCGATGTAAGAGAAAGGAAATCAGCTCCTAATCTCAATTCAGACACAGGGTTCGAAAAGGGCCAATTGAACTCAACTGGTCCTCCAAAGGGTTGCTCGGCGAGAACCGGTCCCCCGTCAGGAAACTCGGAAACAACAGGCTGTTGTGGTTCAACAAAAGGCTGAGAAGCTTCTGAAGAATCGTCCGTGTAAGGACTACCAGTAGACGAAACCGATGGTTCCGCCACTGTGGCAAAAGACTAGAAGAAAAGAGCAAACACACACATGGGCTGAAAATGAGTTAAGACACACGATCAAACAGTCAACAAGCAATGTCTAAATAGGTGTGTAATCGTGGGCGATTAATTTTACCACATTGGAAAGTAAGAAATTCTACCGTTTCATATTTTAAGAGTCGAGAAACGATAAAAAGATGACTCTATCTCTTTCAGAGTTGACACAAGCGTGAAAGGACAAGCGCTTAACGGTCTTTTCAAGTTTAAGGAGTCAGAAAAGACCAAATGACTGCTCAGGAAAAACTAGGCACAAAGGGTGTACCAAATATCCGTGAATTGCAATATACACCTTGGTTTCAAAAATGAAACAGAAATCGACCAAGGACTTTCCGTACGTGCAGGTAGTCTCCCCGAATGCTGTGTTCGGTGTATCACGGGTATAGGGCGGCAGACTCGGCTTCCCGTGGATAAAGGATTGAAAACCTATAGGGGTCTCCCTTTATATACGCGACGGTACGGGGAGCACAAGTCCGTACTAGCGCTGTCTAAAGCCAACAGGCGAACGACAGCTGCTAGGTTTAACGACGCCGAAACACGTCTCTAGCCTAGACCTTCTAAATATGTTTCGTTAAGTTCCAATGCTGCCTTAGGTTAATTGAAATAAATTTTACAGTTGATCTTCAATTAAGTTTCAATTTCCAGGCCCTATCATATGTAGTGTCTCGAAAGACTCCTAAATGCAAAGCTATATGCCACAGTGCAACATTTCGTTCGATGAAAACTAGTTAGAGAAGAGTTGAGAGCTTTTACACAAACGAAATGAACGGAAGACAAACAATGAGATCTCTAGTGCAACTAATGCAATTGAAAACTTTTCATTCAAAACACTAATCACTAGCGATATGGAAAAGATCACAATTTGCACTAATTAACAAAAGCAAAAGAGAGATTTTTTTTTTATTTTCAATGTTTAATAGCTAATATGCACTAAACAAACTTGAAAACAAACGGAACAACTTGAGAAACGATTTCCAAGAGAGCGAAACAAATAAATTTCACTCAACAACACAAGCAATCAGATCCCCAAATCGACCAAAATCTCTCAAAACGAAGAAAAGACTCAAAAGCTTCCAATGGACCGTGTGATCTAGGTCCAAGGTAAGACCTAACAAATTTCGAATGAAGGAATGAAAAATCACCCAAAAATCGCAATAAAACAATGAACAACTACTTAGAGGATGCAGAGAATCAATCAAATAGTTGACAGGACCATCAAAACACCAAAACTCCCAAGGAGGGCTCGATACACTAAGCCACTAGATGCCCTAGGGCTTAAAACGTGAAATCGGTAGATAAAAGCAAACAACCAAAGGATAGAGGTGAATTCCCAGTCAAACAGGACTCCAACACACTCAGGCAGTCGGAAAATCAAGAAGAAAAACACTGATCAAATCCAGAGAGCTCAAAAATGAGGAAACTCAAAAAACTTACAGGGGTGGCGCAACTGTAAGTGTGAAACTGGTGCCAGAAAGCAATTGGCACGGGCTAGACAAAGGCAACGTGCGCCAATTGGCGCGACTGTCGGGTTAAAAACCGCGCCAGTCGAGTTTCTCAGCCAAAAATTAAAAACAAGCTACTCCAGAAGCAGACCAATGCAAGCTAAGCAAACCAAGAAGCAAAAACAGTGAAAGAACCCAACCCAGAAGTTTCATCAAGCAAGGGAAAACATAAAACAATCAAAGCGAGACAACACAAACGAGACAATGAAATCCGGACGATCCCCGGCGGAGTCGCCAATTTGTTGAGGAGGTAAATCCCCTCTGCGGACAGAGGCGACCCCTACTAGCCCAGCAGGGGTCTAGCAACAATCAAACAATGTTATGACGCAAGTTCCTAGTTACGAATGAAGGACTTGGGATAGAAGCCTACCTGGATTCCAACGCTATAATCTGAAGTAGAAGCGTCCCCGTTCTTCAACCCCGGCAGATCACAATCCCTCCACGATCTCCGTGGATGAACACCTGCACATGGAATAAACGAACAGATACAAGCATAGAAACCAGCATACGTAACTAAACGTCAGTCAGAAAGGACGTTACTCACATTAACATGATGGAAAACAGAGTGGAACCATAATCATAATCATCTATTAAATAATAAACGAAGAGAGATTACAACCAAGTTCTGACGTCGCGGTCTCCTTCGGACGGGTCTCCGGCTGTCCACGTCTCGCAAAGCTCGCCAAGGAAAGGGAAAACCTCTCCGAAGTCTCTCGACAATGGTCTCCTTACTTGAGTCGACCTTAAGGGAAAGAGAGGATTCTTTACAGCACAAAGGCTCTTGGGAATATGGAGATTCAAAGCTTAGGCACTTCAAGACTAGCTTGCTATGGGATTGAGCAAGCTTTTATAGATGGGGAAGGAGGGAGTTGGGATCCCTATTATTATGGGATTGGCCCTATCAACAAGGAAGGTTCCATGGGAGGTGGCAAAACCACTTCCCTTCCATAGAACTCCCGTAGCCAAACCTCCCAACTCAAGATAAGAAATGGTTTATGAGTTTGTTGGAACTCAACTTCCACCATATTTATTTAAAAAAAAGTCCCTAAATTGGGTGGCGCGACTACTGCTCTATGACAGAGCGCCAGTTGGCGCGACCTCTTCACAGGATTTTCCCCATTGGCGCGAGTACTGAACTGCCTTCCCGCGCCAATGCCAAAAGGGATGTTTTTCATGATTTTTGCAAGGAGATGTCTCAAGGGAAAATGAGGCTCATGCTCAGAGGAATGCATTGATGATGTTTTCAAGGCATGACAACGTTCACAGGTCACAAAATGGTTCCTCCATTGTGCGAGACGGGGAATGGTAGGGACGGTGACAAATTACTGTGTAACACATTGCAACCACAGGTACTCATCGAACCCTTTGAAAAATGGGCTTTAAATTTCATAGGAACTATTAATCCACCATCTAAGCAAAAGAAGTATATATTGGTTTGTACTGATTATGTTACTAAATGGGTAGAAGCAAAGGCATTAGTATCTTCTATTGAAAATTCAGTTGTTAATTTTCTTTATGAGGATATTTTTACTCGCTTTGGTGTTCCAAGAGAAATTGTGACAGATCAGCGAAGCCAATTCACATCCAATCTGGTGGAGAAACTGATGGAAGAATACAAAATCAAGCACAGAAATTCTACTCCTTACCATCCGCAAGCAAATGGTGAAGTGGAGTCTACAAACAAAGTTCTTGAAAATATCATCACCAAAACTGTTCATCTTCACAGAAGAGATTGGGCGGAAAGGCTTCCTAAAGCCTTGTGGGCCTACAGAACTACATGGAGAAATACAACAGGAAATTCTCCCTATGAACTTGTTTATGGGAAAGAAGTCCTGCTCCCCATTGAGTTCCAAGTCAAAACCTTCAATATAGCAGTTCAGTTGGGGATAGAGCTATCAGAAGCCCAAAAGCATAGAATGGAGTAGTTGAATGAGCTAGATGAGATCAGACAAGAGGCAATTCTAAGAACTGATCTAGTTCAATATCAAAGAGCTAAATGGCATGACAAATACATCAAAGAGAATAAGTTTCAAGAAGGAGATTGGGCATTGCTATTTGACTCCAAGTTTAAAGATTTTAAAGGAAAATTTCAGAATCATTGGCTTGGGCCATATGAGATTGACAAGATCTTTAGCAATGGAGCGGTAAGAATCAAGACCATTGATGAATTTCAAACTCCTCTTATTGTGAATGGCCACAGATTAAAGATCTATCATAAGCCACTCTCAAAAGAGTAATTTTTCAAAATGTTTCAAGATAATTCTGCAACAAGGCTAGTGAAGAAGAATCCTTCTTCTCCACCAGCCTAGCCTTTGTTGTTTTTAGTTAAAAAAAAAAAAAAAAAAAAAATAGTATAAGTCTGAAAACCAATCATTGATTGGCAGTCTTATACAGAAAATGTAGGGTGAAAATCAGGAACACCTGACACCCTATATTTTCCAAAAAAAAAAATCTCTCTCTCTTATTTCACAAAGTTTTATGACAACCCACTCCATTTCATTCCACTTCATTACACTCCACTTCATTTCATTTTACTCCATTTCATCTATTTCATTTCATTTCATCAATAAAATTTTCTTTCATGACCATTTTCATTCAGTCAGTTATCATCTATCCATCTCCATTCACCCAAATAATTACTGTGTCAGTTTCTGCAGCTGACACCAGTTTCTGCAACCAGAAGCAGTTTCTGCAGCTACCACTCTATTTTTCAAAAATTTACAGTCAGATGTTAGTTCAACAATCATGAAATCAAATGCAGGTATGAAGACATATTATGAATACATGGGGCATTCAAAGACATCAATGAGGAGCAACTGATTGAAGACCAATGAAAAATGGCAAGAATTCCAAGGTATGAGTAAAAATTTATTTCAAATGGCATTCAAGCACATTTTTACATAGTTATAAACCATAGCTCCATTATATGCAATGATTGTGTTGATAACTCCGTAGCCATCCCACGTTCTCTATACGATTCCCCCACAATCCTTGCATTCATTTCTAAACGGCCTCATAATCAAGCCTCCGGTCTTTATTAGTGTTCAGCTATACGTTGATACTCCACCTGTAGTTAAGAAACGTGGCTGATTTGACTACGGCTTCTCTTAGCCGCACAAAATCCATAGCCGTTGCATAAACATGCTTGCATCTACTCTGCAGCCACCCAATTTTAAATATTTCTGGATGCGTTTTACTCCCCCTACTGTTCTATTGATCTCACGGCTGCATTTCCATCGTGCTCACATAAGCTTTCACCCCATTTTATTCTCTGTTCCGCTTCATTCCGTGTACCTATTCTCTGATATCTGCTTACAGTCACTGGTCTCCTTCATAAAACCTAATCATTTTTGCCGTCTTACCTCTATTAAAACCTCTTCACATAGACAAGTTTTAAAGTACAGAAGAAAGGATGGGTCATTTGTTGAGAACAGAACCAGAGGAACCCAAATTTATGGAAGGATAATCGCAAGTCAAAGACATACTGAAAAAGGCAAGATGGCTTTGGTTTATTCAAAAGTTCAAAGGCTACCATAAGGAAGTAACAAAATCTTTTGCGAGGTATTTCAATGGTCTGAAGGTAGAAATTGGGGACCTAAAATTTACAGTGACTGAGGCATCCATAGCAGCTGCTAAAGAACTTACTCAAGAAGGTGAACGATGGTTCAAGAACAAGAGCATTAGTGACGAAGCCTGGAGAGTGATCCTACGTAACCCAGGTATGGATGTCACCATTTTTAAAAGGGGAATTCATGTTCATGCTTTAAAAGAAGAGTGGGCCGGTTTACTGTTATTTATTAAAAAAATTATCACCTGTGAGGGCCATTTTGGGTCAATGTACATGTATCACACCCGACTGTTGATGAATTTTCTAGACAACCAGGCCCTCAATCTGCCATACTTTTTATTAAACAGTTTGAAGAAGATGTCTGTAACCATCCAGAAGCATCTAGGGGATGTAGAACCACATTTGTATCACCATGGTCTTGTGAAAATCCTGATAGAAAAATAATTAAAGGAGAAAAAGGACACTTGGGAGCAGTTCTTAGTTAGAAATTTCTTTGAAGAACCTCAAGAAACTCCTAAAGGAAGTACATCAAAAAGAAGTAGAAGAAAGAGAACAAATGATAAAACTCAAAGCACTCCTACTAACACAGTTGAAAGAACTAGTAGAGAAGAAAGACTGTCTAAAAGGAGGAAGGGAGAGACCAAGGGTAAAAAGCCAACAAAATCAAAAGAGAAAAGAAGCATTGAGGCTATGCATCAAACCCCTTCCTCAGAAGAAGATCATCAAGTGTTATCTGAGAGACTAGTTCACCTTCAGGAATAGTCATCTATGGCCAAAAAGAGGGGAAAAGAAAAAAAAAAGGAAAAAGACAACAGTCCACAGTATGTAAGAAGAAGCAGCAGGCTTAAAGGAAAGTGGAAGAAAACACAAACAAAAGGACCTCATTTTATTGATTTGGGAGAAGTAACACCTGAAAAAAATCCAGTTGGCCATAATCCATCTCATTCTCAGCCAAACGTTGAACATAGTCCACCTAATTCTCAGTCAAACGTTGAAGCTAGTCCTCAAGACGTTGACATGAGCCCTTTTCAGCCAGATTTTGAAATCAATTCTCCTCCACAGCATTTTGGGGACAACCCAAGGAAAACGACACCTGAGATAGATCCAAAGAAACAAGAAGTGTATTATTACATATAATCTTTAGAAAGAGCAGCCACAGGTCCCAGCACTTCATCCACTCAGCCTCACACAACACAAGAAGATCTAGTCCAATCGTTGAAATAAGAAATTTTTGAGTTGGAGGTTTTAAATAGACATATTAAAAATGAAAATGAAGCATTAAAGGAGCAAAACAGATTGGACAAGATCATTCATGACAATACTATGCTACATCTGGGATTGTGGCAGAAAAAGAATAGGAAATTGAAGAAGAAATGCCAGAAGTTAAGTAGAGCACTGATTAATATCAAATTCAGATGCTTGATGAAGAAGCCCAGAATGTTAGCAGCACCAAGGAAGAGGAGAAGAGGACTGGATGTACTGGTAGAGGTATCAAGGCATATGAATTGAAAGAGGATGATCAAATTTTTGGTTGCATGAGGACATGCAACACCTTCACAGTGGGGGTATGTTGAGTCTCAAATTTGCATCTTTCTTATACACCTTTCTAGACTTTTTCCATTTACCTGGACCTCCTAAGCTATCAATATCATTTCATATTAATCATAAAATAGAATTTAAAGTGGTTTTTAACTATGTTTTTTGTCTGCTGTTTGAATTAGATTTTTGCTCATTTAGCTGCGGAATCTTGTCACTTTCCGCAGCTGCTGCAACTTTCCGCAACCATTTTGTTAAATTCTATATTGCAGGTGTCTTCAGGCAAATCAAGCCACATGGGCAAGTTTGAAATGACATGGACATGGATCGAGTCCTATTGGCTCAGTCGAATTCACCTAAGAAGGCTGTGGTCAAAGGTGGTCAAGCAATGGTCAACCGAAGAGTCCCACGGTGACAGAACTCTGTTTTTCATCACGTGAAGACTTGCATGGCCGTTTCTAAATCACGGGAGACATATCAACACCTGTAAACGACTCCATAAGCCGAATCCAATGACCACTCTCCTCAGATTTAATCTTCACGGCAGCCATGATGCTAGATTTCTGGACGTGATGTTTCACGTGTCTTGTATTAGTGCAGAATGTAGGAAATTAGTTATGACATTCTTTGTTATAAATAATGCGTTCTCATACGCATAATAGCTAGTTGCTGTAATGTAATTTGCTGGATAGAAAGCCCACTGTGTCGTAACATTATTTCTTTGTTATGACTGCATTTTAAATATATGAGAAGACTCTGTTCATAAGCATAATTCGTGTTTGATAGCTGCTTCCCGAGGATTGTGCAGAGGGACCCTGCACACGCCGAGGTTTTGTGTATTATGGTATAGTTTCATGCTCCATTTCCTTACGTTCATTATGCCATAGTCATTCACATGTATATATTATATTTCTTATGGTATTAACGTTTTGTTTCTGTTCATAATTTTTCATACTTTATACTGCTGTTAACTGATCAGTGTTTTTGTTCGAGATTATAGTAGGCAGCCCGGGCATTTGCACATAGTTTAAAATGACTAATGACATGGAATCAATCTTGTCCTTCTGCTGATTTATTTTTCATAGTTTTTTTTTTAATTCCAGCACTGTTTTATTCATTTCAGTTTTGTACATTTGCTTTACTAGTTAGTTAGATATTAAATTGCTCATGTCATTATCAGTTACCTCCGAAAGCCATAGCGAGAATAATGGTGAGGGATTGAAGTATGAGTGTGTAGTTTGATATTAGTTTATTTTTCTGTAAGTTAGATATTAAATTGCTCATGTCATTATCAGTTACCTCCGAAAGCCGTAGCGAGACTAATGGTGAGGGATTGAAGTATGAGTGTGTAGTTTGATATTAGTTTATTTTTCTGTAAGTTAGATATTAAATTTCTCATGTCATTATCAGTTACCTCCGAAAGCCATAGCGATACTAATGGTGAGGGATTGAAGTATGAGTGTGTAGTTTGATATTAGTTTATTTTTCTGCAAATTAGATATCAGATTACTCAAGTTGTTTATGATTACCTCCGAAAGCCATAGCGAGACTAATGGTGAGGGGTCAGAATATGAGTTGATGTAATTTGATTTTAGCTTTACTTTGCTTGCAATCTTTGGATTTCTTTGAGTATAGTTTCTTTTCTGTTTAGACAGAAACAAGGGTAATGGTTTTCATGATCAATAGTTCAATGTTTGTTTAACTAGAATAGTGGCACATTTTCATTTCCTTTTAGGAATTAATTTTGTCATTGTATGTTTCAAAATCCTTTTAAAGTTTGAAAGTTTGGGATATAAATATAAAGGACATCATTTCCTTGAACATTCATAACCATACTTGTCTTTTATAATTTCCATCTCACATTAGGAAACCAACCAAGATAAATAAAAATGAAAAAAAACCAAAAACGACAAAAAGTAAGAGATAGGTTATCTTGCACATATAGTGCACCACACTTCGTCAGCTTACGAATCTCGGATTGACAAATTAATGTAGCAATTTAGGACACACTAAATTGAACAAACAATGGGCAATCAATGCAACCCAACAAACCATCCTAGGTTCTCGAGGTCGACCAGCATCAACAGGAATGTTCTGCGGAGATAACATGGGGATCCTCTCTAGAGAAAAGGTGACTAAAATGGATCCATATCCAAATTTGTTTAGCTTTCCCTTCTTTTCTTTGGTTATTTTTCCTTTTACATTGGCCAACACAGCTTCGCACTAGTTGAAAATGGTGCCTCGAAAACAGTCTACAGTAATGCGCATCTGGGAACCGGTAGCCACATGCAATGCTACACTCCCACATAGTCTGGTGATAGTAAATGCAATAACTTTAAGCTCGAGACGGATGATAGTTTTTATGTCAATAAATTTGTCCCAGGGGTCTTCCTGATCATCATAGAACTCTAGTCGAAGACTAGCGATTGACTGGCCACCTCGCCTAGTCCCAAACAGAGAAATTGTTTTGCCCCTCTTAGACAAACCAGTCAAAAAATAAATATCCTCCAACTCAATTTCGAGCCAGTGGCCGCCAATAACAAAACATTGGTCTTGTACATTCCATCTGTTCACCATCCACGTCAGGAGGTCTAATTGTGCCCTCATGCCCTAAATGGCCTAGAATTTATACAAACCGCATGCTCTCAATGCCTGTGTAGGAAAATGATTCATTGCAACATCATCTACGTCTTCATGCTCAGGTTCTCTCCAAACAAGAATCTTTTATGTCCTACAATGCATAAAAAGACATATTAGAATAAGATTTTTTGAAAATTTTTGGGCAGAAATTGAGAAAAATAAGTTTGAAATTTCATTGCGCGGAGTCCGCACCCTAAGTTCATACATAGTGCATAGGTATGCACGGGTGCTGTGGAACAGGTGTAGACCCAAGACTTTTTTCTATGTAGAAAAAAGTCGGGGTCCGCAGGACCCGTGTGTTGCACCTGCGGACCCCCGTGGGAATTTGTTTCAACCTATTTTTGCTTAAAAAATGAAATATAAAGCCTAAAAATGAAATGTAAGGATTAAATGCAAGATAAGAAGGTCATGGATTACCTAGAGTTGACGGTTCTCAATTTCGATGGATGGATTTTCCAGAATCTTCACAGGAACTTTTTTACCCAAAAGCTCTCACTTTTTACTCTGAACTCAAATGGTAAAAATGAAGTTAGAAAAGTCATTTTTATAATTTTTTTTGAATAAATGAACTTTTAATTTGTTTATTTTTCATTTTAAAAAGGTTATTTTTGAAAGCATTTTTATTTATCTTAAACAGGTATATGTAATGTTTCGAGTTTTTATGTAGAAAAATGGATTTTTCGGGAAAATTGATCATTTTTTCAACAAAGAGCATACTTTTATCACTTTTTCGAACTCTTTCAAAAATTTACGAAAAATAAAAACTTGGAGTCCTATTTTAAGCTCTTTTCAGACTCGAAAATTGAAAATATTGCTGAGCACTTGATTATTCGAACTCATTAAAATAAATGAATGATTGTCCTTTCAGTATAAGTTTACCCCTTTTATGGACTGAAATGGACTATTTACGAAAAAGGTATACATTGACTAATCACGGTCAATAGAGTTCTCTCCCGCATTATTTTATCTTTTTTTGGGCTCGAGAGACTAAATTTATGAAAAAGTACCCCCATGGAGTCTTCTTTAGTTTTTTCTTCTAACTCCCTAAAATTGAAAAAACATTGAGTTTCTCCTATACTGGATTCATTAAAATTTAACAGTAAAGGACCTGTTCAATTTCAAAACAGAAATGAACCACTCCTTCTTAGGGGTTGAATCTTAAACTAAGTTGGACTCATCCGAAGGATAAGCTTACAAACAAGAAAATGTTATCCTCCTCAAGCTTGTCAAAAATAAAGAGGTACTTGCCATAAATGGTGGGGGAAAAGAGAGAAAAATGAACCTTTTTGTTGTATTTTGATTATTCAAAAAGTCGTTCACCACTCTTGAACATGACACTTTTGTTCACCTAGGTTGGGAAATTCTTTGCCTAACAGTTAATCAAACCATATTGAAAGTCTTCAGCTGGTTTCTGGGTATTATCTTTGGGTCAATTGTCACCAAACTATCTGCAGTGTCATTATGTGTTCAAGAGGACAGTTCAAATAAACCATTCATCTGCAAAATATCTGTCATCCATTTTTACCATCCCTGAGTCAGTCCTTGCCAATATATTTCTTCAAAACTTGATCTATGATTTCGTGTTGTGGTCTTGCCTACGACAGATCACTTCCTATCGATGACAACTCATTATCCAGGAAGTTGATCTAGAAATCGTCAGTACCTTGAAATCTGCATGCCTTAATGGAAGGTTTCTCGCCTTCGATGATAGGTTGCATAATTGACCTTTGATCAAATGATTCCGTTACATGTTTGACTTTAGCTCATTCATTCAAATCTCATGGATTGTACTGAGTACTTTGAGGGCCATTGACATTACTAGTGGTTACTCTCACACTTGTTAACAGTTTACATTATTGACTGATAATCAAGTGGTTTCTACCGTGTTCAACTTTGACACATTTATTCACATGGATAGAATCGTACTAGTTCGAGAGGCGGAAATCAAGACCCTAGATCTAGTTTCTACCATCTAGGCTTCAAGGAATTTTGTTATCATTTATATATTGGACTATTCATAAACAGATGGTTGTTTCCATACTGTGTCTACACATGTCTATACTATTGATGTATTGAAAATCATTCCTGTATCAGAACAGTTTAAATTAGTTTCTAGTTAGTTTTGATCTGAGTATGGGAATGCCTACCTCAGCGATGATATGTTTACATATATATATTTTTTATTGAATGTTTTTATAGGTTCAAACTGGGGTGTCCACAATATGATCCTTGAAATGATAAAATACTGCACTCTTCATATATGACAGACTTCAGCTTCATCTATTCCAGACTTTGCACTTTAGGGGGAAATCTATTGCACTAAAAATTTTCATCTTGAAATTTTTCTATTTGTATGAGCTCATTATCACTCATACTTCCTCCTTTGAAATTCTAACACATCAGTTCCTCATGTCAAGCCCTGAAAATAAGAGAAACGTTCTTAAAAATATCCTTAACTCTGGTATCACACTTTCTCTTTGTCTTTCCTGCGGTCCTGCACCTAATGTTCATGACTCCTATGTACCTGAATGCACTTTCTCTTTGTTATGGGTGCGGACCCCTGTAAAATATTAAAAAGGCACAAGTAAACTAAAAAAGCTCACTTTCAGTAAATTCTAGAAGCCTCTGGAAGGAATCTTGTGGTGGCAGAACTGCTCTTTTGAGGTTCATGTATCCCTTACCTTAAGGAGCTAACCACTTGATGTGAGGAGCTTATCCCTTTGAAGGAGGATTCTATCCCTTCATATTTGGAACTGAAACCTCTTCTTTTGCACTATAAAAAGAGGCATTGGGTAGCCGTAAGGGGAGTTCAAGCTTCAGAATTATTTGAGGTTAAGTGCTGTTGGGATTCAGACTCATTTAACTGATATTTTTGTGAGGAGAGATCACATACCTCTATCTGTGTCGGTTGGAAGAGTGCAAGGCATGTCATAGTAAAGGAGATTCCTCCTTCGGACCCTGGGAAGGCCTGTTCAACATCAAGGCTAAGGTTGTAAGGTTTTATTTATTCAATGTTAATACAATTGAATTCATTTTTCTCAATAAGCTGTTAATTAACTGTTTATTTCATGGATTCCTTCATCAATATGATAGGCATGATTTATAATATTTACTATATAGGTGCTATTTAATTTTTTCTTGTTTGTGGCTGTAGGTATATAAATATAACTCCTTCAAGTGACCGACAGACAACTATTTCGAACAAGCATTGGATCTACGGTAAGACCTTAACACCTTTATAGTATTCTTTTGTAAATCACATATATCTAGAGAAAGATAGGTTTATTTGGTAGTTTTGTTGTTAGATTACCTTTTGGTACTAGGGAGATTGATCTTGTTCATAAGATTGATTTATCCAGTCAACATAACCTTAACCTTAGCCTTAACCTTAAGGTTAAATTTATGGGTAAGGTTAGGTTAAGGTTAGGGTTAGGTTATATTTAAGGTCAAGGTAAAGGTTAGGTTAAGGTTAAGGTTAAGGTTAAGTTAAGGTTAATGTTAAGGGTTTGGTTAAGGTTAAGGTTAAGGTTAGGGTTAAGGTTAAGGTTAGGATTAGGTTAGGTTAAGGTTAAGATAAGGTTAAGGGTAAGGTTAAGGTTAAGGTTAAGGTTACATAAAGGGTAAAGTCAAGGTTAAGGTTAGGTTAAGGTTAAGATAAGGTTATGATTACGGTTAAGGTTAAGGTTACGGTTAAGTTAAGGTTAAGGTTAATGGTTTGGTCAATGTTAAGGATTGGTTATAGTTAAGGTTAAGGTTAAGGTTAAGGTTAAGGTTAAGGTTTAGGTTTAGGTTAAGGTTACATTTAAAGGTTTGGTCAAGGTTAGAGTTAGGTTAAGGTTAAGGTTAGGTTTTGTTAAGTTAAGGTTTTAGTTAGGTTAAGATTAATGTTAATGGTAAAGATAAGGTTATGGTTAAGGTTAAGGTTAAGGTTAAGGTCAAGGTTAATTTTAATGGTAAGGTTATAGTTCAGTTAAGGTTGAGGTTAAGGTTAGGTTAAGGTTAAGATAAGGTTAAGGTTAAGGTTTAGGTTCAGGTTAGGTTAAGGGTAAAGTCAAGGTTAATGTTAGGTTAATGTTAAGGTTAAGTTTAGGGTAAGGTTAGGGTAAAGGCTCAGGTTAAGGTTAAGGGTTAAGGTTAAGGTTAAGGGTTTGGTCAAGGTTAGGGTTATGTCACTAACCATAACCTAAATCTTAACCTTAATCGTAACCTTGACCTTAATCTTAACGTAACCTTAACCTTATCTTAACCTTATCTATAATCTAACCCTAACCTTGACCAAACCTTGACAAAACCTTAACCTTAACCTTAACCTTGACTTTAACTTTACCCATAAACTTAACCCTAACCTTAACCTTTGCCTTACCCTTAACCTTAACCTAACCTTGAACTTAAAATAACCTTAACTTTATGACCTTGACCTTAACCTAACCTTAACCTTAACCTTATCTTAAACTTAACCTTAACCTTAACCTTACCAAACCCTTAACCTTAACCTTAACTTTAAACTCACCCTGACCTTAACCTCAAGGGTAAAGTTAAGGCTAAGGTTTGGGTTTATTCAGGTTAAGGTTAAGGATAAGGGTTAGGTTAAGGTTAGGGTTAGGTTTAGGTTATAGTTAAGGTTAAGGTTAAGGTTAGGTTAGGTTAAGGTAAGGTTAAGGTTAAAGTTATGGTTATGATTATGGGAAGGTTAGGTAAAGATAAAGGTTATGGGAAGGTTAATGTGAAACTTAGGTTAAGGTAAGGTTAAGGTTAAGGTTAAGATCAAGTTTAAGGTTAAGGTTAGGTTAAGGTGAAGGTTAAGGTTAAGGGTAAAGTTAAGGACCTTAACCTAATCTTAACCTTAACCTAACCTTAACCTTACCCTTAACATTGAACTTAACCTAACCTTAAACTTAACCTTATCTTAAAGTTAACGTAACGTTAACCTTGACCTTAACCTAACCTTAACCTTAGGTTAAGGTTAAGATTAGGTTAAGGGTAAAGATAAGTTTAAGGTTAGGTTAAGGGTAAAGTTAAGGCTAAGGTTGGGGTGAAGGTTAGGGGAAGGTTAAGGTTAAAGTTAAGGTTAAGGTTAAGGGTTTGGTCAAGTTTAGGGTTAGGTTATAGTTAAGGGTAAGTTTAAGGTTACGGGTTTAGTCAGGTTAGAGTTAAGGTTAAGGTTAAGGTCAAGGTTAAGTTTATGTTAAGGGTAAATTCAAGGTTAAAGTTAAGGTTAAGTAAAGGTTAAGGTTAAGGTTAATAGTTATGTTAAGTTCAAATTTAAGTTTAGGGTTAAGTTTAAGGTTGGGTTAAGGTTAGGTTAAGGTTAAGGTCACGGTAATGTTAAAGTTAAGGTTAAGGTTAGGTTAAGGTCAAGGTCAAGGTTAAGGTTAAGGTCAAGGTCAAGGTTAACCTTAGCTTTACCCTTAACCTTACCTTGAACTTGACCTTAACATTAACTTTAACCTTACTAAACCTATACCCTTAACCTTATCTTAACCTTACCTTAACCATAACCTTAACCTTGACCTTAACTATAACTTAACCCTAACCTTGACCAAACCCTTAACCTTAACCATCCCAAATCCTCAACCTTACCCTAACCTTACCCTAACCTTAACCTTATCTTAAACTTAACCTTAACCTTAACCTTCCCAAACCCTTAACCTTAACCTTAACCTTATCCTGACTAAACCCATAACCTTAACCTTAACCTTAACCTATCCTTAACCTTATCTTAACCTTAACCTTAACCTTAACTTTAACCTTACCCTTACCTTAACCTTAATGGTAAAGTTAAGGTTAAGGTTGAGGTTTGGGTTTAGTCAGGTTAAGGTTAAGAATAAGGTTAAGGTTAAGGGTTTGGTTAAGGTTAGGGTTAGGTTATAGTTAAGGTTAAGGTTAGGTTAAGGGTAAATTCAGGGTTAAGGTAAAGGTGAAAGTTAAGGGTAAGGTTAAGGTTAAGGTTAGGTTCGGTCAAGGTAAGGTTAAGGTTAAGGTTAAGGTTATGGTTATGGTTATGGTTATGGTTATGTGAAGGTCAGGTAAAGATAAAGGTTATGGGAAGGTTAATGTGAAATTTATGTTAAGGTAATGTTAAGATTAAGGTTAAGGTCATGTTTAAGGTTAAGGTTAAGGTTAAGGTTAAGGGTAAAGTTAAGTACATTAACCTAATCTTAACCTTAACCTAACCTTAACCTTATCCTTAACCTAACCTTAACCTTAACCTTATCTTAACCTTAACCTAACCTTAACCTTGACCTTAAAATAACCTTATCTTAACCTTAATCTAACCTTAACCTTAACCTTAACCTAACTATAATCTTACTCGTAGCCTTAACCTAACCTTAACCTAACCTTAGCCTAATCTTAACCTTAACTTTAACCTTAACCTTAACTTTACCCTTATCCTAATCTTAACTTTAACCTAACCTTGACCTTGACCTTAACTTAACCTAACCTTAACCCCTTAACCTTAACCTTAACCTTCCAATAACCATAACCTTAACCTTGAATTTACCCTTAACCTAACCTTAACCTTAACCTTAACTTAGCTAAACTCGTAACCTTAACCTTAACTTAGCTAAATTCGTAACCTTAACCTTAACCTAACCTTAGCCTTCACCTTAACTATAACCTAACCCTAAACTTAACCCTAACCTTACCCATAAATTTAAACTTAAGGTTAGGGTTAAGGTTAATGTTAAGGTTAAGATAAGGATAAGTTTAAGCTTAAGGTAAGGTTAAGGTTAAGGTTTTAGGTAAGGGTTTGGTCAAGGTTAAGGTTAGGTTAGAGTTAAGGTCAAGGTTAAGGTTATGGGAAGGTTAAGGTTAAGGTTAAGGTTAAGGTTTGGTAAATTTTAATGTTAGGTTAAGGTTAGGGTTAGGTTAAGGTAAAGATTAGGTTAAGGTTAATGTTAAGGGTTTGGTCAAGGTTAGGGTTAGGTGAAGGTTAATGTTAAGGGTTTGGTCAAGTTTAGGGATAGGTTATAGTTAAGGTCAAGGTTAAGGTGAAGGGTAAGGTTATAGTTAGGTTAAGGTTAAGGTTAAGATTAGGTTAAGGTTAAGATAAGTTTAAGGTTAAGGGTTTGGTGAAGGTTAGGGTTAGGTTATAATTAAGCTTAAGTTTAATATTAGGTTAAGTTAAGGTTAAGGTCAAGGTTAAGGGTATGGTTAAGGTTAGGTTAAGGTTAGGATTAGGTTAAGGGTAAAGATAAGGTTAATGTTATGTTAAGGGTAAAGTTAAGGCTAAGGTTAGGGTGAAGGTTAGGGGAAGGTTAAGGTTAAAGTTAAGGTTAAGGTTAAGGGTTTGGTCAAGTTTAGGGTCAGGTTATATTTAAGGGTAAGTTTAAGGTTACAGGCTTAGTCAGGTTAAGGTTAAGGTTAAGGTTAAGGTCAAGGTTAAGGTTACATTAAGGGTAAAGTCAAGGTTAATGTTAAGGTTAAGGTTAAGGGTATAGGTTAAGGTTAAGGTTAAGTAAAGGTTAAGGTTAATTTTAATGGTTATGTTAAGTTCAAGGTTAAGTTTAGGGTTAATTTTAAGGTTAGTTTAAGGTTAGATTAAGGTTAAGGTCAATGTAAGGTTAAGGTTAAGGTTAAGGTTAGGTTAAGGTTAAGGTTAAGGTTAAGGTTAATGTCAAGGTCAAGGTTAACCTTAACTTTACCCTTAAATTTACCTTGAACTTGACCTTAACATTAAATTTAACTTTACTAAACCCGTACCCTTAACCTTATCTTAACCTTACCTTAACCATAACCTTAACCTTGACCTTAAATATAGCTTAACCCTAACCTTGACCAAACCCTTAACCTTAACCTTAACCATCCCAAAGCCTTAACCTTACCCTAACCTTACCCTTACCTTAAACTTAACCTTAACCTTAACTATAACCTAACCTTAACCTTGAACTTAACTATAACCTCACCCTAACGTTGACCAAACCCTAAACCTTAACCTCAACCTTAACCTTAACCTTACCCCCTTAACCTAACGCTAACCTTGACCAAACCCTTAACCTTAATCTTAACCTTAACATAACCTTAACCTTAACTTTAACCTTACCCTAAACTTAACCTTAACCTTAACTATAACTGAACCCTAACCTTGACCAAACCCTTAACCTTAAGCTTGAACAAACCCTTGACCTTAAGCGTAACTTGACTAAACCCATAACCTTAACCGTAACCTTAATCTTAACCATAACCTAACCCTAATGTTGACCAAACCCTTAACCTTAACCTTACCCCCTTAACCTAACCCTAACCTTGACCAAAACCTTAACCTTGACTTTAACCTTGACCTTAACTATAACCTAACCCTAACCTTGACCTTAACATTAACATAACCTTAATATTTTCCTTAACTATAACCTAATCTGAACCTTGACCTTAACCTTAACTTAACCTTAACCTTAACCTTCCCATAACCATAACCTTAACCTTGACTTTACCCTTAACCTAACCTTAACCTTAACATTAACCTAAACTTAACCTTAACTTTAACTCTACCCTAACCTTAGGGGATAACCTAACCCTAACCTTGACCAAACCCTTAACCTTAACCTTAAATTGAACCTTTACCCTAATCTTAACCTTGACTTTACCCTTAACCTAAACCTTGACCTTGACCTTAACCTAACCTTAACCTTAACCTTAACCTTATCTTACCCTTAACATAACCTTAACCTTAACTATAACCTAACCATAACCTTGACCAAACCCTTAACATTAACCTTAACCTGACTAAACCCGTAACCTTAACCTTAACCTTACCTTAACCTGACTTTAACCTTAACCTTCCCCTAACCTTAACCTTAACCTTACCCTTAACCTTAACCTGACTAAACCCATAACCTTAACCTTAGCCTTACCCTTAACGTTCACCTTAACCTTAACATTACCCTTAACCTTGACCTTACCTCTTAACCTTCACCTTAACCTTAACCTTAACCTTACCCTTACCCTTACCCTTTACCTTACCCTTAACCTTCAACTTAACCTTAACCTTCACAAAACCCTTAACCTTAACCTTAAACTGACCTTGACCTTGACCGTAAGGTTAGCTTAAGGTTAACCTTGACCTTGAACTTGACCTTAACCTTAACCTTACCCTTAACCTTTACCTAACCTTAACCTTAACCTAACCTTGACCTTAACTATAACGTAACCTTAACCTTAACCTAACCTTAAATTTAACCTTAACCTTAACTTTACCCTTAACCTAACTGTAACCTTAACCTTAACCTTAACCTTGACCTTAACCTTACACTTAACCTTCACCCTTAACCCTAACCTAACCCTCACCTTGAGTAAACCCTTAACCTTAACCTTAACCTGACTAAACCCTTAACCTTGACCTAACTGTAACCTTAACCTTACCTTAACCTAACTTAACATTAACCTTAACCTTAACCTTAACCATAACCTTAACCTTAACCTTAACTTTACCTTAACCATAATCTTAAACTTAACCTTACCATAACCTTACCCTAACCATAACCTTAAATTTACCCTTAGCGTAACCTTAACCTTGACCTTAAGGTTAGGCTTAGGTTAATAGTAAAGTTAACGTTAAGGTTAGGTTAAGGTTAAGGTTAAGCTAAGGTTAAGGGTGAGGTTAAGGTTAAGGTTAGGTTCAGGTTCAGGTCAAGGTTAGGGTTAGGTTAAGGTTAAGGGTGAAGGTTAAGGGTAAGGTTAAGGTTAAGTTTACGGGAAGGTTAAGGTTAGGGGAAGGTTAAGGTTAAGGGTTTAGTTAAGGTTAAGGTTAGGTTAAGGTTAAGGTTACAGGTTTAGTCAGGTTAAGGTTAAGGCTTACCCCCTTAACCTTAACCTGACTAAACCTGTAACCTTAACCTTAACCTAAACCTTACATTAACCTAACTTTAACCTTAACCTTCCCCTAACCTTAAACTTAACCTTACCCTTAACCTTAACCTGACTAAACCCGTAACTTTAACCTTAACCTTACCCTTAACCTTCACCTTAACCTTAACATTACCCTTAACCTTGACCTTACCACTTAAGCTTCACCTTAACCTCAACCTTACCCTTACCCTTACCCTTACCCTTAACCTTGACCTTAACCTTAACCTTCAGCTTAACCTTAACCTTAACCTTGACCAAAACTTTAACCTTAACCTTAAACTACCCTTGACCTTGACCTTAAGGTTAGCTTAAGGTTAACCTTGACCTTCACCTTCACCTTCAACTTAACCTTACCCTTAACCTTTACCTAACCTTAACCTTAACCTTAACCTAACCTTGACCTTAACTATAACATAACCTTAACCTTAACCTAACCTTAAATTTAACCATAACCTTAACTTTAACCTTAACCTAACTGTAACCTTAACCTTAACCATAACCTTAACCTTGACCTTGACCTTAACCTTAACCTTACACTTAACCTTCACCATTAACCTTAACCTAACCCTAGCCTTGAGCAAACCCTTAACCTTAACCTTAACCTAACTAAACCCTTAACCTTGACCTAACTGTAACCTTAACCTTACCTTAACCTAACTTAACCTTGAACTTAACCTTAAGCTTAACCATAACCTTAACCTTAACCTTAAACTTACCTTAACCATAACCTTAACCTAACCTTACCCTAACCATAACCTTAAATTTACCCTTAGCGTAACCTTAACCTTGACCTTGAGGTTAGGCTTAGGTTAATAGTAAAGTTAACGTTAAGGTTAGGTTAAGGGTAAAGTTAAGGTGAAGGTTAAAACTTAAGGGTTTGGTCAAGGTTAGGGTTAGGTGTTACAGGTTTAGTTAGGTTAATGTGAAGGTTAAAGGTTTGGTCAAGGTTAGGTTTAGGTTATAGTTAAGGCCAAGGTTAAGGTTAGGTTATAGTTAACCTTAACCTTAACTTTAACTTTACCCTAACCTTAAGGATTTAGTCAGGTTAAGGTTAAGGTTAAGGGTTTGGTCACGAGAGGATAATGGTAAGGTTGCATTAAGGGTAAATTCAAGGTTAAGGTTAAGGTTAAGGGTAAGGTTAGGATTAAGTTTAGGGTAAGGTTAATATTAGGTTAAGGGTAAATTTAAGATTAAGGTTAGGGTTAATTTTAAGCTTAAGGTTAGGGTTACCTTATAGTTAAGGTCAAGCTTAAGGTTAAGGGTAAGGTTATAGCTAGGAAAGGGTAAGGTTAAGGTTAAGGTTAAGGGTAAAGTTAAGGTTAAGGTTATGGTTATGGGAATGTTAAGGTTAAGTTAAGGTGAAGGTTAAGGTTTGGTCTAGGTTAAGGTTAGGTTATAGTTAATGTCAAGGATAAGATTAGGTTAAGGTTAAGGTTAAGGTTATTGGCTCCCTATGATTTTCTAGATTGGCAAGAACAAATGCTGCAGGGACCACATCAGAACCACTTTGGAATCCTAGGACCAAGCCTTCCTAGATTCAGATAGGGATCTCTCCATTTAGAACTTTTTGATTGATTTATCTTTGTGCTCTTTGATTAAGATTTAAGGCTAGTTATGAAGTTCTAAGGACTTGTTTTGGATTTGGTTGGATTAAGTGATGGATTGAAGGATCAATGGTGTGAATGATTGAGAAAATGTTCCAGCTGAACAAATAGACTGTGAGAATACATGGATTCATTGGGCAATGGAGTCATAAAAGTATTTAATTTTTCATCAACTCTGCAAGGGCTTTCATAGGGAAATCTAACTATATCAAGTAGATTCTTTAGATTAGTTTGAGATATGAAACAATAAGAAGTTGTGAAGGCAGCAAAGCTATAGTCATTCGAGAATATTCTAGCTCTACTTAAACAAGAAAAGCCTTTCAAAGTAACTGTTTGGAGCAAGTCAAAGGGCAGGACAAACCATAATCCTCTTTTGACAAAATTTAATAAGTAAACTTTTAAGGCAACAATCCAGTAATTCAAGGACTACTTTCAAACAAAGAAAACATATAAGATAACAACAAGAGTGGTTTAAGATCAAACAAAAATAATCTAATCTGCTTTTTAAAACTCTTAAAGACTCTTCAAAGAAACATTTCAAGACAATCCAATGTGCAGGGAACATCATAAACCTCATTGGTTCAGACTCTAATAAGTGTACTTCAAAGAAAGGTCCTAAAAAAATATCTCAAGTATTACTCAAAGGAACACGGATTCACCAGAATTTCCTTGGTTTCGCTCTATTGAATCATTTCCAAGACAACAAGCTAGATATAACTAGAAGGAAATTAAGAATCTTCTAATCAAACCCATGCAGAGGAAAACATGAATATAAAGGGTACAAACAGAAATAGGGTGTTGAAACAAAAAATCCTAATCTAAAACTTTCGGTTCTTTATCAGAGAAAGATGAAAATAATGGAGAACATAAGAAGAAACAATAACAAATAGGAAAACTTCACCATTGATATAGCTCAAGGATCCAATGAACATGCTTGTATTATTGATGATCAAACTAGTTACAATACTCAATTTACAACAACTCTATGCAACTTAGATCTTTCTTCACTTCAGTCTAGCATTCCTTAATTAGCTCAGCAGCAGAAATCAGTCCAAAAACCATCAAGTAACCAACATTTACAATGAGGCTCATATGCACTATTTATATGCAAGATGAGGAGGTGATGTTGTGCTAGGGTCCATAGATGTTATTTATTACAAAGTTAATGATTTTTGACCTTTGAGACCATGCAAGGCCCAAGGAAAAAATATCTGAAACGGTTACTCTGAATAATAACTTATGTCTTAACTTCTAAGTTATTTCAGCTGAAATATTTGACTTTGAGGATTTGTAATAACTATTGAGCTGCTTTAAGATATCTTTGACTGAGTAATAACTGTTTGAAGTCTTTGTGAAAAGAAATATTGCTGTAGGTGGCAAATTTGTCCTTGGATGAGTAATTGCTCCTTTGTTGAGTAGTTCAAAGGTATATTTGGGTAATCTGCCTTGATTTCACTCTTTAAACTCTACTTTTAGAACTTGATCTGCAATTAGGCCTTCATAATCATCTTTCTGTCTTTTTAGGAAAATATTTTTGCTTTATTCTCTAATCCTTTTATTAGGCTTTATCCCCTTTTTCTTCATTCTTTCATTGTTCTAACTTCTTCTTTGATTTGTCTACGTGCAGGGATTCTTCTATGCGCTGGAGGGTTCCTTGATTTAATCGATGGTCATGAATCATCGATCTATCCTTTATGTAAATACCCTTAGTCCCTTTTCTTTGTCTTTATCGCCTCTCGGATCGTCATCCAAAGGCTTCTGCCATTTAATTAATAGTGGGATGGCCTCTTAGGCTCGGGCTGCCATTAAACTTTCAACAAATACAAACAAAAAATTAATTTAAATCCATTGTTTTTGGGTTGAAACTGCTATCAAGGGTTTTTATGAGGCATTTGGAGCAATTTTCAGAGAAAGGGGATATGCATAGGGAAGGGTTTCATAGATAAAACCAGGTGGGAAGTGGAATAAATTTGAATCATGGTGCGAAGGAGGGGGAAGGCGATTTTGGGAAACTGGGTGGTTTTATCGCATTGGAAATAGGTGGTAAGTGGTATTGGGATGGGAACACACGATACCATTCAGTGGCCTCCACGTGTCCTAGGTGAAACCACCCATTTCATGTAGAAATGGGGAGTTAAACCCCGATAGCAAAATGTGTGCAATTTGAAATCTCCACCGTCAGATCTCAAGGAGTGAGATCGATGGTGCGGGTGGAGCCCGATGGCGGGGTGTAGCTTTGGAGGGGCAGTTGTGGAGTATAGATGGCAGATGGGGATTGGGGCACTAGCTTTTAAGTGGAAGGTGAGCTAGAGGGGTGACATAGATTCTTTTGTCGAGTAGCGGGATGTGTACGAGCAGGGTGGAAAAGAGGGAGTGCGGTGGTGGCCGTTGGATTAGGGAAATCAATGGTTGGGATTTGTTTGGAGGGATGAGCAGGCGAGGTGTTGGAAAAATGAAGAAGGGGCTTAAGGAAAGGGCGGAGGCATGGTCTTGTAGGGGGAATATAGGATCGAGAGTTAGGATGAGAGGGGATTTGGAGATAGTGGATGGTCGGATCCAGGTCATATGATCAGAAGGGGCTGAGGCTTAAGCCAAAAAGGGCTTAAAAGGAATTTTTGTAAAGGGGCAGAATTTGGCCTAAAAATAGGGTTTTTTGAGCTTTTTAGGGGGTCCAATAGGGTAAAAATGTTAATTAAAACCAAGTAAAAGGATTTTACATGGTTTTTTAAAGCCCTTTTTAGGGATAATGATGAAATGAAAGCGTTTTTATGTAGGAAAGGGGAAATGGACGAGAGTTTGAGTGAGGGGGGAAATTAGGCCCATGAAATGAAGTTTCTTTGCAGTAAGGTAGGCTTTGAGAAGGCATAAGGTAGGAAGGCTTGGTGAGAGATAGTCACCTTTAGGATGATGAAGGCAGTGAGGCCTCTAAAGATAGCTCATGGTCAAATGATGATATCTTTAGGTGCTTATACAACATCCACATTCATCTAGTGAAATCTATAGAATACAGGAGGATAATAAAGGTTAAGGAAAAGGTTAAAGGTAAGGTTAAGGTTAAGGTTTTGTTAAGGTTAGGGTTAGGTTATAGTTAAGGTTAGGTTATAGTGAAGGTTAAGGTTAAGACCTGTAACCTTAACGTTGACCTTACCCTTAACATTAACCTTGAATTTAACCCTAACCTTGACTTTACCTCTAACCTAACCTTAACCTAACTTAACCTTAACCTTATCCTTAACCTTCACCCTTAACCTTAACCTAACCTTAAACTTAACCCTAACCTAAACCTTATATTAACCTTAACCCAACCTTATCCTTAACCTTAAACTTAACCTAACCTTAACCTTAACCTTAACCTAACCCTAACCTTAACATTAACCTTAACCTAACCTTAACCTTAACTATAACCTAACCCTAACCTTGACCAAACCCTTAACCTTAAGATTAAGCTTAACCTTCCCTTAACCTTAACCTTAACTATAACCTAACCCTAACCTTGACCAATCCCTTAACCTTAACCTTAACATGACCTTAACTATAACCTAACCCTAACCTTGACCAAACCCTTACCCTTAACCTAACCTTAACCTTGACTTTACTCTTAACCTAACCTTAACCTTAACCTTCCCCTAACCTTAACCCTAACCTTACCCTAACCATAACCTTAACTTTACCCTTAACCTAATATTAACCTTAACCTAACCTTAACCTTACCCTCAACTTTGACCTGAACCTTAACTTTAACTATAACCTAACCCTAACCTTGACCAAACCTTAACCTTAACCTTAAATTAACCTAACCTTAACCTTAACCTTAACCTTAACCTAACCTTAACCTAATTAATCCCGTAAGTTGAACCTTAACCTAACCTTAACCTTAACCTTAACATTAACCTTAACCTTAACCTTATCTTACCCTTAATCTTAACTTATCCTTAAACTTAACCTTAAACCTACCCTTGACCAAACCCTTAACATTAACCTTAACCTAACCTTAACCTTAACCTTAGCCTAACCTTAACCTTAACCTAACCTTAACCTTAACTTAACCTTAACGTTAACCTTCCCAAACCCTTAACCTTAACCTTAACCTTAACCTTAATCTAACCTTACCCTTAACTTTACCCTTAACCTTAACTTAACCCTAACGTTGAACAAACCCTTAACCTTAACCTTAACCTCACTAAACTCTTGACTTTAACCTTGACCTTAATGTTATCCTTAACCTAACCTTACCCTTAACCTTATACTTAACCTGAATAATCCCGTAACCTTAACTATAACCTAACCCTAACCTTGACCAAACCCTTAGCATTAACCTTAACCTTAACCATAACCTTAACCTTAACCTTATCTTAATCTTAACCTTCACTATAACCTAACCTTAACCTTAACCTAACCTTAACCTTAACCTCATCTTACCCTTAACCTAACCTTAACCTTAACTATAACCTAACCCTTAGCTTAAGCTTAACCATAACCTTATCTTTACCCTTAACCTTAACCTTAACCTAATCTTCACCTTAACCTAACCTTAACCTTAATCTTAACCTTACCTTAACCTTAACCTTAACCTTAACCTAACCTAACCTTAACCTTAACCTTAGCCTAACCTTACCCTTAACTTTACCCTTAAACATAATATTAACCTCAGGTTAAGGTCAAGGTTAAGGTTACATTAAGGGTAAAGTCAAGGTTAAGGTTAGGCTAAAGTTAAGATTAGGTTAAGGGTAAAGTTAAGGTTAAGGTTAAATGTTTGGTCAACTTTAAGGTTAAGGTTAGGTTAAGGGTAAAGTCAAGGTTAAGGTAAATTTAAGCTTAAGGTTAGGTTAAGGTTAAGGTTAGGTTAGGTTAAGGTTAAGTTTAGGTTAAGGCTAAGGTTAGGTTAGGTTAACCTTACCCTTAACCTTAACCTTAAACTAAACCTTGACGTTACCCTTAGGTTAAGGTTAGGTTAACCTAAGGGTAATGTTAAGGTTAATGTTAAGGTCAAGGTTAAGGTTAATATTAGGTTAAGGGTAAGGTTAAGGTTAGCTTAAGGTTAAGGTTAGGTTAAGGGTTAAGGGTAATGTTAAGGTTAAGGTTAAAGATAAGGTCAAAGTTAAGGTTACATTAAGGGTAAATTTAAGGTTAAGGTTAAGATTAGGTTAAGGGTAAAGTCAAGGTTAATGTTAAGGTGAAGGTTAAGGGTAAGGTTAAGACTAAAGTTAAGGTTAAGGTTAAGGTTAGGGTAAAGTTAAGGTTAGGTTAAGTTAAGGTTGAGATCAAGGTTAGGTTATAGTTAAGGTTAAGGTTAATGTTAGGTTATGGTGAAGGTTAAGGTTAAGGTTAAGGGTAAGGTTAAGGTTAAGATCTGTATCCTTAACCTTCACCCTTAACCTTAACCTAACCTTAACCTTAAACTTAACCTTACTAAACCAGTAACCTTAACCTTAACCAAAACTTTACCCTTAACCTAACCTTAACCTCAACTATAACCTAACCCTAACCTTGACCTTAACTTAACCCTTAACCTTAACCTTAAACTTAACCTTGACCATAACTATAACCTAACACTAACCTTAATCTTAACTTTAACTTTTCCCTTAACCTTCACTTTAACCTTAACATTACCCTTAACCTTAACTATAACCTTAAAAGTAACCTTAAACTTAACTTAACCTAACCTTAACCTTAACCTTCCTGATGACCTTAACCTTAACCTTAACCTTGACTTTACCCTAACCTAACCTTAACCTTACCCATAACCTAACCCTAACATTGAGGTTTTGTTAACCTTGACCAAACCCTTAACCTTAACCTTAACATAACCCTAACCTTAACCTAGACCTTAACCTACCCTTAACCTTACCCTTAACCTTATCTTAACCTTAACCTAACCTTAACCTTAACCTTAACCTAACCATAACTTTACCCATAGCCTAAACCTTAACCTTAACCTTAACTTAACCTGACCCTAACCTTGACCTTAACCTTAACCTCAATCTTAACTTAACCTTGAATTAACCTTAACTTTAACTTTTCCCTAACCTTAACCTTAACCTTACCCTTAACCTTAACCTTAACCTTATCTTAACCTTAACCTAACCCTAAACTTGACCCTGAATTTTCCTTAACCTAACTTTAACCCCTTAACCTTAACCTTAACCTTCCCATAACCTTAACCTTCACCTTAAAGTTAACTTATTCCTTAACTATAACATAACCCTAACCTTAACCAAACCCTTAACCTTAACCTTAAACTTCCCATAACCATAACCTTAACCTTAACCTTGACCTTACCCTTAACTTTAAGCTTACCCGTACCCCCTTAAATTTAATCTAACTAAACCCTTAACCTTAACCTTAACCTAACTAAACCTGTAACCATAACCTTAACCTTAACCTTAACTTTACCCTTAACGTAACCTTAACCATAACCTCTAAATGTAATTTTAAGGTTAAGGTTAAGGTCAAGTTTAAGGTTAAGATTAGGTTAAAGGTAAGGTAAAGGCTAGTTTAAGTTTAAGGTTATGGTTAGGTTAAGGGTTAAGGTTAATGTTAAGGGTAAATTTAATGTTAAGGTTAAGGATAAGGTCAAGGTTAAGGTAATGTTAAGGGTAAAGTCAAGGTTAAGGTTAAGATTAGGTTAGGGGTAAAGTCAAGGTTAAGGTTAAGGTGAAGGTTAAGGGTAAGGTTAAGACTAAAGTTAAGTTTAAGGTTAAGGTTAAGGTTAGGGTAAAGCTAAGGTTAGCTTAAGTTAAGGTTAAGGTCAAGGTTAGGTTATAGTTAAGGTTAAGGTTAAGGTTAGGTTATGGTGAAGGTTAAGGTTAAGGGTGAAGGTTAAGGGTAAGGTTAAGGTTAAGACCTGTATCCTTAAACTTCACCCTTAACCTTAACCTTACTAAACCCGTAAAATTAACCTTAACCTTGACTTTACCCTTAACCTAACCTTAACCTCAACTATAACCTAACCCTAACCTTGACCTTAACTTTACCCTTAACCTTAAACTTAACCGTAAACATAACGTTGACCATAACTATAACCTAACACTAACCTTAACCTTAACTTTAAATTTACCCTTAACCTTCACCTTAACCTTAACTTTACCCTTAACCTTAACCTTAACTATAACCTTAACCTTATCCTTAACCTTAACTTAACCTAACCTTAACCTTAACCTTCCCCTTGATCGTAACGTTAACCTTAACCTTGACTTTACCCTAACCTAAACTTAACCTTACCCATAACCTAACCCTAACCTTGAGGTTAGGTTAACCTGGACCAAACCCTTAACCTTAACCTAACCTTAACCTAACCCTAACCTTAACCTAGACCTTAACCTACCCTTAAACTTAACCTTAACCTTAACTCAACCTGACCCTAACCTTGACCTTAACCTTAACCTCAACCTTAACCTAACCTTTAATTAACCTTAAATTAAGTTTTCCCTAACCTTAACCTTAACCTTACCCTTAACCTTAACCTTAACCTAACCCTAACCTTGACCCTGATTTTACCTTAACCTAACCTTAACCTTAACCTTCCCATAACCTTAACCTTAACCTTAAACTTAACCTTGACCTTAACTATAACATAACCCTAACCTTAACCAAACCCTTAACCTTAACCATAACCTTAACCTTAACCTTAACCTCCCCATAACCATAACCTAACCTTAACCTTAACCTTACCCTTAACCTTAACCTTAACCCTACCCCCTTAACCTTAACCTTAACCTTAACCTGACTAAACCCTTAACCTTAACCTTAACCTTAACCTGACTAAACCTGTAACCATAACCTTAACCTTTGTTAGCCACCTATAATTTCTTTTATACCAAGAGGTCGCTAGACTTTGTCTTCAAGCCTTCAAGAAATAGTTTCCTTTGAAAACCTATCATATTTTTGAAATCTTATGATGTTCTTTATCCTTTGAGTTAAATCTTCACTGTTGTCTCACTATTAATCCTAAAGTACCTGCTCTTTACCAAAGAAAACTGCTTAAAAACTCCATTTTCCCATCATTTAAATTCTCCATTTTCACCCTTCTTCCCTTTCACAAATCCCTCTATAAGCCTTCATTTAACCTTGAAAATCACTCTAACCCTCTTTCTAGCCTATTATCTTCCTCTGATTTGGCTTTAAAATCCTCTTTTAGCTTATCAGAACTTTGTTTTGGCCTTAAAAATCACTATTTTTGGGCCTAAATTAGTCTATTTTCACTATAAGGTACTTAAGACCCTGAGGGATTATGTCCATTAGCCCCTTCCTCCATGCGTCCTTAGCCCCGCAGTCAGGTGCTTAAAACACAAAGCTTCCATGCAAAAAACCCTTTTCTCCTTCTATTTTTCTATTTTCGATGTTGTGGTCCAAACAGATCTGGACCATTGATCTCTGCAGATCAACGGCCATTGGGCCCCATTGTTCCGCCCGATCACTGTCCCTTCTTCCCCTTTCAACTTAACCTACCCCATCATTGAATATTAGTTGTTCATCCTTAAAATCTGACGATCAGGATGTAACGCGATGACCCAAACACCCGTCCACTACGCGACAAAAGCGTTACGTCACCATGGACCCCGCATACATTTTTACCCCGCAGCTTGCCCTCCTTCGCATTTTATTTGGGCTGTTTGATCTATCACCGATCATCCGATGGACCATAATCAATATCACGTAATTTTTGGCCTCCCTTCCTAGTGTGCTACTTTCGCGCAATATGGACGATTTTCATTTTACACGTCTCAATCGATGTATGGAATCACATTTTTTTGACCAAAATCTAAAACCGCTTGAATGCTGTGCGAAAACCATTCTGATTTTCCGCCCTACCACCCTCTGCAACATTTTCTCCATTGTTAATCACAGCCATCGATCTTTGAGAACGAATGACTCTTATTGTTAGCCCCCCTATGAAATTCTTGGCAAGCAAGCTGGGGGCTAGATTGTTTGGGAGCCTTCAAGGAATGCCTTTCCCCTGAAAGCCCATCCTCCTTGAAGTCTCTGTGTACTGTGCCTAAAATATATCCCCTCTGTTGATCCATTTTTCAAAGGGCCCACTATTGCCCCTTTATACCCCTGCAAATACCCTCATTTTACCCTCCCCTTTCCTTTGTCAAAATCCCTTTTCTTCCTTTTATCCCCACCATCACCCTCTTAAATTCTCCAAAATCCCCTTAAACCCCCCATCACCCTTTATTTCCCTAATTCTCCACCTCGCCTCCCTATTGTTCCTTTCCTTGGGCCTAAAAATGCTTTAAAATGTGCAAAAATCATATTTCAGGCCCTGGCCCCTTTGACCATACCCCGTGCTCCTTTTTCTCTCCATGTGACCCAACGCCATGACCGAAGCGTTTCCCCTGCAAGGACTTTACTCTATCCGTAGGGTCAAACCTTGGTGCCCCCGTAGTTGACTCCTCGGGATGGGTGAAGACTTAATCTAATGGCTGCCATTCACTACGGGGGGTTGCTCCAAAAGTCTCGTGTCCGTGCACCTTGGCCCCCCGCAGTTCATCTCTGCCGTCCGATCAAAAACCAATCGACGGAGTGGAACTGTTTCCCATGGTGGTCCCCGCGCCCGCATTCATTATGTGAAAACCGGTGGTTTCATTCCGCACCACCCATCCATAGCTGACGGTATTTCCCACGAACCCAGCGATTCCATACGCTGGGTGATGCGTGTCCGAGTGTACTATTTCGAAAACCGCCCATTTCGCGCATTATCTCCCGGACGAAAGCCGGGCAGCGGAATTCACCTGGGCCGTTTGATCTTGGGGACCAAATCTAACGGTTCCAACTCTCCAGAGATGCATGATTATTAGTGTCCATGTAAAATACCCTGGGCCTGCCATTACATCATCCTCCAGTTCTGTTTTGACCGTTGATATTGTGTGATGATCGTATGGTCTAGAATTATTTACACGTCGCTGACCAAGTCCGCCGCATCTCCACGTCACCCGTCCACTGTTTTCCGTCTCGCCACATCACTCCACATGCGCCCCCCATACAGTCTCTCATTCCGTTGCATATATACGTTCAACGTTCGTGTTTTTTAATGTTTTTCATGCATTTTCTCTCTGTGTTCCGCCAACCCCAACCAGAGCAAGTTTTCACTGTTTCCTCTGTAATTTCTTCTGCCATGTCACCAAATGTGTCCATTACCTCCATCCACCTCATCCGTCGTTCACCTTCATGGTTTTATTCATAGTTTTTTGTTTTTCAGGGTCGCTAGAGGTGAAAGACTATATTTCTGTCGTACCATCTTAATGGAGAAGTTTGCAGACAGAACTGAATCCAAGGGCCGGCGCTGCTATAGAATTTTCAAGGAAAGCGGCTGATGGGATTTGCACTAAAGAAAAGCAGGATTTTGAACTCTGAAAATCTCCCATCACCATTAAAACCTGAGCTAACCTTTCAGAGATGGAATTGAAGCAGCGGAGTGTCCCAGTAAAAAGTAGAAAGAATAAGGCAAACTAACGAAGATCTTAAGCCTTAATCACAAGTTTAGAATGCACAGTAGCAGTTTGAAGACCCAGAGGATCCATCCAAAAGGTCCTCTGCACAGTAAAAGAATGTCCCTGAAGGAATTTCTACCCTAACAACAACTCAAAGAAATCAGAACATTTATGAAGCAGACCTTTCAGCAGTTATTTACCATTTGTTTATTCTCCACAAGTACAACAAACTATGGCCGCCAGAATGCAACAAAGCCATGTCTGGAGTAAAGGAAAATCCGAAGAAGATCATCCTTGCATATAGAGGTGACAGACATTAAATACTCAATATTCAAACAGAATGGGCCTCGGCCCTATTTCTCTACTCTGTGTTTAATGATACATTTAATTTTCGCCTGCCCTCACAGTCGATTTTATACCCACCATCTGCTATAAAGCATAGAAAGAAACATTGTAATGGTTGTTGATGAGATATCAGTGAAATGAAAGTATTCTCCTCTTGAGATAATTTCTCTGTGTATATTGTAAGATAGGCTGAGATTTGATGTATTCAGACTGAATGTTCAAGCTGTGGGCAATGTTGTACCTGATTGGTTTTGTTTTTAATATGACAAGCACATTTCTTTGGATCCTGATCTAAAGTAGCTGGTGATGTTTCCTCTTTCTCTTTATTTTTTATTGACTTGCTCATATGTTATTTTCCGTTTCATTTCATTTCTGCTGGTAGGCAACAGAAGTATAACATAGGATTCACCCTTGTTAGGTGCCCTATGTTTCTTGCTCTCCCTATCTCAATGTTTTCTGCTTATATGTGTATCTGAATGGTTATTTCAATTGATTTAACTAGTGTAGTGGGTGATATTGCCTACTCTCTGATGTATGAATTGATGAAGTCCATGTTTAGATGTTCTTGGTAGGATTTAGCTGGAAGGTTTGGGAACACTAGGGATTAGTGTTAGTCCTGTCCACTAGGATCTTTGCACGACCAGCTAGCCTTTCTAAGATCCCTTGTAATTGCCTCTGATTTTGTCCAAGCAGGCCTGGAGTTAAATGACCTCTGACCTAATCTATAGACAGAATTAGATGGTTCTCCTCCTTTCATTTTCAGTCCTTAATGTTCCATTCCATCTTCTATCCTTTAAGATCCAAACGCTCTAGATGACTAGCCCAACTGAAAGCTTGCACATTGAACACAATAAACCCTTTCTTGACTCCATATCCCAATGGCTTTGATATTCTCTGAGTCATCTTTCTCTGCCTAAGCTTCCTCTTTGCTCATCCTGGTCTTATATTGGTCCTTCTTTTCCTGATTCCCTCCAACCAAGCACAAACAATCAAACAAACAACCATGAGCCTACAACTAGCCTAAAATCAAAACTTAGAGCTTCAAATACATACACTTTGATTACCATAGAGAGATCCCTCTATGGATCTAGGAGGGCTAGATCCTAAGGTCTGAAAGTGGTTCTATGTTATCTCATATTTTGGTCTCTGTCAACCTGGCCAAAACATGGGAACCCCAACACTTATCATGTCACAACCCCGTTCATTCAGTTTTCACCTATTCTCCCAAGTGATTCCATTGGGAGATCCCCGCCATTTATTTTTCTTATCTAACGGCCCACATTCAATCTCACCCCCATCCATTCTCCATTCATCTAACCCCTCAAATTATTTCATCAAACGATCTTCGTCGTCGATGGTCCTAATCTAACGGCCCATGTTCATCCTCGCACCCAAACTCCCATTGCACCTGCTTTCACCTTCCGCCATGTTTTTCACCCATTTTTCCACTACATCCACCTTTTTCATCACTGCTTCTCCATCCCCACGAGCCTCTGAAGTAGTCTCCCCCACTCCCCGCTGGTTTTTATAATGATTTTTTCGTCTTTTATAGGTTTTAAAGGGTGAAAATTCATACTGTCTCCACAGTCACAGTCATGGTGATTTAGAGCGTAGAAAGACTATCATAGAGCCAAAGATAGCACAGGAAGACATCCCTAAGAGGGTTTAAAACGTGTTTTATTGAATATCGGGTTATCAAACCCTGACATAAACCCTCCAACGCCTCTGTAGCCTGTATATTCACAAACACAGGTCATAAGAAGTAGTAGAGAGTATCAGAAGAAGAATTAAGGGATTAATACCTAAACCTGAAGATCATGGTTTATAATCTTAAGGTTTAAAGAAACAAAGACAATATCAGAGAATGAAGACCCGAAGACTAAGATCAAGGCCTAATTAAGCCTAAACACAGACCAAAAGTATATTAAAGATGTTTTAAGGAAAAACAAAGGAAAATATCAGCAAAAGAAGCCTCCATTACCACATTAGAGGCTATTTATCCTCTTCAGCTACCAAAATGCCACCTACAAGCTTCAATAAATCAAAAGAAGGCATACTTATTGCCTAGTCAGTGATATTTTCCTAAAGACAGTTGAACAGTTATTACAAACAAAGACAAGATATTTCAAACTATCAGTAAAGTTATTGTAAAGGATAAATGGGCCTTAAAGTCAATATTTTTACCCATTAAGCCTAAAAAAGAGAAAACAAAGTAAATGAAACAATTGTAATTCGATGCATTCCTGCCTTATGCCTTGCATTATTTTCAAGGCTAGGAGTTGAATTTAGTGTAAATTAATTACACTTCAATCCTAAAAACTCTTCCACCTCCTCATTTATTCTATAAATACTTCTGAAGAATATTAGAATTTGTTGGTTGGTCACTAGTTGTAATACTAAAAACTCTCTGAAATAATACATAGTCTGTTGAAGCTGAAGAAGAAATTAAAGTCTTGGAAGCTTGATGATGTTGTGAAATGCTTGTTCTTGAGAAGGCTCTATCATTGGATCCCTGAGCTTGGCTGTTGGTGATGTATTCTGAACTGTCTTTTGTTTTTCCTATTTTCATTATGTTTCATAAATTTTTACTACAATAGGATAAAAATTTAGGGTAAGATATGACTCCTGTAAGCACCTTAGACCTGTTTATCCTTCACTGCTTTATGTTTTCTTCTGCTGAGGTATTTTAGAGTCTTTAATCTCTCTCTTTAGTCCTCATTCTTTTTTATTTCTCTAATAGTTCAAATAGTTGGTTCCAGCATGATTTATGGTTTTCCCTGCTTGTCTGCTGCCACTTGAAAGCTGTTTTTGAAGTCTCTCTTTGAAGTACCATTGTTTACAATTACCCAAGGAGGTTTGTTTTGATCATACCCTTTTTCCCTACTTGAACAGTTGTTTTAAAGGTCTTTATAGTTGTGGTCATAGATGTGTTAGGTGTTCCCTCTTCTATGACTGTAATTATCATTGAATATTTTATGTTTTCTAAGTCCTTTAAAATAAAATCTTTGAGGAAACAGGATTTTCTCCCGAATCTTAGATTTCATTTTAGAAGTTGTCTTAAAGTCATAATTTTCTTAAAGTGTGGTTTGTGGAATTCATGGTTAGCCTTGTCTATCAAATACCTCTTTATGTTCAAGTTATGTTTTTAAGTTCCCTTTGTTGAGAATTCAAACTCTCTTTTCAAACCATTAATGTCCATCTCATTCACAAGAAGTAAAGGATCATGTGGCCAAGTTAGATTTTCCCTTTGATATCCCATATCCACATATGAGCCTATTACCAACTTCATTTTGACTCCATTGCCAAATGAATCTGACCCTTCTTCTTTCTACCTATCTTTCCTAGACCTTACATGTTCTGTTGTACCAATTCAACCAAACAAACACTTGCACTTATTAACTAGTCTAAAATCAATACTTAAAAGCAAACAAAACATATCTTTGCAAACAATTTGAGAGATCCCTCTCTGAGAATAGGAGGACTAGATCCTGGAACTATAAATATTGTTTCTGATGTTGCCTTGTCTTTTGGTTAGCCAATATATCAAAACACAAGATCCCAGCATAATGGCGATCACGGTGGGACCTATTGAATCTATGATAGCCTAGAAAACTATTATAAACTCTTTAATCGTACGGTTTCCTAAAAAATTAGTTAGTGAATCATAGAGTAGAATCTGTTTGTTTAATCACCTTATAAAAGTGTTGAGATCAGACATAGGACACTCTTATAACCATAGAAATATACAAAATCCAAAAATATTTCATATTGGCTTCATAATAAACTTGGTGGTGGAACCATAAGACATTTTACCTTCACCAAAAGCTAAAATTTTCCACCTGGCGACTCCACTAGCCACAGTAGGCCTATTACCCATCTATATCTCCATATTCCCTTAAGATTGTGTTAACTAACCTTGAGGAAGTTTATAAGCCTAGTCCCATACTCGATAAGACATTGTGAGAGGCAATACTTTCAAAATAGTCCTAAAAAACTTCAGCCTCTCTCATTTTTAAAAAATTAGTCTGGCTTCACATAGGACCAACACTAGATCCCATCTAGATCATAATCGCCCTACCATAGTTGACAATCTAGAGAGGATTTTGTGGAAAAATTCTAGACCTGGAAAGCCAACTACTAATAGGAACATACCAAGAACAAAGTCTATCCCTAAAAACCTTATTGTCTTGGAGGATTCACACTTTGACTTACATCATACAAATAACATCTTTAGAACTAGGTCTCAAGATGATTTAAACCAAGCTGATCTTGAAATTGCAGGATTATAGTAGAGCTTTAGTAGAGAAGCCTCACCTTCCACTCCTCCTGATTCCTGACTTCTTCATCACTTTAGCCTTTTCCATAACAAATCTGCTCAAAACCAGTTTGTTGGCCCAGGTGTTTCTTCCACTCCAATCCATACTAACATTGTTCAAAAAACTCCATTTCAACCCACTTTACTCCTTGTAAATCCACCTTTCTTTCCAGCCATGGCAGCATGGTATGCCCCATTAGTGTTACCACAACCTATAGCTTCCTTGCCAAATGACTATCAGTCTAAAATTCCCCATTTCGCTGGAAAAGAATCTACCACAGCTAAAAAACATGTAGATAGGATGGAAGATGCTTTTGATTATATGGAAATAGAAGATGAGACCATAAATATGAGAATATTTTCTCAAAGTTTAGGAGGAGAAGTAAAGAAGTGGTTTAAAGGCTTAACTCCTAATAGCATCCATGACCTTCCCTCTTTACATCAAGCATTTATAAAAAAATAGGAAATCAAAAGCAACCCTCTCCAAATATTATCAGAGTATAGCAGTCTTAAAAGAAATTAGGGAGAGAGTGTTCGTGACTACTCCACCAGGTTTAACAGTATCTACAATGCTCTTCCACCTCACATGAAACCTCCCCAAGGCATGGCCTTAGTAAAATATCTTGAAGGTTTCGATGCTAATATGACCTATCAATTAAGGGAGAGAGATCATTTAGCTCTAGAAGACATGAAGAAGGGAGCTGTGAGTGTAGAAGAAAACTTAATTGAGAAAAGAGCTAGGTTAAGATCAGAGAAGAGGGTAACTGATAAAGATGATACTGCACCCTCAACCTCGTCTTCTGATACCAAAATTGATAACATAGTGAAAGTAATGGAGAGGATGCTTGAAAAGATAAATCTAAATGATAGAGTGCCTCCTAGAGAAAACCAAAACAAAAATAGAAACCAAAATCTGAGAAGAGACCCCAATCAATATAGACAAAGAGACAATGACCAAAAAATTAGACCTCCCTTCCAACAAAACTATGTAGACCAAGATGAGGAAGAAAGGGAGATTGAAAGTTTGGGAGAAGATCATGTAAACTTGATTGGATCAGAAAATGGGGATGATTTTTTCCTCACTGAAGAAGAACTCAAAATGAAAACACCTATGAGAATTCTGATGATTATAGACTAGGGTTTGAAAATGCAATCATTGAGGTGCACAGACAATATGATCTTAGGAGAAAAGGGAACATAGAAAAATATAAATATAAAAACACTAGCACTACTGTTAGGAAAAATGCAGAAAATCAGCCTAAGAAAACAACAGAGAAACCCAACATTTTGGCTGAGAAAATAGATTTAAAAAAAGACAAGAGCAGTCAGCCAACTGTTGAACAAAACAGCCCTAGCACTTCAACTAGTGGCCCTAACAAAATTGTCCCAAATAGCGGTCCAAAAAAAGTTCAGCAAATCAGAATTGCTGAAAGGAGTTCAATTAAGAAAATAGATATAAAAATGACAAAATAAATAGTTCCTTTCAGCCTTGAAGAAGAGATTTCTAAGATAAAAATTACCATACCTCTAACTGAACTAGCAAGCCAAGAAGTGTACAAAAGCCGAGTTGAAGGAAAATACCAAGAAGGAGTTGTCCCTCCCTTCTATGTCAATTTGAATATACATGATAGGATATTACACAATGCCATGTTAGACTTTGGAGCTTCATATAATCTTATGCCCAAAGTAGTAATGGAAATCTTAGGCTTAGAAATTACTAAACCATACAAGGATTTTTATTCCTTTGAATCAAGCAGAGTCAAATGCTTGGGTTTAATGAAATATTTATGTGTAAACTTATCTCAGATCCCTGCCAAGAGTCTAGTTATGAATATAGTAGTAGATGACATTCCCCCAAAGTATGGCATGATTTTATCAATATCATGGGGAGACAAACTTCAGGGGAGCCTTCAAATGGACATGTCTTATGCCACCATCCCAGTTTTTAACCAAAATAGAAGATTATACAGGGAATACCACATGAAATACATGGTGAGAAATATAGATAAACCAAACAACTCTCCCATCTATTCCATTCAATCAAGTTTAGATTCCTTTATCTTATACAATGAAGATGAAATCACTCAACAATAAAAGGAAAACAAAGAAGGAATCAGTTTACTAGAACAATCATAACTTCCCTCAAATCAGATACAAAACATTGGCAATCAGCAGCAACAAGAAAATGAAAATGAGGTAGATATACTTTGGACAATAAACTTTGATGGGTCTTGTAATAAAACAAGTGTAGGGGCAGGTGTATGGATTCAAAATACATATCAGGGTTATTCATATAAACTATATTTTCCATGCACCAACAATATTGCTGAATATGAAGCCTTTCTCCTTGGCTTACAATTTCTTAAAAAATTAAAAGCCCAGAAAATCTCTATCCTAGGAGATTCTAAACTCATCATTAGACAAATCAAAGGAGAATATTCAGCTAAAAACCCAAGACTTAGAGAATATCGAAATGCTACCCTTGATCTCCTAAAGACCTTTGAAAGATATGAACTCATTGTCATACCAAGAGAACAAAATCATCTAGCAAATGAACTTGCTTTCAATGCCATCAATTGCCAAGTACCTCAGATAAATGAACATCTTAACATAAAGGTCAAAAACAAGCCTGCAGTGCCTGAAAATGAGGACCAATGGCAAGTGTTTGACACTGACAAACACATAGATGATTTCCTAAAATTAGAAAATGATTTTTCCATACCAGCATTGGAAATCAGCCATGAAGAAAACGGTTTGACTAATGAAAAAATCCTATAAAAAGAAATGACATATTCTGCTGATATAAATCACTGTGAGAATATTTTTGAAGCATAATTAATTGACAATGCAGACCAGAAAGACTTGGAAGTTTTACAATGCAAGAATGATACAATTCCAAGAGGTCTCACACCTTTAGAAAACCTTTTTGAATTTAATGATGTAGCCAAAGAACCAAGAATGGAGCCTATGGAAATAGATATAGAAGAACATAACATAGGTAGCCTAGCAGAACCCAAAAAGATCAAACTGTCCAACACTCTCTCAGCTCATTTAAAATTGCAATACATAGAACTGTTCAAAGATTTTAGAGATGTGTTTGCTTGGGAATACAAAGATCTGAAATCTTATGACACTAGCATCATTCAACACAAAATTCCTCTTAAGGAAAATAAAAAACCTTTCAAACATAAACTAAGAAGGATAAACCCTGTTTTATTGCCTTTAGTTAAAAAATAAATTGAAAAGATGTATGATGCTAGGATTATAGTACCCATTAGATATTTAGAATGGGTGTCAAACCTAGTTTCTGTTAGGAAGAAGACAGGGGAAATCAGGCTCTGCATTGACTTTAGAAATCTAAATAGATCCTTACTAAGAGACAACTATCCCTTGCCCAAGATGGACCATATACTCCAAAGGGTAGTTGGGTCAAAAGGAATATCACTGTTGGATGGGTTCTCAGGTTACAATCAAGTGCTAGTGCTCCCAAGTGATCAACACAAAACTTCTTTTACTACATCTTGGGGCACCTTTATGTATATCAAAATTCCATTTGGTTTGATGAATGTAGGGGCCACCTTCCAAAGGGACATGGACATAGCCTTATTAGAAGACAATTGATATTTTATAATCATTTATCTTGATGACATAACCGTTTTCTCAAACATTGATGAAGAACATTTGATTCACTTAAGAAATTTTTTTTGAGAAATGTAGGAAATTTGGCTTATCTTTGAATCCCAAGAAGACACTCTTTAGTCTCCAAGAATTTAAACTTCTTAGTCACATAATTTCAGAAGAGGGAATCAAAGTACACCCTAAAAGGATTGATGGCATATTGAAAATCAACCATCCAAGAAGCCTTAAATAATTACAATATCTCATTGGGAAAATAAATTTTTTGAGGAGGTTTATCCCCAACCTTGCTGAGCTACTGAGAAACATTACAAACATGCTTAAGAAAGAGGTAGGTGTTAAATGGAAAATAGAAGCTAAACAATCATTTGAACTGGTTAAACAAGCTCACACTCAAACACCAGTCTTGATTAGTCCAGATTTCACCAAAGACTTCTATATCTTTTCTTTTGCATCTGAACATACAATAGCTGTAGTATTACTTCAAAAGAATGACTTGGGGCAAGAACAACCAATATCCTTTTTTAGTAGAGCCTTAAGAGATGCTCTTCTCAAATATAACATCATGGAGAAGTAAGCCTTAGCATTAGTGAAAGCATTAAAAGACTTTAGAGTCTAAATTTTACACTCTCACATAATTTCTTTTGTTCCACATACTATTTTCAAGGACATTCTAAGTCAAGACCCAGATGGTAAAAGGGGAAAATGGATTGCAACTATTTTTGAATATGACTTATAAATCAAGCCCACCAAACTAATTAAAGGGTAGGGATTAGAAAAACTCATGGCCGAGTCAAAATTCTAGGCATTAGATATGAATATGGTGGATGTGTTGGAAGAAATAGAATATTTTACTGCTCCTTTCATTGAAGAAACATTTCTGAATTCTCCTAGGTATGCTGACATCATTTATGTGCTTTTATATTTGAATGCCCCTCCTTCTTTCTCTAAAACTAAAGCTAGATTCTTGAAACATAAGGCTTTGAATTATTGCATATTAGATGGGGTATTATATTGGAAAAATGTTGTTGGAATTTTTCTTAAATGTTTACTTGAGGATGATGCAGGAAAAATGATGCATGAGCTGCAAGAAGAAGAATGTGGAGGACATTGTTTGTGCTCAACCTAGTCTCCTAAATTGAGTTCATTTAATTGTCAACCAGGGTTGGTAAACTGCTGAAGTGAAGTGCATTGTATGTGCCTAGGTGTTTGTCTCCTAATGCGTTGTGTTTAGTGTTTTATGATATTTTTGGTCTTTTATGATGATTTATGATGTTTTTGGTCTTTTGATGGTTTTTATGTTCACAAGGAAAATGACTAAAAAGCTAATGGGAAGAAGCTACTTGTTAAAAATAGAGTGAAGCCTAATTGGTTGATGACAAATGACAAGTGCAAATGAAAATACTGAAACATAATCAAACCTAAACTATCACTAAGCAGAATACAAAGCTTGATAATGACTTCAAGAAAATGAATCAAAACATAAACTTAACTTGTCCAATTCTTTCATCAAAGGTATTTTGGGAAAGCTTGAGAAATGGTCAGCTAAGTATACAAATTCTCCTAACTAAACAATTAAACAATCAGCTTATAATGATACAGCATTTTATCCATGGTTAAAGATTTGTTGAAACATATTTGGAGAAAAATATTGTTAACATCATAAGACCTCTACTCTAAGACTAGCTCCTAATTCTATTCTGCAACTTAGTTTAACATCACTAAACCTTATTCAAAGGTTATAGATTTCTTTTTAAAGTAGTCTTTTGAGGAAAGGCTTTGTTTATGAAGAAGTTGCAAAAGTACTTCAGGCCTTGAGATGATACTGTCTTCTGTTCAGATGGTTATGAGTCAATTATGGATTTGGAACAAAAGAGATTTTGTAAATAATGAAGGCCGTATTGTTTTAAGTTTAACAACTAATGTAATCTAATATGCAATGGATAACAATTAGATGTGGAATGAAAATACAATGAGCTAGGCTAAAACTAAACTAAGATGTCACTAGTCTAAAACAGTGCTGAACTAACAAGTCATTATCAAACTTAAAACAAAATGACAGAGCATGAATTGAATGCAATTTGACTTTGGAGTACCCTAACTAAGTTATCATGCATTAATCTATGGGATTCTACAGCCTGTTTTGTCCATCATGAATGGTGTTTTGGAAGAGCTTCTTAGAACAATCTTGGCTGTACAATTCAATGCAAATGCAAACATAAAGACTGAAATCAATTTAAAAACTAAGACATCACAGCTATCTCCTACCCATCATTATGATATTTTTGAAGAGCGTTTTAAAAGTAAGATTAGCAATGCTACTTAGTGCAAACAAACAACTGAAACATTCAGTATCACAGTCATGCCTTAGACATCATAAGGATTGTTTGGAAGAGTTTTCTTAGTATAAGTTCAAATGTGATAATGAACAAACGAAATTACAAATAAATCCTACAACACTACAACCATTTCCCATTCATTATCATGATCTTTTGGAAAATTTTATTCTTTTGGAAGAGTTTCTTATAACAAGTATAGCTATAGTGGCTAATGAAATTAACTATGAACTCAAAATTCAAAAACGTGAAAATGACTAAGATACTTATCTAGATTACGAAAGTAAAGCCGTGCAGGAGGCAGGGGCCCTCTACCACCAGACGGAATCTAACTCAAAATCAACTCAACGCATTCAACGCAATGTTGTCTTCTTCATTAAAGGAAAAATAACTTGAAATAGAGTAGTCTCGGTCTTCAGAGATATAACAGTCAATACATAAAATCCAAGCAAAATCTAGAGCTGTCTCTCGGTTTCCCGAGTGCTTTTATAACAAATCTACATAGCAGAACTTGCAACAATACGGGGATCATTGTCTTTCCTTATCAAAATCGTACTAGGACTCTATAGATGGCAGCGTAAAGGAACAAAGAACATCTGGACTAGGACAGTCCTATTAGAAGTCTGCCTCCTTGAAATGAGTTCCCACGTACCAAAACCACGTCCAGAATTCGGTTCAGTCTTCATGGTGAGCAACGAACAATGAGGACATAATGTGGAATATACCCATGTGTGGATTTTCCTGAGAGGACACCTGGAACATGCTTGAATGTGAAGACAACTGCAGAATTTCCGGTTACCTACGGAATGTCTGCATTCTGCAGATAGTTCCAATCAAAATGCATTACAATGACAAAATCACAAAACTTAGCAAGTTAGCCATGTTAATCATTCTAAAAGTAATTTTAACTAATTTCATTGATCATTTGGGTCTGGGATAACAATGGGCAAAGGAAAATGAGGTAAAGTAAGATGAAAGAAAGCACAATCTCGTGGCTCAACATACCCCCACTGTTGACTTCTTGCATGTCCTCATGCAACTTATTCCATAAACTCAGAGACTTCTGCAAGAACATCTAATCCTCTCCTTCTTCTTTGCCTGGAAGCTAAAGGTCTTCTGGGTTTTCTGATGACAAGTTTAAACCTTAAGTTGATAAGTGCCCTGATTAGCTTCTTGTTCCTATTTTTCAACTTTTCATTAGCCTTTTCCACTTTGTCCATTTGTAGAGATAAGGTTGAGTTCATACTGGTTTTGAGTTTGACTTGTTCCTTCAGAATATCATTCTCATTTTTGATATGTCTATTAAGTATTTCCAGCTCATAACTATCCCTTCTTAACACATCTATTTCAGACACTGGAGGACTAGGGGCTCTATCTTTACTCTCTGAAGCTTTCCTTTCCAATGTTTCAACATAGTCATAAACTTCTTGCTGAGCAGGGTCAATTTCAGGGGTTTCTTCATTAAAATCTTTTTCAACATCTTCAATAGATGTTTCCTCATCTTCTATATTTATCACCCCTGTTTGTTTGATATGTGTTTTCCTTAGTTTCCCCCTGAGTCTATGGTTTCTTCTTGGCTGGGATGATCCCTCTCCTTTTTCTGTGGCAGACTTTTTGATTACCCTCTCTTTCTTAAGCTGTCTCTTAATTTGAGTCAAATTCTCAGAGATTATTTCTTCACCACTTTCCTATATTGTTTTGTCAATTTCAATTTTAGAGGCTCTCCATTTTCTTCTTCTCCTTGTAAGCTGATGTTCAGGTGAGGGCACTTTTGGTTCCTCAAAGTGGTTTCTTACCAAGAAATTATCCCAAGTGTCTTTTGTTTTGGCTAAATGGTGTTCAATTAAAATATTAACCAAGCCATGATGGTATAGAGTTGTCTCTAGGAATTGGACTCTCCTTTGAACACCAGAAGCCATCTTTTTCAAACTTTGAAGCAAGAAATAGGGCAAATTTAACTCTTCCTCTAGAAAATTCATTATCAATCTAATATGGTAAACATAAAATGTGCCATATCTACCTTCACATGTGATAAAGTTTTGTAGAATAAGCAGTATGTTTCTCCATTTATTTTTTAATGCAGAACTTGGAATTCCCTTTTTAAACATAGTGACATCCATACCTGGTGATTTTAGGATTTGCTTCCATGATTAATTATGGAATTATCTATTTTTAAACCATCTCTCTCCATGTCTAAGAAATCCTATTGCCTCTGCAATAAAAACCTCTGTGACAGTGAATTTAACATCTCCAACTTCGACCTCGGCTCCTTTGAATGACCTTGCAAATGTTTTAGTGACTTCTTTGTGGAAGCCATTAAATTTCTCAAGAAATTGTAGCCATCCTACCGGTTGCAACATTTCTCTACTTTGAGGGTATCCTTCCAGGAATTTTGTGCCCACTGGTTCAGTTCTTACAATAAGGCCCATAATTCCTTCTTCAATCTTCAGATTAGTACTCTTTCTGCTCACGGAAACAATAACTTCAACCTTCAAATTGATATACCTCTGGTTCACGGTGATAGTGCTTCAATCTTCAAACTGATATATCTCTGCTTCTCGGTAACAATGGCTTCAAATTCCGCACTGATATACCTCTGCTTCTCGGTGACAATGGCTTCAAATTCCGCACTGATATACCTCTGCTTCTCGGTGACAATGGCTTCAAATTCCACATTGATATACCTCTGATTTATGGTGATAATGCTTCAATCTCTGCTCACGGTGATAGTGGTTTGATATTTCAAACTGATATACCTCTGCTCGCGGTGATAGGAATATCTCTGTTTTGCGGAATGAAATGATGAAGGGCTGGCTACGGAATGGAGTGATGGAGGTAGTTACGGAATGAGTTAATGAAGTGAGGTGAAGAAAACAAATTAATGAGTGAAAAGACTGCGGAGATTTTTTTACAACGGATTCAAAAAAAAATCATCATTAAATGATTTGGTTGGGTGACGTGACGAAATCAAACACTTCAGCCTTTTTAACCGCTTAAATGATGGTCGGGTATAGAATTTGAAATGAAATATTTTTATCCAAAGTTTTGCGGAGGGTATATTTGGTATGATCAATAAAAATAATCAAAACAACTTTTTCGAATGATTCATAACTAGACTATACTAAAGTTTTTATGAAATGCCATTATAACCAGAACTTTTTACCTTTTCTTTTCATTTTCTTTTTGTGGTCTTTGTATACTTTGTTCTCCTCTGGAAGAGTCTTCATAATATTTCTTGATTCTTCTTGTTCATGGATATACTAGATCATCTTGTTGCAATTCAAATGTTTGTTGATCAGTGCCTTCAGGATCTGTAGCTACGGAATGAATGTCTGGCTGCAGAAAGTCTGATTAGATGCAGAATATCTGTTTAGCTGCAGAATGTACCAGTGGAGAATTTTTAATCATGGAATGGAGTGGTTTGGAATATACATAGAATATTTTATGGAATGAGTGAAGATAAGTGATGAAATATGGTATAATGAAATATGTATGAAGTGAATGATGAAATGGGATGGATTCAATTTATGAAATGGAGTGGAAGAATATAGGAAATGGCCTACAATCCATGACATGTGTTATTCATTTTGCAGAAAAACATCAAACTTTAAATTTTGATATGGAAATGAGGTGGATGAAGTATGGAATGAGATGAATGAAATATGGAATGAAGTGAAGTATGAATGAATGAAATGGAGTATGGATGGATAAGTAAATGGAATGAAATGAAATGAGATGGATCATAAGTGCAATGGATCTGAACTTATGATTTTGTAACAGTTGCTTGCAAAAACAAAATGGAAAAGTTAGAGTGTCAGAAAGACTCTTATTTTCACCCTATCTTTTATGTATAAACATGCCAATCAATGATTGGTTTTCATGTTTATACTTTATTTATTTATTTTTATTTTTTTTAAAAGAAATGCTTCAGAAAATTCAATCAAGTTGATGAAGAAGAAAGATTCTTCTTCATTAACTTCACATCACTGTTTTCCTGGAACTTCTTGACAAATTCTTCTCTTGAGAGTGGTTTGTGATATAGCTTCAATCTATGACCATTCACAAGAAAAGTGACCTCTTCTTCATCTATTGTCCTGATTTTTACTGCTCCATTGTCAAAAATTTCAATAATTTCATATGGCCCAAGCCAATGTGTTTGAAATTTACCTTGAAAATCCTTGAATTTTGAATCAAACAAGAGAGCCCAGTCACCTTCTTTGAATTTATTCTCTTTGATGTACTTATCATGCCATCTAGTCCTTTGCTGTTGAACTAGACTTGTTTTCTGAACTGCAACTTGTCTGATCTTGTCCAATTCATTAATTTGCTCCAGTCTATGCTTTTGTGCCTCCGTTAAATCAAGTCCTAGCTGAACTGCCATTTTGAAAGTTTGAATCTGGAACTCTATGGGAAAAAAACATTGCTTTCCATAAACAAGTTCATAAGGAGTATGGCCTGTTGTGTTTCTCCATGTAGTTCTATAGGCCCACAAGGCTTCAGGAAGCCTATCTACCCAATCTCTTCTATGTAAATGAACAGTCTTTGTTAGGATTCCTTCAATGACCTTATTAGTAGATTCCACTTGACCATTTTCCTGTGGATGATAAGGAGTAGATTTTCTATGCCTGATTTTGTATCTCTCCATCATCTGTTCCACTAGCCTTGATGTAAATTGAGCTCCTTGATCTGTAACAATTTCCCTTGGGACACCAAAACGAGTAAAAATATCCTCAGAAAGAAGAGTAACTACAGATGCTTCATTATCAAAAAGTAATGGCTTGGCTTCTACCCATTTGGTAACATAATCAGTGCAAACTAATATAAATCTCTTTTGTCTTGATGGAGGACTAATAGGTCCTACAAAATCCAAAGCCCATTTTTCAAAAGGTTTAATATGTACCTGAGGTTGTAATGGCATCTCACCTGAAGGAGAAGGTTTCCCTACCCTTTGGCAACTGTCACACCTTTTGACATACTCTTTAGCATATTTAAACAAGGATGGCCAATAATATCCTAAATTAAGGATCTTATAGGCTGTCCTCTTATCAGAAAAGTGTCTGCCACAAGGTTCATCATGACATGCTTTGAGAATCTCAGGCATCTCATCTTCACGAACACATCTCCCAATGATCAAATCTAGACCTGTCTTGTACAACTCATTAGCAACCCATGAATATTTTGCACTCTCATAAATGATTTTTCTTTTATCCCTTGCATTCATTATTGAATGAAATTTTCCTGAAACTAAATAATTAGCAATGACAGCAAACCAAGGAGTTTGAGTAGAAATTGCAAAAAGATATTCATCAGGAAATTGATCTTCAACTGGAGTGTCATCTTTGATGATTTGGAGTCTATATAGTAAATCAGCTACTGTGTTTTGTTTTCCAGGCCTATCTAGAATGGTAATGTTGAATTCTTGTAAAAGCAATAACCATCTTATGACTCTGCCTTAGTAATTGATTTGTTCATTAAGTATCTAATTGCAGAATGATCAGTGTGAACAAAAGTTTCATAGCCTGTTATATAGTGTCTGAATTTGTTTATGGCATGAACAATAGCTAAAAACTCTTTTTCAGTTACAGTATAGTTTAACTCTGCAGGAGTCAAATTTTTACTGGTATAGTAGATGGCATAAGGAATCAGGTCTTTTTGTCCCAATACTGCTCCTAGAGCTATATTAGAAGCATCTGTTGAGATATGAAAAGGTAACTTCCACTTAGGTCCCCTTAAAATAGGTGCTTCAGAAATTTTGGTTTTCAGGGTCTCAAAGGCTAACTGGCAATCATAATTCCACTTGAATTCACAGTCTTTGGTAAGAAATTTGAAGAGTGGAGATGCTATCTTGGTGAAGTTTTTTATAAAACTCCGATAATATCCTGTAAATCCTAGAAAACTCCTAACATATTTTTGACAACTTAGAATAGATAAGTTAGAGATGACTTCAACTTTTGACTCATCAACTCTAATCCCATCCCCTGAAATGTGATTCCCCAAAACAATACCTTTAGTAAACATCATAAAACATTTCTCATGACTAAGTGAAAGATTTTCTTCCTGACATCTCTTTAAAACTTTTTCCAAGTTTGCTAAAGCTTCTTCAAATGTATTTCCATAAACTGTGAAATCATCCATGTATACCTCTACACAATCATGTATTAGATCTAAAAAAATTCCTAATACTGCCCTTTGGAATGTTGCAGGTGCATTGCATAATTCAAATGGCAATACTCGGTAAGCATAGGTACCCCAAGGACAGGTAAATGTGGTTTTGTCTTGATCTTCAAGTGCTACTTGGATTTGGTTGTAACCACTAAACCTATCTAGGAATGAGAAGTACTTTTTGCCAGCTAATGTATCTAACACTTGATCTATGAAAGGTAAGGGAAAATGGTCTTTAAGAGTAGCTTTGTTTAATTCCCGGTAGTCAACACATACTCTCCATTTACCATTTTTCTTTGGCACAATTACCAAAGGAGAAACCCACTGACTATCTGAAATGGGATAGATGAAGTTGACATTTAACAATTTTTGCAATTCTTCTTTAACAATCTCCCTAAGATTTGGATTCATCTGTCTTTGAGGTTGTCTGATTGGTTTGCAATTTTCCTCTATATAGATGTGATGAGTGCAAGTCTTGGGGCTTATCCCTTTCATGTCAGTGTATTCCCATGCATATGCAAAAGAATGTCTCTGTAATACTTTGACTAACTCTTCTTGTTGAGATTTTTCTAGGTTCTTGTTTATGTTCAAAGTTTTGCCTGGAAAAATTTCACTTGTAGAGCTGCCAAATTTGTCCATAGAATGAAGAGACATCTGCCTAGATGACAAGAACTCAATATTGGATCCCTCTTGAAATGATTCATATTTGTGTTCTGGAGAGGATTCAAAGTTTTCTAGAGTATTCAGAATTTGATTATCTTCACTAATTTTTGAAATTGTGAAGAGAGGTTGTAAATCTTCCTCATCCTCTATCCATTGAGTGTCATCTAGATCTGTAATTGTCCTAGCTGGAGGATATAAAGTGAACTTTTTAGTTGAACTACCATCAGAGATGTACATATCACCGGATCTACAACTAATAAAAGCATCAGCTGTAGCCAACCAAGGTCTTCCTAATATAACAGGATGGCCTCCTAGATTATTCTTAGGAGTTAGGATCATGAAATCCACAGGGTACTCCCAAGAATCTAGGGACACTGGAATGTCTTCTATTACCCCATTAGGTTTGATCACAGATCTGTCTGCTAATTGTAATAATGTGGGTGTAAAGAGAAGATTAGGAAGTTTCAGTTTATCCATGATTTGTCTACTCATGATATTTATTGCTGCTCCTAAATCAATGAGTGTGTTTTGGATTTCAATTCCATTAATGTGAATTTTAACAACTGGATTTCCTGGGTCAAGATACTTTGGAATAGCAATCTTGCCCATCATAATGTCTGCTATTTTTCCTGCCAGTTGAATTTTCTTTGTTTCTCTTATTCTTTTTCTTGTTTTCTTCATGCTCAACTCCTTTATTGTTTTGGCTAAAAATGGAATTTCCTTGATGGCTTGTAATAATGGAATTTTAATGCAAACATTTCTCAGCTCATCTAGGAAATCATAATTAGGCACCATAATTTGTTTTTCTACACCTCTATCAATTTGTAATCTTTCTGGAAAGGGAGGTATAGAAGTAGATGTTGATGGATGCTCTAATACAGGAGTTGAAATTATTGGATCTTTTTGCTTTAATTTTTCAGTGTTTGGGTCTTGAAAAGATGTGTCTTCCTCAAGACTTTTATTCACTCGTAGAGAGTCTTCCTCAAAGTTATCTTGTTCTTGTATGATCACAGAAGGTTTCCTCTTTTCAAGTATTCTTCCAAACCTAAGTTGAACATCACTAAGGTCTAAAGGAGTAATTAAATAAGTTGGAAACTGTTGGCCTTCTATCATGTATGTGTTCTGAGGATTTTTATTATTGGGGTTTGGTATGGGTTGAGCAAGCAATTGATTTGATTTTTGATGGAATGGTAATGGAAGTGGTTGAATTGGATGTGGTAGGTTCTGATGATGTTGTTGAAGATTTTTTTGAAAATTTTGTTGAGGATTTTGTTGAAAATTTTGTTGAGGATTTTGAGGATAAAAATGTGGGTATGGTGGATAGGATGGTGGATACTGATAATACTGAGACTATATTCCAAAGGGATTTTGTGCTCCTTATGCCCAGGCTTGAGATTGATTTTGAAATTGAGGCCAAGGTTGCTGCCAAGAATTCCAAGGTGGAGGTTGATTATACAATTGATCATGGAATCCTTGTGTTTGAGGTCCCTGCCAAGGTCTTCTAGAGACAAAATTAAGAGATTCTATGGAATCTGTAGGAGTTTCCTCCTGAAAGACAACTTTGAGACCAGGAAGAGAAGGACAATTCTTGGTCTCATGTTTTTCAGAACAAATGACACAGGTCTCTACAACTTTTACATCCAAAGGACACTCTCTCAAGGCATGTTTCTTTCTACATTTGGGACAAAATATTGCCAAGGCATCAGATTCAGCTTTTTGCTTGTTTTGTATCTTAAGGGTGTCTATTTGTTCACTAAGACTTCCTAAGATGTCAGATTTAAAATCATCAAGCATATGTCATATTTCTGATCTACTTACTGTCCCAGAAGCAGACTTACTTGCCCTTGCAAGAGCAGGATCTCTTGGACCTTTTACAGTTTTAGATTTCCCTCTTGAAAGGTTGATACATAACTCATATATTTCAGGTAATGTGAGCTGTGATATATCCCCTTTTCCCATCATGTTAAGGATATCCAACCATTCATCCCTAATTTTTTTCAACAAAAGGGCTTTTAAGGTGTCTTGATCTAAGTTTTCCATTTTTGCTCTTTTGATGTTGTAATGAAATCTCTCCAACAAATCTTCCAAGTTTTCATTCTCTTTTTGTATCATCTTGAAAACTTCCTCCTTATGATTAACTGGCATACAATAATCCAAATACCTCTCTATAAATGCTTGTTTCATGTCTTCCCATGTCCTAATAGAACTGTTGATCAAACTCATAAACCACTTCAATGCTGCTCCTTTCAATGTTGAAGGAAATAATTTAAGTTTTTGAGCATCTTGTAAGTAGTCATAATTTCTACACAGGATCTCAAATTCAAATAGGAAGGTTTTAGGATCTTCAGTTTTAAGTCCATAGAAGTTTGGAAGGATAGAGGGTGAAATGTTTTTCATGGTTGTATTGGTTTCTTCATCAATTATAGGGAACCCAAAAGAGTTTCCTATTTCTCTTCTACCTCTTCCTCCATCTGCACCTCTACCTCCTTCTCCTCTACCTCTACCTCTACCTCCAAATAATGTGTGTTCTCCATTAAAGACTCCTCCTCCTCCTTCTTCTGCCATAGTTGACTCTCCTGTGGAAGTGGAAAAGTTTGTGTCCCTAACAGGAGTCTTTAGATCTTCTTCTAAGGCAGGTTCAGTGGATGAAGTGGAAGGTTTTTATAATGGGATATATGATCTTAGGTCTTCTAGAAGTCCAGGATCAGTAAAGGATGGAATATGGGTATGATTTGAAAGTGTACTAGCTCTTGGTGTAGGTGAAACAAGTGGTGTTCTAGGAATCAAATTTCTGTTTCTGCTGCTTATAAATCTACCCCTTGAATCTCTCTCTCTACGCATATAATTGTTTTTGGGAATTAAGAAACAAAGGTTACCTAGTTTTCACTTCCCCAACAACGGCGCCAAAATGTTTGTGCTCAACCTAGTCTCCTAAATTGAGTTCATTTAATTGTCAACCAGGGTTGGTAAACTGCTGAAGTGAAGTACACTGTATGTGCCTAGGTGTTTGTCTCCTAATGTGTTGTCTTTAGTGTTTTATGATGTTTTTGGTCTTTTATGATGATTTATGATGTTTTTGGTATTTTGATGGTTTTTATTTTCACAAGGAAAATGACTAAAAAGCTAATGGGAAGAAGCTACTTGTTAAAAACAGAGTGAAGCCTAATTAGTTGATGACAAATGATAAGTGCAAATGCAAATACTAAAATAGAATCAAACCTGAACTATGACTAAGCAGAATACAAAGCTTGATAATGACTTCAAGAAAATGAATCAAAACATAAACTTAACTTGTCCAATTCTTTCATCAAAGGTATTTTGGGAAAGCTTGAGAAATGGTCAGCTAAGTATACAAATTCTCCTAACTAAACAATTAAACAATCAGATTATAATGATACAACATTTTATCCATGGTTAAAGATTTTTTGAAACATATTTTGAGAAAAATATTGTTAACATCATAAGACCTCTACTCTAAGACTAGCTCCTAATTCTATTCTGCAACTTAGTTTAACATCACTAAACCTTATTCAAAAGTTATAGATTTCTTTTTAAAGTAGTCTTTTGAGGAAAGGATTTGTTTATGAAGAAGTTTCAAAAGTACTTCAGGCCTTGAGATGATACTGTCTTCTATTCAGATGGTTATGAGTCAATTATGGATTTGGAACAAAAGAGATTTTGTAAATAATGAAGGCCGTATTGTTTTAAGTTTAACAACTAATGTAATCTAATATGCAATGGATAACAACTAGATGTGGAATGAAAATACAATGAGCTAGGCTAAAACTGAACTAAGATGTCACTAGTCTAAAACAGTGCTGAACTAACAAGTCATTATCAAACTTAAAACAAAATGATAGAGCATGAATTGAATGCAATTTGACTCTGGAGTACCCTAACTAAGTTATCATGCATTAATCTATGGGATTCTACAGCTTGTTTTGTCCATCATGAATGGTGTTTTGGAAGAGCTTCTTAGAACAATCCTGGTTGTACAATTCAGTGCAAATGCAAAGATAAAGACTAAAATAAATTAAAAAACTAAGACATCACAGCTATCTCCTACCCATCATTATGATATTTTGGAAGAGCGTTTTAAGAGTAAGATTAGCTATGCTACTTAGTGCAAACAAACAACTGAAACATTCAGTATCACAGTCATGCCTTAGACATCATAAGGATTTTTTGGAAGAGTTTGCTTAGTATAAGTTCAACTGTGATAATGAACAAACGAAATTACAAATAAATCCTACAACACTACAGCCATTTCCCATTCATTATCATGATCTTTTGGAATAGTTTCTTCTTTTGGAAGAGTTTCTTATAACAAGTATAGCTATAGTGGCTAATGAAATTAACTATGAACTCAAACTTCAAAAACATGAAAACGACTAAGATACTTATCTAGATTACGAAAGTAAAGCCGTGCAGGAGGCAGGGTCCCTCTACCACCAGACGGAATCTAACTCAAAATCAACTCAACGCATTCAAAGCAATGTTGTCTTCTTCATTAAAGGAAAAATAACTTGAAATAGAGTAGTCTTGGTCTTCAGAAATATAGCAGTCAATACATAAAATCCAAGCAAAATCTAGAGCTGTCTCTCGGTTTCCCGAGTGCTTTTATAACAAATCTACATAACAAAACTTGCAACAATACGGGGATCATTGTATTTCCTTATCAAAATCGTACTAGGACTCTATGGATGGCAGCGTAAATGAACAAAGAACATCTGGACTAGGACAGTCCTATTAGAAGTCTGCCTCCTTGAAATGAGTTCCCATGTACCAAAACCACGTCCAGAATTCGGTTCAGTCTTCATGGTGAGCAACGAACAACGAGGACACAACGTGGAATATACCCATGTGCGGCTTTTCTTGGGAGGACACCTAGAACATGCTTGAACGTGAAGACAGCTGCAGAATTGCCGGTTAGCTATGGAATGTCTGCATTCTGCAGCTAGTTCCGGTCAAAATGCATTACAATGACAAAATCACAAAACTTAGCAAGTTAGCCATGTTAATCATTCTAAAAGTAATTTTAACTAATTTCATTGATCATTTGGGTCTGGGATAACAATGGGTAAAGGAACATGAGGTAAAGTAAGATGAAAGAAAGCACAATCTTGGGGCTCAACAGACACCTCTACTGGAAGACCACAAAAAACAAAATCCTTAGGTCTGGTCACTATTGGCCCACCCTTTTCCCAGAAACTCAAAAGTTAGTCATGTCTTGCCATAAATGTCAAATTTTTTATGGCAAAAGGAAACTCCTTCCCTTACCTTTACATCCTATCAGTGTTGAGGCACCCTTTCAACAATGGGGCTTGGACTTCATTGGGGAAATCCACCCATATTCATTAACCCAGCATAAGTGGATCCTCACTGCCACTGATTATTTTACCAAATGGATAGAAGCCATACCATCTAGGAATGCTACCAACTCTGTCATGATCGAGTTCCTTGAAAAAAACATCCTATCTAGATTTGGTTGTCCTAGAAAAATCATAACAGACAATGTTGCTGCCTTTAAATCCAAAAGAACGGTTGATTTCTGTTAAAAATACCACATCACCTTGGGCCATTCTACTGCCTACTACCCCCAAGGAAATGGATTATCTGAATATTCCAACAAGAGCCTCATCAATATCATCAAAAGGTTGTTGGAGAAGAATCATAAATCATGGCACATTAAGCTGGTTCATGACTTATGGGCTGACAGATTAACTACAAAGAAGTCAATAAATATGTCCCCCTATCAGTTGGTCTATGGAATGGATGCAGTCTTTCCAACATCAGTAGGAGTTCCAGTCATGAAACTCCTTCAAGAAGTTCAAATTGAAGAGAATGATATGCATAGAAGAGTCAACCAAACAATTCATTTACAACAATCTAGAGAAGAAGTCTATGAAAGAACACAGTTATTCCAAGAAAATATCAAGAATCTATTTGATAAAAGGACTAAGGCAAACAATTTCCAAGTTGGAAATGCGGTTCTTAAATGGGATTCAAAAAGGGAAGAGAAGGGAAAACATGGAAATTTTGAGAACTTGTGGAAAGGACCCTATATTATTCATGCTGAGAGGGGTCACAATGCATTTTTCCTAAAATAATTGAATGGAGAAGATCTATATGGTGGTCCTGTCAATGGCAGGATGCTCAAGAATTACTTCTGTCAAGAATCATGAGTTTCAAAGAATTTTATTTTCCTTGTAAATATCATCGTTTGAACATTTCTTTCAAAGTTAGAAAAATAAAAATACAAAAAACAATAGAAAGGAGAAAAGAGGGCAGATTGTCAAAACAAGAAAGGTATAGCCCCATACCAAAAAAGAGATACAAAGTATGAAAGTTTGCAAGCTCAAATGCCACTCCTAAAAACACACTTCTAGTTAGTCATATAGCCTAATCATGACTAATTATCTTTTCAATTTACTGCTGATAGGTTAGTGAAATATATTAGCCAAACAGTCCAATCTTGGCTTATCAGTAGGGTAGATTAGGATAGAAAAAAAAGGTTAAAACAAGCTCAAATCCTGAACCTATGAGATTGATGAAGAACTGGTTCCAATATGCTCAAAAATTGAACCAGGTGAGAAGGAAAACATAGCTCAAACAAATTCAAAAACAGAGATAGAAAAATAATGAAGGATGTTTTTAAATTTTCAGATCTTAAGCCTTCACAAGTTTTTTTTAATTTTCTGCAAATTTTAGTCTATGTGCAGCTTGTTTTTATGCCATAGACCACAGAAAGTCAGACTGCTTAATCCTAGCTTGGCTTCTTTTAAATTTTTGTTTTAGAATTTAGAGAATAAAAATCTGTCAAACAGTCTAATCCTGACAGATAGTAGTTAGGTAGAGAAACTTATGAGTTCAACTGGTTAATCTGAACTCATGGAGGAATAATATTAGACTTAGATTAGTTTCCTGTTTTTCAAATGAATAAAATATTGATGAAGAGAGTTTTCTAGTCCAAATGCACTCTGAAAGAAGAAAAAATGTTAGAATCATTAGGAATGGGTAGGTAGAGATTTTTTTTTGATAGAATTCCACTGTTTCAGATTGCTGCAGAGATCACTAGATCTAAAGAAGGTCAGCCAAAAGAAAAGAAAGGTTGTTGCCCAATGGATTAAGGCACTGGTTTACTGAAAAGCCAGAGATCAATAGCTGAGGTTCTAGACACCTAAAGAACCAGCTGTCCTCCCCAAGTGGAGCCACTCTTAGCCACCTATAAATTTTGTTATACCAAGAGGTGGCTAGACTTTGTCTTCAAGCCTTCAAGAGATAGTTTCCTTTGAAAAACTATCATATTTTTGAAATATTATGATTTTATTTGTCCTTTGAGTTAAATATTCACTGCTGTTTCACTATTAATCCTAAAGTACCTGCTGTTTACCAAAGAGAACTACTTAAAAACTCCATTTTCCCATCATTTCAATTCTCCATTTTCACCGTTCTTCCCTTTCACAAAGCCCTCTATAAACCTTCGTTTAACCTTCAAAATCACTCTAACCCTCTTTCTATCCTATTATATTCCTCTGATTTGGCTTTAAAATCCTCTTTTAGCCTATCGAAACTTTGTTTTGGCCATAAAAATCGCTATTTTTGGGCCTAAATTAGTCTATTTGCACTATAAGGTACTTAAGCCCCCGAGGGCTTATGTCCTTTAGCCCCTTCCTCCATGATTCCTTAGCCCCGCAATCGTGCGCTTAAAACACAAAGCTTCCATGCAAAAAACCCTTTTCTCCTATTTTTATATTTTCGACGTTGTGATCCAAACAGATTTGGACCGTTGATCTCCACAGATCAACGGCCATCGGGCCCCATCCTTCTGCCCGATCACTGTCCCTTCATCCCCTTTCAACATAACCTGCCCCATCATTGAATCTTAGTCGTTCATCCTTAAAATCTGACAATAAAAACGTAACGCGATGACCCAAACACCCGTACACTACGCGACAAAAGTGTTACGTCACCATGGACCTCACATACATTTTTACCCCGCAACTTGCCCTCCATCACGTTTTATCCTCGCCATTCAATCTATCACCGATCATCTGAAAGACCATAATAAATCTCGTGTAATTTTTGGCCTCCCTTCCCAGTGCTCTACTTCCGCATGATATGGACGGTTTTCATTTTCCACATGTCAATCGATGTATGGAATTGTGTTTTTTCAACCAAAATTTAAAACCGCTCAAACGCTGTGCAAAAACCATTCCAGTTTTCCACCTTACCGCCCTCTGCAACAATTTTTCCATTGTTAATCACAGCCATTGATATCTGAGATCAGACGACTCTTATCATGTCACAACCCCGTGCATTCATTTTTCACCTATTCTCCCAAATGATTCCATCGGGCAATCCCCGCCGTTGATTTTTCTAATCTAACGACCCACATTCAATCTCGCCCCCATCCATTCTCCACTCATCTAACCCCTCAAATGATTTCGTCAAATGATCTCCTACGTTGATGGTCCTAATCTAATGGCCCACGTTCATCCTCACACCTAAACTCCCATTGCTCCTGCTTTCGCCTTCCGCTGTGTTTTTCACCAATTTTTCCGCTACATCCACCTTTTTCATCACTTCTCCTCCATCCCCACGAGCCTCTGAAGCAGTCTCCCCCACTCCCTGCTGGTTTTTATAATGATTTTTTCGTCTTTTGTAGGTTTGAAAGGGTGCGAATTCATACTGTCACCACAGTCACAGTCATGGTGATTTAGAGCGCAGAAAGACTATCATAGAGACAAAGATAGTAGAGGAAGATATCCCTGAGAGGGTTTAAAACATGTTTTATTGAAGATCAGGTTATCAAACCCTAACATAAACCCTCCAATGCCTATGTAGCCTGTATATTCACAAACACAGTTCAGAAGAAGCATCAGAGAGTATCAGAAGAAGAATTAAGGGATTAATACCTAAACCTTAAGATCATGGTTTTTAATCTTAAGGTTTAAAGAAACAAAGACAATATCAGAGAATGAAGACCCGAAGACTAAGATCAATTCCTAATTAAGCCTAAACGCAAACCAAAAGTATATTAAAGGTGTTTTAAGGAAAAACAAAGGAAAATATCAGCAAAAGAAGCCTCCACTGCCACATTAGAGGCTATTTATCCTCTTCAGCTACCAAAATTCCACCTACAAGCTTCAATAAATCAAAAGAAGGTATACTTATTGCCTAGTCAGTGGTATTTTTTCTAAAGACAGTTGAACAGTTATTACAAACAAAGACAAGATATTTCAAACTGTCAGTAAATTTATTGTAAAGGATAAATGGGCCTTAAAGTCAATCTTTTACCCATTAAGCCTAAAAAAGAAGAAACGGAGTTGTAATTCGATGCGAACCTGGCTTATGCCTTGCATGGTTTTCAAGGCCAGGAGTTGCATTTAGTGTAGAATTAATTACACTTCAATCCTAAAAAAATTTCCACCTCCTCATTTCTTCTATAAACACTTCTGAAGAAGATGAGAAGTTGTTGGTTTATCACTAGTTGTAATACTAAAAACTCTCTGAAATAATACATAGTCTGTTGAAGTTTAAGAAGAAATTGAAGTCTTGGAAGCTTGATGATGTTGTGACATGCTTGTTCTTGAGAAGGCTCTATCATTGGATCCCTGAGCTTGGCTGTTGGTGATGCATTCTGAATTGTCTGTTGTTTTTTCTGTTTTCATTATGTTTCATAAATTCTTACTACAGTAGGATAAAAATTTTAGGCTAAGAAATGACTCCTAGAAGCACCTTAGATTTTTTTATCCTTCACTATTTTATGTTTTCTTCTACTGAGGTATTTTAGAGTCTTTAATCTTTCTCTTTAGTCCTCATGCTTGTTTATTTCTCTAATATTTCAAATAGTTGGTTCTAGCATGATTTATGTTTTTCCCTGCTTGTCTGCTGCCACTTGAAAGTTGTTTTTGAAGTCTCCCTTTGAAGTACCATTGTTTACAGTTAGCCAAGGAGGTCTGTTTTGATCATACCCTTTGTCCCTGCTTGAACAATTGTTTTAAAGGTATTTATAGTTGTGATCATAGATGTGTTAGGTGTTCCATATTCTATGACTGTAATTATCAGTGAATCTTTTATGTTTTCTAAGTGCTTTGAAATAAAATCTTTGAGGAAATAGGATGTGCTCCCGAATCTTAGATTTCATTTTAAAAGTTGTCTTAAAGTTATCATTTGCTTAAAGTGTGGTTTTTGAAATTCATGGTTACCCCTGTCTATCAAATACCTCTTTATGTTCAAGTTATGTTTTTAAGTTCCCTTTGTTTAGAATTCAAACTCTCTTTTCAAACCATTAATTTCCATCTCATTCACAAGAACTAAAGGATCCTATGGCCAAGTTATATTTTCCCTTTGATATCCCATATCCACTTATGATCCTGTTACCAACTTCATTTTGACTCCATTTCCCAATGAATCTGACACTTCTTCTTTCTACCTATCTTTCCTAGACCTTACATGTTCTGTTGTACCAATTCAACCAAATAAACAAACCAAAAAAACACTTGCACTTAATAACTAGTCTAAAATCAATACTTAAAAGCAAACAAGACATATCTTTGCAAACAATTTGAGAGATCCCTCTCTGAGAATAGGAGGACTAGATCCTGGAACTCTAAATATTGGTTCTAATGTTGCCTTGTCTTTTGGTTAGCCAATATATCAAAACACGGGATCCCAACAACCTTAACCTTAACTTTACCCTTAGCCTAACCTTAACAATAACCTTAACCTTAACCTTAACCTTACCCTTAAGGTAAAGTCAAGGTTAAGGTTACGTTAAGGGTAAGGTTGAGGTTAAGGTTTGGTTAAGGTTAGGGTTAGGTTATAGTTAAGGACAAGGTTAAGTTTAAATTTAAGGGTAAGGTTAAGGTTATGGGTTTAGTCAAGTTAAGGTTAATGTTAACGGTAAGGTAAAGTTCAAGGTTAAGGTTACGTTAAAGGTAAATTCAAGGTTAATTTTACATTAAGGGTTTGGTCAAGGTTAAGATTAGGGTTAGGTTATAGTTAAGGTCAAGGTTAAGGTTAGGTTATAGTTAAGGTAAAGTTAAGGTTATGGGTAGGTTAAGGTTAAGGTTAAGGTTTGGTCAAGGTTAGGGTTAAGTGATAGTTAAGGTCAAGGTTAAGGTTACGTTAAGGGTAAAGTCAAGGTTAAGGTTAAGATTAGGTTAAGGGTAAAGTTAAGGTTAAGGTTAAGGTTTCAGTTTAGTTAGGTTAAGGTTAAGGTTAAGGCTTAAACTTAACTTTAACCTTAACCTTAACCTTCCCATAACCATAACCTTAACCTTGACTTTACCCTTAACCTAACCTTAAGTGTAAAGGTTCAGGTTAAGGTTAAGGGTAAGGTTAAGGTTACAAGTTTAGTCAGTTTAAGGTTAAAGTTAGGTTAATTTAAAGTCAAGGGTAAGGTTAAGGTTAAGGTTAAGGTCAAGGTTAAGGGTAAAGCTAAGATCAAGGTTAGGGTTAGGTTATAGTTAAGGTTAAGGTTAGGTTGAGGGTAAAGTTAAAGTTAAGGTTAAGGAAAAGGTCAAGGTTAAGGTTAAGTTAGGCTAAGGTAAGTTTATGGTTAGGTTAAGGTTAAGGTTAAGTTTAGGTTAAGGGTAAAATCAAGGTTAAGGTTAATATTAGGGTAAGGTTAATGTTAAGGTCATAGTTAAGGTCAAGGTTAGGGTTAGGTTATACGTAAAGTTAAGGGTAAGGTTAAGGTTAGGGTTAGATTATATTTAAGGTTAAGTTGAAGGTTAATCTCAAGGTTAAGGTTAAGGTTAAGTATAAGTTAAGGATAAGGTTAAGGTTAAGGGTAAGGTTATAGCCTAACCCTAACCTTGAAAAAAACCTTAACCTTAAACCTAACCTAAATAAACTCGTAACACCTAACCCTAACCTTCAATAAACCCTTAACCTTAACCTCACTAAACCCGTAATCTTAACCTTAACCTAACTTTAACCTTAACCTTCCCCTAACCTTAACCCTAACCTTAACCTTAACTTTACCCTTAACCTAATCTTAACCTTAACCTTAACCTTAGCTTTAACCTGATCTTAACCTTAACCTTAACTTTACCCTTAACCTAACCTTAATCTTAACTATAACCTAACCCTACCTTAACCTTGTTAGGAATATGTAATTTTAGCAGATTGGCAAGACTAAAGCTGCAAAGACAACATTGGAACCACTTTGCGATTCTAGGATCTAGCCCTCCTGAATCTAGAGAGGGATATCTCTAATAAGTGCAAAGATTGATTTATCTTTAAGGCTTTTGGGTGTGATTTTAGGCTAGTTATGAATAACAAGGGGTTTTGTTTGGTTTTGGATGGTTAAGCATGATTTTTAGTTGAGTGGAAAGTCCTAAAATGAAATAGTTTCAAAGGGGCGAATATGTAAACAAACAGAACAAGATTTGGCTAATAGGATAGATATGAAATTGGTTTTAGTCCATTGGGATATGGAGTCATAAAAGGGTTTTATTGTGCAACAATTTCAAGAGTGGTCCAAGGGGAAAATCATCTATATCAAAAGATACTTTTAGATTAAATGATGGAATGGAACATTAAAAGTGTTGGGAAGGATGAAAAAGCCAATAATTTCAATGAGGATTTATCAACTTTCCAAACAAGAAAATCCTTTTATGCAACTGTTTGAAACCAACCAAAGACAGGGATAACCTTAAACTTCTTTGGACAAGCTTGTATTAAATATAACTTATTAGACAAAAAATCTAGCAATCCACATGATTAATTTCAGAAGGGATGAAAACAGGTAAGAAAACAAAGTGTAGCTTAAGATCAATCAAGATACTTTTAAACCTAAACCTGCTTCAGCATACTCTTAGGGAAACTTTCAGAACAACTTTTGGAGAAAGAAATGATAAGACAGGGCAAACCATAAACTTTTCTAGTCTAACTCTACTTAGCATATAATGAAAATATCATTCAAGAAATTCCTTTCAAGATTTGCACATCAAGACAGGTAAAAACCAACATTCCTTGATAATTTTAATACTTATATTAAGTCATTCTTAAAAACACAATAGGAGGAAAAAATTAAGATAAAGCTTATCACTGAGAGTAGGGTACCTTTGATAGTAAATCCTAGCTCTATATTTGTTGTTCTTTATCAGAGAATAAGTGAAACAAAATGGCATATATGAAAGGAAAAAAATAATGCAGTAAGAACTACTTCACCAATGATATAGACTAGGATCCCAAGAATCAGCTTGTATATTGATGTCAATCCAGTTCCATACTTCAAGTCCAATGTTTCAGTACAACAATCATCTTCTCTTCCCAGCCTAACTTATTTGATCAAAAACAGAGCTTCAAAGCCTCTGAACACTATTTACATGTAGAAATTTTCGAGCACAAGTATTATATCAAAGTTCAGTAACCAACCCTTTACAATGTGCTCCTCAATAAGATTTCATAGGAAAATGAGGAGGTGGAAATGTTTCTAGGGTTCAAGTATCATAAATTCTATAGTTAATGCAATTCTCTGCCTTGAAAACCATGCAAGGCATAAGGAAGGAATACATTTTTTATAGCATCATTTTTCACCCTCATGTGATTCATGATTGTCTCTTTGGCCTTGGGCACCCATCTCCACAGACTTTAATAAATTTCATGAAAAACAATGTTTAAAATCACATATGCGGATATGCCCAAACTTTTCCGTGTATATACGCGAGTCCAAAGATACTTTTCCATGTATGCCATTAAAATCATTAAAAAATATATAAAAATCCCTGTTTTCTAGGCTGGGTTGATGGTTATCAACCACCCCAACCCGTGGCCAACTATTTCCAACTGATTGAAACTACTTTGTGGGAGTGTAAAAGCCCCTCATATGCATGGCCTAAGGGAGGGAAAAAAATTATAGACATTATACTCTGTTGGAGCCCAATTCAAGTCTAATTTCCCATGCCTCCTGCACTTTCCAGGTATTTATAGGAAACCCTTGTTTCCTGGAGATGTTCATTAGCTTATATGTCATCTCGTGTGCACAAGTATTGGAAGAATCCTAGCGAGGCAAGGGCTGGATGGATCCAGACGACGGTCTGTTCGAAGATCGTGGAAGGATTTAGGTGATCTCTCCACTTTTCTATTATTGTACATGTTGTTCGTAATGAAGAAGAACCATCTTCTTTCCGAATTCACGTGTTAATATCTACCTATATATGTGAAAAGACTGTTAATTAAACATTTATTATTGTTTATATGATGTTTCACATGGATTATACTGACATTCAGAAAATATATATGCTGTACAACTAGATTTCCGTGCACGTTTCTTCTTGATTTTCAGGTTGAAGAGGAAGAAAAGTTGCTGGGGGTTTGGACCCCGTGGGATGTACATCAAACGTAGGATATACGGGTGAGTTCTACAACCGATAATATCTAGTTTTTAGCGTAGAAGTTTGGTTGTGTGAGTCCTTCTTGAATAGTATGCCCTGATCTGTGGAGGTTTCTGACCCAACGACCTCTAGGGAGTTATTTCCTGAAACAGAATTGGCAACTCTGCTGGGGATCACATTCTTGTGATTCCCCTGTTGGGTGGTTTCAGTTGTTTTAAAGGTTTCCGAAAGTTTTAATCATTATTTCCAGTCCAGTTAGCTTTTTCTCAGTCAGACTAAAGAGCTGGTTCTTTAGCCAGGCTTGATCATTTTTATTTTTCATTATTTACTTTTCCACACACTATTTTTCCTGTATACAGTCGCATATACACGCAGTTTCTATCAAAGGAAGTCACGTATACGCGTGTTTCCTTTGCCACAGTCGTGTATGCACGCTTGTTGAAAAACTTCTAAGTAGCGTATGCCTGAGCAAATTTTGAAATTTCTGGTTTTTTGACTTTTTGGTCTTGTCTGCCTGTGGTGACCTGTTCCTGCAGAATCCGTTTAGTCTCTGGATTGTGTTGAAGGTGGTTATTTATCTTTTTCTCTCTTGTTTGGTTGAAGACTGGCTCATTTGGAAAATCTTGTTTTTGTTGGTGCTTGCATTTATGGTTCGAGTACCAAGATCTCTTTCTGGAGATTCTTGGTTGTTCTGCTTAATCAGGACACAGAGCTCCTGCTCGTATGCTCTTTCCTAACTTTATGTCTTGCTTTGCACTTTGATGTTTGCCTACTTTTTGGTTGGTTTTCTTGATTTTATTTGACTAGGTCTTGTTGCAATTTTTTGAAGAGTCATTTTTGGTTCTTTGAAGTTCTGTTTGCTGTAAGATTGTGTTATTATTCTGGGATGAGTTATTGAGTTTCTTGTCTTCCTTTTGCTCATATAAATCTTGCTACTAAGTGGCATTATAAGATTTGGAGCATTTTTGTTGAAGTTTTGCTTGAAATTCAAAGATCATTTGGCTTGTTAATTGGATAGTTTTCTTGGTATTTTTGAAGTCTTCTTTTTACAAAAAATCAAAAGCCCAAAAACATTTTGTTTTGCCATTTCTTTTGTTTTGCATTTTTGTTTTGGTTTCTTTTCATCTTCTGAAGCCTTGTTGAAATTTTTTACCTTTAGTTTCTGACTTGATTTGGGAAGGGAATTTTCATTGGTTTCTTTCTCTTATTTCGAGCATATTTTGGCGTCTTTATACTGAGAGTTTCTGATTTGGTAACTAGCTTTGTGGACAACCGGAAAAGTGATAGAACTGAGAGATTCTTGGAAATTTCTCTTTGATTTGTTAGATTTTGCATCTTAGAGTTGGCATACTCTTAGTAATTTGCATTAGGTGCACTTGAACATTTGTAGTCTTTTTCATAAATTTTGCGAGTGTGAGGTTTGATATCTGAAAAGTAAAAATAGTCTCGTAGAACCCGTGTAGAAATTTCTTTTCATCGAAAGGAAATTACTGCATTTGCATGTAGTTTGGTTTTCATTAATTTCTTTTCTGCGTCATAAAACATCACGAGTTTCATTTCCATATTCCATTGACTTAATATAACAGCCAACTAAAATAAGTGCAATAATTTAAAAAACAACTAGCAAGTTTTTTTTTAAGTGTCATACATCAACTAGCTAGGTTGTAGGGCCTTAGATTAGGTGAGTGGAGAGTTAAATCTCCAAGGCCGCTCAAACCAAAACATAGAAGTTTATTAAATGAGTGAAATCCAACACCGTTAGGTGGACCGGGAAAGCTCTCCTCCAGAGAGTCAAGCACGAGGGAAAGTGAAGGTTGAGAAGAGAGATACCCCCTCTCTGATTTGTTGGATATTGCCTTAAGACCATTCCGCCTGGCTACTGACACGGATTGGTGCCCTTAGTTGCCATTCCTAGGTATCACACAGGTGACTGCAGGGGGGAATACCCGTGGTACCTGAGGCAGACGTCGTATCACTTCCAACAGTACTTCTGGAGGGTGCCCCGACGAAGCTTGGGTACTTGCACCAGCAAAGGCTGTTGTTAGGAGGTCGGCGTAACTGTTTCTGTTACCTTCGATAGTAGGCTTGGGCTGTCATTATCCCAAACTACTTTCGGGAGGTCCTATTTTTTGCTTTCTCGTATTTTGGTGTCCGGTCCTAATCACCCGAAGCGGAAATACTCGAAGGCTGCTTGCTTGGTTACATCTTAGGGATTTTTCTAGTGAGTGCTCTTTGCTCCTAGCTTACTTAGCTTTATACTTTTTGAGTCTAATTAATCTGTTAAAGTGGCTGATCAAGTGCCTCGTCAATCGAGGAGAATCTGGGTGTTATCTCCCGAGAGTGCTAAGCCTTCTTCAAGAAGGCGTAGGAGTAATATAGCATGTGAATATCACCCAGTGGTATCTGACGCAGTAGAGAGAGATCCTCCGCTAGGGCTTGAAGGTTCTGTAGTTGGTTCTGGTGTTGGTTCCTAGCGGAGCACTCCGCTCACCTCAAGAGTCTTATTTCCGCGAGAAGAAGAAGTAGAGGTAGAGGAAGTACCTCAACCTCCTGAGTCACTTCCATCTCCTCTTCCTCCTAATTCTCCGTTTGTTGTTGAGTACATTGGACCTGAGTCTTCTAGACCAGAAAGTCCTTATCCATCTTATTCGTACCTTTCGATGGCCATGACTGGGAACACGGCTTCATATGTGAGTGCTACAAGCATTCAGACTCCTACTTCGGTAGAAGGTGGAGGCACAATTGCTATATATTCAATTGCTTCTAGTACTGCTGTGTTTGGCTCTGGTCACACCCAAGCACACGCTTCTCAATCTGGTCCCTTTTGTTTTGGAATGGCCATTAGTAGGATTCCTTCGTTTTCCTGTTCCACTGCTGCAGCTGCATCTACACCCATGTTCTCTATGGCTAGTGGGTTGGCTTCTTTTCAAGGGTTCCCCTTCGGAAGTGGGAATATTCCTAGTTCGAATCCTTCCTTAGGGTCTTTTCCTTTTACTTCCCAGACTCAGAGTTTTAACCCTTGGTCTGGAGGTCAGAGTTAGACTACCTTTACTGATTGGAACCCTATATTTACAACAGTGGGGGCTGGGAATCATTTTTTCACTGGTCAGCAAGGGAATGGTCCATTCACTTCGTTGAGTACTTATCAGGCTTTTCCCCTTTTTCTAATGCTTGGAACCCCTATCAGGGGGTTTCCTCTTCATTCACTACTTCAATGGGGGGAACTGGTCTAGTTTATGGTAACTCTACATTGGGAGGAGGTCCTTCTCCAAATACTGGGTCACAAGGATTTTCCTATGGCCCAACATTTTCTACGAGCTCTTTCTGGCAACCTGGTGCCTCATCAAATCCAGGTTATTCTTTTCAGAATGTTGGGAACCCATCCCACCAAAGATGGAATTCTCAAGCCCCTCCTTGTCTACCTTTTCTGGCAAATTTAAACTTGCCAGATTTATCGAAATTGATAAATGATCCAATCCTATATATTCCGGGGTGGCCTCCGGTTTCTACCAAACTACCTTCAGACATTCCAAAGTTTTAAGGCATGAATGGAGAGGACCCAACTGATCATATCACCACTTTCCATCTATGGTGTTCATCTAACTTCCTGATCGAGGATTCGATTAAGTTGAGGTTGTTTCAGCGCACCTTGACTGGAAATGCTTCCAAGTGGCACATTGAGTTAACTGGGGGCAATTTTTCTACTTTTGGAGAGATGGCTACTATATTTCTAAATCATTTCTATTTTCATGTTCGTTATGATGCCGGGACAGAACTCTTGGCCAGTTTTGAGCAGGACAAGGCAACCCACATTTCTGATCATATTCAGGAATGGAGGAGAAGGAAGAGGCTCATTAAAACTTATATTCCGAAATAATTCCTCTTGGAATGGTTTTTAAAGCCTTTGCAGCCAGATATTTCTAAGGATGTATCCTTGTCTGGGGTATTTTCTGAGGAACAGACTATTTTTAGGGTCCAGCAGCTTGAATTGATATATTCTCAGTCTGGTGTCCTTCATAAATATTTTCCTGATGCTCCTCACTCCAAATTATACTTGTCCAAGACTAAACCCGGTCCTCATGGTGAAGGACTTATTGGGTCGATCAATAGCGGTGCAGCTAACCTGCTTAGTCAATTGTAGCAGTTGTCTATACAATCTGCTTCTTCTGGTCAGATTGTGCCTACTGAGTCATCACCTTCTCAATCTTTGTCAATAAATGCCGTCCAGACTTCTAACCCTAAAGGAAATCAACAATCTGAAGGGAATAAGAAGGGACAAAATAATAATAAGAAAAAGGGCAAGAATGGGAAGGGTAATGAAAATAAATCTAACGAGCATGTTGGTGAGGGTCCAGAGGATAAAAATAAAGTGAATTTTCCATGAAAATTATGTACTGGAGATCATCTTACTCACCTTTGACCTAATATTCAAGATGCACAATGCTTGTTAGCTCAGCAGGGTTCTACCAGTTCCCAGGCTGTGTTGACAAACCCTTTTCCCCAAGGGCAACAGCTAGTTGTTGGCACAAATCAAAATACTAGGGCTTCCTCTGGGGGCACCCAGGAAGGGGAAAATCCATCAAACATATATATGATTAGTGCTCACGCAGATATCACCACGAGATTCTGTGATTATGGTGAAAATGAGTCTTCAAAAGCCAAGGGTGCTCCCAATGGTACTGAGCCGCTTCATATTACGAGGCCTACTGTTGAGCCTATACCTCGGATGCCAAAAGCATCTAATAAGCATACGACGATTAATCCAAATGCCAGGGCTGCCCAAAACTACTCTGTTGTAGAAGATTTGGCACAGAGCCCTTGTGCTATGTCTGCTCTTGAGGTGCTCCAGTCTTGTCCAACTCAACGTAGTGATTTGCTCACTGTTATTGGGGCTGTCGATCCAAAGAACTCTCTTGTGATTACATTCGATATGTCTAATTTTAAAAAGAGACTCCTGCATCATATGGATTTTCATATCAAATCGTCATTTTGGAAATTCAATATCTTTCGAACGGTCGTTGATAAGGGTGCTTCCACATGTGTGATGTCTCTCGCATGTTGGAAGGGAATTGAATCTCCCACAGCTGTTCCATCTGTTACTCTTCTGACTATGTTTGATTTTCATTCTCACAGACCACATGGCATTATCCCAGCTTTTCCCATCTGTGTTGGGGGAAAAACTGTAAATATAGAGGTTGAGATAGTTGATGCAAGCTTGGAATACAACCTTCTGTTGGGGCGAAACTGGATTTATGAGATGGATGCTATTGCATCCTCATTATTTCGGATTATTTGTTTCCTTCACGAAGGGAGGATTTTTATAGTTGACCAACTGGACTGTTCTCCTGTAGACCTGAATGCATCTACTGAATCAACCATCCCAAAGGTCGATGATGCCAGGCCGCCTGTTGAGAATTTAGGGGTTGGAATGTATTCTTCTTTGATGGGTACTTTCGATATTCCACCTCCTATCGCTCATATAAATGAAATTTCATCCTCCAGGGCTCCTATTCAAAGAGAGTTCTTCAGAACTCATTATTTTTTGGACCCTTGGACCTTACCTTCCCCTACCTCCACATTAGCGAAAGGTCAAGTGGGTGGAATGGAATTTCCAATGTTTGCAGTTGAGATTGCTTATCAATCTATTTTTGACTCTGCAAAGTCCATTCCAGCTTCTTTTTCTTCAGAGGAGTTGGACGGCGATGTGGATCCGGCTTGGACACTTAGTTCTTCTTCTACCTAGGATTTCCTTGATACCACTCTTCCATCTCAAGAGGCCATCCTGGAAGCTATGACTGGTATAGATAGACCGTGGGATGATTTGCATCATCGGTCTTACTTTTTACCTGATTTGAGAGAAGTTGAATCAAGTTTTCCAAGTCCTTTGTTTCTTGGTCCTGTTCACCCAGTCCTAAACCCTTTAGCACCAACACGGGTATATAATGAAGGGAACATGGCTGTGATTTCTCCAACTATCCTGGTGAACATTTCCAGGGATCCCAATGTTATAGAGAATGTCTTCATCGAAGTTGAATGTTCCCCTAAAGAGATTCAGATTTACACCGATCTCTTTAAAGAGTTTAGATATGTGTTCGCTTGGTCTTATGAGGAAATGCCTGGTATAGATCCATATATTTTCCAGCATGAGATCCAGACTTACGAAAATGCTAAGCCTGTGAGGCAAAAGCTTCGTCCAGTCAATCCTAGGAAGGCTGCAGCTATAAAAGCTGAGGTGGAGAAGCTGCTCAAGGCGGGATTTATTTTCCCTGTTCCTTTGACAGAGTGGGTTTCGAATCCTGTTCCCGTGGATAAGAAACAAGGAACAATTTGAGTTTTCATTGACTTCAGAGAAATTAATAAAGCATGTCCAAAAGATAATTACCCCACACCATTTATAGATCAGATTATCGATGAGTGTGCCGGTAATGAGATTTTCTTTTTCATGGACGGTTTCTCCAGATATAATCAGATTACTATCCGTCCTAAAGATCAGTATAAGACTGCCTTTATTTGTCCCTGGGGTACTTTTTCTTACAAGAAGATGCCTTTTGGTCTAAAATATGCTGGGGCTAATTTTCAGCGGGCCATGTCATATGCCTTCCATGACATCAAACGTATTATCGAGGCGTATTTGGATGATTTAGCTGCTTGTTCTCGAAAGAGAATGGATCATCCTACTCACCTCCGTCAAGTATTTGAAAAATGTCATTTCTACAAGATTAGGTTAAATCCGAACAAGTGTGTTTTTGCGGTCACATCCGGTCGGTTATTGGGATTTATATTATCTTTGGAAGGGATTCGGGTAGAACCCTTCAAGGTAGAGGCAATACTTCTATTGCCTCCCCCGTATTCTATTCGTCAACTTCAAAGTCTACAAGGAAAAGCTAATTTTCTTCAGATATTTATCGTAAACTATGCTGAAGTTACTAAAGGATTTATGAAAAAGGGAGTCCCATTATTTTGGGATGACTTCGCTCAGCGCTCTTTTTATGCTTTGAAAAAATCATTGGCCTCTGCTCCTATATTGAGTCCACCTGATTATAGCAGGGATTTCCTTTTGTATCTTGCAGTAGTAGAATATACCATTGGTATGGTTCTGGTTCAGGAGGATGATGATCTTGCAGAGCATGTTATATACTACCTTAGTCGAGGCTTGGCAGGACCTGAACTCTAGTATACTCCGAAAGAGAAGCTTGTTTTAGCAGCTATTCATGCTGTACATCGACTCAGACATTATATTCTTCTACGAAAAACTTATGTTTTTGCAGCAGTCAATCCATTTCAGTTTGTTCTCATTAGGCGAGTGATTGGAGGCAAATGCAATAGATGGATTGTGATTTTGCAGGAATTTGATCTTGAGTTTATGTCTGCCAAGTCCAAGAAATCATTGGTTTTCACGGAATTAATCTCCGAGTTGCCCTGTGGAGAAGAGATCATTTATGATGAATCCTTCTCGGATGAACATTTGTTTCTCATTTCTTCACAGGATCCTTGGTATGGGGATATCATTGTGTATCTTCAGACTGCGAAGTTTCCCTCTACTTTTTCGAAAGATGAGTGCCGTAAATTGCGTCACTTGGCTAAAAAGTACTTAATTATTAGTGATGCTTTATACCATCAAAGGGTTGATTCAATCCTGAGACATTGTTTAACTCTCGAAGAAGCTGAGGTTGTGCTGAATTATTGCCACAGTGTAGCTTATGGTGGTCATTTATCTAGGCTTGCTACAGCCCAAAAAATCTTGCGTGCTGGATAATTTTGGCCTTAGATTTTCAAATATTGTGTGGAGTCAGTCAAAAAGTGTCATCCGTGTCAAGTCTAAACTCGAAAAATGCATGCTCATCCAGCTCCGCTTTTTCCAGTCATTACTGTCGGTCCCTTTACAAAGTGGGGTATTGATTATACTACTTGTAACCCGCCTTCGGCTAAAGGTCACAAGTACATTATTGTAGTAGTAGACTACTTTACGAAGTGGGTCGAGGCTATGCCTACTTTTGGGAATGATGGTGAGACAGCAGCTCTTTTTCTTTTCAACCAAGTTATTGCTCGTTTTGGAATTCCTAGAGAGATTGTCATTGATCATGGCAGTCATTTTCAGAATAGCATGATGGTCGAGTTGGCTCTAAAATTAGGTTTCTGGCAAGAGCATTCATCTCCTTATTATCCTCATGCCAATGGGCAAGTAGAAGCCGTGAAAAAATCCTTGAAGACCATTCTTCAAAGGATGATTTATAAAGCTCGATCTAACTAGCATATCATGTTGTATCCTGCACTTTGGGCATACCGAACATCAGTAAAAACTGCAACTGGCTTTACTCCGTTTCAACTAGCTTACGAGCTCGAATCCATATTCCCCATTGAATGTGAGATTCCTTCTCTAAAGCTAGTTGTTGAGCTTCTTCCTGACACTTCTAGTCTCGAAGAACGTCTCCTTCATCTGGAACATCTTGATGAGTAGTGTCGGGATGCTACTACGATGAATGAGGCACATAAGAAACGAGTCAAAGTTTAGTACGATAAGGCAATCAAACCTAGGGTTTTCTTGGAATGTGACCTCATTTTGGTCTATGCCCAAGAGAAGGATGCCCTGGGTGCAGGAAAGTTTAAATCTATGTGTATGGCCCCTTCATTGTTTAAAAAGTCCTTAAAAAAGGAGCATATGCCTTGGTTGATTTTGAAGGAAATGAGTTGGTGGAGCCCAGAAATGGGCTCTATTTGAAAAGGTATTATGCCTAGGCTTCGGCCTGGCATTTTTCTTTTGTATATAGTTAGTTTTGTTTTGTACATATCTTGTTTTTTGGTCTTTGATGTGATGGTGATGTTTTTGATCTGCTTTGGCAGATTGTGTTGAATGTCATGAGTCATTATGGTTTCACCGATGGTGCTAGTAAACACACCTGGAACTTGGCTTCCGCAACTTGGGTGCTTCATTATCCATCCGGTCAGCTGTTAGTATCAAGAGGAGTCTGCATTGGTCCTGCTTCCAATAATGTAGAAGAATACACTCCAGTTATTTATCTACTCTCAGAGGCTATATATTTGGGCGTTGATTCATTGGTAATTTTCTTGGACTCCCAGCTGGTGGTGTCACAGTTAAACAATACTTATTGGGTTCGAGATCCATTCTTACTCTGGTTGTTTTTGAGGGTACGTTTGTTACAAAGATCATTTCAGTTTTTAACATTCATTCATATTCCTCGAGCAGACAATTGGATGGCAGACTCATTAGCTAATCAAGCAATTGATTGGCATATTAATCATTCAATTTAATCATAAAAAACATCATACATTTTTTATACATCGCATCATAAACCGCTGTATATATATATATCATCAGAGTGTTCAAAAAGCTATTCAAAATTTGGATCCATAAGTCGTACAAAATTAGGGCTTATCCCCAATCATGTTCAGTATCAAAAATATACAGTCATCCAGTAATCATGTCTATCTACTCTTGTGGCCCCTGCCCAATATTTGTGTTCTTATAGAACACGATTGCCATAGTGACATGGTGGAATAATCACACCCAGTCATGTGGTACTCCCACTACTCGTCTCTGGATAGCCTCAGGTAAATCTTCCACAGCAGCCATAAGCACTTGGCGAGTCAAACCCTCCAAGTTCCTCTGAATAACATGGAGGGTCCTTCTTGGGTCTTCAGTATCTACCTCGCCTCTGCGGCGCTTGTGCCGTGGGTAGCCCTCAGGATGGACTGGTCCAGTATCTGTATCATGGTCATCATAATATTGTAAGTAATTTTGAATCCAATCAAAAAACATGTTTTGTTTTCACATTTTTTCACATATATTGAAAAAATCATCAAAAAATCATATAATTAAAAAATTGCAATCTCACCGATTGTGCCCCATGCCGTGCTAGGTGGAAGGACGAGGTCTGGATCATTGTGGAAATCCATCTCGGCATAGGGGTAGTCCTCCACTGCGATGACTTGTTCCTCCCACCATTGGAAGAAATCGCCGACCCAGGTGGTTCGGGGAACTTCACTTCCCCCCAGTCTCTTCATCAAATCATCCCATCAAGAAATTCTTGGGTCTCTTGGGTTATTGATGGAGGAGATCACTTTGGATCGAAGCCCAGGAATCTTCTCAAAGAAGAATGTCATCAAAATGGTTCCATACCCGAAACACTTTGTTTTAGCTTTCCGGATGGGGGTCAGTTGTTTCTTCATGTTGATTAACAGAGTTGTACACTAATCATACAGGTGAACTAGGCATTCCACAGCTATGCTCATCTGGGTCCTGGATGCCTGATGCAAGGAAGCAGATCCTGCTACCCTACCGATGGTAAACAGGATAATCTTCATGTGCAGATATCTCAAATCTTTTATAGAAATCTGATTCCCTACTTTTTTGGACCCCTCTACACATTAGACGTGGACATAGTCATCCACCGTAAGCCCTCCCAAAGGCTTGCCGTGCAAATCTACTGGGTCTCCCCTCCGTGAGAGTCCAATAATGAAGTAGATATATTCCACCTCTATGTGTATAGGCATTTGGTATATCAAGAAGCAATATTCCTCTAGTTCCCAGTAATTTACCAGCATTTCAAGAAACCAGACGTTACTTTTCATGTTTGGCATTTTGAAGAATTTTAGCAATCCGCAATTTCGGAGGACGTCGAGCGATTTTTGATCTTGCATCACTTCATTATCAATTGCACTATGCTCACATTCCCTCCAAGTGATGGTCATCCTGAAAAAATTCATTTATTTGTTCATTAGATGCATTTTTTACATCACGGACTGTGCATACGCGACTTCCCTTACAGACAGTTGCATATCATACGCAGGTTCGTCCACACGAACCCGCATATGTACAGAGCCCTAAATCAAAACAAATGTTTTTTACGGTGAAATTTCCAAATTTTAACTCTATTAATGGAAAAAATTTATAATAATGATGGATTAAGAGCTTACCTGATTGATTCGGCGAAGTTTGACCGCTGATTTCTCCTATTTTGACGAAAGAGGGTTTTTCTCCAGAGATCTTTTTCCCAAATCAGCAAGTAACAATGAACCAAATATGAGGTAACATGTGTATTTATGCCCAGAAATTGAAATTTTTTGCAAAAATTTGTTATGTCTATTTTTTCAATCTATCTTAAGCTGCATAACTCGAATGCTTGTAAGTGTCAAGATTGGTATATTTTCAGGTACATTTTGATAAAGTTGAGATTTTTCTGATTTTTTTGATCCATGACTGCTGACCTGTCATGGCAGGTATATGATCTTCACTAGAATATAGGTTAGGAAATCCATTTTTCGTTGCATTTTTCATACTAGCCTCCATTCTGATCACTTGCCATAGGGTCGATCCCATCAGGTCATGAGTATTTCACCCATTTCACTCACCGATTATTTAATCATGACTTGGTGGTAGAGCCTTCCTTTACATGGGCTTCCTAGTTAGTTCCTCACTAGCACTTATTGCCCATGCTGCATTTCATGTAGGCTCGGGAGTCCTCTTTAGTCCCTTCATGACTTATGTGTTGAAGCCTCATTCTTCTTGTTCTTCACTATCATTTTTTCTGGAAATTACCCTAGAGGCTCCCTGGTGTCGTTGAGTTGTATTACTGCATTGCATGTTGGCTACTTGTCTATCCTGGCCTTCATCCGGCTTCATTTGGACTCGATGTTTAAGCCATATTTTGACCTTGACTATCTGTACAAGTTAACCCTTATATGCACTTAGCTATCGCGACTTGACACCCTTTTTACCCATGGATGGAACATTCCTTTGAGTATCGCTTACCAGTTTCTGCCACCTTGCATTGAGCATAGGATCATTCCTATCCCAGGAACTAGTGCATCTGTTTCTTGATACTTGTTCTATCCATTGTACCATAGCATTATTTTATTCCTTTTCAGGCTTATTATATGAAAAATACAAAAAAAATGAATATGAAAAAAAGAGAGGGAACAAGATGTTACTTCATGATTTGATGGCAGTACAGTATCAGTTTTTCACCCTTGAACAAAGCACATACAGTTATATATTTCCTTCATTTGGGATGATTTTAGTTTTGACCTAGGTTCAAATTTTTCCTTGTTTCACTGGTTAGTCCTCCCCCGGTTGGTTATCTCCTCCAATCATATGGAGAGTTCGTTTTTTCCTCCTGCATAACAGACTTATACATTGTCATTATTTACTGCCATGGTCATCACGAGTCGTGCTTTTGTTCAAGGGAAGTTCAACCAGAGTCGGCCATTCTGCGGTGTCTCTTGACTTATTATTCAGTCGGCCTTCCCGACATTGTCAGTATCTCGTTCTATCACATCATATGTTTGGTCTTTGCTCGTGCTGGTTTGAGAAGGTCTCCATTGACTTCTTGCTAGCGGGTTTGTCTCTTATTGACTACGACATATTGCTCTGAGAGTAAACCTATAGCCGCACCCTGGCCCTATTTCCATCATCGATAGGTGACCTTGTGCTTGGCATTTGATCATCATTATGGGTCTTTGACTGAGTGGTTTTCCTTGTATTCGATGTCAGCATACATTATCACACTTGGGATTTGTTCAGTACCTTGATTTCCATTTGACCCTATCAGTGGATACCTCGCCTCTGTGTCAGCTTTCATTATTGGTTGGTTCAGGGGGTTTCTTCCATGCGCTATCTTCATCTTGTACATGTCAGAAACATACTTCGGTTTGGTTCTGTCACTCTACTTCATTCGATTCCTTCCAAATATTGGCCTGCTGTGGGATGCCTTAATGCCTTCCTTCTAGCATATCTTTTCCCATCGACTCTGACTCATTGCTCTGGGAATAAGGTCTAGAGTATTTTGTCAGTACCTTAGGTTTTGCAGTCATCAGTGGCAGACTCTTCGCTATCAACAGTGGGGATTCATCATTGCCTCTTGATTGGTAGATTCTTCCAAGTGTTCGACTTCAACTCATTCATTCGCACTTGTTAGATTGTACTGGGGCACCTTGACACTCATTTTCATTATCGGTAGGTTGTCTTGCATTTGTTAACGGTATACATTATTGACTGGTAATCAAACGATTTCTCACATGGTTGACTTCAGCTCATTTATTCTCATTGTGTAGAATTGTGCCATAGAGATCGGTGAAGACCTCGAGTTGCATCATCATCTTTCGGTTCACTTTTGACGGTCCATTCAGTTTCTGTGAGTGATGCCGTCCACCCTTATATGTTGCAGTGTCAGTACAAAAACATCCTATATGTTGGCTCCCGAGTTGCATGATTGTACCATGTGTTCCACCCCTTATGATTTGGTACCTGGAGATTTCGTTACTTTTGTGATCAGACATCTATTTTCAGCATCATTGATCAGTTTTCTATATGTGATACTTGGACATTGATTCCGACTTGTACTTTCGGGCCGTGCTCAGATGATTCATTGTGCATTTTTAGTTCAGCTATACTTGTATACATTCTGGATCTATTATGTACTTTCTATATGGATATATTTTTGACTGATCATGGGTATGCCCACCTCAGACATGAGTTGACTCTCTGTTTTCTTTCATTGGTTTTTGGCAGGCTAAAATCTGGTGAAGTCTTCTCTTGTCTTCGCGAAGTTCTTTCTATGCACATAATACATTTCAGCCATCATGTACCCCTTCAGACCTCATATATTATGGGGCATCTGTTATAGCATCATTCTTCACCCTCATGTGATTCATGATTGTCTCTTTGGCCTTGGGGACCCATCCCCACAGACTTGAATAAATTTCATGAAAAATAGTGTTTAAAATCCCATACGTGGATATGTCTAGAATTTTCCGCGTGTATACGTGAGTCCAGAGATACTTTTCCTCATATGCCATTGAAATCATTAAAAAATATATAAAAATCCCTATTTTCGAGGCTGGGTTGATGGCTATCAACCACCCCAGCCCGTGGCCAACTGTTTCCAACTGATTGAAACTACTTTGAGGGAGTATAAAAGCCCCTCATATGCATGGCCTAAGGGAGGGAGAAAAATGGTAGACATTATACTCTGTTGGAGCCCAATTCAAGTCTGATTTCCTGTGCCTCCTGCACTTCCCAGGTATTTATAGGAAAACCTTATTTCCTGGAGATGTTCATCAGCTTATATGTCATCTCGTGTGCACAAGTCTTGGAATAATCCTAGTGAGGCAAGGGTTGGATGGATCTAGATGACGGGATGTTCGAAGATCATGGAAGGATTCAGGTGATCTGTCCACATTTCTATTATTGTACATGTTGTTCATAATGAAGAAGAACCATCTTGTTTCCGAATTCACGTGTTAATATCTGCCTATATTTGTGAAAAGACTGTTAATTAAACATTTATTATTGTTTATATGATGTTTCACATGGATTATACTGACATTCACGAAAGATATATGCTGTACAACTAGATTTCCGTGCACGTTTCTTCTTGATTTTCAGGTTGAAGAGGAAGAAGAGTTGCTGGGGGTTTGGACCCCGCAGGATCTACATCAAACGTAGGATCTACGGGTGACTTCTATAACCGATAATATCTATTTTTTAGTGTACAAGTTTGGTTGTGTGAGTCCTTCTTGAATAGTATGCCCCGATATGTGGAGGTTTCTGACCCAACGACCTCTAGGGAGTTATTTCCCGAAACAACATTCGATCTATATCTCTATTTCATAACTTTTTTCTGCTTTAAAGGCTTAGTATATTGAAATATTGAATTCAAGGTAATTCCTTATCTTTGTAATAACTTCTCTGACAGTTTGAAATTAGTTTGTTTGATTTGAAATAACTGTTCAGCTATCTTTATGCTAATATCTTCTATTCTGGTAATAACTAGGCCTTCTTTGATTGCTTTGACGCTACAGGTGTCTTTCTGGCAGCTGGAGAGGATTCAATTAGCCTCTGATGTGGCGGTGGAGGCTTTCTCGGACTGATAGATATTATTGTTTTGACCTAAAACACGGCTAATTTTCTTTTGAACTGTGTTCCAGGCCTAATTTGCCTTAATCTCTATCTTTAGATCTTCAGACTATTTTTAACTATGGATTAGGCTTTTGATTTGATGAATTTATGACTTAATCCTTCTTAACTGTGTTTAAACCTTTAATTCTTCACTTCTAATTTGATTTCATGTTGTCAATCTGATACTCTTTGGCTGTGGTGTTTGCTGTGTTTTCATTGTTGTTGCAAGCGTACAGAGGGTTGTATAACGTCATCAGTGTTCATGAGGCAAGGATAAAACAAGATGTGGAACCCTGCAGAAATGATCTCTTTGAAGGATAAAGGCCTAGGGGATCGTCATCCCCAGTATTTGATTTGCTTTAAAATAATGGAAAAACCATTAAAACCTGCACAAACAAACGAAATTATAAAAAATCCTGCGGGATAAGTTTTAAACTACTTTGGAGGTTTAGGTTAGATCTTAACTGTTGGATGAAAGAAACCAACGACGAGTATTTCTCACTAGGATCAGACAGGAAGGCAGTTGGGCAAATGGTGGTGGAGATTAAGTCCGAGCCGTTGATCTGCAAAGATCAACAGTCGAAATCGATCGAGAAAATATAATGTAGAGGGGCAGAATTTATACTGAAAATGGAAGAAATTGCAAAGGAAAATGGTCGAAAAATTTTGGCGGAGGGAATAAAGGGCTAAATGAAATTTGGGGTTTCTGAAAGATTCTGCGTCTTCAGATTTGATCAGCCACAGAGATCAACTATGGAGATTGATTGATGAAGTCCTTGGGAGGATGGGTGGAGGGCGATGAAATAAAAGGCAAGATTGAGTTGGGACCATTAGATCTCAGAGATCAACGGTGAAGAATAAACATAAGAAAATGCAAGGGAAATGGGAAAGGTGGTTTCGACTATAAAAGCCACTGGTGTCATGTGGAGAAGAGGGGGAGAGGCGGTATTTCCTTTTCGAACGTGATATGCATCTCTAGCTGACACGTGGCTTTTTAAAACCACCCATATCGCGTAACTTTGAAAAATTAACGTTCGGGCTTAAAATCACGTGATATGGAGTCTTATCCATTATATCAAAGGTGGGTAGATCCAACGGTGGAGATGAGAGTGCTATAAGACAAGTTGTGTAGGCAAAAGAAGGTGGGGCAGGGTCAAGGTGATTTTAATCTGAGCCATTGGATCGTCAGAACAGACGGTCAAGATTAATGAAGGGTGGAGGTAGGTCCCAAAGGAGTTGGGACTACCGAGTTAGATATGGATCGTAGGATAAAAAATATTAATGGCTCAGATTTAATCTCAAGGTTAATGAAACAGAATATGAGGCAAGGGTTGGGCAGAGATCGGGTGATTTTGGACCGTTGATCTATAGAGATCAACGGTGGATCATCGCCTAAGAGTTTGAACGGAGGGGCCTTGTGAATTTAAAAAGGAAGTCAGGGTTATATCTGGATCGTTGGATCAATAAATGAATGGCCCAGATGTGATCTTAGGGTCGCCAATCGGCGGAGGTGAGAGAAAAGGCGCAAAGAAAACTTGCGATGTGATTGAATGCGAACCATCAGATCTTTAAATAGATCGATGGTTCGGAATGAATCTGTGGGATAAAAGCGAAGGAAAATGGGTAGAGTTTTGATTAATATAGGCCATCAGTTCTTGTGGATTCGAAGGTCCATATTGAATCGCAATTTTTGCAATCGGAGGAGGAGAGAGGAATACAACATTGAAATGCACCGATGTGATTAAGCGCGGGCCGTTAGATCTAGGAGAGATCAACGGCCAGGATTGAATCAGAAGTTGATGAAGAGATGTGGTGGGGTGTGATGTGATTAGCGCTGACCATCAGATCTATAAATATCGACGGCTCATATCACAGCGGAGGGTGGCAGAACAAATATCAATCGCATCGGAGAAATTCAATTTACAAAAGAAACGCGCTCACAACAATCTTCCGATAGCGATTAGCGCCTGGGGCTTTATCACTTGAGCTTGGGCACAGATCATATGTGGGGAAGTGGTTATGGGGTTTCCTAGAGGAAAGGGCCTAATCACATCGAAAAAATTTGAAAGGAACCTATTAGCCACCTATAAAATTTGTCATATCAAATGGTGGCTAAATCAATTTTTTGAAGCCTTCAAGAAACAATTTTATTGGAAAATTGTTGGTTCTTAAAGCCTTATGAAGATATCTTATCCTTTGGTTAATATTCACTGCTGTTTCCCTCTTAAAATCTGAAAATATGTTGTTTTACCAAAGGAAAAGACTGTTGCAAAGACCCATTTTCCCCCTTCATTTTTACCCCTTCTTCCACTCATACTTAACCTCCATTTCATCCCCTTTTCCTCATACAAATTCCTCTATTTTCATCATTTTTATCTTCAAAATCACTTCAAGACCCTTTTAAAATCATTTGGTCTTCTTCCATTGGTTTTAAAATCCTTCGTTCCTCTACTGAAAGCCTAATTTTTCCTTAAAAACTCTGTTTTAAAAGCTAAAAATAGTATTTTTTGTTATATAAAGTTTTAGCCCCCGAGGGCTTAACTTTCTTAAACCTCTGCTTCATAGGATCTTAAGCCCCGCAACTGGGTGGTTAAAGGATCCTAAACCCTTCTTCTAAACCTTAAAAAACCTTTGTTTTCCTTTGCATTTTATAAAAACCTGACCTTTTCATTAAGTCTAACGGTTCATTGGTTAGGTGAATCTCGACCGTTGATTTAAACCGATCAACGATCGAAGAAATCTCGCATCAGGATTTTTCATTGGGCACATTTGAAAGGCCCCTTCCTTTTTCTAATTTCGAGAAGCCCATTTTTTTAAAAAACCCCCCAAACCACTTCCCCACCATAAAACCTGCGCCCAGGACCAAGCGATTAAGTCCCAGCGCTAATCGCATCGGAGTTTTTGCATTGGGCATATTTTAATAGTTATTGCCCCCTCCAATTGGTCACCTCTTGATGGCTTCCTAGCCGTTGATCTTCCTCGCCAAGCCCATATCCAATGGACCACATTGCTCTTTCTCAAAGCCCATCCCTCCACCTTCGGACCTCTGATTCATTCCTAACCGTCGATCTCTCCAAAGATTTGACGGTCCACATATAATCACATCGGCACTTTTTACCCCTTGCCCCTGCTGATTGCGATCTTCCAATTGCATCTGGGCCGTCCATACACTAAGATCTGATGGTCCAGATCAATCCTCATTTCCCTTTGTTATTTCTCAAATCTCGCTGTGTAACCTCTTAGACAAATCTCTACCGTTGATCTCTGCAGATAAACGGCCCACAATGGCCCATTCTCCGCCCGACCCTCACCTCATATTTTATTTCATTAACCTGAGATTTGATCTGGACCGTTCATTCCTTTCATCCTACAGTCTAGAATAAACCCGATAGGCCCAACTCCTTTGGGTCCTACCTTTCTCCAGATCAAATCTCCGTCGTCCATTTCCCTGATCTGATGGTCCAGGTTAAAATCTCTTTGACCCTGCCCCACCTTCTTCCACCCATGAAACATGTTTTATTGCGCTCCAATCTCCACCGTTGGATCTACCCACCTATGATCCAATGGCCAGGGACCCATATCACATAATTTTGAGGCCGATAGTTAATTCCTAAAATTTACACGATATGGTCAGTTTTAAAAGGCCACGTGTCGGCTAGTAACACATATCGTATTCAAAAAGTTAAAACTACCTTCCTTCCTTTTCATCGTGCGACACCAGTGGTTTTCAATGCTGAAACCACTTTCCCCATTTACATTGTATTTCCTCATATTTTAATCTCTGTCATTCATCACATTCATCCAACGACCCAAATTTCATCTGACCATTGAACTATCACCCTCCGCCCATCCTCCAAGGGAATTCATCATTCAACCTCTGCCGTTGATCTCTGTGGACTAAACCAATGCAACGGCCCAGGATCATTTGAAAACCCCAAACTTCGTTTATGACTTTTTCACTGTCGATTAAGGTTTTTAACTCGTTTCCTTTGTATATTCTCCCTTTTCATTTTAAATATGACCCCTTCGCATTATATAAGCCCAGATTGATCTCGACCGTTGATCAATATGCATCAACGGCCCAGACTTAATTTCTTGCACCATTTATCCCATCGCCTCTCCTTTTAACCTCTGCAGGAAAATCCTTGTTTTTGGATGCTTCCATCCAACATATGCAACCTAAAATCAACCTCTGAAGTAGTTTAAACCTTATCTCGCAGAATTTTTTATAATTTTTCATTTGTTTTTGTAGGTTTTGATGGTTTTTGCATTGTTTTAAAATAAAATTGAAGGCCAGGGATGATGATCCCCCACGCCTCTATTCATGAAAGAGATCGTTCTACAAGGTTCCAAATTATAGTTTACCGGTGCCTCATGAACACTGGAAACATTATAAGAGCCCTCTGTACACCTGCACATCAACAAGACACAACAAAACTTAATCAAGAAAAAGAGTATCAGTGATTAAAGGATCTAGTCACAACAGAGATGAAGAATTGAATATTGAGCGCATTTTTGAGGGATTATGGCCTAAATCGATTATATAAAGCCTAATCCGCTCAATTAAAGAGAGTTTGAAGAAAAAAGGATAGAAATTAGGCCTAATTAAGCCTAACACATAGAACTAAATCAAATTAAGCGGTGATTAATGAAAAACAATAATATCTATCAATTCGAGAAGCATCCACTACCACATCAGAGGCTAATTGAATCCTCTCAGCTACCAAAATCCACCTGCAGCCTCAAAGCATTCAAAAGAGGTAGAGTTATCACCAGAACAGAAGATATTTTCTTGAAGGCAACTTAAGATTTATTTCAGATCAAAGAAATTTTTACAAACTGTCAGCATATTTATTACAAAGATAAGGAAGAATTCTAAAGGTCAACAAATTCTACTAAGAGGATCGAAAAATTAATAAAACCAATTAATATAGAGAAATATATGAAATCTTCTCCATTGAGCCCCTCAAAGACTGAGAAGCATTAAACTATATTCATTAGGCCTATAGATCTTTTCTCTCATCCACCTCCTCATTTTCCTATAAAATCTTCTTTAGGAGCGCATTGTAAAGGGTTGGTTGCAGAACTTTGAAATATAATTGTGCTCAAAATTTTCTACATGTAAATAGTGTTCAGAGGCTCTTGAAACTATGTTTGTAATCAAATAAGTTAGGCTGAGAAGATAATATGATTGTTGAACTGAAACATTGAACTTGAAGAATGTAACTGGATTGACATCAATATACAAGCTGATTCTTGGGATCCTAGTCTATATCACTGGTGAAGTGCTTCTTTTTGTGTTATTGTTTTCCTTTCATGTATGCTATTTTGTCCACTTATTCTCTGATAAATAATAGCAAGCATAGAGTTAGGATTTACTGTTTATAGTACCCTTCTCTAATTGATAAGCTTTATCTCAATGTTTTCCTCCAAATTGTGTGTTTAAGAATGACTTAAGTGTAAACATTATCAAGGAATGTTGATTTGTCCCTGTCTTGATGTGCAAAGCTTGAAAGGAAGTTCTTGAATTTTATTTTCATTATGTACTTAGTAGAGTTAGACTAGGAAAATTTATGGTTTGACATGTCTTCTAGTTCTTTCTTCAAAGGTAATTCTGAAAGTTTCCCTCAGAGTATGCTGAAAGCAGTTTAGATTTAAAAGTATCTTATCTGATCTTAGGCTACACTTTGTTTTTCTTATCTGTTTTCATCCCTTCTGAAATTAATTATGTGGATTACTGGATTGTTTGTCTAATGTGTTAGCTTTAATACAAGCTTGTCCAAATAAGTCTATGGTTAGCCCTATCCTTTGGTTGGTTTTAAACAGTTACTTAAAAATCTTTTCTTGTTTGGAAATATTGATAAATCCTTAATTAAAATTATTGTCTTTTTCCACCCCTTCAACACTTTTATTTTTCCATTCCATCATTTTATCTAAGAGATCTTGTGATATATATGACTTTCCCCTGGGACCACTCTTGAAATTGCTGCACAATTAAATCCTTTTATGACTCCATAGCCCAATGGACTAAAAACCAGCGTCATATCTATCCTATCAGCCAAATCTTGTTTTGATTGTTTACATCTTCACCCCTTTGAAAATATTTCATTTTAGGACTTTCCACTCAACTAAAAATCATGCTCAACCATCCAAAACCAAACAAAAAACCTTGCCCCTAATAACTAGCCTAATATCACACATAAAAAATCTTAAAGATAAATCAATATTTTCACTTATAGAGAGATCCCTCTCTGGATCCAGGAGGGCTAGATCCTAGAATCCCAAAGTGGTTCAAGTGTTCTCCCTACATCTTTAGTCTCACCAATATGCTAGAGTTATAGGGAGCTAACAGAACCAACAAAGGATTGTTTGTTTATTTCCTATGCAAATAGACGAAAAACATTGATTCGGTTTTGGATCAACGACCAATATTCATTAAAACTCTGAACTTTTGGATTTATAAAATTTCAAAGGGAAAGTGGGGTTTTATGAATTTCAAAGGAAATTTATGTTTCGGGAAGGTTTTTTATTATGTTTTAGCACCAAATTTCAGGCTCCGAGTTATGTGAAAAGATGAAGGGATTGGGGGTTAGAAAGGAGAGATTTGATCGCAATTGGAAATTTTGAAAGCAGAAGGCGAATAAGGAAAAGAGACCACCCCGATTGCGATTTCACGATAGGGCTTTAACGGTGGGTCATAGCTCTAGTTCTATGCAGAAAAAAGGAGCTGGGGGCTAAGGCCAAAGGGGCTTAGGGCCTTAGTAGAAAAATGGGTTTTTTAGGCCAAAATGAGAGATTTTCAATGCTTTTTTGGCTTTCGGCAGAAGGGGAAAAGGGGGTTTTTAAACCATCCAAAGGAATTTTCAAAGGTTTAAAGGGAATTTCGAGGGAATTAGAAGGTAAATGAAAGGTTTTGTGAATGAAATGGAGAAGGAAAAAAGGAGAAGGGAAAATGAGGGAAAATGGAATTTTTTAACAATCTTTTCCTTTGGTAAACAACAGATTTTTTCAGTATTATGAGGGAAACAGTAGTGAAGATTAACTAAAAGATTAGTTAACTTCAGAAGACTTTAAGAACTCACAATTTGGCTATAAAATTGTTTCTTAAAGGCTTAAAAAATGCTTTAGCCACCATTTGATATGACAAATTTTATAGGTGGCTAACAAACCTGACTAAACCTGAAGCCTTAACCTTAACCTTACCATTAACCTTCACCTTAACCTTAACTTTACCCTTAACCTAACCTTAACCTTGACCTTAACCTTAACTTGAATAAACTCGTTACCTTAACCTTAACCTTACCCTTAACCTTATCCTTAACCTTAACATTAATCATAAACTTAACCTCAGGTTAAGGTTAAGGTTAAGGGTAAGGTTAGGGTTAAGGTTAGGGTAAATGTTAAGGTTAAGGGTTTGGTTAAGGTTAAGGGTTTGGTTAAGGTTAGGGTTAGGTTTTAGTTAAGGTTAAGGCTAGGTTAATGTTAAGGTTAAGGGGGTAAGGTTAAGGTTAATCTTAAGGTTAAGGTTACAGGTTTAGTCAGGTTAAGGTTAAGGTTAAGGGTTTGGTCAGGTTAAGGTTAAGGTTAAGGGTTTAGTCAGGTTAAGGTTAAGGTTAAGGGTTTGGTCAAGGTTATTGTTAAAGGTAAAGTTAAGGTTAAGGTTAGGTTAAGGTGAAAGTTAACCTTAACATTGACCGTAACCTTAACTTTAACTATAAACTAACCCTAAGTTTGAACAAATCCTTAACCTTACCCTTAACCTAACTGTAACCTTAACCGTAACCTTAGCCTGACTAAGCCCATTAAGGTAAAGGATAAGTTAAGGTTAAGGGTAAGGTTAAGGTTAAGGTTACGGGTTTAGTCCAGTTAAGGTTAAGGGGTTGGTCAAGGTGAGGGTTAGGTTATAGTTAAGGTGAAAGTTAAGGTTAGGTTAAGGTTAAGGTTATGGTTGAGGTTAAGTTTAAGGTTAGGTAAAGGTTAAGGTAAGGTTAAGGTTAGGTTAAGGTTAACCTTGACCTTGACCTTAACCTTAACATTAACTTTACCCTTAACCTAACCTTAGCATTAAGGTTAAGGTTAAGGGTCAGGTTAAGGTTAAGGGTGAAGGTTAAGGGTCAGGTTAAGGTTAAGGTTAAAGTTAAGGTCAGGTTAAGGTTAAGGGTGAAGATTAAGGGTAAGGTTAAGGTTAAGGTTACGAGTTTAGTCAGGTTAAGGTTAAGGTTAAGGGTTTGGTTAAGGTTAGGTTATAGTTAAGGTTAAGGTTAAGGTTAAGGTTAGGGTTAATGTTAGGGGAAGGTTAAGGTTAAACTTAAGATTAAGGTTAAGGTTAAGGTTAATGGTAAAGTTAAGGTTCAGTTCAAGGTTATAGTTAAGGCCAAGGTTAGGTTAAGGTTAAGGTTAGGTTAATTTTAAGGGTTTGTTCATGGTTAGTGTTGAGGAGGTAAATCTCCTCTATGGATAGAGGCGATCCCACTAGCCCTAGATTGGGTCTAGCAACAATCGAATCACGCAATGACGTTGGTTCCTAGTTATACGAAAGAAAAATATCGCGATAAGTAGCCTACCTTAAATCCCAACATGGTGATTCAATTCAAGGTACATGCCCCTCGAGCTTCAGTCCATATGAAAGGAAGATGGAGTGAAGGTTCAAATTATGAGTTCAAGTGAAAGACTCGACTGGGATTTTACGAGATCTAATCAAAGACTCAAATTGAACAGGGAACATGTTTCATTGTTTTAACGAGGTTGACACATTAAAAGAACTGTCCTCAAAACCTAATTCATTTTTTAACGAGGTTGACATAGAAGACGAACTATCCTCGACCAACTTGTTTCATTTTTTAAGGAGCTTGACACAAGAAAATGAACCATGCTCCGATGACCTTGTTCCATTTTTTAAGGAGCTTGACACAAGAAAATGAACTGTGCTCTGACAACCTTGTTTCATTTTTTAAGGAGCTTGATACAAGAAAAAAAACTCTACTCCGACGAGCTTGTTTCATTTTTTAAGGAGCTTGACAGAAGAAAACGAACCTTGCTCCAATGACCTTGTTTCATTTTTTAAGGAGTTTGACACAAGAAAATGAACTCTGATCCAGAGAGCTTGTTTCATTTTTAAAGGAGCTTGACACAAGAAAACGAACCTTGCTCCGATGACCTTGTTTCATTTTTTAAGGAGCTTGACACAAGAAAATGAACTTTTGTCTGGAGAGCTTATTTCATTTTTTAAGGAGCTTGACACAAGAAAATGAACTATGCTCGAACCAGCTTGTTTCATTTTTTAAGGAGCTTGACACAAGAATATGAACCATGCTCCAATAGACCTTGTTTCATGGTTTAAGGAGCTTGACACAAGCAGATGAACCATGCTCCGAAGACCTTGTTTCATTTTTTAAGGAGCTTGACAGAAGAAAATAAACTTTGCTCCGACGACAACTCATCATAATCAATAAGAGGTCATGGCTTCCAAGATTTTTCTGTCTGATGGAAGGAATACATCTTGGAAGTCTGGACACAATGCCCCCAGCACATGATGTACAATGACACTATCACTGAATACGAGCATAGGACAGGTAGCCACATAATTGACATGCAGCAGGGATGACACAATCAGTGAATAAAGATCTAGTAGGGATGATGGTGGACTAGCTACCATATAGGGAACAAAGAACACAAGCCGATCGATGGTCACGATCCGACCTTGGTGCGGAAAACACATCACACGAAAGAGGGAGGAGACAAGCGCTCCCAAGGCATAAGTATAATCATGGACCAAGAGTAAATTAAATTCCAAGGGGACAGGAACAACCATCACGTCCATATGGATGGTTTTCCCTCCCAAAGTAACAGGAAAATTCGGAAGGATCCCTAACGGTTGACTAGTTCCTCTATTAAATGCCAACAGACTCTGCATAATAGGCACAAGCGGCGGTGAACTGAAAGCTTTCCAAGTAGTTGGGGATAAAATACTAATAGACGCACATTTATCTATAATGGTGTTGGGTATGACCAGATGGGAGGCCTATATTGTGATCTCAAAGGGCACATAAGAAGGAAGGCGATAACTTGCAAATCAACCCCAATCGAAGGAAGAAACCAATCTACTTGGAGGGGCTACCATAGAAACGAGATGGTCTTCCCCTGGTGTTACAGGAGAAGAAGGAGCATCCTCTGTCACCTCCATCATGGAGGCAGAAGGAGTATCCTCCGGGACCTCCATCATGGGAGGCGAAGGAGTAGCTTCCTGAGATATAGGGATAGGAGAATATTTCTCCAAGTCCGAGGAATATGAAGAAACAAGAAGAACCTGAGGGATGTGAGATCCACTCTCAACGGAAAAGACCTGGTGCACTGTAGATGGGGCCAGCTCAACCGATCCCATGACCAATGGTTAGTCATGGATGGATTCATGATGGTGAATTTCTGGAGGAGCGGGATCAATCAAGGATGACTCTTGACTGGTCGTTGAATCAACTGGTGAAGGACTCAAAGAAAGTTGTTTGTAACCAACTGGAAGGCACGGTGCAAAAACATTCAAGTTGTCCAAAAATCTATTGGCTTCATCCATATATGGAAAAAGGTGAATGGCATGATGCCTTTCACACAACTTACAGGGATTGGCAAGCTTACCCTGCTTCTTAGGAGCTTTACTAGCACTAGCTGAAGACGTGCCCCCAAACTGACTCCCGGAAGCCAAAGGCAATGGAAAATGACCATTGGACCACACTTTGAGCACCTTGGAAATTCCAAGGAAATCTCAAAGAAGATGGTTTCCCTGGCACAACATGCAAGGGAACTTAACTTTCCGTGGAGGGTTTTAAGGTTCATCAAGAGCAGGTGTTTTAGAAGAAACAGTTGTAGAATTAGCATCTCGCTTATCTGACTTGTTCTTCGTAGTATTCTTCTTCTTATTCTTAGCCACCTGGGTACTAGAATCCAAACTTTCACCAAGATATGTAGAAGATGAGGACGAAGAAACAGGCGAAGAAGAGAATAGGTCCACCTTCGAATCAACATGGCGTTGCTTGGGTGGAGGAGTGGATGGTACGGTAGCCGGAACACTTGAGACTACAGAGGTTGAAAACAACCAAACATGCAACCCAACAGTTAACCTAGGGAGGGATAACATGGCCATATAAGGAGCAAAAATATTTCCTAAATTAGGAAAAGAACTAGGACTCCCTTCGAAGGGGACTCCTTTATTGGAAAAATCCAGAAAAGTTGCCATCAGAAATGACCTTGAAATAAAACACTAAGGACAAACATTCTAACAAGGAATATTTCGTGGGCAATTATTTTTTTAGAGACTAAAACCAGACTCTGTTGTTTCATATTTTAAGAGTCGAGAAACAGGAAAAGGGTGACTCTATCACTTTCAGGTTGGACACGAGCTTGAAAGGACAACATCTCGATGATATTTTTAGTTTAAAGAGTCAGTAAAGATCAAAGTGAATGCTCTGGTAATCTAGGTAAATGGGTGTACTAGATATCTATGAGCTGCCATATACACCTTCGTAAAAATGAAAGAGAAATCAACCAAGGACTTAACGTACATGCAGGTAATTTCCCCGAATGCTGTGTCAGGTGTATCACAGGTAAAAGGTGGTAGATTCAGCTTCCTATGGATAAAGGATTTGCAACCTAATGGGGTATCCCTTTATATATGAGACGATACGAAAAGCACAAGTCTGTACTAGCATTTTCTAAAGCCAGATGGCGAACAACAACTGCTAGGCTTAAAGACGTCGGAACACGTCTCTACCTTAGACTACTAGATGTTCCGTTAATGTTTCAATGTTGCCTTAGGTTAATTCAGTAAATTTTAAATTTTATCTTCAATTTACATTTCAATTTCAAGGCCCTATCGAATGTTGGATCTCATAAAACCTCTAAATGCAAAACTACATGCCACAAAATATCATTTTGTTTAATGAAGTGATATCTATGGGAGAGTTGAGAGCTTTCAAATGACAACAAAAAGAACAGACAAAAACATCCAGTACTGTTTCCAATGCAAGCTAATGAAACTAGAAAATTTCTCTCTAGAGTTATACAACACTAGTAATGTGAAAGAGCTTTCAATTTTCACTATGCCAATCCAAATGCAAAAGATTTTGTTTTTGTATTTTTCAACATATTAGAGAAAATGCACTAAATGAATGAAAAACTAATGAAAACACCAATTCGAGAAATGATAAAGAGAGAGTTGAAACAAACAAGTTCACTCAATTCAAATGCACACAATCAAGACTCAAACTAATGAAGAAATCCCTCAAAGTGAAGAAGAATCTCAAAGAGACTCAAACAAACTGTATGATCTAGGCTTGGAGCAACACAAAGCGAAATTGAATGAAAGCGGAAGCAATCAATCAACAAACAGAATGATTCAATGAAATGCAGCAAGATGAATGCAAAGAAGCAAAAACAAAATTGACTGGGCAAGCAAAGACCCAAAACTCCCATGGGAGGCTTAGCACACTAAAGCACCTAAAATCCCTAGGGCTAGAATGCAAAACTGATAGTAAAGGGCAAACAACTAGAGGAAAAGGGCCAAACACAGTAAAAAATGATTTCAAGGAACTCAATAAAATAGAAAAATGACACCAAGACCAAAACTAAATCTCAAGGAGGCCAAAAGAAAGTAAACCCTAACACCAAGCAGAGTTGGCACGCCTGTTTGGCTATAATCTGTGCCAAAAGGCATTGTCGTGGGGGCCTAACTAGCAACAAGCGCCAGCTGGCGCGACTATCAGGAGAAAAACTACGCCAATCTAATTTACCCTAGAAAAATAATGAAAATGGACAAAAAGAGACTGGATCTAGTCTTCTAGGGGCTGAACAAGGTTTTAAAGATGAACCAAAAAAGCAAATAGATCAATCAAAAAGCCAAAAAAAACTCAAAAGGAGGAAGGAATAATTCGCACTGGTCCCTAGTGGAGTTGGCAAATTGTTGAGGAGGTAAATCCCCTCTGTGGATGGAGGCGATCCCACTAGCCCTAGATTGGGTCTAGCAACAATCGAATCACACAATGACGTTGGTTCCTAGTTATATGAAAGACAAAGATCACGATAAGTAGCCTACCTTAAATCCCACGATGTTGTTGTGAAGGAAGAAGCGGTGCTACTCATCCTTAGCCTGATAGATCACAATCCTTCCATTTGACACGTTCGGATACCTATACACATGCAGATAAATGACAACATACAACGTAATATTCAAATCATATAACTATATATCAGTCAGAGAGGATATAATTCATTGCATTACATAAAAGAGTAAACACACGAATAGAACCAAAATCAAAGTCGCTTATATTATAGATGACAAAAGGGAGATTACAACCAAGTGCTCTGACGCTATGATCTTCCTTCAATGGGGCTTGCAGTGGAGCACGTCTCAACAAATCCTGTCTAGGATTTGGACAAAGCTCTCTCCCTTATGAGGTTCTTCTTGGCTATAGTTTCCTTCTCAATGTTTAGCTTCCAAGAGTTCAACTATCTGTTCAACTAGCACATCAATGGAAGATGGCTATATTTATAGAGGAGAGGAGGAGGTTGGGATCCCTATAATAGTGGAAGGGAGGCCTTATCCTTGGGAGGTTTCCCCATAAGGTGAAAACAAGAGGAGAAAGGAGGAAATCCGTGGTTATTCAGTCGAACCACTCCCTATGACTCATCCACAAAGTTGTTGTGATTGAAACTTCATCTCTTTTTTTAAAAAACTTTCCATAAATAGATTGCCGTAGGTTCTTAACTGGGACAGAGCACCAACTGGCGCAGGGTTAGTGTTAATTTTCCTCATTAGCGCGAGGGCATAATAGGCTACCAGTGCCAAGGAAAAAACAAGTGTTTTTAGTGGTCTTCTCATGAAATGGTCAACAAAGGGAATATTGTACTCATGGAAAGGGATGCAATGATGGTATTTGCAAGGCATGACACTGCTTATTGGCCACAGAAATGACCCTTCAATGGGCGAGATGTGGATTATAGGGATAATGACAAATTACTGTGTAACAGTTAGGGTTAGGTTATAGTTAAGGTCAAGGTTAAGGTTAGGTTAAGGTTAAGTAAAGGTTATGGTTAGGGTAAGGTTAGGTTCAGGGTAAAGTCAAGATTAAGGTTAAGGTTAAGGTTAGTGTTAAGGGTTTGGTCAAGGTTATGTTTAGGTTATAGTTAAGGTCAAGGTTAAGGTTAGGTTAGCCTTATCTTACCCTTAACCTAACCATAACCTTAACTATAACCCGTAACCTTAACCTAAATTTAACCTTATCTTAACCTTAACCTTAACCTTGACCTTAACCTTACCCTCAACCTTATCTTAACCTTAACCTTACCTTAACCTTCACTTTACCCTTAACCTTACCTTAACCATAGCCTTAACCTAACCTTAACCTTAACCCTACCCTTAGCCTTATCTTAACCTTACCTTAACCATAACCTTAAGGTTAAGGTTATAGTTGAGGCTAAGGTTAGGTTAAGAGTAATATAAGGTTAAAGTTAAGGTCAAGGTTAACGTTAGGTTAAGATAAGGTTAAGGGTAAGGTTAAGGTTAAGGTTAAGGATAGGTTAAGGGTAAAGTCAAGGTTAAGGTTAGGTTAAGGTCAACATTAAGGGTAAGGTTAAGTTTAAGGGTAAGGGTAAGGTTAAGGTTAAGGTTAAGGTAAAGGTAAGGTTAGGTTATAGTGAAGGTTAAGGGTAAGTTAAGGTTAAGGTTAAGGTTTGGTTAAGGTTAAGGTTAAGGTTAAGGGTTTAGTCAAGTTAAGGTTTAAGGGTTAAGGTTAGGGTTAAGGTTAGGGGAAGGTTAAGGTTAAGGGTTTGGTCAAGGTTAGGGTTAGGTTATAGTTAAGGTTAAGGTTAAGGTTAAGGTTATGGGTTTAGTGAGGTTAAGGTTAAGTTTAAGGGTTTGGTCAAGGTTAAGGTTAAGGTCAAGGTTAAGGTTAAGATAACGGTAAGGGTAAGGGTAAGGTTAAGGTTAAGGTTACGTTAAGGGTTTGGTTAGGGTAAGGTTAAGGGTAAAGTCAAGGTTAAGGTTAGGTTAAGGTTAAGGTTAAGGTTGAGGTTAGGGGAAGGTTAAGGGTAAGTTAGGTTAAGGTAAGACTAAGGTTATGGTTATGTTAAGGTTAAGGTTAGGTTAAGTTAAGGTTAAAGTTGTTAGCCACCTATAAAAATTTGTCATATAAAATGGTGGCTAGATCTTTTTAGACTTAAAGAAACAATTTCATGGCAAAATTGTGAGTTCTTAAAGTATTATGAGGATAAATAATCTTTTATTTAATCTTCACTGCTATTTCCCTCATAATTCTAAAAAATCTGTTGTTTACCTAAATAATACTACTCAAAACCCCATTTTCCCATCATTTTTACCCCTCCTTTCAATCATAATTGACCTCCATTTTCATCCCTTTTTCCTCCATGAAAACCCCTCCATAATCCTCTATTTAACCTTTAAATTCACTCCAAGACCCTTTTAAAATCATTTGATACCCTTCCATTTAGTTTAAAAACTCCTTTTCCTTCTACCGAAACCCTCAAATTGTCTTAAAAAATCTGTTTTTGAGGCCAAAAACACGCTTTTCTGCATATAATTTCCCTTAGCCCTCAAGGGCTTAACTCTGGTAGACCCTCCACTACATAATATCATAAGCCCCGCAACCGGGCACTAAGGTCTTAAAAAACCTCCAAACCCGACTTCCCTTTGTTATTTCTATTTCCCGACCATTAAATTTCTCGGTAAATATACACCGTTGATCTTTGCAAATCAATGGTTATCATTGTGCCCGATATCCACCCGATTCCCTGCCTTACATTCCCTTCATCACCTTGATATTGAATCTAGACCATCTGACATAAAGATCCAATGGTAGAAATGAAACCTGATAGGCCCAACTTCTGTTGGGACCTACCTTCCGCCTCAAAAAGCACCCGCCCACTCACACAACGCCACCTGGACTCCACTAACTCCCCAACCCGCATCTTCCTCCATCATGTGCGATCCACACTATCGGATCCCTGACGTCCCATCTGATGGCCAACATCGTGTTTCACTTTTTTTCTGCATCCGAGGTTTAACACTGAAAAGTTATGCGATAAAAGTGGTTTTGGAGGGGACGCGTGTTAGATAATGGATGGAATCGCATTTTTTCGTTAAATTTTCAAAACTACCTCAGAGCTGCACGAAACCAGTGGTTTTTTGCTAAAAACCACTCCTCCCCAATATAATTCTTCATTTAATCTCAACCTTCAATTTTTTTAATCAAACGACTCTAACTTAATGCGATCATAGTTCATTTTCCTCTGCCCCTTTGCTCCCGAATGATCCATCATTTAATCTTGGCCGTTAACTATTTTAATCCGAAGACTCTTCTAAAAATTCACCACCGAGTCATCGCCCTTCCCCTTTTCTCCAAAGGACTTCATCAGAATATCTTTCCCATTAATCCATGTAATCTAACAGCCTAAATCCGATCGCCGTGCCAATTCATTTCCCCCCACCATATGAACTTCAGATCTAATCTCCACCGTTCATTTCTTACATCCAACAGTCCTGATCAAACTTCAACCCCTACATCTTTTCCCTCACCTATTTTTCTGAGCATTTCATCGAGGCTTCTTCGCCGTCGATATCCGGAGATCGATGGTCCCGATTAAAACCTTGCCTCCAAAGCAGCCTAAACCTATTTTCATCATATTTTTCATTACTTTTGTGTATTTTTGCAGGTTTTAAAAGTTTTTTCTATAGTTTTAAAAGGAAAGGAAGGCAGGGGATGATGATCCCCCAAGCCTTTATTCATGAAGAGAAGGAATTTACAGGGGTTTACATCATGATTTTACCCATGTCTCATGAACATTGGTGACGTTATAAAACCCTCAGTGTGCCTGCAAAGCAACAAAACACAATGAACCTTAATTAGAAAAAGAGTATCAGTTACAGCATAAAATCAAAGCAGAGAGGAAGAATTAAAGGTTTTAGGACATTTTTGATGGATTAAGGCATAAATTTGACTATCAAAGGCCTAGTCCACACAGTTAAAGACAATATGAAGACCTGAAGAAAAAAATTAAGCCTAATCAGACCTAAAACACAGATCAAAAGAAAATTAACAGTGTTTTAGGGAAAAACAAGGATATCTCTTAGTTCGATAAGCCTCCACTACCACATCAGAGGCTAATTGAATCCTCTCCAGCTACCAAAAGCCACCTACAACCTTAATAAATTAGAAGAAGGCATAGTTATTGCCAAATCAGTGATATTTTTCCAAGACTTATTCCAGCTTATATAAAGAGTTTTAAAGTAAAAAAATTCTGCCAAATAGCCTAAAACTTAATGAAGACCAGTTAATATAGAGAAATATCAAAATTATTCTCTGTTGAGCCCCTCAAAGGCCGAGAAGAATTAGCTTGTATTAATTAAGCCTACAGATCTTTTCTCTCATCCCACCTCCTCATTTCTTCTATAAATACTTCTGTAGAAGATGAGATAATGGTTGGTCACTGCATATATGTTGCCTCTAAATATTTTTCTGAAGTTTATATAGCTCTATTTGTAATTTAAGATACATAAGCTAAGATGAGAATTTTGAAGTTGTAGAGACCCATTGGATTTGAATATTGTAACTATTTTGAACATCAAATACAAGCTGATTTATGGGATCCTGGTCTATGTCAATGGTGATGTGTTTGTTATTGTAAATTATTATTTTCTTTTTATTTCCATTCTTTCCATCTTCTCTGATAAAGAACAACAAATATAGAGCAAGGATTTACTCTTACAAGTACCCTACTCTCACTGATAAGCTTTATCTTCATGTTTTACTCCTTTGTTTATTTAAGAATGATTTAATACAGTCCAAGTAGTTAAGGAATGTTGGTGAGCCCATGTCTTACTGTCTAAACTTCAAACATTGTTCCTGAATGATATTTTCAGTTTATGCTAAGTAGAGTTGAACTAGGGAAGTCTATGGTTAGCCCTGTCCTCTGGTTTCTCTTCTAATAGTGGTCTAAAAGTTTCCCTAAGAGTATGTTGAAAGTAGGCTAGTTTCAAAGTCCTTACCTAATCTTATACTATTCTTTGTTTATCTTAAAGTTTTCTTGAAAATTTTGCAAATTAAAGAATGAACTAGGGAAGTCTATGGTTAGCCCTGTCCTCTAGTTTCTTCTCCAACAGTTGCTTTGAAAAGTTTCTCTTTGAATATGCTAAAATCAAGATAGGTTCAAAGTAATTACTTGATCTTAAGCTATTCTATGTGTTTTAAATGTTTCCTATTGAAAGTGCATCAAAAGCAGGCTAGTTTCAAAGTACTTACCTGATCTTAAGTGCATGCCAAAAGCAAGATAGTTTCTTAAGTGCATGCCAAAAGCAGGATAGTTTCAAATTACTTACTTGATCTTAGGCTACCCTTTATTCATTCATTTTTTTGATTTCCCTTTCCTATTGTTTCATTCCATAAAATCAACTTAAAGAGATCCTTTGACATAGATGACTTTCCCCAAGGACCACTCTTGAACCTTGTTGTTTCAATTAAATTCTATTATGACTCTATAGCCCAATGGATTGAAGCTGCTCGTTGCCTATCTTATTAGTTGAATCAATTTTCACCTACTTTCACCTTCACCCTTCATTTAGACTTCCTTCACCTTCATTTTATCCTTGCCCAACCAAAACCAAACAAAACCCTTGTTCTTAATAACTAGCCTAATATCATACTAAAAGACCTTAAAGATAAATCAATCTTTACACTTATAGAGAGATCCCTCTCTAGATTCAGGAGGGCTAGATCCTAGAATCCCAAAGTGGTTCAAATTTTGTCTCTGCAGCTTTAGTCTTGCCAATCTGCTAAAATTACAGAGGCCTAACATTTCTAGTGACTCCGCTGGGGAATTCTGAGTAAAATCCTTAAAACAAAACATTCACTATCCAGTGCAGTATAAGTAGCTCTCTTCAATCACTACCAAGCATGTTGGTAATCATGATAGGACTTATTTTGAATCAATGAGAAACTAATTAATCCTTAGGATTATCATAAAGCCTTATCAAACCTTGAAGGAATCAACTAGCTAGGCCATAAGAGTAAACTCTCTTTGTCTCATCACCATAGCTAAGTTTTGAAACAAATTTAGGACACTCTCATAACCCATAGGATTTAAAGGAACTCAGAAAACCCAAAAAAAAATATATTGGTATTCATAATAATCAATGGTGGTGGACCATAAACATTTTACCTCCAAAAGAGCTAAAACTTTCCACCTGGTGACTCCATTGGCCTTCAGTAGGCCTATTACCCCTCCAGTCTTTGTAGAATCCTCTGGGAACGCATTGAGCAAACCCAATCATATTGTTGGTGGACAACAAAGTTTAAGTCATCCACCTGGCAACTCCACAACTCTCAAAAGACCAAATGACTCCACTGGTAGAAGACTCTGAACTAGTTAACAAGATACAGTGACCTCTTTTCTGATGTACAAACATGGATGTAGATATAGACCGAGAAGAAAAACTATTGATCATGATGGAAAAAATGATGTATATTCTTGGAAAGAGAATGGATAGGTATGAAGATAATTTGACTAATGGTGATCCATAGCAACCTATGCTTTTCCCTGACCAAACACAAGCTTAACCACTACAAGACATGTATGATGAGCAAGACATGTGTGATGAGCAACATTATAGAGAAAACAATGAAGAAAAACTACTAATCATGATGGAAAATATGATGTACATTCTTGGAAAGAGAATGGACAGGTATGAGGCTAATTTAAATATTGATGATCTAGACCAGCCCATGCTTCTTTTAGATCAAGAACAAACTCAATCCCTACAAGACCTAGACAATGAGAAAGACATGTATGATGATCAAGACTTTATAGTAGATAATGATGAAGGTTGTCAAGAAAATCCTAATTGCCTCCCCATATCTTATACTATGCTGTTAAGATATCTTCACAATCAAATTGCAAATACAAATAGTGAGCGGTACTTTGAGGAAACAAGTAGCTGTTTGGAAAACACAAAACCTGAAATAGAGGAAACACCAACACATATGGGAACCCTTCCTCTGTGTTATAACTCATTTCAGATTATACAACAAGAGTGACATCCTGATAATGTAGAAGAAACAACTCATGAACCTTGCATTCAAATTGAGCATCATAACAATCATGAGGAGTTTTTTAAAATAGAAGCAGATCATGATACAATAGAAAAACCTCAAATTCTCCCTGTAAACTCAAGTAAATATTCACTAAAGGAGGCTCAAGAAGACATCCAGCCTCAGAACCAGTTAACCCAAGAGAAGGAAGTGTGTAGTACTTCTGTCTATAAGGAAATCTCTCCTTTAACATAAGAAGAAATTGATCAAATGCTAAACAAGAAGATTACCTCCAACTCTTCATTTGAACAAGATAATCATAAACATAGTGCCTACTCCTTAGAACAAACCAATGACACTCAAGAAAAATATGATAGTAAAGAAATTAATGATAAAACTGAAACTAGTCCTCTTTGGAGTATGAACTTTGATGGGTCATGTAGTAAAACTAGCACAGGTGTAGGAATATGGCTTTACAATACTGAAAAAAATCATTCTGAAGCCCATTCATATCAATTAAATTTTCAATGCACAAGTAACATAGTGGAATATGAGGCACTTCTTTTAGGGCTACACTTATTGAGAAAATAGGAGCCCAGAGGATAATAGTTCATGGAAATGCGGAATTGGTAATTAGGAAAGTGAATGAAGAGTACATGGTTGAACATCCCAAAATTAGAGCCTATAAGGATGAAGCCATGGATTTGTTAAAATAATTTAAAGAGTTCCAACTTACCCTTGTCCCTAAAGACCAAAACAACTTTTCCAATGGATTAGCCCTTGTTGCTAGTACATGTCTGAAACCTTGGGAAAGAAAACAATATTCAATTCAAGAAAAATTCAAACCAGCTGTGCCAAACCATAAAAAGTACTGGCAAGTATTTGGGGAAGGAAAACAAATAGAATATTTTCCTACAGAGGATATAGCATCTTTTCAAGAGAAACCTTCTCCCATTGCTGATATCAATCTATCATCCAAAGAACCTGAATTCACATCAGAAACAAGCATAGATTTAGAGGAAAAAGAAACTTCATTTCTTGTTTTGTAGAAAAAATATGATAATAATTCCAAGGGAAATGCTGAAGGTGTAGTCCTCAAAGCTAATATCTTAGAGGCAGACAATCTACCAATCATAGAGAGCCAAAAAGAAGAGACTTCTCATCTTCTCTTTATTGATCCTATGGAAGAGTGCGTGGATGTCCCAATTGGCTTAGATTCTCAAACTTGGATATTTTGCAAGAGTAAAAGACATAAAATGTTGTCACCTTCTGTGACAGCCTTGGTTTTAAATATTAAAATTCAATATGTATTGTGGTTACCTCTGACTAGTAGCCAGTGTCTCTATTTCTTTTTGTCACTACTCAACTGGCTACATTGGCACTATTGTACCATATAAAGTAGAGTTTTTCAAGTTAGATTAGGTTAGATAGGAATGTCAATAAATCTTAGCCTTTGAGAATTTAGTTAGTTGTTGATTTTTGTCTTGAAAGAAAAGGAAAAAATAGAAAAACAATAGAAAAGAAAAGAGGGCAGATTGTAAAAATAAGAAAGGTATAGCCCCATACCAAAAAGAGAAAGAAAGTCTGAAAGTGTGCAAGCTTAAATGCCACTCCTAAAACACACTTCTAGTTATTCATATAGCCTAATCATGACTAGCTATATTTTCAATTTACTTCTGATAGGTTAGTGAATTAGATCAACCAAACAACATAATCTTGGCTTATCAATAAGGTAGATTAGGATAGAAAAACAAAGGTTCAAACAAGCTCAAAACTTGAACCTATGAGATAGAAAATAAATGGTTCCAATATGCTCAAAACTTGAACCAGGAAAGAAAGAAAGACAACTCAAACAAATCCAAAACAAAGCTATAGAAATTGTTAGCCCCCTATGAATTTTTTTTGACAAGCAAACAGGGGGATAAAATGTTTTTGAGCCTTCAAGGAATGCATTCCCTTTGAAAACACATCATCCTTGAAGCCTCCTTATGCCTTGGTCATTTGATAAATCATCACTAATGATTCCATGAGAGAAGCCTCTCTGTTTGTGAAGAAATTTCCCAAAAGGCCCTTATCCCCCTTATTTCATCCATTTAAACCTCTGTTTCTTCACCTTTTTCCCCTCCCTTAATTCCTCATTAACCCCTTAAAATCACCCTAAATCCCCTTTAATCCTTATAATACCTTTATTCAACCTTAAATACTCTTTATTACTTCTATAGAAGCCCCTTTTAAACCTTAAAAAGCCCTCTTTTTGGCTTAAAATCATCCATTTGACATATGCGGGTTAAGCCCCTTTCAGCCAGCCCCCATTAAACCACTTCCCCACGTAACCCAACACCAAAACCAGGCGCCAAAGCCTAAGGTGCTTATCGCAATCACAAGCTTTCAGTGAGTGCATTCCTGTGTTACATGAAGAAATCCCAATGTGATTGGGTTTGGTCTATAGCCCCGCTCCGCTAAGATCTGAGCCATCGATCTGTGTAAGATCTAGCGGTCAATGATTTTTCGCAACGCGCCTGTTCCCCCCTGTTTACCCCTCTGATTGCATATCCACCGTCGATCTAATCCGTAGATCGATGGCCCACATTGCATCCGCCCCGGTGGTCCCTGTGCCAAAGCACTATTCAAAATCGGCGGTTTCCATCACACCGCATTTGGAAGGAGGGCGGTATTTTTCATTTGGCAGTGATGCCATTCACCGGCCCACACGTGGCTTCGAGCACTATTGAAAAACTGCCCTCATCGCGTGTTAATGTTCAACTGCGGGCCTGACGCAATATTGTTGTCCACCGTCAGGTCTATGGCCGGCCATCTGACGACGTTCGCACCCCAAAGATGCTCGGGCATTAACCAAAGCAAAGTTGACCCCTGGCCCACCATCTATTGCTTTCCAATGCGTTCTCAACCATCGATATCCTCCTGAGATCGGACGGCCCAGATTAAATCAATGCCCCACCGTTGATCGGGTCCCACCGCCAAGAGCTCCACGTCACATGCCTTCGTGGTATTTCCACCATTTCTTTTGTGTTTCGCCCGATTTCCAAAACCCATCATTATGCATTTTCCGCCGTCGATCATCGCCCGCATGTAGGATCAAACGGCCAACATGTTTTCTCCACTATGCCTCCACCTATCTAGTCCTCCACCATTGCATATCGACCATTTCCACCATCTCACTGCATTTCTCCACCACTATCTATTGCATCCACAGTTCCTCCAGGCCTCCACAGCATTCCTTCCGCCACCCCCTGGGTTTTATAATTGATTCATTTTTACTGTGCAGGGTTTACAGAGTGGATTTTTCACTCTTCTTCAGTAATCACAGTCACCATGATTCAAGAACATAGAGAGGCCTTTATAGCGTCCAAGTGAAGCAGCAGAGACGGATCTGAGGGATTTAAGCCCGCAATTGAAGATTTAATGTGATAATCCCGATTTCGAAGGATTAAGGCACCAGTTCGAAGACCAAAGCGTGTACCAGCAAGTCATATCAATGCTACATAATAGCAGAATGCGTTTTCTCTAGGGGAACACCTTCCTAAAACGGTCTCCATGCCTCCTCGAGCCCAGAAACAATTAATTACTCTGACATAAACTTCTTAGAGACTGTCAGGACTGCAGTTATGGAAGCATGGAGACCTGAAGACCTTTCAGTCACCTTACTTGCTTTAGAAGATAGAACAGAGGGCCTTGCAGCTAGAAAGGACTCCAAAGAAACACCAGAGGTCGAATATCGACCTGACAGAGCCTCTGAAATATTATACAGAGTACATGCAGAGTTATTAAGTAGAGTGGGCATGATCTCTTTCCCCACTCTGTCTTAATGAGATCCATTTAATGAATATAATCTACTCCTATTATTTTGTTCTCCTATAAGAATCCCTGAGAACATATTGTAAAGGTTTTTGTTCGGTTGTTGCTATTGCTGTTAGAGGGATTCATTTTGACTGTTAGAACAGTCTTGGGAGGGAATAGAAGAGTAGTTTGTAATGCAGTAGGCTGGGAGGAGAAAGTTTGGACTGTATTAGCCATTGAGCTCAGTGTATGTGACTGGTTTTGCACATCAATTGAACAAGAAATTTCTTTGGATCCTGGTCGATTACTACGGGTGATGTTTTCTTATTACATTATTTATTACATTTTTCATGCTGTTCATTTCTTCTGGCTCGCATCAAAAATCTGGCATAGGATTTACCCTTGTTAGGTACCCTATGTTTCTGCTCTCCTTGCCTTTAATGTTTTCTACTGATAGTGAATCTATGAGTAAATTCATGTGGTTTAACCATTGTAGTAGATGTTATTTCCTACTAGCTGATGTGTGAATTCGGGGTTTGCTACTTGGATGTTTCTTGCTGGTGTCAAAGCATTGAAGGTTCAAAGTCATTCTCTGATGTATAGACTCTAGCTTTGTGAAACTCTTATCTCTGTTTTTCCCTTGGAGCATACTAAAGCATAACTGGAGTTAAATGACCTTTGGTACGATCTATAAGCTGCCCCCTTGTGACCTCATTGAGAGCTGCCTTTGAGTATGTCCAAGCAGGCCTGGAGTTAAATAACCTCTGACCTGATCTATAGACAGAAATTGGGTTGATTTCCTTCTTTCACTTTCAATCCTTAATGTTTCATTCCACCATCTATCTAAAATATCCTTTAGTATAGATGACTTGCCCTATGAAAGCCTTGGTCAGTTGCTTTCAAGTAATCTCCTTTCATGACTCCATGGCCCAATGGATGGCACTTTCTTGACCTCTTCTCTTTTGCCGAAACGTCTTACTCCCCTGCTCCTTTTTCCCATGACCTTCTCAATCTATGATCTCATGACCAACCCAACAACCCACCAAAAAAATAATTTAAACCCCCTATGCTTCATAACTAGCCTAATACCTCATCTTGAGATTTCAAAGATATATCATTCTTTGTATTTATGGAGAGATCCCTCTTCGGATCCAGGAGGGCTAGATCCTAGGATCCCAAAGTGGTTCTGATGTTGTCTCATCTTTTGGTCTTGCCAATCTGGCCAAAAAATGGGAACCCCAACATAATGGCGACTCCGCTGGGGAAAAGTACCACTTAGCATAGATTGGCTTTTAATTGCTGATGGTGGATAGCAGCCTGCTCCAAATAGTCAAATTCATCCACCTGGAAACTCCAAACTCTATAACTCCTAGAAGACCAAATGAATCCACTGGTAGAAGACTCTGAACTGGTTGAGAAGATACAGTGACCTCTTTCTGATTTACAAACATGCTTCCACACATACAGAGAAGATATGCCCCAATGAGTAGGGAACATATCCCTAGATTCCCACACAAAATGCCTGAAGTGGACTGGTTAGAAAACCTGCCTACCTTTCAGGGTGAAAACGTTGATGACCCCTTGCTACATCTCATCAAGTTTCATGTACATGTGTGGAAATTTAAAGTTGAATGGCATGAAGACTGCCTAATGAAAATTTTCATGGCAACATTAGAAGGAAAAGCTAGGGTCTGGTATGAATGGTTAGAACCTCGGAGTTTGTTTTCTTTAAGGGACATGCACCAAGTATTTTACAAGAATCATAAAGGAAATTCTCCATCCTTATCATGGGATTGTTGAGATCAATCTCAGAATATCATACAGCACCTATTAGATATTGATGAGGATTTGTTAATATGCATCCTGAAGATCTATTAATAGCCATTCAAGATTTTCATATGCATCCTAGCTATCACAAGATCATGGATGAATCAGCTAAGGAAGAAAATAGTCAAGAGACCGTAGACATTCCTCAAGATATTGCTGAAAACTCATATGTTGATTCATCATCCCTTGTAGTTGAGGCTCAAGATGACATTCTACCTCAAATCCAGTCTTCAAAGGAAAAAGAGAACTGTTTCACTTCTGCGCAAAGGAACAGAAGACCATCTTCTCCTTTGACAAAAGAAGAAATAGATCAGATCATCAATGGACAGCCAGCCTCTAAAATTTTTTTCACAACAGACATTCTTTCCCATTCATCCGATGAGCTTCGTTGTACAGCATTGGAAAGCTCACATGTAAATCAGAGTGAAGCAAAAATCTGCTGATAATCCAATATGTCTGGTTGGCAGCATTGCTTATATTCATGATTTTCCTATTTTTGATCTATCTGATGATGATGTTCTCCAAACAGAAGATGATCTTGCAGGGTCATCATTAGTAGATTTATGGGAGGAGAATCAGTTCCCTTTACTTCCAGAGAGTAATGAGCCAATGTAGGCTATTTATGATACTAATGAAGAAAGCTTTAAGAGTGTAGAAGAGGGTGAAGGATCTCTAGATATTTGCTTCACTCCATTACAACTCATCAGTAATGGTTTTCACATGATTGGAGGTCAGCATCCTTTCATCTCAGAAGATGAAGAGGAAAACAAGGAAGAGATCTTTGAGCAGTTTGAAAGCAAGGAGTTTTCTCTTGAAGAAGAGGAAGAAAAGGAACATACCCCTTCTCAAGAATACACTGGTCTTTTCACAGAGCTCAGCCCACCAGATCAGAACATCTTAGAGCACCAAGAGGACAACACTGCCATATATGATGAGTCCTCCGATTCAGAAAATGAAGAAGATGAGGGAGATTCTCTTTCTCAAGAGAGTCTTGTTCTTGATCCAGTGGAAGAAGAAGAAATCCTAGTTGAAGCCTACCTGCTAGATATTCATAGCTAGGTATCTTTTCATGATCCTTATGTTCATTTCTTGCAAACATTTGAAGAAGGATCAAAGGTATTTTTGAGCAGCATGTTGCAAACAGAAAGAAAATTTTTCAAAGTTGCTATTATGGAACAAAAAGAGTGGGAGATGCCCTGCCTATCTAGCCTACTTAAGGAGCTGAGCAGAAAGGACAAGTCATGGGAACACTTGATGGATTGGTTGCACTGGAAGACAATGTTTGTAAGCTAGACTTGTAAATAGTCCAGTTAGAGTAGGGTAGGTAGGGAAAGCTCAATAAAGCTCAGTCTGTGAGCAGGTAGTTAGTTGTTTTAATTTCTGCAAAGTCCAGCAAGCCAGATAATCTAATCCTGGCTTGAATGTTTTTTTCAATTTATGTCTTAGAATATAGAGAAGAAATATGCTAGATAGTTTAATCCTAGTAGGTACTAGTTTAGGTAGAGAAACTATGAGACCAACAGTTTAATATGGTCTCAGGGAGTAATAAGGGTAGAAGTAGAATAGGTTTATTTTCCTGCTTGTAAAAAATTGATGATGTAAAGGGTCTGCAAGTCCAAATGCACCCAGAAGAAAAAATGTTAGGACTATAGTATGGGTAGGTAGTTGTTTGGGAGAATGTTATTGCTGATGTAATGTCTTCATGATCTGTGGCAGCTGATCCAAGAGAAGAAAAGAATGAGTCAAGTACCAGGCATATGGCCTACACCAAAGATCATTTTCTGAATTCTTGACTCCTTCAAGAAGAATCCATCCCATGTGGAGCCATTGTTAGCCCCTTATGAATTTTTTTTGACAATCAAACAGCGGGATAAAATGTTTTTGAGCCTTCAAGGAATGCATTCCCTTTGAAAAAACATCATCCTTGAAGCCTGCTTATGCCTTGGTCCTTTGATAAATCCTCACTGCTAATTCCATGAGAGAAGCCTCTCTGTTTGTGAAGAAATTGCCCAAAAGGCCCTTATCCCCCTTATTTCATCCCTTTAAACCTCCGTTTCTTCACATTTTCCCCTCCCTTAATTCCTCATTAACCCCTTAAAATCACCCTAACTCCCCTTTAAGCCTTATAATACCTTTATTCGGCCTTAAATACTCTTTATTCCTTCTATCGAAACCCCTTTTAAACCTTAAAAAGCCCTCTTTTTGGCTTAAAATAATCCATTTGACATATGTCAGTTAAGCCCCTTTCGGCAAGCCCCCCTTAAACCACTTCCCCATGTAACCCAGCGCCAAAACCAAGCACCAAAGAATAAGGTGCTTATCGCAATCACAAGCTTTCGGTAAGAGCATTCCTATGTTACAGGAAGAAATCCTGATGCGATTGGGTTTGGTCTATAGCCCCGCTCCGCTAAGATCTGAGCTGTCGATCTGTGTAAGATTTGATGGTTAGCGCTTTTTCAAAATGCGCCCGTTCCCCCCGTTTACCCCTCCGATTGCATATCCACCATCGATCTAATACGCAAATCAACGACCCACATTGTATCCACCTCGGTGGTCCCCGCGCCAAAGCACTATTCAAAACCAACGGTTTCCATCGCACCGCCTTTGGAAGAAGGGTGGTATTTTTTGTTTGGCAGCGATGCCATTCATCAGCCGACAAGTGGCTTTGAGCACTATTGAAAAATCGCCCTCATCGCGCGTTAACGTTCGACTATGGGCCCGACGTGATATTGTTGTCCACCGTCAGGTCTATGGCCGGCCATCCGACGACGTTCGCACTCGAAAGATGCTCGGGCGTTAACCAAAGCAAAGGGGAACCCTAGCCCACCATCTGTCGCCTTCCAATGCATTCTCAACCATCGATCTCCTCCTGAGATCAGACGGCCTAGATTAAATCAATGCCCCACCGTTGACCGGGTCCCACCGTCAAGAGCTCCATGTCACATGCCTTCGCTACATTTCCACCATTTCTTTTGTGTTTCGCCTGATTTCCAAAACCCTTCATCGTGCATTTTCCGCCGTTGATCATCGCCCTTATGCAGGATCAAACGGCCAACATGTTTTCTCCACTATGCCTCCACCTGTCTAGCCCTCCACCATTGCATATCGACCATTTCCACTGTCTCACTGCATTTCGCCACCACTGTCCGTTGCATCCACAGTTCCTCCAGGCCTCCACAACACTCCTTCCACCACCCCCTGGGTTTTATAATTGATTCATTTTTACTGTGCAGGGTTTACAGAGTGGATTTTTCACTCTTCTTCAGTAATCACAGTCACCGTGATTCAAGAACACAGAGAGGCCTTTATAGCGGCCAAGTGAAGCAGCAAAGACGGATCTGAGGGATTTAAGCCCGAAATTGAAGATTTAATGTGTTAATCCTGTGTTTGAAGGATTAAGGTGCCAATTCGAAGACTAAAGCGTGCACCAGCAAGTCATATCAATGCTACATAATAGAAAAACGTGTTTTCTCAAGGGGCACACCTTCCTACAACAGTCTCCATGCCTCCTCGAGCCCAGAAATAGTTAATTACTCTGACATAAACTTCTTAATGACTGTTAGGACCACAGTTATGGAAGCATGGAGACCTGAAGACCTTTCAATCACCTTACTTGCTTCAGAAGATAGAACAGAGGGCCTTGCAGCCAGAAAAGACTCCAAAGAAACATCAGAGGTCGAATATCGACCTGACAGAGGCTCCGGAACAGTCTACAGAGTACATGCAGAGGTATTAAGCAGAGTGGGCACGAAATATTTCCCCACTTTGTCTTAATGAGATCCATTTAATGAATATAATCTACTCCTGTTATTATGTTCTCCTATAAGAATCCCCGATAACATATTGTAAAGGTTGTTGTTTTGTTGTTGTTGTTGCTGTTAGAGGGATTCATTTTGACTGTTAGAACAGTCTTGGGAGGGAATAGCAGAGTAGTTTGTAATGTAGTAGGCTGGGAGGAGAAATTTTGGACTGTATTAGCCATTGATCTCAGTGTATGTGACTGGTTTTGCACATCAATTGAACAAGAAATTTCTTTGGATCCTGCTCTATTACTACGGGTGATGTTTTCTTATCACATTGTTTATTAAATTTTTCATGTTGTTCATTTCTTCTAGCTCGCATCAGAAATATGGCATAGGATTTACCCTTGTTAGGTACCCTATGTTTCTTCTCTCCATTCCTTTAATGTTTTCTGTTGATAGTGAATCGAAGAGTAAATTCATGTGGTTTAAACAATGTAGTGGATGTTATTTCCTACTAGTTGATGTGTGAATTTGGGGTTTGCTACTTGGATATTTCTTGATGGTGTCAAAGCAGTGAAGGTTCAAAGTTTTTCTCTGATATATAGACTCTAGCTTTGTGTAAATATTATCTTTGTTTTTCCCTTGGAGCATGCTAAAGCAGACCTGGAGTTAAATGACCTCTGGTCCGATCTATAAGCTGCCCCCTTGTGACTTCATTGAGAGCTCCCTTTGAGTATGTCCAAGCAGGCCTAGAGTTAAATGACCTCTAACCTGATCTATAGACAGAAATTGGGTTGATTTCCTTCTTTCACTTTGAATCCTTAATGTTCCATTCCACCATCTATCTAAAATATCATTTAGTACAGATGAATTTCCCTCTGAAAGCCTTGGTCAGTTGCTTGCAAGTAATCTCCTTTCATGACTCCATGGCCCAATGGATGGCACTTTCTTGACCTCTTCTCTTTTGCCGAAACGTCTTACTCCCCTGCTCCTTTTTCCCATGACCTTCTCAGTCTATGATCTCATGACCAACCCAGCAACCCACCAACCAAATCATTTAAAACCCCCTGTGCTTCATAACTATCCTAATACCTCATCTTGAGCTTTCAAAGATATATCATTCTTTGTATTTATGGAGAGATCCCTCTCCAGATCCAGGAGGGCTAGATCCTAGGATCCCAAAGTGATTCTGATGTTGTCTCATCTTTTGGTCTTGCCAATCTGGCCAAAACATGGGAACCCCAACAGAAATAATGAAGGATGTTTTAATTTTCAGATCTTAAGCCTTCAACATTTTTCTTTAATTTTCTGCAAATAAAAATCTATGTGCAGCTTGTTTTTATGCCATAGATCTGCATCAATTCAAACTGCTTAATATTGGCTTGACTGCTCTTAAATTTCTGTTTTAGAATTTAGAGAATAAAATTTTGTCAGACATTCTAATCCTGACAGAGTGTATTTAGGTAGAGAAGCTTATGAACTCAACTGCTTAATCCGAGTTCATGGAGAAATAAGGGTAGAAATAGACTAGTTTTATGATTTCAAAGGAAAAAAATGTTTGTAAAAAGATTTTTCCAATCCAAATGCACTATGAAATAATAAAAAATGTTAAATCATTAGGATTGGGTAGGTAGAAAGATTTTTTTGATATAATTCCATTATTTCTAATGGCTGCAAACACTATCAGATCAAAAAGAAGACTAGCAAAAGAAAACCAAGTTGTAGCCCAATGGATGAGGCATTGATCAGCTTCCACAGAAGACATGTCTGAAGTTCTTGAAATCTTCAAGAATATGACATCCCCATGTGGAGCCACTGTTAGCCACCTCTAAAAAATTGTCATATCAAATGGTGGCTAGATCTTTTTTAGACTTCAAGAAACAATTTCATGGAAAAATTGTGAGTTCTTAAAGTATTATGAAGATAGCTAATCTTTAAGTTAATCTTCACTGTTGTTTCCCTCATAATCCTAAAAAATCTGCTTTTTACCTAAAGAAGACTACTCAAAACCCCATTTTCCCATCATTTTTACCCCTCCTTTCATTCATAATTGACTTCCATTTTCATCCCCTTTTCCTCCATAAAAACCGCTCCATAAGCCTCCATTTAACCTTCAAATTTACTGCAAGACCCTTCTAAAATCATTTGATCCCCTTCCATTTAGTTTAAAAACTCCTTTTCCTTCTACCGAAACCCTCAAATTGTCTTTAAAACTCTGTTTTTGAGGCCAAAAACACAATTTTCTGCATATAATTTTACTTAGCCCCCGAGGGATTAAATCTGGTATAACCTCTACTGCATAAGACCATAAGCCCCGCAACCGGGTGCTAAGGTCTTAAAAAACCTCCAAACCCGACTTCCCTTTGTTATTTCTATTCCCCGACAGTTAAATTTCTCGGTAAATATCCACCATTGATCTTTTCAGATCAACGATTGTCATTGCGCCCGATCTCTACCCGATTCCCTGCCTTACATTCCCTTCATCGCCCCGAGATTGAATCTAGACCATCCGACATAAAGATCCAACGGTTGAAATGAAACCTGATAGGCCCAACTTTTGTCGGGACCTACCTTCCGCTTCAAAAATCACCCACCCACTCACGCAACGCCACCTGGACTCCACTAACTCCCCAACTCGCATATTCCTCCGTCACGTGCGATCCACACCATCAGATCCCCGACCTCCCATCCAATGGCCAACATCGCGTTTCACTTTTTTTCTGCATCCGAGGTTTAACACCAAAAAGTTACGTGATAAAAGTTGTTTTGGAGGGGATGTTTGTCAGATAATGAATGGAATCGCGTTTTTTTGGAAAATTTTCAAAACTACCTCAGAGTTGCGCAAAACCAACGGTTTTCCACTAAAAACCACTCCTCCCCAATATAATTCTTTGTTTAATCTCCATCGTCGATTGTTTAATCAGACGGCTCTGACTTAACGCGATCAAAGTTCATTTTCCTCTGCCCCTTTTCTCTCGAACGATCTATCGTTTAATCTTGGTTATTAATTATTTTAATCTTATGGCTCTTCTGCAAATTCACCACCAATCCATCGCCCTTCCCCTTTGCTCCAAAGGACTTCATCAGAAGATCCTGGCCTTTCATCCATGTAATCTAATGGCCTAAATCCAATCTCCATTCCAATTCATTTCCCCCCACCATATGAACTTCAGATCTAATATCCACCGTTCATTTCTTACATCCAACGGTCCCGATCAAAATTAAACCCTCGGATCTTTGCCCTCGCCTGTTTTTCTAATCATTTCATTGAGGCTTCTCCGCCATCAATCTCAGAAGATCGACAGTCCTGATTAAAACCTCACCTCCAAAGCAGCCTAACCCTATTTTCATCGGATTTTTCATGACTTGTGTGTATTTTTTCAGGTTTTAAAAGTTTTTTCTACAGTTTTAAAAGGAAAGGAAGGCTGGGGATGACGATTCCCTAGGCATTTATTGACGAAGAGAAGGAATTTACAGGGGTTCACATCATGATTTTACCCATGTCTCATGAAAATTGGTGACGTTATAAAACCCTCAGAGCGCCTACAAAGCAACAAAACACAGTGAACCTTAATTATACAAAGAGTATCAGTTACAACATAAAATCAAAGGAGAGAGGAAGAATTAAAGGTTTTAGCACAGTTTTGAGGGATTAAGGCATAAATTTGACTATCAAAGGCCTAGTCCACACAGTTAAAGGCAATATGAAGACCTGAAGACAAAAATTAAGCCTAATCAGACCTAAAACACAAATCAAAAGAAAATTAACAGTGTTTTAGGGAAAAACAAGGAGATCTCTCAGTCTGAGAAGCCTTCACTACCACATCAGAGGCCATTTGAATCCTCTCCAACTACCAAAAGCCAACTAGAGCCTCAATAAATCAGAAGAAGGCATAGTTATTGCCAAATCAGTGATATTTTTCCAAGAGTTATTTCCAGCTTATCTAAAGATTTTTAAAGTCAAAAAATTCTGCCAAATAGCCTAAAACTTAATGAAGACCAATTAATATAGATAAATATCAGAAATATTCTCTGTTGAGCCCCTCAAAGGCCGAGAAGCATTAAATTGTATTAATTGAGCCTACAGATCTTTTCTCTCATCCCACCTCCTCATTTCTTCTATAAATACTTCTGTAGAAGATGAGATAATGGTTGGTCACTGGATATCTGTTGCTGTTGGGGCCCTTGTTTTGAAAACATGGTTTGAATATTTTGAATTTTGAACAAAGGAAATATTTTGGGTTGCGGGATGAAGACACATGGTAGTCGCAACCAAGTTACAACTACAAAAATAAGCCGAGCTACCGAAGTTGCGAGGGAATAGGTACATAGCTAAAGCAGATGCATGGGCATAGATGAAGAAGACATACAGTAGAAGACAGTGAGCAAAACATGTAGACAACAAGAGAGAAATCGGAAGCAGCTGAAGAAGAATGCAAGAAGAACTAACAATTGTGAAAGTGGGTGAATAAATAGCCGTCACCTGAGCGAAAGAAGGAGAGAGAATGCAGAGCAACTGAAGGAGAAGAATGGACGCTGCAGCGGGAACATAGACCGAGGATGATATCTCTGTAGTTCCTAGGTTTTGCTCATTTACCTTTTTGTTCCATAACGCATCTGTATCGGACTTGTAAGCTCTTCTGGAGAAATCTATGTAACTATGGGTTTGGCAGAAGAGATCAATACAATTGCATGTTGTTGTCTTATTATGTGATTCACATGCATGCATGATGGTTGTGATGATTTAAAATTTTATTTTCTTAATACCTGTATACTCTCTGAATGTTCTTGCGTATATATGATGTTAATGTAATCCATTCTATGTTAATCATGAGTTGCGGATCCTTTCCCTACTATAAATCTATTCCCCTTCTTCATGTGGTTGCGGCATGCCTCGGGTGAGACTCTCTGCTCTCTGGAGTAGGGTGATAATGCCGGCGTGGTGCTATACTATAGCGGATTCCCTTGCTGGCCACAACCCCTGAACTTGGGTATTGCCTGTGAGACCTAATTCTTCGCCAACAAATGGTTTCGTTTCCGGGACTTGCATGTTATGAGGGGAACTAGATCATGGTAACGAGGATTTTTGAAGGAGAAATACGGAGATGGTGGGATAACCATTTGGACTAGTTCGTTGCTCAGCAAGTGGAGTTGATGAATCAAAAGGAAAGGGTGCTTAAGGATCTCGTCCTTTTCTCAGACTCCACCAGTGATACCTATGAGATCCTCTGGGGAAAATTCCCTAGCGACCTCTATAACTGGTTGCAGAGGTTACAGACGAAGGTTGCTAGGGATAGTTTGCAGAAGATAAACTGGAAGTGGGTGCATGGGGATCTGGTGGCCCTGCATCGGTCGAACACTGAGTTGACCCACGCAGTAGATTTTTGGGTAGAGACCACCTTGGACAGATATATTGTAGAGTTTGTTGCAGAGTTCTACCAATAATTCTTGAAGGCTGAGGCTATCTTCCATTCTAGGCTAAGAGGGAAGCTGCTTAAGGAGATTCTGCTATGGATTAAGGCTCTGATGGTGGACGAAGGGTTGATGGAATTCCAAAATATGAGCATGGAAGTGTAAACCTTTGGTACTGGGGGAAGGGATGAAGGGACAGATTCCACGTAAAGTGTGAAGCGGGGAGTGGCGAATGGATGCTGAGGCCGCAAGGCAGTTGAGGGAGCGATGTGCACATCAGTGGGCACAGATCGCCGATAGGTGGCGAAACAGGGTGATGCGGGATTTAAAATGACGGGAAACCGATAGGAGGAATCAGAAGGAGGTGCCTCAGAGGATAGGAATTATGGACACTCAAGTAGATGCCCAGGAGAGGGAGGGGACTGCTGTGGGAGTACGGCGGGTGCATGGGAGCCCAGCGAAGAGAGAAAGGGAGATGATGACTAAAGAAGATGATGCAGGTGTGTGGCCCGAACAAAGTTCTGATGGTGAATGGTACGTCGTGATGCAGCAGTTGTTTCAAGAGCGAATGACATTCATCTCTCCAAGCATCCCTACTTCCAAAACTCTGCACGGCATGGCTCCCTGCCTTCCCCTGGTACTTTACCAACCTTTAAATAATATTTTCCTTAAGTTAAAAGCATTAAGTCAATTGCACAGCAGTTCATTGTCGACAGCGACACACGTTACTAGCGGCGTCACTAGTAATATTGCATTCCCCAGTGGAAAAATTACGCAACCAGGACCTGGAGGATTTATCTTGGTCAACCCTCCGCAAGTAAATATGGCTGGGTCACTCACTCGGTATCCGAAATTCTCTGGCTGAGGCAACGACGATGTAGAGCAACATTGGTATCTCTGCGAAGCCATATGGAGGGCTCGGTAGATGCCAGACGCAGGGAAGCTCATAGAGTTCCAAACCATGCTCAGAGAGAGGGCTCTGCGATGGTTCATCAAATGGTCTGAGGCTCATCCGAATTCGGTAATAGGTGATGTTAAGTGAGACTTTTTTCATGAATTTAAGCTTTCCCAGACAGACCAGCAGGGTCTATCCGAGCTCTGGGAGATTAAGCAGAAAGAAGGAGAGACTACATGGGAGCTGATGCGTCGATTCAAGGACGCGATCAAGAAACTCAGCTACCCGATCGATCCAAACCATCAGAGGGACTGGTTCATCAAGGCTTTTATTCCCTTGACGAGAACCCCCCTCACTCAGCAGAAGATTGATAACCTGCAGGAAGCTTTGGAGCAGGCCATGAAGATAGAGGCCATGGCGGGATACCCTCAGGAATATCGGGGGGACCTGGCCCCGTAGGATCCTTCTTTGGTAGGATTGCAACATCAGATCGCCAGTTTGACTAAAAATCTCAAGGAGCTGTAGCCAATGAGACCAGCCAGGCCGAACGTTTGGTGCACTCATTGCTTGGTTGAGGGCCACGTCGCAACCAACTGTCCTCGGTTGCATAGCGTAGGGGTGGGACCATTTGTCACGGCAATCTAGGGGGGTCCCCCGACAGGGGGTGGCATGGCAATGAATCTGCAGGGGGTATACCCACCGCAATATTTGTATGCGGGGTTCCCCCCTCAATCGAATCCCACCACCACTGAATATTGCGAAATTTGTCGGATGATGGGTCATCAACCTCGGATGTGCCCAATTCTGCAGAAATACTCCAACTTCCCAAATAATGCATACTATGATTTTTGTGCTTCCACGACTCACAAAACTGAGCAGTGCAGGGCTGTCGATGTACTCGCGGATCAGTTGGACTGACCCTCCTATAGGGTGAATGAGGCTTCCAGGGGAAGAGGAGGCGGTATGCGCGAAGGCCGTACAGGGGGCGAGGTCCAGTGAGGTTCTACAACTATGACCAGGAGGGTCACGTGGCTTGGGAATGTCCCCTCCCCCGATGCCCATGGTGCTCCCAGTGTCGCATAAATGCCCATGCAACAGAGGAATGCCCCGAGCTTATCAAGAAGTGGGAGGAACGGGCATGGCAAAGGGCCACGAATTTGGTCAATTCCGAGCCACGGGAACTTGCAACTCAGGCCATGCAGAACGTGGCTATTGTGACGTGAGGGGGTAAGAAGACAGGGGAGGACGCTCGTGGGAAGGAGTCGGCACAAGTTTTCTGGCCAGCCTCCCCGATCCAGTTAATCAGGCCAGCGACACAGAAGAATTTTTTCCAGGAGGCAGTCGAGGCATTTGCTCAGCTGAGAGCAGCCGAAGGCTTGGCGGGGCCCCTGCTGACAGATCTCGGTGAGCAGAGCACCACAGGAATCGTGATTGAGGAATGGCTCCAGTTGTTCCTCAAGATTGTTGACAATGCTGCGATGCGGCAGCAGTTAAACCGTACCTTGGAAGATGCACTGCAGGGGAGTACAAGACTAGGGGAACCGGTGAGCACAGCCCCCCAGTACATTCAGCAGGTCAAGCGGAACAAGCACCGGATGGGAAAAGAGTTTCAGCTTAATATGCAAGTTGCGGGATTCCAGATCAGCGACACTATGCTTGACTTAGGATCTGACATCAACATCCTGCCATGGAAGATGTGGGAGGCTCTGGGAAGGCCATGACTGACCTACTCGCCGATCCAGCTTCGAATGGAAAATAAATACTGCATTGTGCCAATCGGCCGACTCGAAGGGGTCGAGGTTGATATTGCAGGGGTGAAGACTTACATGGATTTTGAAGTTATCGATATTATGGGGGACAGGGATCCTTACCCTACCCTGTTAGGCATCAATTGGGCTTTCGAGAATTATGTTATTATCAACCTCAAAAAGGAGCTGATGATCTCTGAAGATGGAGAGGTTCGGGTCACTCAACCTCTTGACTCGTATCAAGGCCCAAGATATACCAAAACGGTGGATAACCGGGAGGATGCTCAAATGATGGACCACCTTTATCAGATGACTGCAGGAAAGCGGGAAGACTATATTAACCCGACCATGACTGGTTTTGTCAGTTGGTGTAGTGCCCAGAGCTCAGATCTGGGTTCGAAACTCGCATGGGAGGACTGGCAGCAGGGTGGGTATGAGACCAGTACGCGAAAGTGCGCTCATATTTCCTGGGTTCGTTGGATTGGTGCAGAGATCTGAGGGTATCCTATCCTATCGAACATGCACGTCGTCAATACCTTTATCGCCAAAGTAGAGGACATGGTACCAGAAGGGAGTCGGATACCAATTTTGGATGTAGCACTGCAATCCACATCAGCACAGTGGTGGAAGAATCACCGCAACACTCTGACGCGGTGGAGTTGTGTGGCGGAGGCCTTGAGGGCATGGTTTGAAGAAGATGAAGGACCTCGCAGTATGCACATGTACCACGGGTATTCGGATCCAAGAGACCACCTAAAAACTTGTGAGGAGCAGTGGTGATGTATGGGGTTCCCAGAAGAGCTGTGGGTTCATTGGTTTGTCCATTCTTTAGATACCATTCCCCACGCATGGTATTTAGAAGAAGAACGGAAACGAGGAACCAGCTCCTGGCCGGAAGTCGCGAGAAATTTTTTACGTTGTTTTTCCTTCGAGGGAGAGACCAAGCCGGTGTCCCGAGCATTAAAATCAATCAAGGGGGTCTTGTTTCTCGGTGATCCGGGGACGGACGGAAGCACCTTACCCTTACATCCCAAGGGAAAGTGTGAGTTGGCTTGCCAGCGGATTGATGGCAGCCCGGACGATGACAGTCTAGAGGACCTCAGACACCTGTACTTTGAAGAGAAGGAAGGTGAGCGCAACATCAAAGACATGCCAACCACTGAGGGCATCTATTTGCTACCATTGAAGACTGAGAAGTTGAACATCAGTATGGATGCGAGACCCAAACTGGCTACGGTTGGAGATTACTGGGACGAGGAGATGACATAAGAAATTTTTAGCCTCCTCCAGGAATACGAGGACTTATTTCCTTCATCAGTTGCAGGTTTGAAGGGTATCAAAGGTGACCTTGGGGAAATGCGCATTGTGCTAAAACCAGACGCCAGGCCTGTGACGCACCGACCCTATCGGTTGAACCCGCGGATTAAGGAAAAGGTCAAGATGGAGATCGATAAGATGTTGGCCGTAGGTCTAATATTTCCTGTGAAAGAATCGGAATGGGTGAGTCCTATTTTCATTCAGAATAAGAAGGACAAGGCAGAAATCCGAGTCTGTGTCGACTATCGAAGTCTGAACAACGCCTGCATCCATGATCCATTTCCCACTCCTTTTAGTGATGAAGTATTGGATCATGTTGCGGGAAATGAAGCTTACTCCTTCACTGATGGTTTTTCGGGTTATCATCAGGTGCACATTGCGGAAGAAGACAAGACGAAGACGATGTTCACCACTGAGTGGGGGTCGTTCGCATACAACGTGATGCTGTTTGGCTTGAAGAATTCCCCAGACGTGTTTTCCCAGATCGTCATCGCTGCTTTCTGGGAGTATATCCACAAGTTCTTGGAAGTCTACATGGATGATTGGACCGTCTATAGTCTGCTGAAGAAACACGCCACCCTACTGCGCATCATGTTTGATCGGTGTCACCAGTTTTAGATTTCCTTGAACTTGAAGAAATGTATTTTTGCAGTTCCTTTTGGCACACTGTTAGGACATGTGGTGTGCAAGCAAGGAGTTTGCGTCGACCCCGCCAAAGTCGCAGTGATCATCCACATGGAAGCCCCCAAAACGGTGAAGTAGTTGTGGGAACTGCTTGGGCACACGGGATATTACAGGCAGTTCATCCGAAATTATGTGAAGATCACTACTCCTTTAGAAAAGCTCCTGCGGAAGTCCGAAGTATTCCAGTGGATGAAGGAGTGTCGGCTGGCCCTTGACATTCTAAAGGAAAAGCTGGTGATGGCGCCTATTCTTGTTCACCCAGACTGGGATAAGCAGTTCCATGTGCACATTGATGCTTCCAGCATTGCGCTTGGGGCTGTCTTGGCGCAACCCGGCGAGACGATGGTCGACCACCTAGTCTACTTCGCCAGTCGCAAATTTTCTAACGCGGAGAAGAATTACACCACTACTAAGAGGGAGGCCCTAGCAATGGTGTACTCACTCCAGAAGTTCCAACACTACCTTCTCGGTGGCAAATTTAAGTTCTTTACAGATCACTCTGCCTTGAAATATCTGGTCAATAAGCCTATCTTAGAGGGTCGGATCTGTCGCTGGCTCCTACTCTTCCAAGAATTCATGTTTGAAGTGATCGTCAAGCCTGGGAGGTTGAACGTCAGGCCCGATCATTTATCCAGATTAGAGATGGGGGAGGATGACGACTCTCTCGATGATCATCTGCTAGATGCTGACCTATTCTGAATCAAAGCTTTCTCGGATTATTTGGCTGACATTACCACCTATCTGACCACGGGGCAATGCCCTCCGGACTACACCTCGCTCTAGAAGTGGCACTTGGTTGTCCGCGCCGCCGAATACCAACTAGTTGCGGGACAACTCTACAAACTGGGCCTTGATGAGGTTCTGCGCAAATGCGTACTTGACCATGAATGCAAAGATGTGATGTGGGAATGCCATAGCGGTGTTGCGGGGGGGCATGTGGGAGTGAAACCAACTGTGAGGAAGGTGCTCCAAGCTGGACTGTGGTGGCTGAAGGTCCATGTCAATTGTAAGAATTTTGTTCGGAGATGCGACCTCTGTCAGCGGACGGGGCGGCCCTCTCACAGGGATGAGCTCCCGCTACACCCCATACATTTGTTGCGGTCGTTTGAGAAGTGGGTTGTCAACTTCGTATGCTCCATAGCCCCAGTCGCCAGGCACTCCAAGGCTCGTTACATCATTACCGCAACTGACTACCTCACCAGGTAGGCTGAGGCAGTGGCTGTACGCGACTACATGGCAGATACAACAACTCGGTTCATATTTGAATACATCATCAGCAGGTTTGGCTACCTGCAAATTTTAACCAGCTATCAGGGTACGCATTTCATTAATGACACGATCAAGTCGCTGCTAGACACATTCATGATCCAACATCACAAAAGCAGCCCGTACCACCCGTAGGCCAATGGTACCATTGAAGCATTCAATAAAATTCTTGGAAAGGGCTTAACTAAGATCTGCAATGCCCAGCGCGATGATTGGGATGAGCGCCTACCAGCTGCATTATGGGCCTACCGGACTATGCTGAAGCGTTTGACCAATCAGACACCTTTCCATCTGGTGTATGGCCGAGAAGCTATGGTTCCCACCGATTTCACTATACCAAGTCTTTTAATTGCCACATCCCTCAAGTTCTCAGAAGAGGAGTCACTTCAGGAACGCCTTCACGAACTACAAGAACTAGACGAGGCCCAGTTTCTGGACGAATTTCACCAGAAGGTTCAGAAGGACAGGTAGAAAGCGTGGCACGACCGCCACATCAAAAAAAAAACATTCCAGGTTGGCAGTAAGGTCCTCTTATACGACAACAGGTTTCAGAAGTTTCCAGGAAAGCTGCAGATGCACTGGCTGGGACCTTAGTTCTTCATTGAGATTCGAGATTCTGGAGCTGTTCGGTTGGCTTCAGCTGGATGGTACTGTTTTACCTGGGTGGGTGAATGGCGCATGCCTGAAACCCTACCAGGAGTAAGTACCTCTCACTTTTCATCAATAACTCTCGCACCCGAGAGCACCCGTAGAGTAGCGTAGCTGAATAACTCTCCCGCAACTGGGATGAGCATAGGTAGTCTTTTTCTTTTCTGCATAGCTTGTCAATCATCGCTCTATTGCGGGGACCACACCAAAACAGACTGTGGTCGGAAAGGGGTGTGTCCAGTGTGTCATCCCTGTAGGATTCATAAACGTGTTAGCATCAGTCCAGGTCATTTCAGTCAGTACTTGTGTCAGTTCGTAGGATCATCTAGATTTGAATCATAAATTACCATAATTGGAAGTAACCTCACCATAATCATTCTGCCATCATCCACAGTAAACTCAGCCATCGCATCCGCCCACTGCCCCATGCCACCATCAGCAACTATCAGAATACACATTGACACGCGATTGATCGCACGATTATCGCAGAGAAGAATGCCAGTCGGAATTAACTCGTTATGGGCCCTCATCAACTTCACTCGTGCCAGGAACTTCCATAACTTGCATGGAAAAAAGCAGGAGAATTCCAGAGCAGTTAGAATTAGCAATTGCAACAGAGCCAGAGTAGAAGAATGATCCAGATGCACAGCACCAAGAGAGGACACCGAGACGCATTCTGCACATCTATCAGCACCGAGAAAAAATGCCAAAGGCCCTCCCATCCGTCCTCGAACTAGAGCTCGACAGCAGGATCCACAAGGCAGAGTCCCTGGTTGGGAAATACGATAGTGCAGCCTTGATAGATGCCAACCTTTCGGACTCTTCCGAATTCCTAGCGCTCAACTGGAAGGTTTATATGGAGCACTACTATAGCACAGCTGGGCACGCAGCCGACAGAATTTTACCAGCGTTCCAGGGCCTTCAGCAATCTTCTCTCATGAATTTACAAAATCTTTCAGTCTTCAGGACCACAGGACCAGTGTTACAGTGCACTCACTTCTTACTCATCTGCATTCAGAATGGGTCCTTGTGGCTGAACAGGGAAATTCCCATTCATTCTGAAGACATCCATCGTCTGACCGAGCTTTCAAATAATGGTGCGGATGTCTCGACTGCATGTCAGACCACCGCCAAGCGAGCACGGAAGTCAGGAGACGCAGACCTATATAGAAAATATGGCACCCGGTGGGGAGGGAAGGGAGCCAAGATTAAGCTTATCAATAAGCCCGAGATTAAATTTGCCTGCTACCTCATTTCCAGCAAGACAATGAGGAACTACACAAAGGGAGAATGCACCCTGGACACTATCTCTATTGCAGAGCACTGCGCTCAGGGCACCAAGTTGAACTGGTGCTCCTTCCTGTTGAAAGAGCTATTTGATGCATGCGAAGAGAATTAAAAGCGCGCTACCAGCTTCATTTATGGATACTTGATCGTTGCTTTTTCCATGTGGAAATGGCACACTCCTCTTGTCAGGATACCAGCAGAAATTCCGGAGGGCCAACCTCTCACGATGAAGTTTGTTCCATGAAAGGTGTCGGCTGATCCGAGCACCAAATAGGTGAATGCCGAAGCATTTCGGACCTAGTACGGTTTGATGACGGACGTTGTAACGAGCCAGCAACGGGTGCCCAGAAACCTATTAGATGAATACAATGAGCAAGTGTGGTTCAGGGTAAGTCACAGGCATAATTACCTCTGACCCACCTATGTGCTGGCGGACACCTTCCGCATGACGCCATTGAAATTCCAGCTGGAAGATGTCGCCTTCCATAACAAGGTCTGTTCGTGGCCGGAGGTCACGATGGAAATCCGCGACGGGATACCTAGGTACAACTTTGAGCGGATGTTTCCATAGCAACAACCTACCGAGATAGACGTGGCAGCACCACCATAGGAACTCCCAGAGCCACTCATCCATGTCTTCTACCACTTCAACACTCAGGTACGCAATTTCAATGCGGCGGCCCAGGTTATTTCAAGAGGTGCTGCTCCGTTCCCTTTATTTTCTGAGTTTCAGCTCGCTCGTTCTACCTCGCACCCCCATACAACTCCTCTCACCTCCCCCATCCCTACTGTTCTATTTACCTCTGTAATTCCAATCATCACCCCGATGGGAGAGAAGGGCCTGACCCTAGATCAATTAGAAACTCCTCCGGCCAAGTGGGCCCGCACCACCGAAGAAAACCCGGTGGTGGACCTCACTGGTGATGATCCACCACTGCCGCCAAATACAGGGCCGCTGATATAGGAAGAACCCCTTATTGACCCTTCAAATTTCATTAACATTTGACCTCCATCCACAGTTCCACCTCCACCTACCACTTCATCTACTCCATCTAATTCATCTGCTACTGTGTCCGACCCACTCGTCTGGGAACTCTTTGGTGGGGACCACGGGGCTGAAGTTGACTCCAGTACTGCAGTAGTAGTACCACCAGTCGAACCCGTGGATTGATCCAGGTGGATTAATCAGGTACAAGTACAAATGGCTTGAGTACAAGGCTAAAAAATCAAAGTGTTTGAATTGTTATCAAACCAATTTTAGATTGTAGATCTCGTAATTCTGAATCCAACGGTGCAAACGACACTCAATTCCAAGTCCGTATGAAGAAGTTATAAGCAGTCAAATTTCTAGGTTGACTTGGTGACTGGACAGCCTTAAGGAAGGCACAAATTAGACTTTTTCCAGCCATCAGATTCCGGCAAGCTTAGGCTAGATTCCAGGCAAATTTGTGGTCTGTTTAAATTGCCTCCTTCGGTCCAAAACCAAATTTTTAAAAAGGCGTAATTTGTTTTATTAAAACAAAAATTATTTAAAAAAAAAGGGGGTGGTAGGACACCACCCTCGCCACCCCACGCAATCGAGCAACCAAAACATATTATATATATATATATATATATATATATGTTATATATATATATCGGAGCCGGTGGGAGTTGAACCCGCCACTGGCGTGTCTGTCGGTCCGCCCACGCGGCGGCTCCACATCCCGGTCAACATAAACAACGGCCCAACAAAACTTAAACAACATTCCAACGGAACCTGACAACCATATTTATGTAATATATATATATATATATATATATATATATATATATATATATATATATATATATATGACATATAATGGTTATATGTTAAACAATGTAACGTATGTGATATACGTTCAACCATATTAAGGTTAATGCATGTGCGGAGTTGGTTGGGCGGGCTGCCCAAGGCGGGCCCAAATCCATTTAAATTATACTCGTTTGGTTCAAAAAAAACACAAAAATGCCAAGTATGGAGGGGCGGGATTTGACCCCCCGACCTCTCCTCAACTAATTCTTATTTTTACCATTATACCAACTACACACGTTGGTAAGTCCGCCCAACAATTTTTATTTAAACCCAGAATTTTCACAGTGCGCCCAAGGCCAAGGAGGACGAAGATGGAGCACAAATTTTCTGAGTATTAATGCTATGTTGTAGCCAAGCATGGGCACGGTATCTGAGGATATGCATGGATTTCCAGATTTATTATTTTTTTATTGCAGGTGCAGTGGAACCATGAGCCAGAAAAGAGGCAGGCGGAACCTTGATTGAGGCCAACTTTCAGGAGGGCGACATTTTGACTTTGTCCAAATGGGAAAAATTTTATGTCATTTCAGCACTACTCAATGCCACGATTCTGATGGCGTGCTCAATTTCTGCCTCTGATTTTTCGATTTTTTCAGCCACTTTTGGAAGTGGGTTATGCCGATGTCGGATTTGCACATGTGAGCAGTCGTTTTCCACTTTCTCGACGCCACAAGATTGATGGTGTTTTCAGATTCTGCCACAGAGCTGCTCAGCCTTTAGCAAATGGCAGCATGAGGTATATGATGTGTATTCCATGTACTTCTTCATTTATTTCTCATTGAGATGCATTATGTCTTGCAGATCCCGGTTGATACATGAGTCGTGGGATCTTGCTTTGTGTTTTTATTGATGTACTTTTCAGCTATGGATTTGTGTCATGTATGAGTCCCTTTTATGCAAAATTGGCGGGATGCTCAATTTCATATGTGTATTGTTGAGATCCCTTGTTTGCTAAGATTGGTGGGATACTCTTGTTTATTACATGTCAGCTATGGTCATACTGATAGGAGTCTTTCTTTATGTATGAGAGTTCCGCAGTGGAACATCTCTTAAAGAAGTCAAGCCACTCCTGCGTGAGGGAAATTTTTCCTTATATGTCATAGTGAAACACAACCATGTACATCTCTTCTTACAACACATAATGCAGCGGCCTACACCATCTTGACACCGAGGCCCGGAGATGTAGTCCCTCCTGGACGAACTCCGTCATCAAACGACGTGTTCTTATGATTGCTGATCTTGTTCATTTATGTTCCTCTTATTTTCAGCTACAATCATTCATTTTACTTCTTTAACGTCTTTAATTAAATGCAATTCTATTTATCAGCTGAATTAAAAGGTCTTGGTTAAGGGGTATCAAGATTTTACCCTGGATCACCCCAATGGGAGAGAAGGGCCCGACCCCAGATCAATTAGAAACTCCTCCGGCCAAGTGGGCCCGCACCACCGAAGAAAAATCGGTGTTGGACCTCACTGGTGATGATCCACCACTGCCACCAAATATAGGGGCGCTGATACAGGAAGAACCCCTTATTGACCCTTCAAAGTTCATTAACATTCGACCTCCATCTACAGTTCCACCTCCACCTACCACTTCATCTGCTCCATCCAATTCATCTACTACTGTGTCCGACCCACTCATCCGGGAACTCTTTGGTGGGGACCACAGGGCTGAAGTTGACTCCAGTACTGCAGCAGTAGTACCACCAGTCGACCCCGTGGGAGAACCCCAAGTCTCTCTGTCTGCTATATTTACCCTTATGGCTCACATTAATGCTGACTCAACCGAGGCTTAGCTTGAGCCTACTGTCCCTCCACAAACTGACCATATCGATCAGCAGTAACGGCTGGGTTTGAATATGGCTGACTCAGCGCACCCACAGACCCCGCCGCCATCCCCTCCAGAGCACTCGACTCGATCAGTTGCCAGTGGGAAACCTTTGCAAGAAAGGAGGCCGGATCAGGGCACTTCGAGGAGTGCTAACTTAGAAACATGGGGTACGGCTCAAATGTACTTATTTATCCAAAGGGCGGCCCAGCAAGCTGAAAGGCTTCATTCTGAGCTACAGCGGCGGTGTGATGAGCAACAGCAATAGATTACAGCGCTTGCTGAATAGCGCGACCAACTCCTCACCACACAGGAATAGCTGAAAGATAAGATCAACAATGTCTTCCGAGTGTTTTCAGAGTTCTGGCCAACTGTCGAGGCCCGTTATACTCCGTTGCCTGCCGATGTCTCAGAGACGAGTGTCGTAGCACAGGATTTCCACCTCCAGATCGCATTCACTGGTCTCCACAGGGAAAATTAGGAGCTTCAAGCAGCGTTAGTTGCACGACCAGAGCTGCCCAATCCAACGGTTGTCTATGCAGCACAGGTCGCAGCCAAGTAGGGCCAGGCCACTCACATGCAGGAAAATCTCCACTCTGCGGCGCACAAGGCTCACGAACTCCTGAAGGGTCTTTAGGAATGCTCATTAGCCCTTACCGTCAAAGCGCAACCAATTTCAGCGCAACTACAACAGGTTTCGAGGGAAATTCAAGAGGCCACGAACCCCGCGAGGTTGGACCAGTTATATGCCCAGGCCGATGATCTCGAAGGACAGATCCAGCAAACATATGCCAAGTCAGTCATGGCCAAACGGGTCATTTGTGAGCTCTGCTTGCCCCTCCAACGCAGCGCCAGGATGATGCAACAGCTGGATGTCGAGGCCGAAAACCAGATTAGCTCGGTGTTCGGGATGGTAGCGACGCACATAGAGGAGGCCACTGTCACCAAGATTGCTGAAGAAACAAATTCACTACTGCAAGGGTGGTAGCAAGCTATGTTAGACTTCACTGAGCTTAAATCTACAACGTTCCGCAGAGTCTCGGAGTTGGGGCCCTTGTTTGAAAAACAGACTGAAGGCGCATAGCGAGAACAGGCCACGGGAGCTAGCGGGGCGATGGAGATAGATACTGTGATCTGTGATTAACACGGGGACGAGTCAAGAAACTGTGGTCAGGGTCTATTGGGGCCCTTGTTTTGAAAACATGGTTTGAATATTTTGAATTTTGAATAAAGGACAGATTTTGGGTTGCGGGATGAAGACACATGGCAGTCGCAACCAAGTCGCAACTACATAAAGAAGTGGAGCTACCGAAGTTGCGAGGGAACAGGTACATAGCTAAATAAATTAGATGTATGAGCATAGACGAAGAAGACATACAACAGAAGACAGCAAGAAGAACATGCAGACAACAAGAGAGAAACCGGAAGCAGCTGAAGAAGAACGCAAGAAGAACTAACAATTGCGAAAGCAGGTGAATAAATAGCCGTCACCCGAGTGAAAGAAGGAGAGAGAATTCAAAGCGACTGAAGGAGAAGAACGGACACTGTAGCGGGAACATAGACCGAGGATGATATCTCTGTAGTTCCTAGGTTTCACTCATTTACTTTTCTGTTCCATTAGTCATCTGTATCGGACTTGTAAGCTCTCCTGGCGAAAGCTATGTAACTATGGGTTTGGCAGAAGAGATCAATAAAATTGCAAGTTTCTGTCTTATTATGTGATTCACATGCATGGATGATGGTTGTGATGATTTAAAATTTTATTTTCTTAGTACCTGTATACTCTTTGAATGTTCTTGCGTATATATGATGTTAATGCAATCCATTCTATGTTAATCATGAGTTGCGGATCCTTTCCCTGCTATCGATCTATTCCCCTTATGCATCTGGTTGTGGCATGCCTCGGGTGAGACTCTCTGCTCTCCGGAGTAGGGTGATAATTACGGCGTGGTGCTAGACTACAACGAATTCACTTGTTGGCCACAACCCCTGAACCTAGGTCTTGCTTGTGAGACCTGATTCTTCACCAACAGTTTCCTGTAAATAGTTTTCTAAAGCTGTTGTAGCTCTATTTGTAATTGAAGATACATAAGCTAAGATGAGAAGTTTGAAGCTATAGAGACCCATTGGACTTAAAGATTGTAACTGTTTTGAACATCAAATACAAGTTGATTTATGGGATCCTGGTCTATGTCAATGGTGATGTGTTTCTTATTGTAAATTTTTATTTTCTTTTTGTTTCCATTCTGTCCATCTTCTCTGATAAAGAACATAAAATATAGAGCTAGGATTTACTCTTACAAGTACCCTACTCTCACTGATAAGCTTTATCTTCATGTTTTCCTCCTTTTTTTATTTAAGAATGATTTAATACAGTCCAAGCAGTTAAGGAATGTTGGTGAGCCCATGTCTTACTTTCTAAACTTCAAACATTGTTCTTGAATGATATTTTCAGTTTATGCTAAGTAGAGTTGAACTAGGGAAGTTTATGGTTAACCCTGTCCTCTTGTTTCTCTTCCAACAGTGGTCTGAAAGTTTCCCTAAGAGTATGTTGAAAACAGGCTAGTTTCAAATTCCTTACCTAATCTCATACTATTCTTTGTTTATATTAAAGTTGTCTTGAAAAGTTTTCTAATTAAAGAATGAACTAGCAAAGTCTATGGTTAGCCCTATCCTCTAGTTTCTTCTCCAATAGTTGATTTGAAAAGTTTCCCTTTGAATATGCTGAAAGCAAGATAGGTTCAAAGTCCTTACTTGACCTTAAGCTATAATATGTGTTTTGAATTTTTCCTATTGAAAGTGCATCAAAAGTAAGCTAGTTTCGAAGTACTTACCTGATCTTAGATAACATTTATGTCTCTTCTTAAGTGCATGCCAAAAGAAGGATAGTTTCAAAATACTTACTTGATCTTAGGCTGCCCTTTGTTCCTTCATTTGTTTGATTTCCCTTTCCTATTGTTTCATTCCATAAAATCAACTTAAAGATATCCTTTGACATAGATGACTTCCTCGATGGACCACTCTTGAACCTTGTTGTTTCAATTAAATCCTATTATGACTCCATAGACCAATGGATTGAAGCTTCTCCTTGCCTATCTTATTAGCTGAATCAATTTTCACCTACTTTCACCTTCACCCTTCATTTATACTTCCTTCACCTTCATTTTATCCTTGCCCAACCAAAACCAAACAAAACCCTTGTTCTTAATAACTAGCATAATATCATACTAAAAGACCTTAAAGATAAATCAATATTTACACTTATAGAGAGATCCCTCTCTGGATTCATGAGGGCTAGATCCTAGAATCTCAAAGTGGTTCAAATGTTGTCTCTACAGCTTTATTCTTGCCAATATTTTAAAATTACAGAGGCCTAACATTTTTGGCGACTCCGCTGGGGAATTCTGAGTAAAATCCTTAAAACAAAACACTCACTATCCAGTGCAGTATAAGTAGCTCTCTTCAAGCACTACCAAGCATGTTGGTAATCATGATAGGACTTATTTTGAATCAGTGACAAACTAAGTAATCCTTAGGATTCTCATAAAGCCTTACCAAACCTTGAAGGAATCAGCTAGCTAGGCCATAAGAGTAAACTCTCTTTGTCTCATCACCATAGCTAAGTGTTGAAATAGATTTAGGACACTCTCATAACCCATAGGACTAAAAGGAACTCAGAAAACCCAAAAACATTTTAGATTGGTATTCATAATAAACAATGGTGGTGGACCATAAATCATTTTACCTCCAAAAGAGCTAAAAATTTCCACCCGGTGACTCCTCTGGCCTCCAGTAGGCCTATTACCCCTCCATTCTTTGTAGAATCCTTTGGGAACGCATTGAGCAAACCCAATCATACTGTTGGTGGACAGCAAAGTTTAAATCATCCACCTGGTGACTCCACAACTCTCAAAAGACCAAATGACTCGACTGGTAGAAGACTTTCAACTAGTTAAAAAGATACAGTGACCTCTTTTCTGATGTACAAACATGGATGTAGATATAGATCCAAAATAAAAAATACTAATCATGATGGAAAAAATGATGTATATTCTTGGAAAGAGAATGTATAGGTATGAAGATAATTTGAATATTGGTGATCCAGAGCAACCTATGCTTTTCCCTGACCAAACACAAGCTCAACCACTACAAGACATGTATGATGAGCAAGACATGTGTGATGAGAAACATTATAGAGAAAACAATGAAGAAATACTACTAATCATGATGGAAAAGATGATGTACATGCTTGGAAAGAGAATGGACACGTATGAGGCTAATTTAAATATTGCTGATCTAGACCAGCCCATGCTTCTTTCAGATCAAGAAAAAACTCAATCCCTACAAGACCTAGACAATGAGAAAGACATGTATGATTATCAATACTTTATATTAGATAATGAATAAGGTTTTCAAGAAAATCCTGATTGCCTCCCCATATCTTATACTATGTTGTTAAGAGATCTTCACAATCAAATTGCAAATACAAATAGTGAGCAGTACTTTGAGGAAACAAGTAGCCGTTTGGAAAACAAAAAACCTTAAATAGAGGAAACACCAACACATATGGGAACCCTTCCTCTATGTTATAACTCGTTTCAGATTATACAACAAGAGTGGCATCCTGATAATGTAGAAGAAACAACTCATGAACCTTGTATTCAAATTGAGCATCATAACAATCATGAGGAGTTGTTTAAAACAGAAGCAGATCAGGACACAATAGAAAAACCTCAAATTATCCCTGCAAACTCAAGTAAAGATTCACTAAAGGAGGCTCAAGAAGACATCCAGCCTTAAAACCAGTTAACCCAAGAGAAGGAAGTTTGTAGTACTTTTGTCGATAAGGAAATCTCTTCTTTAACAGAAGAAGAAATTGATCAAATACTAAACAAGAACCTTACCTCAAACTCTTCATTTGAACGAGATAATCATCAACATAGTGCCTACTCCTTAGAACAAACCAATGGCATTCAAGACAAAGAGGATAGTAAAGAAATAATTGATAAAACTAAAACTAGTCCTCTTTGGAGTATGAAATTTGATGGGTCATGTAGTAAAACTGGTACAGGTGCAGGAATATGGATTTACAATACTGGAAACAATCATTCTGAAGCCCATTCATATAAATTAAATTTTCAATGCACAAGTAACATAGTGGAATATGAGGCACTTATTTTAGGGCTGCACTTATTGAAGAAAATAGGAGCCCAGAGGATAATAGTTCATGGAAACGCAGAATTGGTAATTAGGAAAGTGAATGAAGAGTACATGGTTGAACATCCCAAACTTAGAGCCTATAAGGATGAAGCCATGGATTTTTTAAAATCATTTAAATATTTCCAACTTACCCTGGTCCCTAAAGACCAAAACAGTTTTTCCAATGGATTAGCCCTTGTTGCTAGTACATGCCTGAAACCTTGGGAAAGCAAACAATATTCAATTCAAGAAAAATTCAGACCAGCTGTCCCAAACCATAAAAAGTACTATCGAGTCTTTGGGGAATGAAAACAAATAGAAGACTGTCCTACTGAGGATATACCATCTTTTCAAGAGAAACCTTATCCCACTGCTGATATAAATCTATCATCCAAAGAACCTGAATTCACATCAGAAACAAGCATAGATTCAGAGGAAAAAGAAACTTCACTGCTTGTCGTTTTGTAGGAAAAAGATGATAATGATTCCAAGGGACATTCTAAAGGTGCAGTCCTCAAAGCTGGTATCTTAGAGGCAGACAATCTACCAATCATAGAGAGCCAAAAGGAAGAGACTTCTCATATTTTCTTTATTGATCCTATGGAAGAGTGTGTGGAGGTCCCAATTGGCTCAGATTCTCAAAATTGGATCTTTTGCAAGAGCCAAAGACATAAAATGTTGTCACCTTCTATGACAGCCTTGGTTTTAAAGATTAAAATTCAATATGTATTGTGGTTACCTCTGACTAGTAGCCAGTGTCTCTATTTCTTTTTGTCACTACTCAAATGGCCTCATTGGCACTATTGTACCATATAAAGCAGAGTTTTTCAATTTAGATTAGGTTAGATAGGAATGTCAATAAATCTCAGACTTGGAGCATTTATTTAGTTGTTGATTTTTTTCTTGAATGAAAAGGAAAAAATAAAAAAACAATAGAAAATAAAAGAGGGCAGATTGTAAAAACAAGAAAGGTATAGCCCCACACCAAAAAAGAGAAACAAAGTATGAAAGTGTGCAAGCTTAAATGCCACTCCTAAAACACACTTCTAGTTAGTCATACAGCCTAATCGTGACTAATTAGCTTATCAATTTACTGCTGATAGGTTGCTGAATTAGATCAGCCAAACATCATAATATTGGCTTATCAGTAAGGTAGATTAGGATAGAAAAACAAAGGTTCAAACAAGCTCAAAACTTGAACCTATGTCATAGAAAAGAACTGGTTCCAATATGCTCAAAACTTGAACCAGGAAAGAAAGAAAGACAGCTCAAACAAATCCAAAACAGAGCTATAGAAATAATGAAGGATGTTTTAATTTTCAGATCTTAAGCCTTCAACATTTTTCTTTAATTTTCTACAAATAAAAATCTATGTGTAGCTTGTTTTTATGCCATAGATCTGCATCAAGTCAAACTACTTAATCTTGGCTTGACTACTTTTAAATTTTTGTTTTAGAATTTAGAGAATAAAATTCTGTCAGACAATCTAATCCTGACAGAGTGTAGTTAGGTAGAGAAGCGTATGAACTCAACTGCTTAATTCGAGTTCATGGAGAAATAAGGGTAGAAATAGAGTAGTTTTATGCTTTCAAAAGAAAAAAAATGTTTGTAAAAAGATTTTTCCAATACAAATGCACTTGAAAGAAGAAAAAATGTTAGATCATTAGGATTGGGTAGGTAGAAAGCTTGTTTTGATAAAATTCCATTGTTTCTAATGGTTGCAAACACTGTCAAATAAAAAAGAAGACCAACAAAAGAAAAGAAATTTGCAGCCCAATGGATGAGGCATTGATCACCTTCCAGAGAAAACATGTCTAAAGTTCTTGACATCTTCAAGAAGATGCCATCTCCATGTGGAGCCACTATTAGCCACCTATAAAAATTTGTCATATCAAATGGTGGCTAGATGTTTTTTAGACTTCAAGAAACAATTTCATGGCCAAATTGTGAGTTCTTAAAGTCTTATGAATATAACTAATCTTTTAGTTAATCTTCACTATTGTTTCCCTCATAATCCTGAAAAATATGTGGTTTACCTAAATAAGACCGCTCAAAACCCCATTTTCCCATCATTTTTACCCCTCCTTTCATTCATAATTGACCTCCATTTTCATCCCCTTTTCCTCCATAAAAACCCCTCCATAAGCCTCTATTTAACCTTCAAATTCACTCCAAGACCCTTTTAAAATCATTTGATCCCTTTCCATTTAGTTTAAAAACTCCTTTTCCTTCTACCGAAACCCTCAAATTGTCTCAAAAACTCTATTTTTTAGGCCAAAACACCCTTTTCTGCATATAATTTTCCTTAGGCCCCAAGGGCTTAACTCTGTTAGATCCTCTGCTGCATAAGACCATAAGCCCCGCAACTGGGTGCTAAGGTCTTAAAAACCCTCCAAACCCAACTTCCCTTTGTTATTTCTATTCCCCGACAGTTAAATTTCTCGGTAAATATCCATCGTTGATATTTTCAGATCAACGGTTTTCATTGCACCCAATCTCTACCCGATTCCCTACCTTACATTACCTTCATCACCCCGATATTGAATCTATACCATCTAACATAAAGATCCAACAGTCGAAATGAAACCCGATAGGCCCAACTTTTGTCGAGACCTACCTTCCGCCTCGAAAAGCACCTGCCTACTCACGTAACACCACCTGCACTCCACTAACTCCCCAACCTGCATCTTCCTCCATCGCATGCAATCCGCACCATCAGATCCCCGACCTCCCATCCGATGGCCAACATCGTGTTTCACTTTTTTTCTGCATCCAGGGTTTAACACCGAAAAGTTACGCGATAAAAGTGGTTTTGGAGGGGACGCATGTCAGATAATGAATGGAATCAATTTTTTTCGGAAAATTTTCAAAACCACCTAAGAGCTGCACAAAACCAGCGGTTTTCAACTAAAAACCACTTCTCCCCAATAAAATCCTTCGTTAAATCTCAACCGCAGATTGTTTTAATTGGACAACTCTAACTTAACACGATCACAGTTCAATTTCCTCTGCCCCTTTGCTCCCGAACAATCCATCATTTAATCTTGGTCGTTAATTATTTTAATCCAATGGATCTTCTAAAAACTCACCACCGAGCCATCGCCCTTCCCCTTTGCTCCAAAGGAATTCATCAAAATATCATGTTCGTTCATCCATGTAATCTAACGGCCTAAATCCGATCACCATTCCAATTCATTTCCCCCCACCATATGAACTTCAGATCTAATCTCCACCCTTCATTTCTTACATCCAATAGTCCCGATCAAACTTCAACCCCTAGATCTTTTCCCTCACCTATTTTTTTGAGCATTTCATCGAGGCTTCTCCACCGTTACTCTCTGAAGATTGACGGTCTCGATTAAAACCTCACCTCCAAAGTAGCCTAAACTTATTTTCATTGGATTTTTCATGACTTTTGTGTATTTTTGCATGTTTTAAAAGTTTTTTCTATAGTTTTAAAAGGAAAGGAAGGTTGGGGATGATGATCCCCCAGGCCTTTATTCACGAAGAGAGGGAATTTACATGGGTTCACATTATGATGTTACCCATGTCTCATGAACATTGGTGACGTTATAAAACCCTTAGCATGCCTGCAAAGCAACAAAACACAGTGAACCTTAATTAGACAAAGAGTATCAGTTACAACATAAAATCAAAGCATAGAGGAAGAATTAAAGGTTTTAGCACAATTTTGAGGGATTAAGGCATAAATTCAACTATTAAAGGCCTAGTCCACACAGTTAAAGATAGTATGAAGACCTGAAGACAAAAATTAAGCCTAATCAGACCTCAAACATAGATCAAAAGCAGATTAACAGTGTTTTAGGGAAAAACAAGGAGATCTCTCAGTCCAAGAAGCCTCCACTACCACATCAAAGGCTAATTGAATCTTCTCCAGCTACCAAAAGCCACCTACATCCTTAATAAATCATAAGAAGGCATAGTTATTGCCAAATCAGTGATATTTTTCCAAGAGTTATTTCCAGCTTATCTAAAGAGTTTTAAAGTCAACAAATTCTGCCAAATAGCCTAAAACTTCATGAAGACCAATTAATACAAAGAAATATCAGAAATCTTCTCTGTTGAGCCCCTCAAAGGCCGAGAAGCATTAAATTTTATTAATTGAACTTAGAGATATTTTATCTCATCCCACCTCCTCATTTCTTCTATAAATACTTCTGTAGAAGATGAGATAATGGTTGGTCACTGCATATCTGTTTCCTGTAAATAGTTTTCTGAAGTTGTTGTAGCTCTGTTTTTAATTGAAGATAAATAAGCTAAGATGAGAAGTTTGAAGCTGTAGAGACCCATTGGACTTGAAGATTGTAACTGTTTTGAACATAAAATACAAGCTCATTGATGGGATCCTGGTCTATGTCAATGGTGATGTGTTTCTTATTGTAAATTGTTATTTTCTTTTTGTTTCCATTCTGTCCATCTTCTCTGATAAAGAACAACAAATATAGAGCTAGGATTTACACTTACAAGTACCCTAATCTCACTGATAATCTTTATCTTCATGTTTTCCTCCTTTGTTTATTTAATAATGATTTAATATAGTCCAATCAGTTAAGGAATGTTAGTGAGCCCATTTCTTACTTTCTAAACTTCAAACATTGTTCTTGAATGATATTTTCAGTTTATGCTAAGTAGAGCTGAACTAGGGAAGTCTATGGTTAGCCCTGTCCTCTAGTTTCTCTTCCAAAAATGGTTTGAAATTTTCCCTAAGAGTATGTTGAAAGCAGGCTAGTTTCAAAGTCCTTACCTGAACTTAGACTATTCTTTGTTTATCTTAAAGTTGTCTTGAAAATTTTTCTAATTAAAGAATGAACTAGGGAAGTCTATGCTTAGCACTGTCCTCTAGTTTCTTCTCCAACAGTTGCTTTGAAAAGTTTCCCTTTGAATATGCTAAAATAAGGATAGGTTCAAAGTCCTTACTTGATCTTAGGCTATTCTATGTGTTTTAAATGTTTCCTATTGAAAGTGCATCAAAAGAAAGCTAGTTTCAAAGTACTTACTTGATCTTAGATAACTTTTATGTCTCTTCTTAAGTGCATGCCAAAAGCAGGATAGTTTCAAAGTACTTACTTGATCTTAGGCTACCCTTTGTTCCTTAATTTGTTTTATTTCCCTTTCCTATTGTTTCATTCCATAAAATCAACTTAAAGAGATCCTTTGACATAGATGACTTGCCCTATGGACCACTCTTGAACCTTGTTGTTTCAATTAAATCCTATTATGACTTCATAGCCCAATGGATTGAAGCTGCTCCTTGCCTATATTATTAGCTGAATCAATTTTCACCTACTTTCACCTTCACCCTTCATTGAGACTTCCTTCACCTTCATTTTATCCTTGCCCCACCAAAACCAAACAAAACCCTTGTTCTTAATAACTAGCCTAATATCATACTAAAAGACCTTAAAGATAAATCAATCTTTACACTTATAGAGAGATCCCTCTCTTGATTCACGAGGGCTAGATCCTAGAATCCCAAAGTGGTTCAAATTTTGTCTCTGTAGCTTTAGTCTTGCCAATCTGCTAAAATTATAGAGGCCTAACAAAAGTTAAGGTTAATTTTAGGTTAAGGGTAAAGTTGAGATTAAGTTTAGGGTTAAGGTTAAGGTTAGGTTAAGGTTAAGGTTACGGTTAAGGTTATAGTTAGGTTATGTTAAGGATAAATTTAAGGTTAAGGTTAAGGTTATCGTTAAGGTTAGGTTAAGGTTAAAGGTTAAGGTTAACTTTACGGGTTTAGTGAGGTTAAGGTTAAGGTTACAGGTTTAGTGAGGTTAAGGTTAAGGTTAAGGTTAAGGTTAGGTAAAGGTTAAAGGTAAAGTCACGGTTAAGGTTACGATAAGGGTAAGGTCAAGGTTAAGGGTAAGGTTAAGGTTAAGGTTACGGTTAAGGGTAAGGTTAAGGTTAAGGTCATGGTTAAGGTTAGGTTAAGGGTAAGGTTAAGGTTAAGGGTTTGGTAAGGGTTAGGGCTAATATTAAGGTTAAGGTTAAGGTTAACTATAACCTAACCCTAACCTTGACCAAAACCTTAACATTAACCTTAACCTTAACCTTAACCTTAACGTTAACCTTAACCTGACTAAACCCTTAACCTTGACCTAACCCTTAACCTTACCCTAACCTTAACCTTAACCTTAAGCTAACCTTAACCTTAACCTTGACATTACCCATAACCTTAACCTTAACTTTAACCTTAAACTAACCCTAACCTTAACCTTACCCTTAACTTTGACCAAGCCTTATCCTAACTATAACCTTAACCTTAACATTAACCTTAACCTTGACTTTACGTTAACCTAACCTTAACCCCGTAACCTTAACCTTAACCTTCCCATAACCATAGCCTTAACCTTAACCTAACCTTAACCTTAACCTAACGTAACCTATAACCTTAACCATAACTTTAACCTTAACTTTACCTTAACCTAACCTAACCTTAAGGTTATAGTTAAGGTAAAGGTTAGGGTTAAGGTTAGGTTAAGGTTAAGGTTAAGGTTATAGATAAGGTTAAGGGTAAGGTCAAGGTTAAGTTTAAGGTTATGGTTATGGGAAGGTTAAGGTTAAGGTTAGGTTAAGGGTAAATTTAAGGTAAATGTTAAGGTTTGGTGAAGGTTAGGGTTAGGTTATAGTTAACGTTAAGATAAGGTTAAGGTTAGGTTAAGGTTAAGGTTAAGGTAAAGGTTAGGGTTAGGTTATAGTTAAGGTTAAGGTTAAGGTAATGTTAAGGTTAAGGTTAAGGTTAAGCGTAAGGTTAAAGTTAGGTTAAGGTTAAGGTTATGGTTAAGGGTAAGGTTAGGGTTAAGGTTAAGGTTACGTTAGGGTTACGTTATAGTTAAGGTTAACGTTAAGGTTAGGTTAAGGGTTAAGGTTAAGGTTAAGGTTACGTTAAGGGTAAAGTCAAGGTTAAGGTTAGGTTAAGGTTAAGATAAGTTTAGGTTAAGGGTAAAGTTTAGGTTAGGATTAGGTTATGGTTAAGGTTAAGGGTAAGGTTATAGTTATGTTAAGGTTAAGGTTAAGGTTAGGTTAAGGTAAAGGTTAAAGTTAGGTTTAGGTTATAGTTTAGGTTAAGGTTAGGTTAAGGTTAAGGCTAAGGTTAAGGTTAGGTTAAGGGTTTGGTCATGGTCAAGGTTAAGGTTAGGTTAAGGGTAAGGTTAAGGTTATGGGTAAAGTTAGGGTTAAGGTTAGGGTAACATTAACCTTAACCTTAACTTTACCCTTAACCTAACCTTACCCTTAACCTTAACCTTAACCTTAGCCTAACCATAACCTTAACCTTAACCTTAATCTTATCTTAACCTTAACCTTCCCATAACCTTAACCTTAACCTTGACTTTACCCTTAAGGTTAAGGTCAAGGTTAAGGTTAAGGTTAAGGTCATGGTTAAGGGTAAAGTTAAGGTCAAAGTTATGGTTAGGCTATAGTTAAGGTTAAGGTTAGGTTAAGGGTAAAGTCAAGGTTAAGGTTAGGTTAAGGTTAAGGTTAAGGGTAAGGTTAAGGTTAAGGTTAGGGTAAGGTTAATATTAGGTTAAGGGTAAAGTCAATGTTAAGGTTACGTTAAGCGTAAAGTCAAGGTTAAGGTTAGGGTTAGGTTACAGTTAAGGTCAAGGTTAAGGATAGGTTAAGGTTAAGGTTAAGGTTATGGATTTAATCAGGTTAGGGTTAAGGTTAAGGTTAAGGATAAAGTCAAGGTTAAGGTTAGGTTAAGGGTAAGGTTAGGGTTAAGGTTCAGGTTAAGGTTAAGATTAAAGGTTTGGTTAAGGTTAAGGGTAAGGTTAAGGTTAAGTTTAGGTTAAGGGTAAAGTTAAGATTAAGGTTAATGTTAAGGATTTGGTCAAGGTTAGGGTTAGGTTATAGTTAAGGTCAAGGTTAAGGTTATGGTTAAGTTAGGGTTAAGATAAGGTTAAGGGTAAGGTTAAGGTTAAGGTTATGGTTAAGGTAAGGTTTAGGGTAAATTTAAGGTTAAGGTTAGGTTAAGGTTACGATAAGGTTAAGGGTAAGGTTAAGGTCAAGGTCAAGCTTAATGTTAAGATTAAGGTTAAGAGTAAGGTTAAGGTAAGAGTAAGGTTAACCTTAACCCAACCTTAACCTTGACCTTAACTATCACCTTAACCCTAACCTTAACCTTCACCCTTAACCTTAACTTTACCCTTAAGGTTAAGATAAAGATAAGGTTAAGGTTAAGCTTAGGTTAAGGATTTGTTCAAGGTCAAGGTTAAGGTTAGGTTAATGGTAAGGTTAAGGTTGTGGGTAAAGTTAAGGTTAAGGTTAGGGTAGGTTTAGGGTAAGGTTAAGGTTAAGGTTAATATTAAGGTTAGGTTAAGGTTAAGGTTAAGGTCAAGGTTAAGGGTAAAGTTAAGGTTAAGGTTATGTTAAGGTTAAGGTTAAGGGTAAGGTTATGGTTAAGGTTAGGGTAAGGTTAGGTTAAGGTTAAGAAGTGTTTGGTCAAGGTTAGGGTTAGGTTATAGTTAAGGTCAAGGTTAATATTATGTTATAGTTAAGGTTAAGGTTAGGTTAAGGTTATGGTTAAGGTTACAGGTTTAGTCAAGTTAAGGTTAGGTTATAGTTAATGTTAAGGTTAGGTTAAGTTTTAGGTTAAGGGTAAGGGTAAAGTTAAAATTAAGTTTAAGGTTAAGGTTAAGGTTAAGGTTAAGGTTAAGGCTAGGGTTAAGGTTAGGGTTAAGGTTAAGGTTAGGTTATATTTAACCTTACCCTTACCTTAACCTTAACCTTAAGGTAAAGTTAAGGTTAAGGTTAGGTTAAGGTTAGGTTAAGGTTACGGTTATGTTAAGGTTAAGGTTAAGGTTAATGTTAAGGGTTTGGTCAAGGTTAGGGTTAGGTTAAGGTTAATGTTAAGGTTTGGTAAAGGTTAGAGTTAGGTTATAGTTAAGGTCAAGGTTAAGGTTAAGGTTAAGTTTAAAGTTAGATTAAGGTTAAGATAAGGTTAAGGTTAAGGGTTTGGTCAAGGTTAGGGTTAGGTTCTTGTTAAGGTTAAGGTTAAGGATAGGTTAAGTTAAGGGTAAGGTTAAGGTTAGGTTAAGGTTTAGATTAGGTTAAGGTTAAAGTTAAGGTTAAGGTTAAGGGTAAAGTTAGGGTAAGGTTAGTGTGATGTCTACGTTAAGGGTAAGGTTATACTTAAGGTTAAGGGTTAGGGTTAAGGTTAGGTTAAGGGTAAGGTTATAGTTAAGGTTAAGGGATAGGGTTAAGTTTAGGGGAAGGTAAAGGTTAAAGTTAAGGTTAAGGTTAAGGGTTTGCTGAAGGTTACAGTTAGATTATATTTAAGGTTAAGGTTAAGGTGAAGGTGAAGGTGAAGAGTAAGGTTAAGGTTAAGGTTACGGGTTTAGTCAGGTTAAGATTAAGGTTAAGGGTTTTTTTCAAGTTTAGGGTGAGGTTATAGTTAAGGTTAAGGTTAAGGGTAAGGTTGGGGTAAGGTTGGGGTAACGTTAGTGTGAAGGTTAAGGTTGATAATATGGTTTTAGTCAGGTTAAGGTTAAGGTTAAGTGTAAGGTTAAGGTTAAGGGGGTGTAAGGTTAAGGTTAAGGTTAAGCGTACGGTCAAGGCTAAGGTTAAGGTTACAGTTATGGGAAGGTTAAGGTTATGGTTAAGGTTAAGGTAAGGGTTAGGTTATAGTTAAGGTCAATGTTAAGGTTAGGTTAAGGATAAGGTTAAGGTTAGGCTAAAGTTAAAGTTAAGGTTAGGGTAAGTTTAGGGTAAGGTTAGGGTTAAGGTTAAGGTTAAGGTTAGGGGAAGGTTAAGGTTAAAGTTAGTTTAAGGTAAGGTTAAGGTTAAGTTTAAAGTTATGGGTAAGGCTAAGGTTAAGGTTATAGTTAAGGTTAAGTGTAAGTTTAAGGTTAAGGTTAGGTTAAGGGTAAGGGTAAGGGTAAGGTTAAGGATAAGGGTAAGGTTAAGGTTAAGGTAAAGGTAAAGGTTAAGGTTAGGTTAAGATTAGGTTAAGGTTTGGTCAAGGTTAGGGTAAGGTTAAGGTTAAGATGAATGTTAGGATAAGGTTAAGGTTAAGGTTATGGTTAAGGTTAAGGTTAATGTTAAGGGTTTGGTCAAGGTTAGGGTTAGGTTAAGGTTAAGGCTAAGGTTAGTTTAAGGTTAAGGTTAGGTTAAGGGTAAAGTCAAGGTTAAGGTTATGGTTATGGGAAGGTTAAGGTTAACAGGTTAAAGTTAGGTTAAGGTAAAGTCAATGTTAAGGTTAGGTTAATGTTAAGGTTAAGTTTTTGGTTATGGGTTTTTTCAAGGTTGGGGTTAGGTTATAGTTAAGGTCAACGTAAGGTTAAGGTTAAGGTTAAGGTTATAGGTTTAGTCAAGTCAAGGTTAAGGTAAGGTTTAGGGTTTAGTCGCATTAAGGTTAAGGGTAAGGGTAAGGGTAAGGGTTAAGGTTAAGGTTTTAGTCGTGTTAAGGTTAAGGTTAAGGGTTTGGTTAAAGGTAAGGTTAAGGTTAAGGTTAAGGGTAAAGTTAAGGTTAAGATTAGGGTTAAGGTTAGGGGAAGGTTAAGGTTAAAGTTAAGGTTAAGGTTAAGGGTTTGGTCAAGGTTAGGGTTAGGTTATAGTTTAGCTTAAGGTTAAGGTTAAGGTGAAGGTGAAGTGTAAGGTTAAGGTTAAGGTTACAGGTTTATTCAAGTTAATGTTAAGGTTAAGGTTAGGTTAAGGTTAAGGGTAAGGTTAGGGTAAGGTTAAGGGTTAAGGTAATGGTTATGGGAAGGTTAAGGTTAATCTAATTTTAACCTTAACCTTCCCCTAACCTTAACCCTAACCTTAACCTTAGATTTACCCTTAACCTAACCTTAACCTTAAATTTACCCTTAACGTAATGTTAACCTTAACCTAACCTTAACCTTACCCTTAACCTAGACGTTAACCTTAACTTAACCTAACCTTAACCTTAACCTTAACTATATCCTAACCCTAACCTTCACCAAACCCTTAACCTTATCCTTAAGTTAACCTTTACCTAACCTTAACCTTAACCTTAACATAACTATAACCTTACCCTTAACTAAACCCATAACACCTAACCCTAACCTTGACCAAACCCTTAACCTTAACCTTAAATTTACCCTTAACCTAAGCTTAACCTTGACTTTACCCTTAACCTAACCTTAACCTTGACCTTAACTATAACCTAACCTTAACATTGACCAAACCTTAACCTTAACCTTAACTTTAACTTACCCTTAACCATAACCTTAACCTTAACTTTGACTTACCCTTAACCTAACCTTAACCTTGACCTTAACTATAACCTAACCATAACCTTTACCAAACCATTAACCTTAACCTTACACTTAACCTTAACTTAACCTAAATTAACCTTAACCTTCACTATAACCTAACCTTATCCTTGACCTTAACTATAACCTAACCCTAACCTTAACCAAACCCTTAACCTTAACCTTAACCTTACCCCCTTAACCTAACCTTAACCTCCCCATAGTATTAACCTTAACCTTAACCTAACCTTAACCTTATCTTTACCTTAACCTTGACTTTACCTGTAACCTGACCTTAACCTTAACCTTAACCTTAACCTTATCTTACCCTTAACCTAACCTTAGGGTTTGGTCAAGGTTAGGGTTAGGTTATAGTTAAAGTTAAGGTTAAGGTCAAGGTTAAGGTTAAGTTAGGTTAACATTAAGGTTAGGTTAAGGTTAAGTTCAGGGTAAAGTTAAGGTCAAGGTTAAGGTTAGGTTAAGGGTAAGATAAGGTTAAGGTTAGGTTTAAGGTTAGGGTAAGGTTAAGGTTAAGGTTAATTTTAAGGGTTTGGTCAAGGTTAGGGTTAGGTTATAGTTAAGGCCAAGGTTAAGGTTAGGTTATAGTGAAGGTTAAGGTTAAGATAGTGTTAAGGTTCAAGTCAAGGTTAAGGTTAAGGTAAGGGTAAAGGTTCAGGTTAAGGTTAACGTTAAGGTTAGGTTATAGTTAGGGTAAGGTTAAGGTCAAGGTCAAGGTTAAGGTTAATTTAGGTTAAGGTAAGCTTATAGTTAGGTTAAGGTTAAGGTTAGGTTAAGGTTAAGGGGGTAAGCCTTAACCTTAACCTAACCTTAACCTTAACTAAACCTTTAACCTTAACCTTCCCCTAACCTTAACCTTAACCTTACCCTTAATATTCACCCTTAACCTTAACCTAACCGTAACCTTGACCTGAACCTTAACCCAACCTTAACCTTAACCTTACCCTTAACCTTACCTTAACCTTAACCTTAACTTTACCTTTAACCTGACCCTAACCTTAAGGTCAAGGTTAAGGTTACATTAAGGGTAAGGTTAAGGTTATGGTTAGGGTAAGTTTAAGGTTAAGGTTATGGTTAACATAAGGTTAAGGTTATAATTAAGGTGAAGATTAAGGTCAAAATTAAGTTAGGTTAAGGTAAGTTTAAGGTTATGGTTAGGTCAAGGTTAAGGTTAAGGGTTTGGTCAAGGGTAAGAGTGAAGGTTAAGGGTAAGGTTAAGGTTAAGGTCAAAGTTAAGCTTATGGTTATGGTTAAGGTTAAGGTTAAGTTTAAGGTTATGGTTAAAGTTAAAGTTAGGTTAAGGTTAAGGTTAGGTTATAGTTAAGGTCAAGGCTAGGTTAAGGTTAAGTTTAGGTAAAATTTAAGGGTAAGGTTAAGGTTAAGGTCAAGGTCAAGGTTAACCTTAAGCTAACCTTAACCTTAAAATTAACCCTAACCTTAACCTTAAATTTACCCTTATGTTACGGGTTTAATCAGGTTGAGGTTAAGGTTAGGGGTTTGGTCAAGGTTAAGGTGAAGGTTAAGGGTAAATTTAATTTTAAGGTTAAGGTTATGGGTTTAGTAAGGTTAAGGTTAAGTTAAAGGTGAAGGTTAAGGGTAAGTTCAAGGTTAAGGGTAAAGTTAAGTTTAAGGTGAAGGTTAAGGGTAAGGTTAAGCTTAAGGTTACGAGTTTAGTCAGGTTAAGGTTAAGGTTAAGGGTAAGGTTAAGGTTAAGGTTAGGGGAAGGTCAAGGTTAAAGTTAGGTTAAGGTAAGGTTAAGGTTAAGGTTACAGGTTTAGTTAGGTTAAGGTTAAGCTCAAGGTCAAGGTCAAGGTAAATGTTAAGGCTAAGGGTAAATTCAAGGTTAAGGTTAAGGTTAAGTTTAGGGTAAAGGTTAAGGTTAAGGTTAAGGTTAAGGGTGTTGTCACTCCTAGAGACAGCCTTGAGTTGTACAAAGACCAGTGCCTAGGACACCTTAATCAACAAGGAGCATAAATTTCAACTTATAAATATTGACAGGAAGGGAGCTCTCATGCTATCATATCTTAAGTGGAAAGATTCGATGAAAGTGGAACCAAGACTCACAAAACTTAAATACATCAGAAGTAATACTGTAGTAGCAGAGTGTAAACTTTGATATGTGAATGTATCAGACAATTTTAAGACAGCATGCGAAAAAATGAGGCTGAATTCTAAAATTATCCACAGAGGTTAATAGAGGGTGATCGATGGTAAGAGAGTATAATAGATACTAACTGTAACAGAAGTTCAATATAGAAAAAAATTTTCACATATTTTGGGCCTATGCGATAATAAGAATCCATACATGAGAATAGTTTTAAAGATAGAGCTCCATTGCTGCTAATATCAGAAGAGCATTGGTAGAAGTAAAAGGTAAAATATAATATCTTGCCTAAGCCATATTTAAAGCACTAGATATGAATAAATATGAGTATCAACAATGAGAAATCCACATTTAAACATATGAGCACTCGCATTCTAGAACACAGATATAAGAAATATGGAAATGGATGAGATGAGAATTTACGCTATAAAACACAAGGAGAGCTACAAAATGTGAAACATTTAGATCAGAATCCCCAATATTAACCTCTGTGATAATTTCAGTCCAGATCAAATGCCTAGCTTCTAGGAGGGTGATATTTCCTTTCATTCAGTTAGTGAGCTCGCGAATGGTTTTCTCTTGGTGTACCTTTTCCTGTTTCCCCTCCTCTATCTCTTTCTTCATAGTGGAAACCTTTTTGGAGTTCTCTTCGAGGAGGGCTTCGAGCTCACTGATCCTCTGACGTGCTATTAAGACCTGTTTTTCTGCCGCTTGAAGTGCGGCCAGTGTGGTAGTCAGCTGCTTGGAGAGAGAGCTAGTCCCTTCTGGAGCTAATGGAGTGCACACATGAGTATCCCAGCTTATCTGTAATTCATTCATCCTTCCCTGTAGAGCATCCATCTCCTCCGAAATCTTAGCTTTTTCTTCCCTCTCCGGTGCAAGGGAATCAACCAGGCTTTCCTTTTCTTTTTCTGCTTGGACTAACTCAGCAGTTTGTACATGATAAGTGCCAGGTATATTTAATTTTTTCTTCAGGGCTGCAACCTGCTTTTTCAATTCAGCGATGAGATGACTTTGGGGGTCTGCTTTGCCTTTTTCTTTCCCTTTTATCACTTCTTGGAGACTTTGTAGGTCGTTTGAGAGTGCGTGGGAGTTGATCTTCTCCCTTCTAAAATTTTCCAGCACTTGGTTATGCTTACTTTGCAGCTTTCTCAGAGTAATGGAGAGCCGTATTACCTCATCTTTTAGCATATCGCCAAAACACTAAAAAAAATTGCATTTGTCAATTAGAAAAACTTGTGACATATCTATTTCTATTTCCAGGGCTTTGTAGCTGGTGGTGCCAGCTTCTGGGTTTAAGATATCTTTATTCATAGCCATTACCAGTTGCTCTTTGTCTATTTCAATCACAGATGAAAACCTGGTATGGTACTTATCGACATATCCTTCTACCTTAGACCAGTGCTTTTCTCTGATTTCTCTATTCCTTATCCTGCTCTTGTTCGCTCCTCGAGAGCTGCTAGTTGAGATGGCTTGTGAGACTTATAAGAATTCTGAAAAGGCTGTGCTATCCCATATCACTATGATACCTACTTTTCTCATGTCTGATTGCCCGTAAAGTGTTTCATTTTGAAGCAGTTGTTCATCTCCCATGCCTTCTGATTCGCTGGTCCTAGTTCTATGTCTTTTAAAAGGGGGAGAACCTTCTCCCGACACACCAACCTCCTCCACCTATTTATGATTTTCTTCTCTTGTTGAAGCAGTATCTGCCTTTTCCCCCGTCGCAGATGAATCAGTCTCCATCTGTGAAAGCAAAGGCTAGGTTTCAAGATTAGCTTGCCATTCGATGAAGGGCCTTGTTTCATGGTTTTAAGGGGTTGATTTAATATTCTTCCTTCTGTTAGAAATGATTCCTTTCAGATCATAGGGCCAAGCTTTCCCTTGCCTCAAATCCATGCCTTGAAGCAGCTTTTCCACCATGGGAAGGGCGTTCCTTGAATTAACAACGGAAGGGCCAATGGTTGTGGAAAGCTTGAGAATAAACCCATTTTTTGCAGGGAGGAAGAGAAGCTAATCAGCCTTTAGGGTCTGCCAGAGGTATTCTAAAGCGTAAATTCACTAGGCAGGAAAAACTGGAAATTGGTAGGGAGAAACTTCGGCTCCATAAACCCTGATTTTAGTATAGTGATAAAAAAGATACCAGTCTCCAGTGCTTTCAGCTTCACCGTACGAAAACCATTTCTTCAGTTCAGGAAAAATCCTAGGAGGAGGAGAATCATGGATAATATTATAAGCTATGGGCATGAAATCATTCAGGAAACTTGAGTAACCCATCCCGTTTTCCAACTAATGTTTTGCGAGACTCCAGTAAAAAACTGGTCTTGGATGAGAGTTTATCTTATAGACCTTATCCAAACCCAAACCCTCAAATTTATCAACATTCTGGAAAAGGATGTTGGAAATATTGTCATTGATGGAAAAGGATGCAGCGCTGAAGCAAAAATAGGCAAAGGACTGCAGAACAAATATAGACAAAAGAAAAAGCAAGCAGGGCAAAGGAGACAGGCGGAAGAACACTACTAAAGTGTAACAGTCGAATACAGAGGCAGAGTGAAAAGGTCAAGCAGTGGAGGTAGAAGCAGCGAATATGGAGGCAGTGAAACGGTCAAGCAGTGGAGACAGAGGCAACAAATACAGAGGCAGTGAAGCGGTCGAGCAGCAGAAGCGTTAGCACAACAGAGGCAGAGTGACAGAAGCACCAAAGGCAAAGATAACCGTTATTCCGAGAATCGCTACCTCAGCTGGAGGATATATGTATATAATTCTGAGAATCATTACCCGATGGGTGTTACATATAATACATAAACCTTATTCCAGGAATCGCTTAACCCCAAGCGACAAAGCGCACACACACACACACACACACACACACACACACACACACACACAGATATATATATGCAGTGTATTTACATATATAGCGTGATATTCAAAGAACCAAAGTACTATATGGTGGGACCCTCACCCAATCGCATCGGAGATTATAAAGGCAGTAGAGCATGTAAATAGAAAATTGTGATTACGATGAAGCCCGAAACCGATGGGTGTATAAACGATGGATGATATATATTTGAATTCTGGCCTAATCACATCGGAGCATCGCAGTATGGGCCTATCGGAACATCCAACCAAAACTTGCGATTGCGATTGAAAGCCTAGACCCGATGGGTCTATAAGTTATGTTTTTATAAGTTTGAATTCCGGCCTAATCGCATCGGCAAAATGCAGTGAACAGTGATCAATCGCAATTGGAGCAGGAGCAATCAATCGCAATCGGAGGAGTAATATATTACATCAGGAAGCGTGGAAAGTGGGCCCAAAAGGAGTTTTTATATGTTTTAAATAGGTTTTATTATATACGCCGAGAATTGATTTAAAGACATATTAAAAGGCAGTCAGTGTAACGAAAGTTGGGTTATATATATATAAAAGAGTTGTCATAAATATAAAACGATGGTTGCAATAGTATTAAAATATGCCACGTGGTCTGTGGACCCACGGGCCTCGGCTCAAGGTGGAGGGCGATTCTTTATATAAAACAATTGCGATGTATGTATGTTCCGATTGCGGAACTTCCACATCAACAAGACACTTATTGTATGAAAGGCGTTGGAATATGCCCAGATTTAAAAGGCAGCAGTTACACCACAGTAGAGGACATAAAAGCAAACAGAGATGAAAAGAGATAAAGCACAATCATAGAAAAGACAGACACAGTCAAAGAAAAGACAAATGCGCAGCGATCCAAAAGGTTGTATGAGTGAGCTGTAGCTCTCATTATAATTAAATGTAATATTTTAATTGGTTTATATTGTTTGTGATGCATTGGAATGTATCTGAAGGAAAACAAAGCTCCCACTATAATATTGCATGTTGTTATATTTTTTGAATGAGCGAGTGAAAGAAATGAAAAGCCAGAAAGTGAAGAGGTATGGCTGTCCATTCCAAATTATTTGAGGAATGATAACAGTCACAAGAAAATTCTTATAAATAATATTATATGGATATGAAAAATGTGTGAGAGAGAGTAAATATAGAGAAGGCAGAAGCAGAGATTATTAAAGTAATGCGCAAAGACTTTGCCAAAGAAATATGGGATACTCTTGAGAACATACATGAGGGAGACAAGAAAGTAAAGACTTCCAAACTTCAAGTCTATAGAGCCCAGTTTGAGAACTTAAAAATGAATGATGATGAAGACATTGCTAGTTTCTTCCTGAAAGCTGCAGAAATTATTAACAATATGAAAGCTCTTGGAGAAAAAATGCCAGAAAGTATAATTGTGCAAAAGATTCTAAAATCTCTTCCATCCAAGTTTAATCCAAAGGTGTCTGCAATCGAAGAAACAGCTGATTGGGAGACCTTGACCATGAACCAACTACTTGGAAATCTAACAGCCTATGAAATGAGGCTCCCACAGAAGAAGCCAAGTACGAGGGAAGCAGCCTTTAAAACAGAAAAGAAGAAAGAAGAAGAATGAGATATATGCTCTTGCTCGGATGAAGAGGAGGCAAAGTTTGTCAAGAAATTGGATAGAGGCTCAAGTAAATATAAAGGTAAAATCCCCTTCAAATTCTTTAACTTTGGAAGAGTGGGACACTATGCTACTAAGTGTCCTCACAAGAAAGTAAGGAATCAGGCTCAAGAGTCAGAGAAAAATAAATCAAAGAACTGGCAGAAAGGAAAGAAGTTCAGCAGAAAATCCTTCTATGCTCAACAAGACAGCAGTACATCTGAAGATTCAGATGAATCCTCAAATGAAGAAGGAACCTCTAAATTCTTATTGATGGCCATAGAAGAACTTGAAGGTCTCCTGCTAGAATATGAAGAAGAAGAAGGTGAAGTCAACCTTGAGGGGGAGCTAAGAAGCGCTCTAGAAGAGCTTGATAGAATCAAGATGAAATGCAGAAAACAAAAGGACATTCTCCTCAAGTATGTACAAGGAGAATAGAATTCAGAAGTCCTTAAGCAGCTAAAGATAGAGCTTGAAGAAGCCAAGAAGATAGATGACATGTTACTTAAGAAAATCAAAGAAAAAACTCAAGAACAAGAAAAGTTGGAAGAATAAGTGTAATGTCTCAGGAAGAAATTAGAAAATGCTCAAAGAAAAGTGGTTATAAACTCTTCTCAAACAACAAGCTCTAGTAATTTGAATGAAATTCTGGTTGCTCAAAGATCCCCTATGATAAAGACTGGAACAGGCTATGAAGGAGAATCAAGTAAAGGAAAAGAAAAGGTTGACAGAGAGATTATTTTTGTAAAAGCAAAGAAGAATGATGAAGCAGCTCAAACAATTCCTTCAAAAGAAGAAATCTGTAATAAGGAAGACAGAGATCAGAAAAAACCACTAGTAGCAAAGAATGTAATAAATATTAAGACCCCTGAGTATGTAAAATTTGGAAACCATCAAAGGAGATTCTTCCATCCTATGAAGAATGCCACCTGTTATGCTTGCCACAAGTTGGGACAAATTGCTGCATATTGTCATGCAAGGAGGAGTAATTCAAACCAGAAAAAGATGCAAACATTGAAGAGACTGCATCAAGAAAACAAATGGAAGAGACAACCTTACATCAGGTATGAAAATAGCTTCTATGGTTACTGCTTTTATTGTAAGGAATTTGGTCATAAAATCATTGAGTGTAGAAAGTATGGACAAATATTGATGTTTAACACCTCAAGAAGATTTATGAATCAAATAAATTCTATTCATACTCATAATTCTACAAAAATTATGATCAAATGTTGTGTATGCAATCAAGTTGGACATATACCTCCCAAATTTCCTCTAAGAATATATAATTCACCTCCTCACAAAAGATACCAAACAAAAGGGTGCCTCCAGTGGATAAAGAAGGAGAATAAATGTGACTTGGCTCTAATTGCTCAAGACCTGAAAAGCCAGTGGTACCTGGACAATGGCTGCTCAAAACACATGACTGGAGACAAAAGAAAGTTTATAACTCTTGATGAAAAGAAATCTGGCAATGATACTTTTGGCAATGATAAATCAGGTAAGATCAAGGAAAAAGGCCCAGTCAGCATAGAAAATGGCAGAGGAAAGGCCCAAGATCTACTATTTGTACATGGGATGAAAGCAAATTTACTGAGTGTCAGCCAGATGTGTGACAAAGGCTGTGAAGTTCTTTTTAGAGCACAATATTGTGAAGCCAGATCAAGCACAACAGGTAAGACTCTTCTCAAAGGTGTTCGAACAGAGAGCAATGTTTACATTGTGAAAGAGGAAGATGAAGCATGCCATCTTAGCAAACTTGAGGATTCATGGTTATGGCATAAAAGATTGGGACATCTTAGCTTCGATCACATCATCTGACTAAGCAAGAAGAAAGCTATCAGAGACATGTCAGAAATAAAGAGGCCTTCTAATACCATGTGCAAATATTGTCAATTGGGTAAACAGACCCGCACATCCTTTAAGGCCAAAGAGGAGTTGTCAACAAGAATACCACTCCAGCTTGTGCACATGGATCTTTGTGGACCTGCAGGAACTAAAACACCAAGTGGAGAATCCTACTTCATGCTGATAATAGATGATTTCTCTATAATGACATGGGTTGATTTTCTCAAGAATAAATCGGAAGCTCTAGACAAATTCAAAATATTTAAAGCATTAGCAGAAAATCATACAGGATGCAAGCTGAAATGCATCAGATCAGATAGAGGAGGTGAATTCACTGATTATGACTTTGCAGACCTATGCAATGAACATGGAATAAAACAACAATTTACTATTGCAGGGACACCTCAGCAGAATGGATTAGCAGAGAGAAAAAACAGATTTGTTCAACAAATTGCCAGAGCCATGATGCAAGAGAATAATATTGCTCAAAACTTCTGGGCAGAAGCAGTGCACACAACAGTACATATCCTTAATAAAGCTCACTTAAGGCCAAGAAGTGAAAAGACTCCCTATGAACTATGGCATGGAAAACCAGCTTCAATCAAACATTTCAGAATCTTTGGAAGCAAGTGTTACATAAATAATAATGATGAAAATATTGGCAAATTTGATGCAAGAGTAGATGAAGGGATATTTATAGGATATGCTTCCAAAAGTAAAGGGTACAGGTGCTACAACAAGACTCTTCGAAAAATAGTTGAAAGTATTGATGTGAGATTTGATGAAGAACTTCCAAACAATACAAGAGATACAGACTAATGCAGTCCATCAGACAACCATGAAGAAGAATACCAGAATGATGATGAAACAAGAAAGACAACAGAAGATGCAGGGTTGAGCTTGAAATCCCCCTCAAGATACACTCAGAAGAATCATCCCAAAGATCAGATCATAGGAGACAAGAAAGCAGGGGTCCAGACAAGAAGGCAGCTAACAGAACAAACTGAAGAGGTATACATACCCATGTTGTCACAAATAGAGCCAAAGAAATTTGAAGAAGCTAGCAAGGACAAGTCTTGGGTGAATGCAATGAATGAATAACTGGACCAAATTGAGAAAAACAATACCTTGGAACTAGTTCCTAGACCCATTGAGAAAAATGTCATAGGGTCAAAAACAAAGCTAGACTTGTCTGCAAAAGATATTCACAAATCGAAGGACTTGATTACGATGAAACATTTTCCCCTGTAGCCAGAATGGAAGCTATCAGAATGTTCCTGGCATTTGCATGCTACCAAAACTTCAAAGTATATCAAATGGATGTAAAATCTGCATTTCTAAATGGAGAATTAGAAGAAGAAGTCTACATGGAACAACCAGAAGGCTTCTCATTGACAGATAAAGAAGACTATGTGTGCAGACTGAAGAAGGCCCTATATGGACTGAAACAGGCTCCTCGTGATTGGTACTCAAAACTAGATAAATATTGGCAAAAACAGGGTTTTAAGAGAGGTGGAGTGGACAACAATCTATACATAAAAGCCCATGAAAATGAGCTCCTGATTGTTGTAGTATATGTTGATGACATTATGTTTGGAAGAAAAAGAGATGAACTAGCAAAAGGGTTTTCTGATGAGATGAAAACAGAGTTTGAAATGTCTATGATTGGAGAGCTCAGTTTCTACTTGGGACTGCAAATTCATCAAAATAACTCACGCACATTCATCTCTCAGGAAAAATACTTAAAATAAATTATGCTGAAAAAATTCAAAATGGAGGACTGCAAACCTGTGACAACCCCCATGATCACGGGATGCAATTTGTGTGCTGATGATGGGTCTGCAGATGTAGATCAAAAACTCTACAGATCTATGATAGGAAGCCTACTGTATTTGACAGCATCAAGACCAGACATCATGCTAGCAGTAGGACTAGTGGCTAGATATCAAGAAGCACCTAAACAAAATCACCTTCTTGCAGTCAAAATAATATTCAGATATCTACAAGGAACAACACAGTATGGGCTTTGGTATCCTAAAGGAAAAAGCTTCACTTTGACATCATACACAGATGCAGATTGGTCCAGATGTATGGATGACAGGAAAAGTACAAGTGGAGGCACTTTCTATCTAGGAAAAAGTCTGGTAGCATGGTTAAGCAAGAAACAAACATCTATCTCTCTGTCTACAGCAGAAGCAGAATATATAGTAGCAGCAGCATGTTGTACACAAGTCATGTGGATGAAGAAAACTCTTCAAGACATGAAGGTAAGCATCGAAGAACCTATCTCAATCAAATTTGATAATACAAGTGCTATAAGTATATCTAAAAACCCCATGCTTCACTCAAAAACCAAACATATTCCAATCAAGTATCATTTTCTCCGAGAACAAGTGGCTCAGAAGATAGTAAAACTGGAGTATGTACTAAAAAAAGAATAAACATCAGATATATTTACTAAAAATCTTGCTAGAGAACCATTTGAATATTTAAGAGACAGACTAGGGGTAGTATATGTAGATTCTACTCTCTAATATGAAGAGAAAGCAAAGTTTCAGGGGGAGAACAGAAACGAAAATATCATTCCCAAGGGGAGATCTGCAAGCAAGAGAAGCATGAAACAGGTCCTCAGGATCAAAAAGATTATGGAAAAAATACATTCAACATAAAAGAATCAATAAAATGGGAAAAAGGGTCAGTGGTGAACCTGACGAGAATCTAATCCAAAGGATTGAAGCAGCAGCGTACAAAGACAGAAGATCTCAGATAAAAGAAATGAACGAAATTTTGGAAAAATAAAATTAATAAATAAAATCACAGCATCAAAGAACAAAAGACCTAAGAATTCAAACCCCTTGCCATTGATGTTAAAGGGGGAGGAAGAGCAAGCAACAGAAGAAAGGATCCTAACAGGTAAATAGAGGAAGTGTATTGCCATCAATGCCAAAGGGGGAGACTGTTGGAAATATTTTCATTGATGGCAAAGGAGGTAGCACTGAAGCAGAAACAGGGAAAGGACTACATAACAGAGACAGACAAAAGAAAAAGCAAGCAGGGCAAAGGAGACAGGCAGAAGAACACTACTAAAGTGTAACAGTCGAATACAGAGGTAGAGTGAAAAGGTCAAGCAGCGGAGGTAGAAGCAGCGAATATGGAGGCAGTGAAACGGTCGAGCAGTGGAGACAGAGGCAGCGAATACAGAGGCAGTGAAGTGGTCGAGCGGCAGAAGCATTAGCACAGCAGAGGCAGAGTGACAGAAGCACCAGAGGCAAAGACAGCCGTTATTCTGAGAATTGCTACCTCAGCTGGAGGATATATGTATATAATTTCGAGAATCATTACCCGATGGGCGTTACATATAATACATAAACCTTATTCCGGGAATTGCTTAACCCCAGCTTGAGTATTATGACAGGCATATATATATATATATATATATATATATATATATATATATATATATATATATATATATATATATATATATATATATATATATATATATATATATATATGTACTATATTTACATATATAGCGCGATATTCAAAGAACCAAAGTACTATATGGTGGGACCCTCACCCAATCGCATCTGAGATTATAAAGGCAGTGGAGCATGTAAATAGAAAATTGTGATTGCGATGAAGCCCGGACCCGATGGGTGTATAAACGATGGATGATATATATTTGAATTCCAGCCTAATCGCATCAAAGCATCGCAGTATGGGCCTATTGGAACATCCAACCAAAACTTGCAATTGGGATTGAAAGCCTGGACCCGATGGGTCTATAATTTATGTTTTTATAAGTTTGAATTCTAGCCTAATTGCATTGGCAAAACGCAGTGAAAATTGATCAATCGCAATCGGAGCAGGAGAAATAAATCGCAATCAGAGGAGAAATATATTGCATCGAGAATCATGGCAAGTGGGCCCAAAAGGAGTTTTTATATGTTTTAAATAGGTTTTATTATATACACCGAGAATTTATTTAAATACATATTAAAAGGCAGTCAATGTAATGAAAGTTGGGTTATATATATATATAAAATATTTTTCATAAATATAAAACGATGGTTGCAATAGTATTAAAATATGCCACGTGGTTTGTGGACCCATGGGCCTTGGCTCAAGGTGGAGGGCGATTCTTTATATAAAACAATTGCGATGTATGTATGTTCCGATTGCGGAACTTCCACATCAACAAGACACTTATTGTATGAAAGGCATTGGAATATGCCTAGATTTAAAAGGCAGCAATTACACCACAGCAGAGGATAGAAAAGCAAACAGAGCTGAAAAGAGATAAAGCACAATCACAGAAAATACAGACACAGTCAAAGAAAAGACAAATGCGCAGCGATTCAAAAGGCTGTATGAGTGAGCTGGAGGTCTCATTGTAATTAAATGTAATATTTTAATTGGTTTATATTGTTTGTGATGCATTGGAAAGTCTCCAGAGGAAAACAAAGCTCCCACTATAATATTGCATGTTGTTATATTTTCCCCGAATGAGTTATGAATAATGAAAAGCAAGTGTAGAAGTTTAAAAAGTTGGGCTATCCAATCTAAATTTTGTGAGAAATGATAACAATACAAGAAAATCCTTATAAATAATATCATCTTGATATGCAAGAGAGGGTCAGAGAGAGAGTAAATCTAGAGAAGGCAGAATATAGAAGTGTGAGGCAGAGAAGACTAAGAGAAGAAGAGCAGAAAGAGAAGCTGCAGAACCGAGCTGATATCTGAGGTAAATCAGCAAACATTCAATTTGATAAATTGAGGAAGTTGGAGCTTCCCTATCAAGTTGCAGCTTGATAGCTGTCAATGGTAGTTGACTGAGGTTGGAGCCTCCTGTAGGTTGGTGCTTGCAGAAAATTGAAGGGAGTTGGTGCTTCCTTGTAAGTTTTAGCTTGCAGAACTGAGGTAGGAGCCTCCTGTAGGTTGGTGCCTGTAGAAAAATAGTGGTAAGAGGGATTTGGAGCTTGCCTTTGCATCACAACAATAATAAGATGTGGTTTTCTCCCTTTATGGGTTTCCACTTATATCTGGTGTCTATGTGCATGAAGTTTATGTGTTTACCTAATTTATGTCATCTGCTTAAATACCTGCTGCTCTCATATTAAGTCTGCTGTTATATTATATTAATACTGGCTGCTCACATTCTAATATTACTCACATATTAAGTTGGATATGAAATGAAGGTGTAAATAAGGTTTAATAAAAATTTTAAAATATTATGAATGTGTTAAACTGATTCACCCCCCCCCCCCCTCTCAGTTTAACTAAGAGTTCAACAAAGGAAAATATAAAAGACCATGGAGCAGAAAAGAAAACGACCCATGTTTGAGAGCTCCTGGAATTGATTTTGGATGACAGAGGCCAGAAAACTAGGGATATATAAAATGACACCAGGTTGAGACATTAACCACAAAAATGCTATGCATTCTTTTGAGACTCGCCCAAACCCTTCCACACCTAGGAGACCTGCAATAAGTGCGAGGGTAGGCTGAAGGTATTCCTTGAAGAAGCTCAGGGGCACTAAATCTACAGTGGGGAGAGTTGTGAAATGGGAGTCAGTAATGGCAACGATGAAATCACTCTGTTGCCTCCATGGCAGTTTCGAAAACTGATGAGACAATGTTATTTCATTAAAACTGGCATAGTACGAACTGGTAGGATAATAAAGGGCTTTTCTGATGATTGTGGGGGAGATGGTGAATATTTTGTTCCCCTCAAAGGATAGGAACATGCCCTGATGTTCATCGTAAGCATCCCAGAGCCAACAAATGAATTCAACCACGAGGTAGACAGGGGGAGTAATTTGATGATATAGACTAGAAAAAACGACTCGAAACCTATCTCTATTTTCCACATGTTTCTTGAACAGCTCAGGCTTGATGCTGCTAATGAATAATGGGTATTGCGGGTCTTGGATGCTGGCTTGTAAATCTATGAAAGGTTCGGGTTCGGGGGCAGCCTGGACTCACAGGCTTAGGGATTTTCGGGCTCTGATTTCTTTACTGTGACTTTACCCATGACCATCATAAAAATTTAAAAACAAAAGGAAACCAGATCAAATGAAAGGGATGGAATACCTCTGAAGTAAGAAAAATGCTCGGGAAAATGACGTAGGGATATTGACAACGACTGGGTATACTTGGTAATGGGCGCTCGCTTTCGCTTATACAGTAACCATAAACCAAGAGTATTTTACCACAGTAAATCATGGAACACAGTCTTACATGCCCAAGGCATCTCGAGAAACGATGATGGGGTGAAACAAGTAGGGCTGACGTCATAGGGACGCTGACAGTGAGACATGCGGCATAGAGGGATTGGGTATTAGAATTTAGTCAGGTGAATAACACATGTCGGGTTAAATGCCAATACTGGTATTGGTACTGGGTGACCTAGGAATTACCTTACCGTTGGATCGTGGCAACAGTTGTACCTTGGGACCCAGCCCACTAAGGACGCAAGTTGATCTTCATAACATCTTTAAACCCACAACCTTTTCTTCACAAAGCACTCGACTCGTGTCACGATCCTTGACACGTCATCAGAATTGTAGGGGGGGAAGCCTCCACCTTACCCCTACCATCCGTGACCCCCCCATAATTGTTCTTGCGTTCCTTCTTTTGTGCATGTGCCGAATACGAGTGATTCCCACCTTATATCCATTTTAATCGCACTTTTTAGACTTTCGTTATTTATATTAAGGCCTTTGACATACTCTCACTTTATTATAAAGTGTCCTTTCCCCATTTTCATATATGACTCTAATCGACCTTTAATAATTCTTCTTCAGACATTAAGGGGTGAATGATATAATCAACATTGGCTCCACCTAGGGACGACACGTTTGTCCTCAAACGTGTTGAGAACTTCGCAGACCACCTATTAGTCCCCTTATGTGTAGATACGACTCCTCAGCACCTTTCTTTCTCCTTCATGATACTTCAAAACAAACATTCATTAAAATAAAGCAGCTAAATATTGTACAATATAATACATTAGACCCTTTCAGCCAGAATCAAAACTGGAAGAAGGGTTTTAGGAATTGATCATTCACAGGGGCGTCATGCAAGTCACCTTGTAAATTCTTTAGCTTGAAGGTGTTGTTTCCTCCTTGTTCAACATTTTTGAAGGGACCGAACCATAAAGGGTCGAAATTTCCATGTTTCCTCTTCTCTTCTCTTCATATGTCCCATATTAGTACTAAATCCCCAACCTACATCTTTTTGTCTTTGGCATGTTGATCAAACAAGTCCTTCATTTTTCCTGATATTTAGTCAACATTTGATTCACCAGATTTCGGGTCTCCTCTAGTTCTACTAGCTGGTTCATCCTCCTAGTAATGTCGTTTGGCTCCTCTTGGCATTCCTACATAAACCTAGCCACTAGTAAAGCCAATTGTATGGGAAAGACTGCTACTCTCCTGTACACCACCTCATATGGAAATTTCCCCGTTGATCTCTTGCTAGTGATCCTATTCGACCATAAAGCGAACTTTAGCTGAGAGCCCCAATTTTTCTGATTTTCATTAATGGCTTTCTTCAGTGCTCTCACCAAAGTTTTATTTGAAGACTCTACTAAACCATTCCCCTGTGGGTAGTAGGTGGTGGAATGGCCCAACACAATGTTATATTGCTGACAGAAGCTGACGAACTTCACAGACTTAAAGGCCTGGGCATTGTCGGTAACAATATTGGCAGGGAAACCAAACCTCAAGATGATGTTCTCTTCCAAAAATTTTATCACTACCGATTATGTTTCATTCCTTTTTGGCACTGCTTCCATCCATTTAGTGAAATAGTCTGTAGCTGTTAATATCCATTTATGCTACCCACTTGATGTAGGATGAATTTTGCCAGTAAAATCAACTCCCTATTACTGGAAAGGTTCATCTATGTGTATGGGGATCATGGGTAAGGGAGAAAACTTCTGCCTTTCTGCGAATTTTTGACACTTCTCACAGGCTCTAACCCTAGCGAAAACATCTCCAAAGAGCTTGGGCCAGAACCAACTTTTAAAATCTTATGGGCAGTGGCTCTCCAGCTGTAGTGACCTTCACAGATGCCTTCGTGGAACTATGCCATTATCTCCTCCACTTCATTCTCGGTAAGGCATAGGAGCAGGATGCTTGAGGGGTCTCTCCAATACACACGACCATTAGCCACGATGAATTTCTGCGACTTCAGCCTCAGTGTTATGTATTTTTCTTTATCATAGCTAGGGGGGAATCTGAGAGTCAAAAAATATTCTACAACATTCTTGTACCATGGACTGAGGAGGTACTTCATATGAGTTTTCTGTGTAGCCATCTCTATCCCGCACCGTTCATCTATTTTTTTAGACTCCTCATTTGCTATCATTGAAATATTTATCCCCAAAGCTTGAAAATTCGATTCTCATAGGATTTTACCTAATCCCTATCCTTTAATCAACTTGGTGGGTCGTATTTCTAACTCATATTCTTGTATCTTTGTAATCCATTTGCCCCTTTTTCCCTCACTATCTCCCTGGATCAGGATATCCTTTATGGCTGTTGTGGGCACAAATGCAGTGATCGAGGACTATAGAACATACATTCGAAATTCCTTGAGGGAATTTACCAAGGCATAAGCTTGTTTCTCCAAGATGTTGTATTTAAGCTCAGCATCCTGGAGCACCTGACTAAAGAAGGCAATAGGTTTCTCGTACCCCTCTTCATCCTTTTGTAATAATACTCCTGCAATAGTGTGAGGCTATGCAAATGAAAAAATCATGAAAGGCTTAGCATAATTTGTTCTAGCCAACACTGGAGCTTCTGCAAAAGCGTTTTTAATCCTGTTAAAGGCCTCTCGTGACTCAGGAGACCATTTTACTTCATTATTCTTCTTGATCATGTCAGTTATATGCTGGACTATCTCTACATAGTTTGGAATGAACCTGTTGTGGTTCCTGTGATTTGGCAGATTTGGCAATACCAAACGACAAGACAACATCAAACCACTTTGGGATATTAGGATCTAGCCCTCCTAGATCTAGAGAGGGATCTCTCTATAAAGGCAAAGAAATGTATATCTTTAAAGTTTAATTTAAGGTATTAGGTTAGTTATAGGGCACAAGAGTTTTTTGATTTGTTTGTTTGTTTGGTTGGGAAACATGAAAGAAGGGTTCAATGTAAGGTAAAGGGATAAATTAGTGAAGGATTTTGGAAATGGGGAGATAATTCAAAGAAAACACAAGTCCATTGGGCACTGGAGTCATAAAAGGGTTTACTTGCAATTCAAATATCCAAGGATTTCAAAGGGCTAGTCATCTATATCAGAGGATATTTTAAGATGATAGTATGAGATGAAACAATAAGGAAATGAATGGGAATGACAAGGAAAACCTTCCAAGGTGACCATTTCGGAGTAAATATAGGTACAGGGCATGCCTTATCCTCTATGATCTAAACTCCTGATGAGGCTAACTCCGAAGACAACAATCTAGCAGTCCTCCTAACTACCTTCAGACAATAGAAACATTCAAGTTTGACACAGAGTGAAGTCTAAGATCATAGAAAGACTTTTAACCCTCTCTTCTTTTGACATTCAACCCAAAGGGATATTAGAAAGACTAACTGTTGGGAAAGGAACCTAGGGGATAGGGCTAACTCTAAATCTCCCTGTTTCCTAATTCTTTCAGTTGAACCAAACAAGAACATCCAATAAACAAACTCTAAATTCATACATCAGTAAGCATGGATAAACCAGCTTCTATACTATTTAAATTATGTTGAATTTGTTCTTAGATACACAAATAACAGAAAATATAAAGATAAGAAAGTTCAAGAAGCATTACGGTACTTGCAACAGTATATCCTAAGCTAAAATTACTGATTCTTATCAGAGAAAATGAAACATGATGCATAATAGAGGGAAAACAATAACAAAGATAGAACACTTCACCAGTGATTTAGATCAGGATCCAATGAACATGATTGTCATATTAGGAGAGAAAAACCAATCAGATACACCCTTGTCCAATAGCTTGATATCATCCAAAAATCATCTCCCAGCCTATTTACAACTACTACTCACAGAACTCTAACTCAGTAAAACATCTTACAATCAGTGTTTTTTCAATAACCAACCAACATTTACAATGTATTTCTCATGAGTTCTTATAGGTGAAAGAGGGGTAGTAGTGGCAGATAGAAATTAAATGATTCATTAAAATAGAGGGAGAAATTTCTTTCGAAGCCCATTATGTTTTAATATCTTTACATTAAATTTCAGTACTCTTTAGATGAATTAGGGATCTTCGTCAGTTTGATAATAACTCTAAGGGTATGTTCCATGAAGTACTTTCTGGCTGTAGTACTCTGTTTATACTCTGAAACAACTAAAGCAGATAAATGGCTTTCAGGTCTTCCATACTTTGTAACTAATGTACTGACAATTCTTAGGACTCTTTGTCAAAATGGTAACTATTATGATGCTTGAAGGAGAATGGAATAGGTCGTGAGATTAGTCCTTTCTTGGGGAAAGAACATTCTACTGATGTTAAATCATTGGTACAACTTCTTTGAAACACCAATATGACTTTTTTATGTGCTTTAGGGTTCATTAAGCCTCCTTGATCATCTTCAGGTCTTCTTCTGTGTCCTTGGTGTCTGTAACTGTGGATTAGGCCTCGTAGTCTTCAAAATCATGCTTTCTAACCCTTTAATCTCTTTCTGATACACTTTTGAACTTCTTCTGACCTGTTTCATGAATACATGGGCCACAGAGGCACAGGAGGGTTTATGTCAGGTTTATTAACACTGATCTTCAATTAAACATGTTTTAGACCTTCTTAGTGGTGCCTTTCCCTGTGTATTTCAGCATCTGTGATGGTCTTTCACCATGACTGTGACTGTGAAAACTTTGCGAAATCGTCACCACTTAAACCTGCAAGAAAAAAGAAACCTGTTATAAAAGCCATAGGGATCAGGTTAGGCTGCTTCTGAGGCTCCAGGAGGATGGAAGGGTATTGAGGGAAAATGAGAGCGCAGCAGAACATGGGCTGAAAATCAAGGCGGAATGGTGAAAAATAGGTCTAATGGGAGCTTGGGGAATCGTAGGTTGTGGACTGTTAGATTAGAACAATTAACGATGATCTATGGTGGAGATTCGTCGATAAGGTCGTTTGGAGGATGGATGGATGAAAAATGGATGGATGAAATATTATATCAGGGTCGTTAGATGAGAATAATCAATGGCTACGATCACTCGATGGAACCATTTAGGAGACAGATGAGGAACAATGGAAAAATATCACGATATAGCGTGGGACGTTAGATCAGGATGATCTACGGCTGTGATTTAAAGTGAAATCAATGTTGGGGGGGTGGGGGGGGGGGAGAGTAGGTGGTATGGAAGAAACCCAGAGTGTTTTTCACGCAACAAAAAGGGGGAAAGCGGAAATGCCCCAAAAAATGTGATTCCACTCAGCACTTGACACGTGGAAATCTAAAACCACCTATTTCATGTTTTTTTGAAATGTTAAACCCTGGGCACAGAAAAAATGTGAAACAAGATCTAAGCTATCAGATCTCTGCGGGTTTCATGCGAGGGGGGGTAAGATGCATGGGGTGGAAGAACTGGTGGGTCTGGTGGATGACATGATTTCCTTTGTCGTGGGGTGGACGACAGATTTAATGTGGACCGTCCAATCTCTAGATTGAATGGTTATGATCTAATATCAAGGCAGAGGTTTTGAAAAGGGGAAAGAGGTGTTAGATGGACAGGCGAGCGCGACGCAATCTGGGTCGTTGGTTCTTGTGGATTCAATGGTCCAGATTCATTTAGAAACTCTATGTCGGGGAAAGGTGAAACAGATTGGAAGGATGAACAAGAACCGGATTTCCTGATAGCCATTGATCTTGTGCAGATCGATGGTATATATTCGCTTAACCCAAAATGTCGGGAGAATGGAAAAACAAAGGAAAGAGGGGTCTGGGAAAGGTTTTTAAGCTTTTTAGCGCCTGATTGCAGGGCCACGGATATATGAAGAAAGGGGCTAATGGATATAAGCCCTCAGGGGCTTAAGGCCTTATATAGTGCAAATAGACTAATTTTAGGGCCAAAACAAGGATTTTTAAGCCAGAATGAAGGTTCCGGTAGATGAAAGGGATGATTTTCAAACCAAATAGAGGGATATACATGGTTTAAAAGTGATTTAGGATGGTTTAGAGGTCAAAATGATGGATTACAGAGGATTTTTGTGAAAGGAATATGGGTGAAAATGGGGAATTTTGTGGGAATGAAATGGAGAAAATGGAGGCTTTTTGGAAACAGTTTCTTTTACAAAACAACAGGGTTCATTGGTGGAAACAACAGTGAATATAATTTTGAAATATAAGGACATCAAAAGGCTTCAAGGATGATAAATTTTCAAAGGAAATTTTCACTTGAAGGCTTGAACACCAATTTAGCCACCTGTTTTCTTTGAAAAAATATTATAGGTGGCTAACAGTGACTCCACATGGGGATGGAATCTTCTTGAAGGTGTCAAGAATCTCAGAAAAAATCTTTGGAAGTAGGCCATATGCCTGATACTTGACCATCTTTTTCTTCTCAGCTACTACAAACATGAAAGCATTATATCAGCAACAATACTTCCCCAAACAATCTACCTACCCATCCTTCTGTCCTAACATTTTTTCTTCAAGGTGCATTTAGACTTGCAGATCTTCTTCATCATTTTTTTTTTATTAAAAGCAAAAACTAATCTAATTCTACCCTTATTTCTCCATGAGACCAGATTAAACAATTAGACTCATAACTTCTCTACCTACACTAATATATGCCAGGATTAAACTGTCTGGCAGATTTTATTCTCTACATTCCAAAACAAAAATTGAAACAAAGCCAAACCAAGATTAGACTGTCTGATTTTCTGTGGTTCCATGGCATAAAGACAAGCTGCACATGAACTGAAACTTTGCAGAAACTTGTTAGTTCCCTGTAATTTAGTAGATTGGCAAGACTAAATGTTGCAGAGACTACATCAAAAACCACTTTGGGATTCTAGGATCTAGCCCTCCTGAATCCAGAGAGGGATCTCTCTATAAGTGCAAAGGTTGTTTTATCTTTAAGTATTTTAGTACGATTTTAGGCTAGTTATTAGGAACAAGGGTTTTTGTTTGTTTGGTTGGTCAGGTATGATATTTAATTGGATGGAATATCACAAAATGAAAGAGTTTCAACATGGGAAGATGCAAGTATATTTAGAATAATTCAGCAGATAGGATTAGGGTGATTCAGCTTTAATCCGTTGGTCAATGGAGTCATAAAAGGGTTTAATTGTACAATAATTTCAAGAGTGGTCCGAGGGACAAGTCATCTATATCAAAATATCCTTTAGATTAAATGATGGAGTGGAACATTAAAGTGTTTAGAAAGTGGAAAAAGCCAATAATTTCAACAAGGATTCATCAAATTTCCATACAAGAAAAGCCTTTTTAAGAAAATTTTTGAAACTAGCCAAAGGACAGGGCTAACCATAAAATTCTTTGGACAAGCTTGTATTAAAGCTAACTTATTAGACAAAAATCTAGTAATCACACTAGACTACTTCAGAAGGGATGAAAACAAATAAGAAAACAAAGTGCAGCTTAAGATCAAGTCAAATGCATTAAATCATGGCCTACTTTTAGCATACGCTTAGGGAAACTTTCAAACAACATTTGGAGAAATAACTAGGAGACAGGGCAAACCATAAACTTTCCTAGTTTAACTCTACTTAGCATGTAATGAAAATATCATTCAAGAACTTCCTTTCACTTTTTGCACCTCAAGACATGGACAAACCAACATTCCTTGATAATGTTTACAATTAATTTAAGTCATTCCCAAATATAACAATTAGCAGAAAACATATAGATAAATCTTATCAGTGAGAGTAGGGTACTTTGATAGTAAATCCTAGCTCTATATTTGTTGTTCTTTATCAGTGAAAAGTGAAAAAAATGGCATACATGAAAGGAAAACAATAGCAGTAAGAGGTACTTCACCAATGATATAGACCAAGATCCCAAGAATCAGCTTGTATATTGATTATCAATCTAGTTACAAACTACATGTCCAATTTTTCAGAACAGGAACAACTTCTCTTCTCAGCCTAACTTCTTCAATAACTTAAACGGAGCTTTAGAGCTTAAGAACTTATTTACATTCAACAAATGGTTCGATATTGCAACTTATTACATCAAAGTCTAATAACCAACCCTTTACAATGTGCTTCTCAAGGAGATTTTATAAGAGAATTAGGAGGTGGAAGAGTTTCTAGGGTTGAGTATCGTTAATTCTACACTAAATGCAATTCCTAGCCTTGAAAACCATGCAAGGCATAAGGCGGGAATGCATTGAATTATATCTTTGTTTCATTTAAAAAATATTGAATTTAAGGCCTTTCTTGTCTTTTATAATAACTTCACTAACAATTTAAAATGTATTATTTATTTTGAAATAACTATTCAGCTGTCTTTAGGAAAAATATCACTGATTAGGAAATAACTATGCCTTCTTTTGATATTTTGAAGCAGCAGGTCACACTCTGGTAGCTGAAGAGGATATTTTAGCCTCTAATGTGGCAGTGGAGGCCTCCTTTACTGATATTTTTCTTTGATTTTTCTTAAAACACCTTTAATTTTCTCTTTGTCTCTGTTTTAGGCTTGATTAAGCCTTGATATTCACCTTCGAATATTTATCTTTTAACATTGTCTTTAACTCTTTGAACTAGAGGATTAAAACTCTGATCTTCAGGTTTAGGCTTTAATCTCCCTTTAACATTGACTTCTTCATTACTGATACACTCTGTTGCTTTGTTTTAGTGGCACAAATGGTGTTGTACAGCTGTAGGGTTTCTGAGATCGAGGATTATGATCTAGATGATTTAAACCTAGATTTCTTACTCTACAGATCCTTTCTTCTTTGTTTTAAGGCCCAAAATCGTCATTCCAAGCCTCTTTGTCACTTGTCTATGAATGTGGAAAAACACAGAGAAAACATCATTTAAAGCCCTGCAAAACACACAAATTCATTAAGAAATCCTGTGGAATTGGGCTAAGACTGATCTCAGAGGTTTGGTGGAGGGGATGGAGCTATGCGGAAAGGAGGAAATTGCAGAAAAAAGGGAGAAAAACTTTAGTGGGAGCGAAGACAGGTGCAAATGAATTTTGGGCGTGATAGTGAATAGGAGTCATTGATTTAGAATGATAAATGGTTAAGATCTTATAATGAAGTCTTTTGGAAGAATGATGGAGGGCGATGGTTTGGGGTCGCAATGTAATGAGGGCCATTGGATTACAACAATCGACGGCCGAGATCATTGGATGGAGCGTTGATGAAGAGAAAACAAATTGGTGGTGATATTAGATCAGGACCGTCTGATCTCAGAGATCGATGGCCAGGATCCAATCTGGAGTTACATTGCGGAGGGAGGAGCGGTATTGCGGAAAACCATTAGTGGTATTCGCACGACATTAGAGCGGTTTTAGATTTTTGCCAAAAAAACGTGATTCCATACACTTGCCAACACGCATCCTTTCAAAACCACCCATATCACGTTGAGCTTGTGCACTGCAGGAAGGTCCAAAAAAATTATGCGAAACGCGTCGACAACCGTTGGATGATCGTTGGGAGATCTGACGGTGCGGATAAAACACGATGGGTGGAAATATGCACAGCGAAAAGATGATTGGGCCCAGCGATGTGATGTTATCTTGTTTCTTAATGCACAGGCGCGATATGCCATCGGGTTAAGTCTTGACCGTCGAATTTTTTTGACAGATAGTGAGGATTGATAGAGAAGGCAAAAGTGTTAAAAAGAAAAGGATCCAGGGTAGATGGTGGGGCGGAGATTAGGTAGCTCGATGGCCATTGATCTTTTTAGATCAACGGTCCAGATCTTCCTTCAAATTGAACTGTCAGGTTTGAAAAATAAAGGAAAGAAGGGGTTGGGAAGCGATTTTAAGGACTTTAAGCGCCCGATTGTGGGGATTTAGGTCTTATGGGGAAAGGGGCTAAAGGAAATAAGCCCTTAGAGGCTTAATTATTTAATGGAGTGGAGAAATGTTTTTTAGGCATTTTGAAGGGATTTTGGAGGTTTCTTTGGCCTTTTAGCGCCCGAATGCGGGGCCACGGATATATGAGGAAAGGGGCTAAAGCTATAAGCCCTTGGGGGCTAAGAGATTTATATAGTGCAAATGGACTATTTTTAAGGCCAAAACAAGGATTTTTAAGCTAGAATGAAGGTTCCGATAGGCTAAAGGGGGGATTTTAAAACCAGATAAGGGGGAATAAAAGGCTTTAAAAGGGGGTTTTGATGATGTGGAAGGTTAGATGTAGGTTTATTGAGAATTTTAATGGAGGAAATAAGGGTGAAAATGGAGTTCTTTGTGAGTGAAAGGAGGAATGAAAATGATGGAAAATGGTGTCTCTTAAGAAGTTTTCTCTTGTTAAAACAACAGATACCTTAGGAGTAATAATGGAACATTAGTGAAGATTAACTCAAAGGGAAGACATCTTCATAAGACTTTAAGAACTAGTAATTTTGAACATGAATTGTTTCTTAAAGGCTAAAAGAGATTTAGCCACCATTTGATATGGAAAATTTTATAGGTGGCTAATAGTGGCTCCAGTTGGGGATGGCATCATCTTGAAGATGTCAAGAACTGCAGATAATTTCTCTAGAAGTTGACCATTTCCTTATCCATTGGGCTGCAACTTTCCTTTTTTTTGTTGATCTTTCTTTGATCTGGAAATCTTTGAAACAATCTGAAAAAAATGGAATTCTATCAAAACAACATCTCTACCTACCCACTTCTATAATTCTAACATGTTTTCTTCTTTCAGAGTGCATTTGGACTAGAAAAATCTTATCATCAACATTTTATTCTTTTGAAAAACAGGAAACTAATCTAAGTCTAATCTTATTCCTCCATGAACTCAGTTTAAACAGTTGAGTTCATAAATTTCTCTACCTAACTACTATCCGTCAGGATTAGACTGTCTAACATACCTTTATTCTCTAAATTCTAAGACAGAAAATTAAAAAGCAGTCAAGCCAAGATTAAGTAGTTTGACTTGATATAGATATATGGCATAAAAACAAGCTGCACGTAGATTTTTATTTGCAGAAAATTAAAGCAAAATGGTGAAGGCTTAAGATCTAAAAACTAAAACATCCTTCATTATTCTTTAGCTCTATTTTTTGAAATTGTTTGAGCTATTTCCTCTTTCTTTCCTGGCTCAAGTTTTGAGCTTTTTAGAACCAGTTTGTTTTCTATCTTTGGCTCAATATTTGATCTAATTAGAGCCACTCTTCTTTTGAGATTCATAGGTTCAGACTTTGAGCTTGTTTTAACTTTCATTTTTCTATCCTAATCTACCTTACTGATAAGCCAAGATTGAGTTGTTTGGCTAATCTAATTCACTAACCTATTAGCAGTAAATTAAAAACTAATTAGTCATGATTAGGCTATATGACTAACTAGAAGTGTGTTTCTAGGAGTGGTATTTGAGCTTGCACACTTTCAGACTTTGTTTCTCTTTTTTGTATGGGGTTGTACCTTTCTTGTTTTTACAATCTACCCAGTTTTATTTTCCATTGTTTTTGTATTTTCATTTTTCTAACTTTAAATGCAATGATAGATATGATTTTTTACAATGAGAAAAAATCAAAAGGTTTCAAATTGGTACAGTTAAGAAAAGTAATGTTTGAGCATCCTACCATTGACAGGACCTCCAAGAAGTTCAGCTCCATTCAATTCCTACAAGAAATAAGCATTGTTACCAGCAGTTGAATGAATGAGATAAGGGCCTAGCCATAAGTTGTTAAATTTTCCATGTTTGCCTTTATCTTCTCTCCTGGAATCCCACTTCAAAACTTTGTCACCAATGCTGAAATAATTGGCCTTGGTTCTTCTATCAAACAACTTCTTGATGTTTTCTTGCTTCTGTAGTGCTCTGTTGTAGACTTCCTCCTTGGTTTGTTGAAGATGTATAGTTTGATTGATTCTTCTTGTCATGTCATTTTCTTCATACTGTACCTTTTGGATTAGCTTCATGACTGGAACTCCTACGCTGGTTGGAAAAATTGCATCTGCCCCATAAACTAGCTGATAGGGTGACATTCCAATTGATTTCTTAAGTGTTAATCTGTTAGCCCATAGTGCATGTACTAGCTTTTTGTGCCATGATTTCTTATTGTCTTCCAACAACCTTGTGATTATGTTCACCAAAATCTTGTTTGAGGATTATGCTAACCCATTACCTTGAAGGTAATAAGCAGTAGAATGACCCGATGTAATCTGATATTTATGACAGAATTCACCATCTTTTTGGATCCAAATGCAGTAGCATTTTCAGTGATAATCTTCCTAGGATAGCCAAATCTAGATAGGATATGAGTTTCAAGGAATTTTATGATGACGGAGTCAGTGGCTTGCCTAGAAGGGATGGTTTCTATCCATTTGGTAAAGTAGTCTATTGCAATGAGGATCCATCTATGTTGGGCAGATGAGGCTGGATGGATTTCCCCAATGAAGTCTATACCCCACTGTTTAAAAGGAGCTTCAACAATGATTGGTTGCAGAGGTAAGGGAGGAAATTTTCCTTTTCCTTCAAAGAGTTGGCATTTGTGACAGGCAATAATCATTTTGTGGACATCTTGAAAGAGGGTGGGCCAATAGTAACCAGCTCTAAGGATTTTATTGGCAGTTGTCTTCCAAGAGAGGTGGCCTCCACATTCACCTTCATGAAATTCATGCTTGATATTATCTGCATCATTCTCAAGCAAAAATTTAAGCAATAATCCACTAGCATTTTTCCAATATAGAAATTTATCCAAAATGAAATAGTTAACAGCCTTCAACTTTAAAAATCTTGTCTTTGTTTTAGACAAACCAGGAGGTGTATTCAAATTGAGAAATACATATAAAATATCAGTATACCAAGATGAATTCAGAAAATGATCTTCAATAGTTGGAGTTGACAACCCCTCTTGTTCATCTAAAGCATCCAACATGTTTATATCAAGGGCTTCAAAATTAGATTCAGCCATTAATATTTCTAGTTCTTGGCCTTTTATGAGCTTAGTGGGCTTGATTTCTAAATCATATTCAAGTATCACGGCAATCCACTTTCCTCTTTTGCCATCTGGATCTTGGGTTAAAATTTATTTTACAACTAAAGTAGGCACAGATGTAATTATGTGGGAATGTAAAATGTAAACTCTGAAGTCCTTCAAGGCTTTGACTAAGGCAAAGGCTTGTTTTTCCATGATATTGTACTTCAGAGGTGCATCTCTTAATGCCTTACTAAAGAATGCAATTGGCTTCTCTTGTCCCTTCAAGTTTTTTTGTAATAGGACAACAGCCACAGTGTGTTCCGATGCAAATGAAAAAATGAAGAAATCCTTTGTAAAATAAGGACTAATGAGAACTGGTGTTTTGGTTAAGGCTTATTTTACCAGTTCAAATGATTTCTTTGCTTCTAAGTTCCATTTAACTCCTCCTTCATTTTTGAGCATGTTTGTTATGTTTCTAAGGAGTTCGGCTAGATTGGGTATGAACCTTCTCAACAAATTAATCTTTCCAATGAAATATTGGAGTTCCTTGATGTTTCTAGGATGTTTGATTTGCAATATACCATCAATCCTCTTTGGGTCTATCTTTATCCCTTCTTCTGATATGATGTGTCCAAGAATTTTACCTTCTTGGAGACCAAACATTATTTTCTTTGGATTTAAAGATAACCCAAATTTTCTAAATTTCTCATAGACTTTTCTCAAGTGTTCAAGGTGTTCTTCATATTTTTTGGAAAAAACAGTGATATCATCAAGGTAAATAATGATGAAGAGGCCTAATTCTTCTGAGAATGCAATATCCATGGCTCTCTTAAATATAGTACCAGCATTCATTAAACCAAAAGTCATTTTCACATACATGAAAGTGCCCCAAGGTGTAGTAAAGGTTGTCTTGAGTTGATCATCAGGATGTACTAATATCTGATTGTATCCTGAGAAGCCATCTAACAAAGAAATCCTTCTAGAACCAACTACCCTTTGTAAGATATGATCCATCTTGGGTAAAGGGTAGTTGTCCTTCAGAGAGGCTTTTTCTAAGTTCCTAAAATCAATACAAAGCCTAATCTCTCTTGTTTTATTCCTAACTGACACAAGATTAGATACCCACTCTGAATATCTAATAGGGACAATAATTCCAGCTTCATGCATTTTCTTAATTTCCTTTTCCACCAGGGGTAATTGAACAGGGTTAATTCTGCACAATTTTTGTTTAAAAGGTTTTTTGTTTTCCTTAAGGGGTATTTTATGCTGAATTATTTCAGTATCATAGAACTTTAGATCCTCATAACTTCATGCAAACACATCAGAAAGTTCTCTAAACAGCTCAATGTATTTCATTTTAATGTGAGCTGGCAAGGTTTTCAACAGTTTAATCATTTTTGGCTTTTGTTCACTTCCTCTGTTACATTCTTCTACTTCAGTTTCAACAGGCTCTAGTTTTGGTTTTTTGGCAACATCATTGAAATCAAACAACTCCTCTAGTGGGACCAGTCCTTTTGGCAAGTTTTGAGTGTTAGATTGTAGAGTTTCTAAGTCTTATTTTTCTAAATATGAACTAATCTTTGTGTTATTTTCAAGTTTATTAGATAACAAATTTATATCAGCAATCTCTGGAGGCTTTACTTCTTCATCAAGTATATTTTCTTCAATAGGACAATCTTGTTCATAATCTGAATCTGAACTTGATGGCTCAAATTCTTTTCTGGACTGTAGGAAGTCTTCTATTTGTTTATCTCCATCAAAAATTTTCCAGTATTTTTCATTGTCTAGGAAAGCTGGTATAAATTTGACTTGGGTGGTGCATTTTTTGGTTTCATAAGGTGTTAGACAAGTTCTAGCAGCAAAGGCTAAACTATTGGCAAGGACATTTTGGTTTCTTGGAACAAATATAAGTTGATATTCATCAAATGTCTTTAACACGTCCATGACATCATTTCTATAGGCTCTAAGTCTGGGATTTTTGGCACTATATTCCGCATTCACTTGCTTAATAATCAGCTCTCAATCCCCATGAAATTTTATCCTTTTGGCCCCTAATTTCTTCAATAAGTGTAGGCCTAAAAGGAGGGCTTCATAATCAGCTATGTTATTTGAAAATTGAAAATTTAACCTGTAGGAATGCCCTTCAGCCTGATTGTTTTCTGTGTTGTGTATCCATATGCCTGCACCTTCATTGTTCTTGGTGCAAAACCCATCAAAATCCATACTCCAAAGAGGACTAGATTCAGATTTACTAGTTTGACTACTATCCTCTTCATCTAGTGTGCTTTTGAATTGTTCTTGCAAGTCAGCACCATGTTGAAATTGGTTTAGTTCCTCATGTTATTCATTATGTTGAGGACTCTTCTCTTGATTCTCAATATTGAAAAACAATGGATGAATGTTTTGTAGCTCTAGACCTGTGATTTGTTTGCTATGATTTCCTGATTTCACAAACTATTTTGATACTTCTGTCTTGTCTTCCTCCTTTCCTGTGTCTGCCACTATGTTACAGTGAGGGGTGGCCACTTAATCAGTCAAGGTTTCTTGCTCATTGAATGTTTCATGATTGAAGAGGATAAATGAGTCAAGGCATGTATGCACAGAATAAAGAGGAGAGTTTTCAGGTCTCTCTTGGCTATTGACCATGTATTGCATGTGATATTCCCTATAAAGTCTTCTAGTTTGATTAAAAATAGGGATAGTAGCATATGTCATATCCATTTGCATTGTTCCTTGTAACTTAGCTCCCCAAGATCTTGATAACAGCATACCATATTTGGGGGGTACATCAGCCACTACAATATCCATGACTAAACACTTGGCTAGAATTTTAGCTAATTTTACACAAATTTCTTTGATCAAACCTAAAAATTTTACTCTACTGGAGTCAAAAGAGTATAGATCTTTGTATTTTCTGGTGATTTCAAGGCCTAGACTCTCCATCACTGCTTTGGGCATTAAGTTTTGAGAAGCCCCTGTATCATGCATAGCATTGTGTAAAATTTTGTCATGAATTTTCAAACTAACATAAAATGGTGGAACTCTACCTTCTTGGTATCTTCCCTCAATATTAGGATCAAACAAGAGCTCTGGTTGGTCATCATTGAGGTTAACAGTGTCATTATTTTATGCTATGTTGAAATCTTTCAAAATTTGTGATCTATATACATCTTGGGTGACTAATTCAATGAGGGGAACAGAGATTTTAATCTTGGCAATTTCCTGTTCCAAACTAAAAAGCTGCTGATTTTTTACAATGTTTGTTTCAGCCTTGTTAATCACTACTCTATGAGAAAAATTAGCTTGTTGATTCCCTCTATTTACATTGGCTAATTTTTTTTTAATAGGAGCACTAGCTGAGGTACTAACACTGCTAATATTTGCACTCTATTTTTCATTAATTTGAGTGCCTTTCTCTTCACTTTGATCAGAATTTACAGCCACTATTTTGTCTTTCTGTTTTACAATTTTGGGTTTATTCACAGGGCTGTTTTTTGCAGAGGTTTTAGTCTTGGGAGTTTCCTGATTCTTTTTACTCCTAAGGTCATATTATTTTGGGGTTTCTATGATGACATTTTCCAGCTCTTGATAGTAATATTCATCCTCTGATATTTTATCATCATAAGGTGTGTATCGACCTTGTTTTCTATTGTAAGGATCATGAAAATTATCATTATCTACTCCTAGCATGTTTATGTCATCTTCTTCTGTTTGTTCATTTGTTTCTTCAATCTCACTTACATAGTTTCGATGAAAAGGAGGAATAATCTGTTGATCATCCTCTCTTGGTCTATTTTGAGGTTGGTTTCTCCTAAAATTCTGATTTTGATTTTGATTTCTGTTTTGAGGAGCTGATTGGTTTTCTCTAGCTTGAAATTTCTCAAGTATGCTCATATTTTCCATCATTTCTTCCATCATCCTTTCCATATTAGAGCTAGATGTGGAGGGTGAAAATTCTTCCCTAAATGATATTTTCTTTTCATTCCTCATTATAGCTCTTTTCTCCATCAGATTCACTTCCACAGCTAAGGCTCCTTTTTGCATATCCTCTAAAGTCAAAGGATATCTCTCTCTCAGCTGATAAGCCATTTCAGGACCAAATCCTTCAGGAAATTTGTTCAAGGCTGAGCCTTGTGAAGCGTTCAAGTCTGGAGGCAGTGCATTATAGACACTATTGAATCTAGTGCAATAATCTTGAACACTTTCCCCAGTGTTTCTTTTGATATTTTTGTAGCCTGAAAGTATTTGGAGAGGGTTCTTTCTAAATTCCCATTTGTTTAGAAATAACTGATGGAGATTTTGGAGATCATTAATAATGTTAGGGGTTAAGCTTTTGAACCATTTTGTTGCTTCTCCCCTTAAACCTTGAGTAAAAAAACTAAGTTTGACAATTTCATCATCAATCTCATTTCTATCAAAATAGTCATTCATCTTGTCCACATGTTGTGAAGCATTAGTAGTACCACTAGCATTAAACAATGGTATCTTGGACTGATAGTCTTGTGTCAGATTGAAAAGAGGTAAAGGAAGGACTAGAGGGGAATACCATGTTGCCATGATATGAGGTTGTGGAAAAAGGGGGGGGTTTACAAGGGGTGGATTGAAAAGAGGGAAAGTGGGCTGAAATGGAGTGATTTGGACAGTGGGTGTGTGGAGAACCGATGTGGATGGACCAACAAGATATTTTTGAGTAGATCTAGGATGAGAGAAACCAAAATTATGAAGGAAATCCAAATCAGGTGGGGTAGTTTCTCTGCTACCAAGATATTCACCTCTATCTTGGGATGAAGTTGGAGACTCAAAATCTACCTGATCTATATCATAAAGTGACCTAGTTCTGAATGGGTTTCTTAAGTCAACTTGTGAATCTTGTAGAGCTACAAGGTTTTCAAGAACGAAATTGGCTCTATGGAGGGTCCTAACAATAGTTGAAGTGTTAGCATTAGGAGACTTCCTAAGTATGCTTTCAGGATTATCAACTATCTCAGGCGGATTTGGGTCAGGATAGGCTCTAGTGTGAACTCTTTTAGAATCCACCATGCTATGTTTTTCAGACCCAATAATAAGAAACGTTTTAACCAAATATGACAATATTAAATAGGTTAACTGATCTTTTAGCAAGAAAAATTTAATACTTAAAGTCTTCTGTACTAATTTTAAATGATATTATGATAAAGGGTTTCCCAGTGGAGTCTTTGGAAAACCAAGGAAAATCAGCAAGCCTATTGATGTTCAATGGAGTCACCAGGTGGATGTTTTAAACTTTGCTGTCCACCAACAGTATGATTTGGTTTACTAAATACATTCCCAAAGGGATCTACAAAGAGTGGAGAAGTAATAGGCCTACTGGAGGCTAGTGGAGTCACCGGGTGGAAATTTTTAGCTCTTTTTGGAGATAAAATGTTTTATGATCCACCACCAAATACCAATCTAAAATGTTTTTTGGTTTTCTGAGCTTTTTATAGTCCTATAGGTTATGAGAGTTTCCTAAATCTATTTCAACACTTAGCTATGGTGATGAGACAAATAGAGTTTACTCTTATGGCTTATCTAGTTGATTCCTTCAAGGTTTGATAAGGCTTTATGAGAACACTAAGGGTTACTTAGTTTGTTATTGATTCAAATAAGTTGTATCATGATTACCATTTTCTTTGGCAGTGCTTGAAGAGAGCTACTAATACTGCACTGAATACTGAGTATCTTGATTTAAGGATTTTAGTCAGAAGTCCCTAGTGGAGTTGCTAGAAATGTTACTTCCCTATAATTTAGTATATTGGAAAGAATAAATGTTGCAAAGACTACATCAAAAACCACTTTGGGATTCTAGGATATAACCCTCCTGAATCCAGAGAGGGATCTCTCTATAAGTGCAAAGGTTGATTTATCTTTAAGGCTTTTAGTATAATTTTAGGCTAGTTATTAGGAACAAGGGTTTTTGTTTGTTTGGTTGGTCAGGTATGATCTTTAATTGGATGGAATATCACAAAATGAAAGAGTTTCAAAGTGGGAAGATGCAAGTATATTGAGAAGAATTCAATAGATAGGATTAGTGTGATGTAGCTTTAATCCATTGGGCAATGGAGTCACAAAAGGGTTTAATTGTACAACAATTTCAAGAGTGGTCCAAGGGGAAAGTCATCTATATCAAAAGATCCTTTAGATTAAATGATGGATTGGAACATTAAAGTGTTTAGAAAGTTGAAAAAGCCAATAATTTCAACAAGGATTCATCAACTTTCCATACAAGAAAAGCCTTTTTAAGCAATTGTTTGAAACCAACCAAAGGACAGGGCTAACCATAAACTTCTTTGGACAAGCTTGTATTAAAGCTAACTTATTAGACAACAATCCAGTAATCACACTAGACTACTTTCGGAAGGGATGAAAACAGATAAGAAAACAAAGTGTAGCTTAAGATCAAGTCAGATGCATTAAATCATGGCCTGCCTTTAGCATACTCTTAGGGAAACTTTCACACAACCTTTGGAGAAATAAGTAGGAGACAGGGAAAACCATAAACTTTCCTAGTTTAACTCTACTTAGCATGTAATGAAAATATCATTCAAGAACTTCCTTTCAAGTTTTGCACCTCAAGACATGGACAAACCAACATTACTTGATAATTTTTACACTTAATTTAAGTCATTCCTAAATATAAAAATTAGCATAAAACATATAGATAAGGCTTATCAGTGAGGGTAGGGTACTTTTGATAGTAAATCCTAGCTCTATATTTGTAGTTCTTTATCAGAGAAAAGTGAACAAAATGGCATACATGAAAGGAAAACAATAACAATAAGAGGTACTTCACCAATGATATAGACTAGGATCCCAAGAATCATCTTGTATATTGTTTTTCAATCCAATTACAAACTACATGTCCAATGTTTCAGAACAGCAACAACTTCTCTTCTCAGCCTAACTTCTTCAATAACTTAAATAGAGCTTCAAAGCTTCAGAACTTATTTACATTCAACAAATGGTTTGATACTGCAACTTATTACATCAATTTCCAATAACCAACCCTTTACAATGTGCTCCTCAAGGAGATTTTATAAGAGAACGAGGAGGTGGAAGAGTTTCTAGGGTTGAGTATCATTAATTCTGAACTAAATGCAATTCCTAGCCTTGAAAACCATGCAAGGCATAAGGCAAGAATGCATTGAATTATATCTATCTTTCATTTAAAAAATATTGACCTTAAGGCTTTTCTTGTCTTTTATAATAACTTCACTGACAGTTTAAAATGTATTCTTTATTTTAAAATAACTATTCAGCTGTATTTAGGCAAAATATCACTGATTAGGCAATAACTATTCCTTCTTTTGATCTTTTGAAGCTTCGGGTGGCACTCTGGTAGCTGAAGAGGATATTTTAGCCTCTGATGTGGCAGTGGAGGCCTCCTTTACTGATATTTTCCTTTGAATTTTCTTAAAACACCTTTAATCTGCTCTTTGTCTATGTTTTATGCTTAATTAAGCCTTGATCGTCATCTTCGGATCTTTGTCTTTTAACACTGTCTTTAACTCTTTGAATTGGAGGATTAAAACCCTGATCTTTAGGTTTAGGCTTTAATCTCCCTTTAACATTGATTTCTTCATTACTGATACACTCTATTGCTCTGTTTTAGTGGCACAAATGGTGTTGTACAGTTGGAGGGTTTCTGAGATCGAGGATTTTTATCCAACTGATTTAAACCTGGATTTCTTACTCTGCAGATCCTTTATTATTCGTTTTGAGGCACAGAATTGTCACTCCAAGCCTCTTTGTCACTTGTTTGTGACTGTGGAAAAACACAGAGAAAACATCGTTTAAATCCCTGCAAAACACACAAATTCATTAAGAAATCCTGCGGAATTGGGCTAAGACTGCTCTCAAAGGTTTGGTGGAGGGGATGGAGCTGTGCAGAAAGGAGGAAATTGCAAAAAAAAGGGATAAAACTTTAGCGGGAGCGAAAACGAGTGCAAATGAATTTTGGGCGTGATAGTGAATAGGAGCCGTTGATTTAGAATGATAAACAGTTAAGATCTTCTGATGAAGTCTTTTGGAAGAATGATGGAGGGCGATGGTTTGGGGTCGCAAGGTAATGAGGGCCATTGGATTACAACAATCGATGACTGAGATCATTGGATGGAGTGTTTGGGAAAATTATGAAGGGCAAAATAATTGGTGGTGAGATTAGATCGGGACTGTCCAATCTCAGAGATCGATGGCTAGGATCCAATCTAGAGTTACATTGCGGGGGGAGGAGGGGTATCACGGAAAACCATTAGTGGTCTTCGTGTGGCATTGGAGCAGTTTTAGATTTTTTCCAAAAAAATACGATTCCATACACTTTCCTACACGTGTCCTTTCAAAACTGCCCATATCGTGTGGAACTTGTGCACTGCGAGGAGGTCAAAAAAAATTACGCGAAATGCATCGAAAACCATCGGATGATATTCGAGAGATTCGACGGTGTGGATAAAATGCGATGGGTGGAAAGTTGCACTGCGGAAAGATGAGTGGGCCCAACGATGTGATGTTATCTTGTTGCTTAGTGGATAGGTGCAATAGGCCATCGGGTTAAGTCCTGACCATCAGATTTGTTTGACGGAAAGTTAGGATTGATAGAGAAGGCGGAAGTGTTAAAAAGAAAAGAAGCCAAGGTCGATGGTGGGGCAGAGAATAGGTAGCCCAATGGTCGTTGATCTTTTTAGATCAACGGTCCAGATCTGCCTTCAAATTGAACTATCAGGTTTGAAAAATAAAGGAAAGAAGGGGTCGGGAAGAGGTTTTAAGGACTTTAAACACCCGATTGTGGGGATTTAGGTCTTATGGGGAAAGGGGCTAAAGGAAATAAGCCCTCAGGGGCTTAATTCTTTAATGGAGTGGAGAAAATTTTTTTAGGCATTTTGAAGGGTTTTTGGGGGTTTCTATTGCCTTTTAGTGCCCAATTGCAAGACCACAGATATATGAGGAAAGGGGCTAAATCTATAAGCCCTTGGGGGCTAAAAGATTTATATAGTGCAAATGGACTATTTTTAAGGCCAAAACAAGGATTTTTTAAGCCAAAATGAGGGTTTCGATAGGCTAAAGGGAGGATTTTAAAACTAGATAAGGGGGAATAAAAGGCTTTAAAAGGGGGTTTTGATTATGTGGAAGGTTAGATGTATGTTTATGGAGAATTTTAATGGAGGAAATAAGGGTGAAAATGGAGTTCTTTGTGAGTGAAAGGAGGAGTGAAAATGATGGAAAATGGGGTCTCTTCAGCAGTTTTGTCTTGGTAAAATAACAGATACCTTAAGAGTAATAATGGAACAGCAGTGAAGATTAACTCAAAGGGAAGAGATCTTCATAAGACTTTAAGAACTAATAATTTTGAACATGAATTGTTTCTTAAAGGCTAAAAGAGATTTAGCCACCATTTGATATGGAAAATTTTATAGGTGGCTAACAGTGGCTCCACTTGGGGATGGCATCTTCTTGAAGATGTCAAGAACTGCAGATAATTTCTCTGGAAGCTGACCAGTGCCTTATCCATTGGGATGCAACTTTTCTTTCTTTTGATGATCTTTCTTTGATCTGAAAATCTTTGAAACAATCTAAAAAAATGGAATTCTATCAAAACAACATCTCTACGTACCCACTTCTATTATTCTAACATGTTTTCTTCTTTCAGAGTGCATTTGGACTAGCAAACTCTTATCATCAACATTGTATTCTTTTGAAAAATAGGGAACTAATCTAAGTCTAATATTATTCCTCCATGAACGCAGTTTAAACAGTTGAGTTCATAAATTTCTCTACCTAACTACTATCTGTCAGGATTAGACTGTCTAACAGACCTTTATTCTCTAAATTCTAAGACAGAAAATTAAAAATAAGTCAAGCCAAGATTAAGTAGTTTGACTTGCTGCAGATCTATGGCATAAAAACAAGCTGCACATAGATTTTTATTTGCAAAAAATTAAAGCAAAATGGTGAAGGCTTAAGATCTAAAAACTAAAACATCCTTCATTATTCTTCAGCTCTTTTTTGAATTTGTTTGAGTTGTTTCCTATTTCTTTCTTGGCTCAAGTTTTGAGCCTTTTAGAACCAGTTTGTTTTCTATCTTTGGCTCAAGATTTGACCTAATTAGAGCCACTCTTCTTTTGATATTCATAGGTTCAGATTTTGAGCTTGTTTGAACTTTCATTTTTCTATACTAATCTACCTTATTGATAAGCCAAGATTGAGTTGTTTGGCTGATCTAATTCACTAACATATCAGTAGTAAATTAAAAACTAATTAGTCATGGTTAGGCTGTATGACTAACTAGAAGTATGTTTCTAGAAGTGGTATTTGAGCTTGGACACTTTCAGACTTTTTTTCTCTTTTTGGTATGGGGTTGTACCTTTCTTGTTTTTACAATATACCCTATTTTCTTTTCTATTGTTTTTGTATTTTCATTTTTCTAACTTTGAATGCAATGATAGATATGATTTTTACAATGAGAAAAAATAAAAAGGTTTCAAATTGGTACAGTTAAGAAAAGTAATGTTTGAGCATCCTGCTATTGACAGGACCTCCAAGAAGTTTAGCTCCATTCAATTCCTGCAAGAAATAAGCATTGTTACCAGCAGTTGAATGAATGAGATAAGGTCCTAGCCATAAGTTGTCAAATTTTCTATGTTTTCCCTTATCTTCTCTCCTGTAATCCCACTTCAAAACTTTGTCACCAATGCTGAAATAAATGGCCTCGGTTCTTCTATCAAATAGCTTCTTGATGTTTTCTTGTTTCTGTAGTGCTCTATTGTAGACTTCCTCCTTTGTTTTTTGAAGATGTATAGTCTGATTGATTCTTCTTTTCATGTCATTTTCTTCAAACTGTACCTCTTGGATCAACTTCATGATTGGCACTCCTAGGCTGGTCGGAAAAATTGCATCTGCCCCATAAAATAGCTGATAGGGTGATATTCAAATTGATTTCTTAAGTGTTAATCTATCAGCCCATAGTGCATGTACTAGCTTTATGTGCCATGATTTCTTATTTTCTTCAAGAAACCTTGTGATTATGTTCACCAAAATCTTATTTGAGGATTCTGCTAACCCATTACCTTGAGGGTAGAGAGAAATAGAATGACCCGATGTAATATGATATTTATGACAGAATTCACCATATTTTTGGATCCAAATGTAGTAGCATTGTTAGTGATAATCTTCCTAGGACAGCCAAATCTAGATACGATATGAGTTTCAGGGAATTTTTTGATGACAGAGTCAGTGGCTTGCCTAGAAGGGATGGTTTCTATCCATTTGGTAAAGTAGTCTATTGCAGTGAGGATCCATCTATGTTCGGTAGATGAGGCTGGATGGATTTCCCCAATGAAGTCTAGACCCCACTATTTAAAAGGAGCTTCAACAATGATTGGTTGCAGAGGTAAGGGAATCAATTTTCTTTTTCCTTCAAAGATTTGGCATTTGTGACAGAAAATAATAATTTTGTGGACATCTTGAAAGAGGGTGGGCCAATATTAACTAGCTCTAAGGATTTTATTGGCAGTTTTCTTCCAATAGAGGCGGCCTCCACATTATCCTTCATGAAATTCATGCTTGATCTTATCTACATCATTCTCAAGCAAACATTTAAGTAATAATCCACTAGCATTTTTCCAATATAGACATTTATCCAAAATGCAGTAGTTAACAACTTTCAACTTTAAAAATCTTGCCTTTTTTTATACAAACGAGGAGGTGTATTCAAATTGAGAAATACGTATAAAATATCAGTATACCAGGATGAATTCAAAAAATGATCTTCAATAGTTGGAGTTGACAACCCCTCCTGTTCATCTAAAGCATCCAACATGTTTATATCAACTGCTTCAAAATTATATTCAGCCATTAATCTTGCTAGTCCTTGTCCTTTTATGAGCTTAGTGGGCTTGATTTATAAATCATATTCAAGTATCACAACAATCCAATTTCCTCTTTTGCCATCTGGATCTTGGGTTATGTTAGTGTTGGTATCTTCATCCCTCCGTCAGTGATCAAATTCTCTTGTTGCATTGCATGTTAGGTGTCTCGCTCAATCAGTTGCATTCCATTAGGATCATGGATCATCTGACGGTAGTGTCTTGTTGTACATTTTCCCTCATGCCGTTTACTAGCTGGCACATTTCCATTCATCTAGATCATCTGCAAGATTCATTTTTAGGGTTTTCGATTTATTAGGTCTAGGGTTTCATAAAAAAGGTCTTCAAAATGTTCAATAATAGTTAGCAGGTGCATGAGGTGATCGAATAAAGTTTCAGTACCAATAAATTCCATAATCACATGCTCAGAGAGTTATTTTTCCTCAAAACCCTATTTTGAGGAAAAACAGAGTATTCTATGTTTTCATGTATAAATTTTGACGTAATTTCAATTTTTCCTTTGTAAGCAACTTTAGTGGAAACCCTTGTCACCTTACCAAGCTTCAGCAACTCCATCCCCTGCAAGGCAAACCAAAAAATCAAATCATTCAGTTCATCAAAGGTAAAAATAATGTAAACTACCCAAAAACAGAGTTGAAAAAGTAAGTTACAATGCAAACATTATAAAAGTGGGTTTTATGAGTGAAAAATCAAAAGCTCTTATATATAAACTCATTGTTCATATTCAAAGAGCTCATATGAATTCAAAGGAGAAAAATTAAGCAAGAGAAAGTCGTGTTGGAGAAAGGTAGCAATTTTGAAGCAAAATTGTGCAAGATCAAGGGTGTGGCGCGTTGGGTTTGTGGCGCAGCACATAGAGAAGGTGTGGCGCATTGGGATGCCCTCCACAGTGTAAAAAATACACTAGCACGATGCATATAGAAGGCATGATGGGTTGGGTTTATGGCGCAGCACATAGATCTGCAAGCCCGATTTCACCATAAACTCCCTCAAATTTCCAAATTTGCTCAATCCCATGGTGTGCAAGTAAGTCAAAATTCCTTCCATTGCTAGTGAAAAAGTTTTTCTTAAAATTTATGGTGGTTTAGTGTGATAAAAATAAAACCCTACCTCTTTGCAATTTTGGCTCAAAAAAAAATTCCTAGGGTTTGCATTTGTGTTTTTGCTACCAAGTCCACTCCATCGCTCCCTCACTCTTTGACTCCTCCATTCATTTTTCACTTTCATCCACTCATTCCCTAATTCCCATATTCCAAAAATTCCCTAATTTCCATATGCCTAACTCCCACTATCCCAAAATATAGTTACAAATCCTAAACCCCAATTGTTTTCCCTAAGCCTACATACTATTCCCTAAACCCCCTATTCCCAAAAAAAAAATTTGTCCATATCATTCCCAAAACCCCTCATACCCTTTCCCTCCACAATCTCTCATACATTCTCATCCTTGGTAGAAGAAAACTAAAAAAACCATAAATATATTCATACTCATCAAGAAAATTCACACATTAGCAAACATGGAGTCTGATCCTTCCTATGACCGAGATGAAGAGACACACAGTGATTCTCCTACAGAAATGCATGCACCAAGGAGACCTCACAAGGGTGGTAAACATATATGAGAGGAGCCTACTTCACTTGCTGAGCTGTAGGCCTGCCCTCTTACTGTCACATGCTTTCAGCACCAATCCTATTATCAGTTATGCGAGATGGTAGAGAGAGTTCAATACCATCATGAGTAGGCCAGGTTGTTTGTGCACCATCTTCAAAATGGCCAAGTCACTCTAGCCGGTGTGACATTTACCTTGACACCGGAGTCCATTTCTCTAGCGACTGCCATTCCAAATGTCAGTGAGCAGTGGAAAAAAAGGTAGTAGATTGACAGAGAACAGTATGATCCTTACATCAAGGCTGGTTATCAAAGACATCTCAGCAGAGTATTCATTTCCGGTATCTGAAAGACTCATATGCTCCCTTGATGAAACTCATAATTAAGTATTTCAGGTGTGAGGGCCAGTTTTCTCCCCTATATGCTTATCATATCAGATTTTTGTTGCACTTTACTAGGGTGAGAATGATGAATCTCCCCTACTTTATTTGCTGAAACATTGAAAAGATGACCGCCTTAGTGCACAAGAAAACTCCCTAGAAGTAGTATAACAACATATATCATTTTGCACTAATCAAGATTGTGGTCATGCATAAGCTTGGTTTATAGAACATCTCATGGGAGGATTTCATTTCACATGAGGTCTTCACCACTCCTCAAATACCTCCAGCATATTTTCATGAGATAGGTGGGCCTTCACATCAGCAAGAACTTCATGAGACACAAACTGCTAGTGTGCCAGTATTTGTCACCTACCAAAAGGGCGCTAGAAGGTTGTTTGCAGCAGAAAAGTGAGTATTATCTCGACCCAGGGTGGAAGGGGTCTCACTTCTTCCATCATCAGAGCAGGTATAGGACAAGGGCAAGCAACTATTACATGATGAGGGGCCTTCAGGAGGCAGGAGACAAATTTCATTCTTATTCAGGATGATGACACCGATTTGGGCTCACAAAGCTCAAAGCTTAAAGAGATCATTCAGAAGCAGAAAAAGGACATCCATGGTTTGTCTCTCAACCTAGAAAGAGCCAAATGGATAATTAAATATCTGGAGCAAATAAAAAAGCAGCTATAAGATCAACAAACCATTATGGAGCTGCAAAACATACGAGAAAACTGGCAAGCTGCCAAGAGGAGGAAAACCAAGTTAACACCACTTGAACAAGAAATTGAAGTTGATCATGATTTGCTTGAAAGGATAAAAATACATTTGGAAAATATGCTGGAGAAGGCCAACAAAGAGAAAAACAAGTTGAGGCATATGGCCTACCACTACTTGACGAGAAACAAGGTGTGTAAAATAAGAATCAGGAACTTGAAGGCCAAGTTGAAGAAGGTATCAAAGAGGTGAAAAGAGCATGATAGAATTCAGATCTTGGCTAAGGCTTCCTTGGCCCAACACAACTCTTAAGGGAGGACACTTAGCCCAAATTTGAAAAAATTTGGGACATTTTTGTAATTTTTGAACTTTTGGCTCAAAAAACAGACTTTTCTACCCAATGCGCCGCGCCACCTGGCGCTCGATTTTTATGGAGGCATCCTTTTGAGGAAAAAACAGAATATTTGGATTTTTAATGAAAAAATATGCATGCTCACAAATGGAAAAGAAATTTTGACAGGTTTTGGGCTTCCAAAAAGGTCAAAAACACCCCAAAATGACCCTTCTTCCCCTTTTTTGACACACAGGAAGCAGTCTTGGGAGAACTCAGTTTTGGAGGGGAAAATGGAGGCCAAATTAAAAAATTCCACTTGTGCTAGAAAGTAGACAGGCAGAAATTTCCAAAAAGCCCATGTGGATAAAATTTTGACACCGGCAAGGCCTCCAAAAGCAGCTGTAAAAAGGCGCTACACATAGGAAAATCAGCGCGACGCATTGGAGGAAATTTGCTCAGTGTGACCAAAAATACTCTGTTTTTCACCTAGTTTATTGATAGTTTGACTTTTCTTCTTCTAATTGTCAAAATTATGATGTAATTTAACGTGAGTTGATGGATTTTGATGTAATTATGCTGAATTTTTACTCATAGAGGTAGATTCATCCATGAAAAGGTAGTTTACAACTGAATGAATCAGTTCCCTAGGTTTTAGAGGCAAGCTGTTCCACTGCCTACTTTTTAGTTTCTCAGTTTAGAATTGGTTGGAATAGATCCTAAACTCATGAGATTGACCCATAGAGGCTAGGATGAATTTTTTTTTGCCTATATCTTATGTTTTTCAGTCATTAGCATGGCTGGACTTTTGGGAAAGCTTGGAGCTTATTGTATACTCATTTCAGCAGTTTGGCTAAGGAATAGACCAGTGGTTTGCAACACTTTATGGGATTCATGTGGAATCTTGCTTTGGTATTGTGTTTTCTTCTATAATTTTAAGTCTACATGTGTTTTATGTATTCCATATCTCTCTTTATTTCATCTTAACTAAATCAAACAAAGATAAAGGTAGAATACATTGAAAGTGCAGTGCTCTACCTAGGGTTTGCTGAGTTATCTATGTTTTCAGCACATTGAAAAGGATCCATGAGTTCTTCATGCCCTTTTCAACTCCTCATCTATCTAAAAACTCTCCATTTCACTCTATTTGAAGTACCAAACCACTTGCCTACCTTGCCCCATAGAGATCTCTGCAAAACTAAGCCTCATTCCCCAAGCCCAAATCTGCCTTTCACATTTTAGCCAACAAAACATCATAAAATTCAATCAAAAACCTATGTACACATACCTAACCTAAAATAATTTATCACATCAGTCATCTCAAGCTTTCATTGGCCATATTTTCTGAAATTGACAAGGAGAGAGCCCTCTCCCGACCTGGTAGGGCTAGCGACCAGGTTAAGCGTGGTATGATGTTGTCCTAGATCCTACCTTTCTCAGCCTGAGTTAAATTTAGGCCCTAACATAGTGGCAACCATATTGGGGATGTTTTTAGCATAAAGGATGAATCACCCCAATAATATCTTCCACAGTAAAGAATGACATAGTATTATATCTGAATGTTGATGGTGAACAACAATCAAATTCATGTGAAGGTTGAATTTTTCACCTGGTGACTCTAACATAATGTAAAGACTCCAGTGGATGACCGAATCTTCCCACAGAAAAATTGAAGGATCTTACACAAAGTTCAGGTATTCAAAGTGGAATGTATTCAAGATCTAATCTGCTTTCTTGTAAATTACTTCTTTGCTTTTCTTGAAGTTGTCCTGAAAGTCTTCCAGAATTTTCTATATGATAAAGGTGATTGAAATATTCATTCAAATTATTCAAAAAGTGTAAACACTGAGTTTTCTTTGATCTCAGCCTCCACCATTTTCCTAAACCCTATGATGAACATCTTCAGTTTGATGAGCCTAAAGAGACCAAGACTAATCCTGTAGCTCCTGTATATACTCCTAGACCTTCCATAGTCCCCGATAGATATAAACGTCTCATATTACCTCATATACTCCATGCTTTCCCTGAAAATTATTACCTTTATTTGTCGAGGTTTGATGGTGAATGTGACAACATCAATGCTGAGCAACATGTGCAAAAGGTTGAGAAAGTCCTAGACCTTTTCGAAGTTGATAAAGAAGATGTTAGTATTAGGATTTTTGCTCTTTCTTTGCAAGGAAAATTAAAGAGTTGGTTCAAAACCCTGCTTGATGCGAGCATATTAGATTTCCAGCAGTTCGTCAAAGTCTTCCTCAATGGATGGGTGGTCAAACAAAACCCTTTCCTAATTTTAGAAGAGTATGCCCAGCTGAAAAGACAGTTAGTGGAGACAGTACAATAGTTTTCTTCCAGGTTCAATCGAGTCTATTATTCGATACCTGCCGATATAAGACCTCCTCCTAGCTTAGCTCTCTTACATTACCTAGGTGCTTTTGATCCAGAAATGGAGTTTCGGCTGAGAGAAAGGAACTTAGCAACACTTGAAGAGATACAGTACAGTGCATTAGATGTAGAAGCTAATCGATTGATCAGAAGAGCAAAGCTGAAGGAAGAATAAAAGAAGAATGTTGCAGAGCACCTGACACCTTCAGAGGTAAAGCTTGACCTTTTAGTAAGGGCAGTGAAAAAAATGATGCGAAAAATCACTACAAGGAATGAAAATGACGTTCAAGAACAAGTGGCTGATCCGAAACATGTTTTTTCTTATCCCATTCCTCATCTATCTAATAACGACTGTGTTTTAGAACATCTTGGAGATGAGAAATATTTTGATATGACTTGTGTGCTTGATGATATGTGTTATGTTGATGATTTTCCAAAATTCAATCAATACGATGATGATGATTTTTTCCAAACACAAGCTAGTCTCACAACACAATCAACTGTTGATTTGTGGGAGGAATTTCTGTTTCAACAGCTTGAAAAAAGTAATCATCCGATGCATATCATCCAGGACAGTGATGAGGAAAGTCTGGAAAATTGGGAAGTAAGTGAAGGATCTCTGCCTCTTTGTTTCGCTTCAATTTAGTTCATCAGAGATAAATTTCATGCAATTAGAAATAAAAAATATCTCAGTTTTAATGTTGAGGTTGAGACAGATAGTGAAATTCCTAGGCTCTTCAATGAGAAATATTCCCCTGAAAAATACTGATGAAATAATTTGCGATATAAAACCCTCCCTAGCTTCAGATTTTCAGCCACCAAACACAATTGAAGGTCAGATTATAGATGAAGGCTTGGAAGATGAAACATATGATCTAATGATGCAAGAGGATTCTGTACCCTTATGTTTTGAAGCATTTCAGTTCTTAAAGCAGAATTTTCATAATATCTCTAAAGAAAAGGATGAACAGCCTGTAGAATGTCATACAGTTCCAATGGATACGTCACAACAGTATTTTCAAGTTTTTTATGATCCTATGGCTGATGTGTTAGATGATATTTGTTGTAAAAGTCCTTCTCCATTGGCTGACCATGTGCTAGAAAAGAGTGTTAACCATAGCTTTATTCGACAGCTGACTTCATTGTCTTGTTCAGTAGATGTTCCATTACAAATCTCGTATCGAAATTTGCAGTCATATGAGGAGACTAATGAAGAATATTTTTTTTTTGTTTGGGATCAACAAGAGAGTTTTATTATTCACGAATTTCAGGATCTTTTTGACAGCATGCTGCAGTCATCAGAGAGAGACAGCTTAGAGGTTAGGAAAATTTTAAGATCAAGTTATGAAGATTACCTGGAGCAGAGCAGTAATGTATTAATGGAAATCAATAGCTATTCTTATGAAGACCCTTTGGCAACATTCTTGAGGTCATCCAGTCAACTCATGCTTTGCAAGTTTATCAAGATTCAATTTGATTCCAAGTTTCCATGGGAGTTGCCTTTCAGTTCTTCCCTCTACTTGCTCATCATAAAACAACTGGGGAGAATTCAAGTAGCAACTAGGATGCTTACATGGTTGCATTAGTTGTTCCATTTAACTTGATCTAGCGGTGAAATAGAACAATTAGAGTAGGTTTTGATGAATAAGCTCAATTATGAGCATATTTTCGAGTCTGTCAATTTTTTTTAGTTTAAAGTCTTAGTTTTGAGTCAGATTTCGGTCCTGAAATTGAGTCAAGATTTTGGTTTTAGTTTTTCGAAGTTATTGACTCCATAGCCCAATAGACGAAGTCACTGCCTGCTTTCGCAGATATCTATAGTTCTTGGCACCTCCAAGGAGCTACCATCCCCATTGGAACCAATGTTAGTGTCGGTATCTTCATCCCTCCGTGAGTGATCAATTTCTCTTATTTCATTGCATGTTAGGTGTCTTGCTCAGTCAGATGCATTCCATTAGGATCATGGATTATCTGATGGTAGTGGCTTGTTGTACATTTTCTCTCATGCCCTTTACCTACTGGCACATTTCCATTCATCTAGATCATCTACAAGAGTCATTTTTAAAGTTTCTGCTTTATTAGGTCTAGGGTTTCGTCAAAAAGGTTTTCAAAATGTTCAATAACAGTCAGCAGGCACATGAGGTGATCGAATAAAGTTTCAGTACTAATAAATTCCATAATCACATGCTCAGAGACTTATTTTTCCTCAAAACCCTGTTTTGAGGAAAAGCAGAATATTCCATGTTTTCATGTATAAAATTTGATGTAATTTCAATTTTTCCTATGTAAGAAACTTTAGTGGTGACCCTGGTCACCTTACCAAGCTTCAGAAACTCCATCCCCTACAAGGAAAACCAAAAAATCAAATCATTCAGTTCATCAAAGGTAAAAATGAAGTAAACTACCCAAAAATAGAGTTGAAAAAGTAAGTTACAATGCAAACATTATAAAAGTGGGTTTTATGAGTGAAAAATCAAAATAACTTGTATATAAATTGATTGGTCATATTCAAAGAGCTCATATGCATTCAAAGGAGAAAAAATGAGCAATAGAAAGTCGTGTTGGAGAAAGGGAGCAAGTTTGAAGCAAAATTGTGCAAGTTCAAGGGTGCGGTGCATTGTGTTTGTGGTACAATGCATAGAGAAGGCGCGGCGCGTTGGGCTGTGTTGAACCTTTAGTTAAACTAAGAGGGGGGGTGAATTAGTTTAACCACATTCCTGATCTTTTAAAACTTTTCATTAAACTTATTTACACCTTCATTTCATATCTAATTTAATGTGTGAGTAATCTTAGAATGTAAGCAGCAAGTATTAGTATAATATAGCAGTAGAATTAATATGAGAGAAGCAGGTATTAAGCAGATGATACATATCAGATCAATACATAAATGTCATGCACAGAGACACCATATATAAGTGGAAACCCATAAAGGGAGAAAACCACATCTTATTATTGTTGTGATGCAAAGACAAGCTCCAACTCCCTCTCACCATTGTTTTTCTGCAGGCACCAACCTACAGGAGGCTCCAACCTCAATTTTGCAAGCAACAACTTGCAAGGAAGCACCAACTCCCTTCAATTTTATGCAGGCACCAACCTACAGGAGGCTTCAACCTCAGTCAGCTACAACTGACAGCTGTCAAGCTGCAACTTAATAGGGAAGCTCCAACTTCCTCAATTTATCAAATTGAATGTTTGCTGATTTACTTCAGATATCAGCTCTGTTCTGTAGCTTCTCTTTCTGCTCTTCTTCTCTTAATATTCTCTGCTTTATTATTCTATACTATGCATTCTCTATATTTTATCTCTCTCTCTCTCTCTCTTTCTCTCTTGAGCTTATTAAATTGATATTATATATAGAAATTCTCACATGACTGTTTGTATTTCACAAGGAATTTGGAGTGAACAGTCATGACTCTTTGGCTTCTGTCTTCTTATTCCTTTTTCCAGCTCATTTTTAGAATTACTACAATATGTACAAATTTCCATGCTACAGTGGGATTTTTTCTTTTCCTTAGGATACTTGCCTTTGCATCACAAACAATATAAATAAAAATATTTACAATTTCAGTTACACATTTCAATTCCACTCAGCTCCTTTCCTGAACTTTTGGTTTTATTGGATTTATCTTTTCTGCTGCTATTGAGTGATTTTTCTATATATTTTGGTTTACCTTTGTGTCTATTCATCTGTTCACATTCTTCTGCATATTTTTAGTTTTTCGTGCTTGTACACTTGTCAAATTCGTTCCTGTGCAAATTCCTGTTCACCGTGATTGTGTTTGTGCTGTATATATATAACTGCTGATCTAGCAATATCAATAAACATATCTGGAGGCTTTTTCTTCCAAGGTTCTCTTATGGTTATTAAACCAAAAAAACTGTCTCGATTCAGCCCTCATGCAGTGGCGTACATATGATTTTTTCATAGTATACAGGTTGATATATATAGGTATTTTCCAAATCAAATGTTAAGAGATCTTTTCCTATAAAGATCCGAATCAATATTCGAACCTAATTATCAACCCCTTTATATGAATCTCTACGGCATCTTCAAAACTGTGGTCAAATCATAATAAAAACCCAACCTTATGACTTTAGCACAGTATATAAATATATCGTCATGTATGCATATTCATGATTCAATTTGTTAATAAACTGTGGCGGTGTTTATAACCATTCGCACTTTATATTAAATCAACCGCTCTGTTTTAAACAAATAACCGTATAGTAAACCTTGGCTCCGAGCCCATAGGGATAAACGACGACCCAATCAAATGCTCGTACCACATCTGGTTAACTTCCGCGTACCTTGGTTTATTCCACGCGCCATTCAACGGCTGTCATCACGTTGCCCGATCCAATGGATATCGCACGGGCTAATTGCGCGAAGGATAACACGCGATGGCACATTGTACCTTGTTTATCCCTTGTGCATCTTCATTATCATCCGAGCATCTACTGCAAGTGACCACCGTCCGATGTCCCTTCTCCAGATCAACGACCCGTGTGCATATCACTCGGCATCCAACGTCAGTTTTTAACTCGCAATGGTGCACTTTAAGTGGTGGTATTGGAACAGTAGCCTAGCCACGTGTCAGATAGTCTATGGAGTCGCTGCAAATTCGAGAATACCACTAGCCGATGAAAGGTGGTGCGATGAAACCCACGGTTTCCCTCCAAACCACCGTCACTGTTTATTCAGCTCTTGGTTCCACTTCTCCCTACGCTCCAGGTTTCAGTCCTCCACGATTTCAATTATATATATTATTTGTTACGACTATGATTTCTCTCCATTCACACTGCGCATTTGACTATGGTTCCACCTCCATTCATACTGTGCATTTGACTATGGTTATGCCATATATATAATGCACAGTTCTTCGGTGTATGCATATATATAAACCATATATATATATATATATATATATATATATATATATATATAACGCACCTACCATATATACAACCTCCATGTCAATCAAATACAAGTGCTCTGTTCAAAAATGGGGATAATTTCAAACATAATTCAAACAGTGAATGCCAACTGATTCAAAGCATATCCAATCTCATTGCATTCCACTGCACATTTGAATATAAAGTCCGGAATGTAAATTATGTTATGTGTAACGCCCAGCTGTATAAAATATTCTCGGAATTTATATATATATGTACATATTTTTGGAATAACAATGGTTTCTCTACAATAACAGCTGTGGCTCTACCTCTGCCGCTTCTGTCACTCTGCCTCTGCCTCTACTGCTGTGATAACGGCTCTGTCTCCGTATTTTCTTCCTCTGCCTCTGTCTTTCTCCTTTATATTCATTTCCTCTTTGCTGCCTCCATTTTCTGTCTTTGTCTCCTTGTAACTGTTCCTGTTTCTGCATCTGCTACCTCCTTTGCCATCAATGACAACATTTCCAATAGTCTCCCCCTTTGGCATTGATGGCAATACATTTTCTCTGTTTGCCTGCTCTTCCTCCTGTTGTTTGCTCTTCCTCCCCCTTTTACATCAATGGCAAAGGGTTGCTTTTTTCACTTCCTCTCTCTGAGTTATGTTTAGGCCCTCTTCTGCTGACTTTATACCATGCTGCTCCATAGTGATGTATAAGACTTGTTGAGAGAACACTTTGAGGATTATTGAATTTGAATATACACTGTAAATTGATACAGTTCTTTCACTTGTATAGAGCTAAAAGTGAGAATAATGATACTTCATAGAATACATTGTATCAGCTTTATCTAGTCAGAGATGTATAATCACTACTCGTCTTTTATGTTTCAAATTCTTAATATAATGTTTCAGAACACAATACTAATCCTTTTGCTCTGTAATTGTCCTTTTGATGCTTGAATAATGCAGATAACTTTAGGATAATAACTTGGTGTTCTTTTGCCTTAATCCTTTGATCCTGAGGACCTGATTCATGCTTTCCTTGCTGGCTCTTCTCCCCCTGGAATGGTATTTTCTTTTTTGTTCTCCCCCTGAAATTGTGCTTTCTCTTTATATCAGAGAGTAGCATCTACAGATACTACCCCTAGTTTATCTCTCAAATATTGAAATGGTTCTCTAGCAAGAGGTTTGGTAAATATATCAGTTGTCTGTTCTTTCGTTGGTACATATTCCAGCTTTACTATCTTCTGAGCCATTTGTTCTCGGGGGAAATGATACTTGATTGGAATATGTTTAGTTTTTGAGTGAAGTACAGGATTTTTAGATATACTTATAGCACTTGTATTATCACATTTGATTCAGATAGGTTCATCAATGCTTACCTTCATTTCTTGAAGAGTTTGCTTCATCAACATGACTTGTGTACAACATGCTACTGCTGCTATATATTTTGCTTCAGCTATAGACAGAGAGATGGATGTTTGTTTCTTGCTTAACCATGCCACCAGACTTTCTCCTAGATAGAAAGCACCTCCACTTTACTTTTCCTGTCATCAACACAAATGGCCCAATCTGCATCTATGTATGTTGTTAAAGTGAAGCTTTTTCCTTTAGGATACCAAAGTCCATACTGTGCTGTTCCTTGTAGATATCTAAGTATTCTTTTTATTGCCAGAAGATGGTTTTGTTTAGGTGCTGCTTGATATCTTTCCACTAGTCCTACTGCTAGCATGATGTCTGGTCTTGATGCTGTGAAATACAACAGGCTTCCTATCATGGATCTGTAGAGTTTTTGATCTACATCTGCAGTCCCATCATCAGCACACAGCTTGCATCCCATGATCATGGGTGTTGTCACAGGTTTGTAGTCCTCCATTTTGATTTTTTTCAGCATTTCTTTTAAGTATTTTTCCTGAGAGTTGAAGGTGCCTGTGTTCTTTTGTTGAATTTGCAGTCCCAAGTAGAAACTGAGCTCTCCAATCATAGACATTTCAAACTCTGTTTTCATCTCATCAGCAAACACTTTTTCTAGTTCATCTTTGTTGCTTCCAAAAATAATGTCATCAACATACACTACAACAATCAGGAGTTCATTTTCATGGGCTTTTATGTATAGATTTATGTCTACTCCACCTTTCTTAAAACCATGTTTTTGCAAATATTTATCTAGTCTTGAGTACCAAGCACGAGGAGCCTGTTTCAGTCCATATAGGGCCTTCTTCAGTCTGCATACATAGTCTTCTTTGTCTATCAATGAGAAGCCTTCTAGTTGTTCCATGTACACTTCTTCTTCTAGATCTCCATTAAGAAAAGCATACTTTACATCCATTTGATATACCTTGAAGTCTTGGTAGCATGCAAATGCCAAGAACATTCTGATAGCTTCCATTCTAGCTACAGGGGCAAATGTTTCTTCATAATCAAGTCCTTCAATTTGTGAGTATCCTTTGCAGACCAGCCTGGCTTTATTCTTGATTACTTGTCCTTGCTCATTCATTTTGTTTTTGAATACCCATTTTGAACCAATGATATTCTTCTCAATTGGTCTAGGAACTAGTTCCCAGGTATTTTTCTTCTCAATTTGGTCCAATTCTTCATTCATTTCTTTTACCCAATACTTGTCCTTGCTGGCCTCTTCAAACTTCTTTGGCTGTATTTGTGATAACATGGCTATGTATACTTCTTTTGTCTGTTCAGTTAGATGCCTTCTTGTTTGCACTCCTACACTCTTGTCTCCTATGATTTGATCTTCTGGATGGTTCTTTTGAGTGTATCTTGAGGGGGTTTTTGTGTTCAGTTTAGCATTTTCTGATTTTTTTCTTGTTTCTTCATCATCTTGGTCCTCTTCTTCATGATTTTCAGGATGGCTGTTGCAGTCTATATCTCTTGTCTTGTTTGGAAGTTCTTCATCAAATCTTACATCAATACTTTCTACAATTTTTCGAAGAGTCTAGTTGTAGCATCTGTATCCTTTACTCTTGGATGCATATCCTAAGAGTATTCCTTCATATGCTCTTGCATCAAACTTCCCCAGATTTTCATCATTATTCTTTATGTAGCACTTGCTGTCAAAGACTCTAAAGTGCTTGATTGATGCAGGTTTACCATGCCATAGCTCATAAGGTGTCTTGTCACTGTTAGGTCTTAAATGAGCTTTGTTTAGAATATGTACTACTGTGTGTACAGATTCTACCCAAAAGGTCTGAGTAATGCTACTCTCTTGCATCATAGCTCTGACCATTTGTTGTACAGATCTATTTTGTCTCTCTTCTACTCCATTCTGCTGAGGTGTCCCTGCAATGGTAAATTGTTTCTTTATTCCATGTTCATTACATAGGTCTGCAAAGTCATAATCTGTGAATTCTCCTCCTCTATCTGATCTAATACTCAGTAAATTTGCTTTCAATCCATCCACAAATAGTACATCTTAGGCCTTTCCTCTGCCATTGTCTATGCTGACTGAGCATTTTCCCTTGATCTTTCCTAATTTATCATTGCCAAAAGTAACATTGCCAGATTTCTTTTCATCAAGAGTTATAAAATTGCTTCTGTCTCAAGTCATGTGTTTAGAGCAGCCACTGTCCAAATACCACTGGCTTTTCAGATCTTGAGCAGTTAGAGCCAAGTCACACTTATTCTCCTTCTTTTTCCACTGGAGGCATCCTTCTGTTTGATCTCTTTTGTGAGGTGATGAATTGCATCCTTTTAGAGGACATTTGGAAGGCATATGTCCAGCTTTATTGCACATAAAGCATTTGATCATAGTTTTTGCAGAATTGTGAGTATGAACAAAATTTATTTTATTCATAAATCTCCTTGAAGAGTTGAAAATCAATATTTGTCCATAATTTCTACACTCAATGATTTTATGGTCAAATTATTTACAATAAAAACAGTAACCATAGAAGCAACTTGCATACCTGATGTGAGGTTGTCTTCTCTAGTTGTTTATTTGAGACAGTCTCTTTACTGTTTGCATCTTTAGTTGGTTTGAATTACTCCTCCTTGCATGACAATATGCAACAATGTGTCCCAGCTTGTGGCAGACATAGCAGGTGGCATTCTTTATAGGAGGGAAGAATCTCCTTTGATGGCTTGCAAATTTGACAAACTCAGGAGTATATGAACCTTTTTCTATTGACTGAGTATTTCTTTCATTCTTTGTTATTCGAGGATTCTTCTGGGTTCTGTCTCCCTCCTTACATGATTCTTCTTTTGTAGGAATTATTTGAGGTGCTTCATCCTTCTTTTCTTTTACAAAAATAATTTTTCTGTTTTCCTTTTCTTTGCTTTTACTTGATTCTCCTTCATAGCCTATTCCAGTTTTTATCAAGGGAGATCTTTGAGCATCCAAAATTTCATCCAAATTACTAGAGCTTGTTGTTTGAGAAGAGTTTATATACACTTTCTTTTGAGCATTTTCTAATTTCTTCCTTAGACATACAACTTATTCTTCCAGCTTCTCTTTTTCTCGAGTTTTATCCTTGATTTGTTGAAGTAACATGTCTTCTATCTTTTTGGCTTCTTCAAGCTTTACCTTCAGCTGCATGAGGACTTCTGAATTTTGTTCTTCTTTCACATATTTGAGGAGAATCTCTTTTTGTTTTCTGCATTTTAGTTTGAGTCTGTAAATATCCTCCAGGGCATTTCTTAGCTCCCCCTCAAGGTCAACTTCACCTTCTTCTTCATCTTCTAGCAAGAGTCCTTCAAGTTCTTCTATGGCCATCAGTAAAAATTCAGAGGTTCCTTCTTCTCCTGAGGATTCATCTGAGTCTTCAGATGTACTGCTGTCTTGTTGAGCATAGAAGGATTTTCTGTTGAATTTCTTTCCTTTATTCAAGTTCTTTGATGTATTTTTCTCTGATTCTTGAGCCTGATTCCTTACTTTCTTGTGATGACACTTAGCAGCATAATGTCCAACTCTTCCACAGTTAAAGCATTTGAAGGGTAGTTTACCTTTGTATCTACCTGAGCCTCTATCTAGTTTCTTGACAAATTTAGCCTCTTCTTCATCAGAGAAAGAGAATATGTCTTCCTTTTCTTCTTTCTTCTTTTCTATTTTAAAAGTTGCCTCCCTCGTACTTGGCTTCTTCTGTGGGAGCCTCATTTCATATGCTGTTAGATTTCCAAGTAGCTGGTTCATGGTCAAGATCTCCCAATCGGCTGTTTCTTCTATTGCAGACACATTGGGATTAAATCTAGATGGAAGTGATCTTAGAATCTTTTGCACAATTATACTTTCTGGCATGGTTTCTCCAAGAGCCTTCATATTTTTAACAATTTCTGCAACTTTTAAGAAGAAGCTGCCAATATCTTCATCATCATTCATTTTTAAATTTTCAAACTAGGCTCTATATACTTGAAGTTTGGCAGTCTTTACCTTTTTATTTCCCTCATGGATATTCTCTAGAGTGTCCCACATATCTTTGGCAGTCTTACTGTGCATTATTTTGATAAACTCAGCTTCACATAGTCCATTTAAGATTTCATTCATTGCTTTTTCATTAGCTACAAAGCTTTGTTTAGCTTCTTTCTCTGAATCAGTTGACTTTGTGACATATCCAAATTCCACAGCATCCCAAACTTCTAATCCTAAAGACATTATATATGCTTTCATTTTGATTTTCCAGAAGGCATAATTAGCACTAGTGAAGAAAGGTGCTTAATTGGTTGAGCTTCCTTCTTGACTAGCCATCTTGAGGGCCTAGGATCTCCTTTCAGTTGTTAGACTGATACAAAAGGAACCTGTTCTGATACCAATTATTGAACCTTTAGTTAAAATGAGAGGGGGGGGTGAATCAGTTTAACCACATTCCCGATCTTTTAAAACTTTTCATTAAAATTTTTTACACCTTCATTTCATATCTAATTTAATGTGTGAGTAATCTTAGAATGTAAGCAGCAAGTATTAGTATAATATAACAGTAGACGTAATATGAGAGTAGCAGGTATTAAGCAGATGATACATATCAGATCAATACATAAATATCATGCACAGAGACACCAGATATAAGTGGAAACCCATAAAGGAAGAAAACCACATATTATTATTGTTGTGATGCAAAGGCAAGCTCCAACTCCCTCTCACCACTGTTTTTCTGCAGGCACCAACCTACAGGAGGCTCCAACCTCAATTCTGCAAGTGACAACTTGCAAGGAAGCACCAACTCCCTTCAATTTTCTGCAGGCACCAACCTAAAGGAGGCTTCAACCTCAGTCGGCTACAACTGACAGCTATCAAGCTTCATTTGTAGCCGACTGAGGTTGAAGCCTCCTTTAGGTTGGTGCCTGCGCTTGATAGGGAAGCTCCAACTTCCTCAATTTATCAAACTGAATGTTTGTTGATTTACTTCAGATATCAGCTCTGTTCTGTAGCTACTTTTTCTGCTCTTATTCTCTTAACCTTCTCTGCTTTATTCTTCTATACTCTGCATTCTCTATATTTTCTCTCTCTCTCTCTCTCTTGAGCTTATTAAATTGATATTATATATAGAAATTCTCACATGACTGTTTGTATTTCACAAGGAATTTGGAGTGAACAGTCATGACTCTTTGGCTTCTGTCTTCTTATTCCTTTTTCCAACTCATTTTTAGAATTACTAAAATATGTACAAATTTCCATGCTACAGTGGGATTTTATCTTTTCCTTAGGATACTTGCCTTTGCATCACAAACAATATAAACAAAAATATTTACAATTTCAGTTACACATTTCAATTCCACTCAGCTCCTTTCCTGAACTTTTGGCTTTACTATATTTGTCTTTTCTGCTGTTGTTGAGCGACTGTTCTGTATATTTTGGTTTACCTTTGTGTCTATTCTTCTGTTCACATTCTTATGCATATTTTTATTTTTCCGTGCTTGTACACTTGTCAAATTCATTCCTGTGTAAATTCCTATTCACCGTGATTGTGTTTGTGCTGTATATATATAATTGCTGATCTGGAAATATCAATAAACATATCTGGAGGATTTTTCTTCCAAGGTTCTCTTATGGTTATTAAACCAAAAAAACTGTCTCGATTCAGCCCTCATGTAGTGGCGTCCATATGATTATGTCATAGTATACAGGTTGATATATATAGGTATTTCCCAAATCAAATGTTAAGAGATCTTTCCCTATAAAGATCCGAATCAATATTCGAACCTAATTATCAATCCCTTTATATGAATCTCTATGGCATCTTCAAAACTGTGGTCTAATCATAATAAAAACCCAAACTTATGACTTTAGCACAGTATATAAATATATCGTCGTGTATGCATATTCCCGATTCAAACTGTTAATAAACTATGGTGGTGTTTATAACCTTTCGCACTTTATATTAAATCAACCGCTCTGTTTTAAACAAATAACCGTATATTAAACCTTGGCTCCAGGCCCACAGACATAAACGACGGCCCAATCAAATTCTCGTACCAAATCTGGTTAACTTTCGCGTACCTTGGTTGATTCCACGTGCCATCCAACGACTGTCATCACGTTGCCCGATCCAACGGATATCGCACGGGCTACTTGCGAGAAGGATAACGCGCGATAGCACGTCGTACCTTTTTTATCCCTCGCGCATCTCCGTTATCATCCGAGCATCTACTGCAAGCGACCACCATCCAATGTCCCTTCTCCAGATCAACGACCCGTGTGCATATCGCTCGACATCCAACGTTGGTTTTTAACGTGCGATGACGCACTTTAAGTGGTGGTATTGGAATAGTAGCCTAGCCATGTGTCAGATAGTCTATGGAATCACTGCGAATTTGGGAATACCACTAGCCGATGAAAGGTGGTGCGATGAAACCCACGGTTTCGCTCCAAACCGCCGTCACTGTTTATTTAGCTCTTGGTTCCACTTGTCCCTATGCTCCAGGTTCCGGTCCTCCATGATTTCAATTATATATATACAACTATTCATCGCATTTCAATTATATATATTCTTTGTTACGACTATGGTTCTGCTCCATTCACACTGCGCATTTGACTATGGTTCCGCCTCCATTCATACTGTGCATTTGACTATGGTTCTGCCATATATATAACGCACAGTTCTTCGGTGTATGCATATATATAAACCATATATATATAATGCACCTACCATATATACAACCTCCATGTCAATCGAATACAAGTGCTTTGTTCAAAAATGGGGATAATTTCAAACATAATTAAAACAGTGAATGCCAACTGATTCAAAGCATATCCAATCTCATTGCATTCCACTACACATTTGAATATAAAGTCCGGAATGTAAATTATGTTATGTGTAACGCTCGGCTGTATAAAATATTCTCGGAATTTATATATATATATGTACATATTTTTGGAATAACAACGGTTTCTCTGCAATAACAGATGCGGCTCTGCCTCTGCCGCTTCTGTCACTCTGCCTCTGCCTCTACTGTTGTGATAACGGCTCTGTCTCCGTATTTTATTCCTCTGCCTCTGCCTTTCTCCTTTATATTCATTTCCTCTTTGCTGCCTCCATTTTCTGTCTTTGTCTCCTTGTAACTGTTCCTATTTCTGCATCTACTACCTCCTTTGCCATCAATGACAACATTTCCAACAGGCTCCCCTCCACAGTGTAAAAAATACACTAGCACGACTCATATAGAAGGCGTGGCGCATTGGGTTTATGGTGCATCGCATAGAGCTGCAAGCCCGATTTCACCACAAACTCCCTCAAATTTCCAAATTTGCTCAATCCCATGGTGTGCAAGTAAGTCAAAATTCCTTCCATTGCTAGTGAAAAAGTTTTTCTTAAAATTTATGGTGGTTTAGTGTGATAAAACTCAAACCCTACCTCTTTGAAATTTTGGCTCAAAAACAATTGCCTAGGGTTTGCATTTGTGTTTTTGCTACCAAGTCCACTCCATCACTCCCTCACTCTTTGACTCCTCCATTCATTTTTCACTTTCATCCACTCATTCCCTAATTCCCTAATTCCCATATCCCTAACTCCCACTATCCCAAAATCTAGCTACAAATCCTAAACCCTAATTGCTGTCCCTAAGCCTACATACTATTCCCTGAACCCCCTATTCCCAAAAAAAAAAAAAACTTATCCATATCATTCCCAAAACCCCTCATACCCTTTCCCTCCACAATCCCTCATACATTATCATCCTTGGTAGAAGAAAACTAAAAACACCATAAATGTCTTCATACTCATCAAGAAAACTCACACATTAGCAAACATGGAGTCTGATCCTTCCTATGACCGATATGAAGAGGCACACAGTGATTCTCCTACAGAAATGCATGCACCAAGGAGACCTCACAAGGGTGGTAAACATATACGAGAGGAGCCTATTTCACTTTCCAAGCTACAGGTCTGCCCTCTTGTTGTCACATGCTTTCAACACCAATCCTGTTATCAGTTCTGTGAGATGGTAGAGAGAGTTCAATACCATCATGATTTGGCCAGTTTGTTTGTGCTTCATCTTCAAAATGGCCAAGTCACTCTAGCAGGTGTGAACTTTACCTTGACATCGGAGTCCATTTCTCTAGCAACTGGCATTCCAAATGTCAGTGAGGAGTGGAAAAAAAGGCAACAAATTGACAGAGAACAGTATGAGCCTTACATCAAGGCTAGTTATCAAAGACATCTCAACAGAGTATTCCTTTCCAGTATCTGAAAGACTCATATGCTCCCTTGATGAAACTCATAATTAAGTATTTCTGCTCTAAGGGCCGATTTTCTCGCCTATATGCTTATCATATTAGATTTTTGATGCACTTTACTAGGGTGATAATGATGAATCTCCCATACTTTATTTGCTGAAACATTGAGAAGATGACTGCCTTAGTGCACAAGAAGACTCCCTAGCAGCAGTATAACAACATATATCATTTTTCACTAAGCAAGATTGTGGTCATGCATCAGCTTGGTTTACAGAACATCTCATGGGAGGATTTCATTTCACATGAGGTCTTCATCACTCCTCAAATACCTCCAGTAGCTTTTCATGAGACAGGTGGGCCTTCACATCAGTAGGAGCTTCATGATACACAAACTGCTAGTGTGCCAGTATTTGTCACCTACAAAAAGGGTGCTAGAAGGTTGTTTGCAACAGCAAAGAGATCATTATCTCCACCCGGGGTGGAAGGGGTCTCACTTCCTCCATCAGAAGAGCAGGTACAGGACAAGGGAAAGTGACCATTAAATGATGAGGGCCCTTCGGGAGGGTAGGAGACAGATTTCATTCTTATTTAGGATGATGAAACTGATTTGGGCTCACAAAGCTCAAAGCTTAAAGAGATCATTCAGGAGTAGAAAAAGGACATCCATGGTTTGTTTCTCAACCTAGAAAGAGAAAAATGGATAATTAACTATCTATAGAAAAGAAACAATCATCTAGAATATTAGAAAACCATTATGGAGCTGCAAAACATACGAGAAAACTGGCAAGCTTCCAAGAGGAGGAAAACCAAGTTGACACCACTTGAACAAGAAATTGAAGTTGATCATGAATATTGGCATGAAAGGATAAAAATACATTTGGAAAATATGTTGGAGAAGGCTAGCAAAGATAAAAATAGGTTGAGGCACATGGCCTACCACTACTTGACGAGAAACAAGGTGTGCAAAATAAGAATCAGGAACTTGAAGGCCAAGTTGAAGAAGGTATCAAAGAGGTGAAAAGAGCATGATAGACGTCGGATCTTGGCTGAGGCTTCCTTGGCCCAACACAGCTCTTAAGGGAGGACACTCAGCCCAAATTTCAAAAAATTTGGGACACTTTTTGTAATTTTTGAATTTTTGGCTCAAAAAATAGACTTTTCTACCCAATGCGCTGCGCCACCTGGTGCTTGATTTTTATGGAGGCATCCCTTTTGAGGAAAAATTAGCATATTTGGATTTTTCATGAAAAAGTATGAATGCTCACAAATGGCCAAGAAATTTTGACAGGTTTTGGGTTTCCAAAAAGGTCAAAAACACCCCAAAATGACCCTTTTGCCCCTTTTTTGACACAAAGGAAGCAGTCTTGGGAGAACTCATTTTTGGAGGGGAAAATGGAGGCCAAATTCAAAAATTCCACTTGTGCTAGAAAGTAGAAAGGAAGAAATTTCCAAAAAGCCAACTTGGAGAAAATTTGGACACTGGGAAGGCCTCCAAAATTAGCTGCAAAAGGTGCCACAGATAGGAAAATTAGCGAGGCACATTGGAGGAAATTTCCTCAGTTTGACCAAAAATACTTTGTTTTTCGCCTAGTTTCTTGAAATTTTGACTTTTATTCTTCTAATTGTCAAACTTATGATGTAATTTAATGTGAGTTGATTGATTTTTATGTAATTATGCTGAATTTTTACTCATAGAGGTAGATTCATCCATGAAAAGGTAGTTTACAACTGAATGAATCAATTCCCTAGGTTTTAGAGGCAAGTTGTTCCACTGCCTAATTTTTAGTTTCTTAGTTTAGAATTGGTCGGAAAAACTCCTAAACTCATGATATTTACCCCTAGAGGATAGGATGAATTTTTGTTTGCCTATATCTTATGTTTTTTCAGTCATTAGCATGGTTGGAATTTTGGGAAATCTTGGAGTTTATTGTATACTCATTTCAGTAGTTTGGCTAAGGAATAGACCAGTGGCTTGCAGGACTTTATGGGATTAATGTGGCATCTTGCTTTGGTATTGTGTTTTCTTCTATAATTGTAAGTCTACATGTGTTTTATGTATGCCATATCTCTCTTTATTTCATCTTAACTAAATAAAACAAAGATAAAGGTAGAATACATTGAAAGTGCAGTGCTCTACCTAGGGTTTGCTTAGTTATCTATGTTTTCAGCTGATTGAAAAGGATCCCTGAGTTCTTCATGCCCTTTTTAACTCCTCATATGTCTAAAAACTCTCCATCTCACTCAATTTGAAGTACCAAATCACTTGCCTACCTTGCCCCATAAAGATCTCTGCAAAACTGAGCCTCGTTCCCGAGGCCCAAATCTGTCTTTCACATTTGAGCCAAAAAAACATCATCAAATTCAATCAAACGCCTCTGTACACATACCTAGCCTAAAATCAGTCATCACATCAGTCATCTCAAGCTTTCAATGGCCATATTTTCTGAGATTGACAAGGAGAGAGCCCTCTCCCGACCTGGTAGGGCTAGCGACCAGGTTAAGCATGGTATGATGTTATCCTAGATCCTACCTTTCTCAACCTAAGGTATATTTAGGGCCTAACATAGTGGAAAACATACTGGGGAAATTTTTAGCATAAAGGATGAATCACCCCAGTAATATCTTCCACGGTAAAGAATTACAGAGTATTATATCTGAATGTTGATGGTGAACAACAATCAGATGCATATGAAGGCTGAATTTTTCACCTGGCGACTCTAAATTAATATAAAGACTCCACTGGAGGATTGAATCTTCCCATAGAAAAATGGAAGGATCTTACACAAAGTTTAGGTATTCAAAGTGGAATGGTATTCAAGATCTAATCTGCTTTCTTGTAAATTACTTCTTTGCTTTTCTTGAAGTTGTCCTGAAAGTCTTCCAGAATTTGCTGTATGATAAAGGTGATCGAAATATTCATTCAAATTATCCAAAAAGTGTAAACACTAAGTTTTCCTTTGATCTCAGCCTCCACCCTTTTCCTAAACCCTACGATGAACATCTTCAAATTGATGAGCCTAAAGAGACCAAGACTAATCCTGTAGCTCCTGTATATACTCCTAGACCTTCCATAGTCCCCGATAGATATAAACCTCTCATCTTACCTCCTATACTCCATGATTTCCCTGCAAATTATTACCTTTATTTGTCTAGGTTTGATGGTGAATGTGACAACATCAATACTGAGCAACATGTGCAAAAGGTTGAGAATTTCCTAGACCTTTTTGAAGTTGATAAAGAAGATGTCAGTATTAGGCTTTTTGCTCTTTCTTTGCAAGGAAAAGTCAAGAGTTGGTTCAAAACCCTGCTTGATGCGAGCATATTATATTTCCAGTAGTTCGTCAAAGTCTTCCTCAATAGATGGGTGGTCAAACAAAACCCTTTCCTGATTTTAGAAGAGTATGCCCAGCTGAAGATACAGTTAGGGGAGACAGTACAACAATTTTCTGCTAGGTTCAATCGAGTCTATTATTTGATACCTGCCGATATAAGACCTCCTCCTGGCTTACCTCTCTTACATTACCCAGGCGCTTTTGATCCAGAAATGGAGTTTTAGCTGAGAGAAAGGAACTTAGCAACACTTGAAGAGATACAGAACAGTGCAGTAGATGTAGAAGCTAATCTATTGATCAGAAGAGAAAAGCTGAAGGAAGAAGAAAAGAATAATGTTGCAGAGCACCTGACACCTTCAGAGGTAAAGCTTGTCCTTTTAGTAAGGGCAGTGGAAAAAATGATGTGAAAAATCACTACAAGGAATGAAAATGACATTCAAGAACAAGTGGCTGATCCAAAACATGTTTTTTCTTATCCCAGTCCTCATCTATCTAATAACAACTATGTTTTAGAACATCTTGGAGATGATAAATCTTTTGATATGACTTTTATGCTTGATGATATGTGTTATGTTGATGATTTGACAAAATTTGATCAATACGATGATTATGATTTTTTCCAAACACAAGCTAGTCTCGCAGCACAATCAACTGTTGATTTGTGGGAGGAAGTTCTGTTTCAACAGCTTGAAAACAGTAATCATCTTATGCATATCATCCAGGATAGTGATGATGAAAGTCTGGAAAATTGGGAAGTAAGTGAAGGATCTCTGCCTCTTTGTTTCGCTTCAATTTAGTTCATCAAAGATAACATTCATGCAATTAGAAATCAACAATCTCTCAGTTTTAATGTTGAGGTTGAGACAGATAGTGAAATTCTTGGGCTCGTCAATGAGAAATCTTCCCCTGAAATGACTGATGAAATTATTTGCGATATAAAACCCTCCCTAGCTTCAGATTTGAAGCCGCCAAATGCAATTGAAGGTCAGATTACAGATGAAGGCTTGGAAGCTGAAACATACGATCTAATGATGCAAAAGGATTATGTACCCTTATGTTTTGAATAATTTTAATTCTTAAAGCAGAATTTTCATAATATCTCTAAAGAAAAGGATGAATAGCCTGTAGAATGTCATACAGTTCCAATGGATACGTCACAACAGTCTTTTCAAGTTTTTTATGATCCTGTGGCTGATGTGTTAGATGATATTTGTTGTAAAAGTACTTCTCCATTGGCTGACCATGTGCCAAAAAAGAGCGTTAACCATAACTTTATTCGACAGTCGACTTCATTGTCTTGTTCAGCAGATGTTTCATTACAAAGCTCATATCGAGATTTGCAGTCATATGAGGGGACTAATGAAGAATATTTTTTTTTTGTTTGGGATCAGCAAGAGAGTTTGATTATTCATGAATTTTAGGATCTTTTTGACAACCTGCTGCAGTCATCAGAGAGAGACAGCTTAGAGGTTAGGAAAATTTTAAGATCAAGGTATCAATATTACCTGGAGCAGAGAAATAATGTATTAATGGAAATCAATAGCTATTCTTATGAAGACCCTTTTGCAGCATTCTTAAGGTCATCCAGTCAACTCATGCTTTGCAAGTTTATCAAGATTCAATTTGATTCCAAGTTTCCATGGGAGTTGCCTTTCAGTTCTTCCCTCTACTTGCTCATCATAAAACAACTGGGGAGAATTCAAGTAGCAGCTAGGATGCTTACATGGTTACATTAGTTGTTCCATTTCACTTGATCTGGTGGTGAAATAGAACAATTAGACTAGGTTTTGATGAATAAGCTCAATTATGAGCATCTTTTCCAGTCTGTCAATTTTGTTTTAGTTTTCAGTCTTAGTTTTGAGTCAGATTTCGGTCCTGAAATTTAGTGAAGAGTTTGGTTTTAGTTTGTCAAATTTATTGACTCCATAGCCCAATGGATGAAGGAACTTCCTTCTTTCACAAAGATCTATAGTTCTTGGTACCTCCAAGGAGCTACCATCCCATTTGGAGCAAATGTTAGTGTCGGTATCTTCATCCCTCCATCAATGATAAAATTCTCTTGTTTCATTGCATGTTAAGTTTCTCTCTCAGTCAGCTGCATTCGATTAGGATCATGGATCATCTGACGGTAGTGGCTTGTTGTACATTTTCCCTCATGCCCTTTACCTTCTGGCACATTTCCATTCATTTAGATCATCTACAAGAGTCATTTTTAGGGTTTTCGCTTTATTAGGTCTAGGGCTTCGTCAAAAAGGTTTTAAAAATGTTCAATAACAGTCAGCAGGTGCATGAGGTGATCGAATAAATTTTCAGTAACAATAAATTCCATAATCACATGCTCAGAGACTTAAAAATAGAGTATTCTATGTTTTCATGTATAAAATTTGATGTAATTTCAGTTTTTCCTATGTAAGAAACTTCAGTGGTGACGCTGGTCACCTTAGCAAGCTTCAGCAACTCCATCCCCTGCAAGGCAAACCAAAAAATCAAATCATTCAGTTCATCAAAGGTAAAAAAGAAGTAAACTGCCCAAAAACAGAGTTGAAAAAGTAAGTTACAATGCAAACATTATAAAATGGGTTTTATGAGTGAAAAATCAAAAGAAACTATATATAAACTCATTGGTCATATTCAAAGAGGTCATATGCATTCAAAGAAGAAAAATTGAGCAAGAGAAAGTCGTGTTGGAGAGAGGGAGCAAGTTTGAAGCAAAATTTTGCAAGTTCAAGGGCGCGATGTGTTGGGTTTATGCTGCGATTCATAGAGAAGGCGCGGCGCATTGGGCTGCCCTCCACAGTGTAAAAAATACACTGGCACGATGCATATAGAAGGCATGGTGCATTGGTTTTATGGCGTGGCGCATAGAGCTGCAAGCCCGATTTCACCATAAACTCCCTCAAATTTCCAAAATTTCTCAATACCATGGTGTGCAAGTAAGTCAAAATTCCTTCCATTGCTAGTGAAAATTTTTTTCTTAAAATTTATGGTGGTTTAGTGTGATAAAACTCAAACCCTACCTCTTTGCAATTTTGGCTCAAAAACAATTTCCTAGGGTTTGCATTTGTGTTTTTGCTACCAAGTCCACTCCATCACTCCCTCACTCTTTGACTCCTCCATTCATTTTTCACTTTCATCCACTCATTCCCTAATTCCCTAATTCCCATATCCCTAACTCCCACTATCCAAAACTCTAGTTACAAATCCTAAACCCTAATTGTTTCCCCTAAGCCTACACACTATTCCTTGAACCCCCTATTCCCCCCAAAAAAAAAACTTGTCCATATCATTCCCAAAACCCCTCATACCCTTTCCCTCCACAATCCCTCATACATTCTCATCCTTGGTAGCAGAAAACTAAAAACACCATAAATATCTTCATACTCATCAAAAAAACTCACACATTAGCAAACATGGAATCTGATCCTTCCTATGACCGAGATGAAGAGACACACAGTGATTCTCCTACAGAAATGCATGCACCAAGGAGACCTCACAAGGGTGGTTAACATATACGAGAGGAGCATACTTCACTTTACGAGCTACAGGCCTTCCCTCTTGCTGTCACATCCTTTCAACACCAATCCTGTTATCAGTTCTGTGAGATGGTAGGAGAGTTCAATACCATGATGAGTTGGCTAGGTTGTTTGTGCTCCATCTTCAAAATGGTCGAGTCACTCTAGCAGGTGTGACATTTACCTTGACACTGGAGTCCATTTCTCTAGCAACTGGCATTCCAAATGTCAATGAGCAGTGGAAAAAAAGGCAACAAATTGATAGAGAATAGTATGAGCCTTACATCAAGGCTATTTATCAAAGACATCTCAGCAAAGTATTCCTTTCCGGTACTGAAAGACTCATATGATCCCTTGATGAAACTCATAATTATGTATTTCAGCTGTGAGGGACGGTTTTCTCGCCTATATGATTATCATATCAGATTTTTGATGCAATTTACTAGGGTGAGAATGATTAATCTTCCCTACTTTATTTGCCGAAACATTGAGAAGATGACTACCTTAGTGCACAAGAAGACTCCCCAGCAGCATTATAATAGCATATATCATTTTTCACTAATCAAGATTGTGGTCATGCATCAGCTTGGTTTACAGAACATCTCATGGGAGGATTTCATTTCACATGAGTTCTTCATCACTCCTCAAATACCTCCAGCAACTTTTCATGATATAGGTGGGCCTTCACATCAGCAGGAGCTTCATGAGACACAAACTGCTAGTGTGTCAGTATTTGTCACCTACCAAAAGGGCACTAGAAGTTTGTTTGCAGCAGCAAAGCGAGTATTATCTCCACCTGGGGTTGAAGGGGTCTTGCTTCCTCCAACAGCAGAGCAGGTACAGGACAAAGGCAAGTGGCCATTACATGATGAGGGGCCTTCGGGAGGGCAAGAGACAGATTTCATTCTTATTCAGGATGATGACACTGATTTGGGCTCACAAAGCTCAAAGCTTAAAGAGATCATTCAAGAGCAGCAAGAGGACATCCATGGTTTTTTTGTCAACCTAGAAAGAGCCAAATGGATAATTAACTATCTAGAGCAAAGAAACAAGCAGCTGGAAGATCAAAAAACCATTATGGAGCTCCAAAACATACGAGAAAACCGACAAGCTGCCAAGAGAAGGAAAACCAAGTTGACACCACTTGAATAAGAAATTGAAGCTGATCATGAATATTGGCTCGAAAGGATAAAAATAAATTTGGAAAATATGCTGGAGAAGGCAAACAAATAGAAAAAAAGGTTGAGGCACATGGCCTACCACTACTTGACGAGAAACAAGGTGTGCAAAATAAGAATCAGGAACTTGAAGGCCAAGTTGAAGAAGGTATCAAAGAGGCAAAAAGTTCATGATAGACTTCAGATCTTGGTTGAGGCTTCCTTGGCCCAACACAGCTCTTAAGGGATGACACTAAGCCAAAATTTCAAAAAATTTGGGACACTTTTTGTAATTTTTGAATTTTTGGCTCAAAAAATAGACTTTTCTGCCCAATGCGTTGCCCTACCTGGTGCTCGCTTTTTATGGAGGCATCCTTTTGAGGAAAACTTAGCATATTTGGATTTTTAATGAAAAAATATGCATGCTCACAAATGGCCAAGAAATTTTGACAGGTTTTGGGCTTCCAAAAAGGTCAAAAACACCCCAAAATGAACCTTTTCCCCTTTTTTGACGCACAGGAAGTAGTCTTGGGAGAACTCAGTTTTGGAGGGGAAAATGGAGGCCAAATTTAAAAATTCCACTTGTGCTGGAAAGTAGACAGGTAGAAATTTCCAACAAGACCACTTGGAGAAAATTTGGACACCGGGAAGGCCTTCAAAATCAGCTGCAAAAAAGCACTATGCATAGGAAAATCAGCGCGACACATTGGAGGAAATTTTCTCAGTTTGACCAAAAATACTCTGTTTTTCGCCTAGTTTCTTGACAGTTTGACTTTTATCCTTCTAATTGTCAAATATATGATGTAATTTAATGTGACTTGATGGATTTTTATGTAATTATGCTGAAGTTTCACTCATAGAGGTACATTCATCCATGAAAAGGTAGTTTACAACTGAATGAATCAGTTCCCTAGGTTTTAGAGGCAAGCTGTTCCACTGCCTACTTTTTAGTTTCTCAGTTTAGAATTTGTTGGAACAGCTCATAAACTCATGAGCTCGACCCCTAGAGGCTAGGGTGAATTTTTTTTTGCCTATATCTTATGTTTTTTCAGTCATTAGCATGGTTGGACTTTTTGGAAATCTTGGAGCTTATTGTATACTCATTTCAGCAGTTTGGTTAAGGAATAGACCAGTGGTTTGCAACACTTTATGGGTTTCATGTGGCATCTTGCTTTGGTATTGTGTTTTCTTCTGTAATTGTAAGTCTACATGTGTTTTATGTATGCCATATCTCTCTTTATTTCATCTTAACTAAATCAATCAAAGATAAAGGTAGAATACATTGAAAGTGCAGTACTCTACCTAGGGTTTGCTTAGTTATCCATATTTTCAGCTGATTGAAAAGGATCCCTGAGTTCTTCATGCCCTTTTCAACTCCTCATCTGTCTAAAAAATCTCCATCTCACTCAATTTGAAGTACCAAATCACTTGCCTACCTTGCCCCATAGATATCTATGCAAAACTGAGCCTCATTCCCCAAGCCCAAATCTACCTTTCACATTTGAGCCAACAAAACATCATCAAATTCAATCAAACACCTCTTTACACATACCTAGCCTAAAATCAATCATCGCATCAGTCATATCAAGCTTTCATTGGCCATATTTTCTGAGATTTACAAAGGAGAGATCCCTCTGTCAACTTGGTAGGGCTAGCTACCAGGTTAAGCGTGGTATGATGTTATCCTAGATCCTACCTTTCTCAGCCTGAGGGAGATTTAGGCCCTAAAAAGTTAAAATTTCTTTTACAACTGAATTAGGAAAAAATGAAATTATGTTGGAAAGTAAAATTTAAACTCTGAATTCCTTCAAGGATTTGACTAAGGCAAAGGCTTGTTTTTCCATGATATTGTACTTTAGAGGTGCATCTATTAATGCCTTACTAAAGAATGCAATTGGCTGCTCTTGTCCCTTCAAGTTTTTCTGTATTAGGACAACAACCACAGTGTGTTCCGATGAAAATAAAAAAATGAAGAAATCCTTTGTAAAATAAGGACTAATGAGAACTGGTGTTTTTGTTAAGGCTTGTTTTACCAGTTCAAATGATTTCTTTGCTTATAAGGTCCATTTAACTCATTATTCCTTTTTTATCATGTTTGTTATGTTTCTAAGGAGTTTAGCTAGATTGGCTATGGACCTTCTCAAGAAATTAATCTTTCCAATGAAAGATTGGAGTTCCTTGATGTTTCTAGGATGTTTGATTTGCAATATACCATCAATCCTCTTTGGGTATATATTTATCACTTCTTTTGATATGATGTGTCCAAAAATTTTACCTTCTTGGAGACTAAACATTTTTTTCTTTGGATTTAAAGATAACCCAAATTTTCTACATTTCTCAAAGATTTTTCTCAAGTGTTCAAGGTGTTCTTCATCTGTTTTGGAAAAAGCAGTGATATCATCAAGGTAAATAATGATGAAGAGGCCTAACTCTTCTGAGAATGCAATATCCATGGCTCTCTGAAATGTAGCACTAGCATTGATTAAAGAAAAGGTCATTTTCAAATACATGAAAGTGCCCCAAGGTGTAGTAGAGGTTGTCTTGAGTTGATCATCAGGATATACTAATATATGATTGTATCCTGAGAAGCCATCTAATAAATAAATCCTTCTATAACCAACTACCCTTTGTAAGATAAGATCCATCTTGGGTAAAGGGTAGTTGTCCTTCAGAGAGGCTTTGTTTAAGTTCCTAAAATCAGTACAAAGCCTAATGTCTCATGTTTTCTTCCTAACTGACACAAGATTAGATACCCACTCTGAATATCTAATAGGGACAATAATTCCAGCTTCATGCATTTTCTTAATTTCCTTTTCCACCAGAGGTAATTGAACAGGGTTAATTCTGCCCAATTTTTGTTTAAAAGGTTCATGGTTTTCTTTAAGGGTTATCTTATGCTGAATTATTTCAGTATCATAGGACTTTAGATCCTCATAACTCCATGCAAACACATCATAAAATTCTCTAAACAGCTCAATGTATTACAGTTTAATGTGAGCTGGCAAGGTTTTCGACAGTTTAATCATTTTTGGATTTTGTTCACTGCTTATGTTACATTCTTCTACTCCAGTTTCAACAGGCTCTAGTTTTGGTTTTTTGGCAACATCATTGAAATCAAACAACTCCTCTAGTGGGACTAGTCCTTTTGGCAAGTTTTGAGTGTTATATTACAAAGTTTATAAGTATTATTTTTCTAAATATGAACTAATCCCTGTGGTATTTTCAAGTTTATCAGATAACAGATTTATATCAGCAATCTCTGGAGGCTTTACTTCTTCATCAAGTAGATTTTCTTCAATAGGACAATCTTGTTCATAATCTGAATCTAAACTTGATGGCTCAACTTCATTTCTGGATTGTAGGAAGTCTTCTATTTTTTTATCTCCATCAAACATTTGCCAGTATTTTTCATTGTCTAGGACAACTGGTTTAAATTTGACTTGGGTGGTGCATTGTTTGGTTTCATAAGGTGTTAGACAAGTTCTAGCAGGAAAGACTAAACTATTGGCAAGGAAATTTCGGTTTCTTGGAACAAATATAAGTAAAGATTCATCAAATGTATTTAACACGTCCATGAAATCATTTCTATAGGCTATAAGTCTGGGATGTTTGGCACTATATTCCCCATTCACTTGCTTAATAATCAACTCTGAATCCCCATGAACTTTTATCCTTTTGGCCCCTAATTTCTTCAATAAGTGTAGGCCTAAAAGGAGGGCTTCATACTCAGCTATGTTATTTGAACATTGAAAATTTAACCTGTAGAAGTGCCCTTTAGCATAATTGTTTTCTATGTTGTGTATCGATATGCCTGCACCTACATTGTTCTTGATGCAAGACCCATCAAAATTCATACTCCAAAGAGGACTAGTTTCAGATTTACTAGTTTGACTACTATCCTCTTCATCTAGTGTGCTTTTGAATTGTTCTTGTAAGTCAGCACCATGTTCAAATTGGTTTAGTTCCTCATGTTCTTCATTATGTTGAGGACTCTTCTCTTGATTCTCAATATTGAAAAACAATGGATGACTGTTTTGTAGCTCTAGACCTGTGATTTGTTTGTTGTGATTTTCTGATTTGAAAAACTGTTTTGATACTTCTGTCTTGTCTTCCTCCTTTCCTGTGTCTGCCATTATGTTACAGTGAGGGGTGGCCACTAAGTCAGTCAAGGTTTCTTGCTCATTGAATGTTTCATGATTGAAGAGGATAAATGAGTAAAGGCCTGTATGCATAGAATAGAGAGGAGAGTTTTCAGGTCTCTCTTGGCTACTGACCATGTATTGCATGTGAGATTCCCTATAAAGTCTTCTAGTTTGATTAAAAATAGGGATAATAGCATATGTCATATCCATTTTCATTGTTCATTGTAAATTAGCTCCCCAAGATCTTGATAACAACATAGCATATTTGGGGGGTACATCAGCCACTACAATATCCATGACTAAACACTTGGCTGGAATTTGAGCTAAGTTTACACAAAGGTCTTTGATCAAACCTAAACATTTCACTCTACTGGAGTCAAAAGAGTATAGATATTTGTATGGTCTGGTGATTTCAAGGCCTAGACTCTCCATCACTGCTTTGGGCATTAAGTTGTGAGAATCTCCTAAATCATGCATAGCATTGTGTAAAATTTTGTCATGATTTTTCAAACTAACATAAAATGGTGGAACTGGACCTTATTGGTATCTTCCCTCAATCTTAGGACCAAACAAGAGCTCTGGTTGGTCATCATTGAGGTTAACAGTGTCATTATTTTATGCTATATTGAAAGCTTTCAAAATTTTTGATCTATATACATCTTGGGTGACTAATTTAGTGAGGGGAACAGAGATTTTAATCTTGGAAATTTCCTATTCCAAACTAAAAAGCAGCTGATTTTTTACAATGTTTCTTTCATCCTTGTTAATCACTACTCTATCAGCAAAATCAGCTTGATGATTCCCTCTATTTACATTGGTTAAAATTGTTTTAATAGGAGCACTAGTTGAGGTACTAACACTGCTAAGATCTGCACTCTGTTTTTCATTAATTTGAGTGCATTTCTCTTCACTTTGATCAAAATTTATAGCCACTATTTTGTCTTTCTGTTTTACAATTTTGGGTTTATTCACAGGGTTATTTTTTGCAGAGTTTTCAGAGGTTTTAGTCTTGGGATTTTCTTGATTCTTTTTACTCCTAAGGTCATATTCTTTTGGGGTTTCTATGATGACATTTTCCAGCTCTTTATAGTAATATTCATCCTTTGATATTTTATCATCATAAGGTGTGTATCGACCTTGTTTTCTATTGTAAGGAACATGAAAATTATCATTATCTACTCCCATCATGTTTATGTCATCTTCCTCTGTTTGTTCATTTGTTTCTTCAATCTCACTTACATAGTTTTGATGAAAAGGGGGAATAATCTGTTGATCATCCTCTCTTGGTTTGTTTTAGGGTTGGTTTCTCCTAAAATAGTGATTTAATTTTTGATTTATGTTTTTAGGAGCTGATTGGTTTTCTCTAGCTTAAAATTTCTCAAGTATGCTCATCTTTTTCATCATTTCTTCCATCATCTTTTCCATTTTAGAGCTAGATGTGGAGGGTGAATATTTTTCCCTAAATGATACTTTCTTCTCATTCCTCATTCTAGCTCTTTTCTCCATCAGATTCACTTCCACAGCTAAGGCTCCTTTCTGCATATCCTCTAAAGTCAAAGGATATCTCTCTCTCATCTAATAAGCGATTTTAGGATCAAATCCTTCAGGAAATTTGTTCAAGGATGAGCCTTGTGGAGGTTTGAAGTCTGGAGGCAGTTCATTATAGACACTATTGAATCTAGTGAAATAAGCTTGAACACTTTCCCCAGTGTTTCTTTTGAGATTGTTGTAGTATGAAAGTATTTGGAGAGGGTTCTTTCCAACTTCCCATTTGTTTATAAATAACTGATGGAGATTTTTGAGATCATTAATACTGTTAGGGGTTAAGATTTTGAACCATTTTTTTGCTTCCCCCCCTAAACTTTGAGCAAACAATATCAGTTTGATAGTTTCATCATCAATCTCATTTCTATCAAAATAGTCATTCATCTTGTCCACATTTTGTGAAGCAGTAGTAGTTCCACTGGCATCAAAAAATGGTATCATGGATTGATAGTCTTGTGGCAGATTGACTAGAGGTAAAGAAAAGACTAGAGGGGAATACCATGTTGCCATGATAGGAGGTTGTGGAAAAAGTGGGGGGTTTACAAGGGGTGGATTGACAAGAGGAAAAGTGGGCTGAAATGTAATTTTTTGGATAATGGGTGTGTGGAGAACAGATGTGGATGGACCAGCAAGAGATTGTTGAGCAGATCTAGGATGAAAGAAACCAAAAATATGAAGGAAATCCAAATCAGGTGGGGTAGTTTCTCTGCTACCAAGATATTCACCTCCATCTTGGGATGAAGTTGGAGACTCAAAATATACCTAATCTATATCATAAAGTGACCTAGTTCTGAATGGGTTTCGTAAGTCAACTTGTGAATCTTGTAGAGCTGCAAGGTTTTCAGGAACGAAATTGGCTCTATGGAGGGTCCTAACAATAGTTGAAGTGTTGGCCTTAGGAGACTTCCTAATTATGCTTTCAGGATTATCAACTATCTTAGGAGGATTTGGGTCAGGATGGGCTCTAGTATGAACTCTTTTAGAAGCCACTATGCTATGTTTTTCAGACCCAATAATAAGAAAATGTTTAACCAAATATGACAATCTTAAATAGGTTAACTGATCTTTTATCAAGAAAAATTTAATCCTTAAAGTCTTCTGTACTAAGTTTAAATGATATTATGATAAAGGGTTTCCCAATGGAGTCTTTGGAAAACCAAGGAAAATCAGCAGGCGTACTGATGTTCAGTGGAGTCACCAGGTGGATGTTTTAAAATTTTCTATCCACCAACAGTATGATTTGGTTTGCTCAATGCATTCCCAAAGGGATCTACAAAGAGTGGAGAAGTAATAGGCCTACTGGAGGCTAGTGTAGTCACCAGGTGGAAATTTTTAGCTCTTTTTGAAGATAAAATTTTTTATGGTCCACCACCAGATACCAATCTAAAATGTTTTTGGGTTTTTTGAGCTTTTTATAGTCCTATATGTTATGAGAGTGTTCTAAATCTATTTCAAAACTTAGCTATGGTGATTAGACAAGCAGAGTTTACTGTTATGGCTTAGCTAGCTGATTCCTTCAAGGTTTGATAAGGCTTTATGAGAATCCTAAGGGTTACTTATTTTGTTACTGATTCAAATAAGTTCTATAATTATTACCATTTTCTTTGGAAGTGCTTGAAGAGAGCTACTTATACTGCACTGAATACTGAGTGTCTTGATTTAATGATTTTAGTTAGAAGTCCCTAGTGGAGTCACCATAAATGTTAGTTCCCTATAATTCACTAGATTGGAAAGAATAAATGTTGCAGAGACTACATCAAAAATCACTTTGGGATTATAGGATCTATCTCTCCCGAATCCAGAGAGGGATCTCTCTATAAGTGCAAAGGTTGATTTATCTTTAAGGCTTTCAGTATGATTTTAGGCTAGTTATTAAGAACAAGGGGTTTTTTTTGTTTGGTTGGTCATGTATGATCTGTAATTGGATGGAATATCACAAAATGAAAGAGTTTCAAAGTGGGAAGATGCAAGTATATTGAGAATAATTCAACAGATAGGATTAGTGTGATGCAGCTTTAATCCATTGGGCAATGGAGTCACAAAAGTGTTTAATTGTACAATAATTTCAGGAGTGGTCCAAGGGGAAAGTCATCTATATCAAAAGATCCTTTAGATTAAATGATGGAGTGGAACATTAAAGTGTTTAGAAAGTGGAAAAATCCAATAATTTCAACAAGGATTCATCAAATTTCCATACAAGAAAAGCCTTTTTAAGCAACTGTTTGAACCCATCCAAAGGACAGGGCTAACCATAAAATTCTTTGGACAAGCTTGTATTAAAGCTAATTTATGAGACAAAAATCTAGTAATCACACTAGACTACTTTCGGAAGGGATGAAAATAGATAAGAAAACAAAGTGCAGCTTAATATCAAGTCAGATGCATTAAATCATGGCCTGCTTTTAGCATACTCTTAGGGAAACTTTCACACAACCCTTGGAGAAATAACTAGGAGACAGGGTAAACCATAAACTTTCCTAGTTTAACTCTACTTAGCATGTAATGAAAATATCATTCAAGAACTTCCTTTCAAGTTTTTCACCTCAATACATGGACAAACCAACATTCCTTGATAATTTTTACACTTAATTTAAGTCATTCCCAAATATAACAATTAGCAGAAAACATATAGATAAGGCTTATCAGTGAGAGTAGGGTACTTTTGACAGTAAATCCTAGCTCTCTATTTGTTGTTCTTTATCAGAGAAAAGTGAACAAAATGGCATAAATGAAAGGAAAAAAATAACAGTAAGAGGTACTTCACAAATGATATAGACCAAGATCCCAAGAATCAGCTTGTATATTGATTGTCAATCCAGTTACAAACTACATGTCCAATGTTTTAGAACAACAACAAATTCTCTTCTCAGCCTCACTTCTTCAATAACTTAAATAGAGATTCAAGGCTTCAGAACTTATTTACATTCAACAAATGGTTCGATACTGCAACTTATTACATCAAAGTCCAATAACCATACCTTTACAATGTGCTCCTCAAGGAGATTTTATAAGAGAATGAGGAGGTGGAAGAGTTTCTAGAGTTGAGTATCATTAATTCTTCACTAAATGCAATTCCTAGCCTTGAAAACCATGCAAGGCATAAGGCAGGAATTCATTGAATTATATCTCTGTTTCATTTAAAAAATATTGACTTTAAGGCCTTTCTTGTCTTTTATAATAACTTCACTGACAATTTAAAATGTATTCTTTATTTTGAAATAACTATTCAGCTTTCTTTAGGCAAAATATCATTGATCAGGCAATAACTATGCCTTCTTTTGATCTTTTGAAGCTGCATGTGGCACTCTGGTAGCTAAAGAGGATATTTTAGCCTCTAATGTGGCAGTGGAGGCCTCCTTTACTGATATTTTTCTTTGAATTTTGTTAAAGCGCCTTTAATCTACTATTTGTTTGTGTTTTAGGCTTCATGAAGCCTTGATCTTCATCTTCGGATCTTTGTCTTTTAACATTGTCTTTAACTCTTTGAACTAGAGGATTAAAACCCTGATCTTCAGGTTTAGGCTTTAATCTCCCTTTAACATTGATTTCTTCATTACTAATACGCTCTGTTGCTCTGTTTTAGTGGCACAAATGGTGGTGTATAGTTGGAGGGTTTCTAAGATCAAGGATTATGATCCAGATGATTTAAACCTAGATTTCTTACTCTGCAAATCCTTTCTTCCTCGTTTTAAGGCACAAAATCGTCATTCCGAGCCTCTTTGTCACTTGTCTATGACTATGGAAAAAAACAGAGAAAACAATGTTTAAAGCCCTACAAACACAAAAATTCATTAATAAATCTTGCGGAATTGGGCTAAGACTGCTCTCAAAGGTTTAGTGGAGGGGATGGAGCTGTGCGGAAAGGAGAAAATTGCATAAAAAAGGGAGAAAACCTTTAGCGGGAGCGAAAATGGGTGCAAATGAATTTTTGGCATGATAGTGAATAGGAGCCGTTGATTTAGAATGATCAACGGTTAAGATCTTCTGATGAAGTCTTTTGGAAGAATGATGGAGGGCGATGGTTTGGGGTCGCAATGTAATGAGGTTTGTTGGATTACAACAATCGATGGCCGAGAAACGATGGAGCGTTTGGGAAAAATATGAAGGGAAAAATAATTGGTGGTGATATTAGATCGGGACTGTCTAACCTCAGAGATCGACGGCTAGGATCCAATCTAGAGTTACATTACGGGGGGAGGAGCGGTATCACGGAAAACCATTAGTGGTATTCGCGTGGCATTGGAGCGGTTTTAGATTTTTGCCAAAAAAACACAATTCCATACACTTGCCGACAGGCGTCCTTTCAAAACCACCCATATCGTGTGGAACTTGTGCAATGCAGGGAGGTCCAAAAAAATTACGCGAAACACGTTGACAACCGTCAGATGATATTCGAGAGATCTGACAGTGCGGATAAAACGTGATGGGCAGAAAGCTGCACGGCAAAATGATGAGTGGGCCCAGCGATGTGATGTTATATTGTCACTTAGTGGACGGGCATGATAGGCCATCGGGTTAAGTCCTGACCATCAGATTTGTCTGACGGATGGTCAGGATTGATAGAGAAGGCGGAAGTGTTAAAAAGAAAAGGAGCCAGGGTAGATGGTGGGGCGGAAAATAGGTAGCTTGATGGTCGTTGATATTTTTAGATCAACGGTCTAGATCTACCTTCAAATTGAACTGTCAAGTTTGAAAAATAAAGGAAAGAAGGGGTCAGGAAGAGGTTTTAAGGACTTTAAGTACTCGATTGCAGGGCTTTAGGTCTTATGGGGAAAGGGGCTAAAGGAAATAAGCCTTCAGGGGCTTAATTCTTTAATGGAGCAGAGAAATGTTTTTTAGGCCTTTTGAAGGGATTTTGGGGGTTCCTTTGGCCTTTTAGCGCCAGATTGCGGGGCCACGGATATATGAGGAAAGGGGCTAAAGCTATAAGCCCTTGGGGGATAAAAGATTTATATAGTGCAAATGGACTGTTTTTAAGACCAAAATAAGGATTTTTAAGCCATAATGAGGGTTCTGATAGGCTAAAGGGAGGATTTTAAAACCAGATAAGGGGGAATAAAAGGCTTTAAAAGGGGGTTTTGATGATGTGGAAGGTTAGATGTAGGTTTATGGAGGATTTTAATGGAGGAAATAAAGGTGAAAATGGAGTTGTTTGTGAGTGAAAGGAGGAGTGAAAATGATGGAAAATGGGGTCTCTTAAGCAGTTTTGTCTTGGTAAAACAACAGATACCTTAGGAGTAATAATGGAACAACAGTGAAGATTAACTCAAAGGGAAGAAGTCTTCATAAGAATTTAAGAACTAACAATTTTTAACAGGAATTTTTTCTTAAAGGCTAAAAGAGATTTAGCCACCATTTTATATGGCAAATTTTATAGGTGGCTAACAAAATTTAAACAAAATTGTGAAGGCTTGAAATTTTGAACATTTAGAGCATCCTTCCTTCTTCTTGTGACTCAGGTTTTGATCTTATTAGAGTCACCTTTCTTTCTTCATTCCAGCTCTGATTTTGACCCTGCTAGAGTTGTCTTCTTTTTTCTTTGCACGTTCAAGTTTTGAGCATGTTAGAACCAAACTTCTTCCTTTTTTCTGGCCCAGATTTTGGTCTAGTTTGAGCCACTCCTTTGGAACTTCATAGTTTCAAGATTTTAGCTTGTCTGGACCTTTTCTTCTTAAATTTTGTTTTTTATTTTTCTTTTTCTAAACAAAACAGAATAACGGTATTTACAATGGAAGTGAGACTTTAATCCGAACATCAGTAGTAATAATGTTTGAGCATCTTGCCATTGAAAGGACCCCCAAAAAGATCTGTACCATCCAATTCTTGTGGAAAGAATGCATTGGGACCAATTTCAGATTGAATAATGTAAGGGCCTTGCCATAAACTGTCAAACTTGCCATGCTTACCCTTATCTTCTCTCCTGGAGTCCCATTTGAGCACCTTGTCCCCAATTTTGAAATCACAGGCCTTTTCTCTTTTACCAAACAACTTCTTGATGTTCTCTTTCACTTTCTGAGCTCTATTGTAGACTTCTTCCCTTGTCTGCTGGAGATGTATGGTCTTATTGATCCTCCTTACCATGCTGTCTTCCTATGACTGTATTTCTTGGACCAATTTTATCACTGGTACTCCCAAACTGGTAGGGAATACTGCATCTACCCCATAAACAAGCTGATAGGGAGACATTCCAATGGATTTCTTTATTCTCAATCCATCTTCCCATAAAGCATGCACCAACTTGTTGTGCCATGATTTTTTATTTTCTTCCAACATCTTCTTGATGATGGTCACCAAACTCTTATTTGATGATTCTACTAGCCCATTACCTTGAGGGTAATAATTAGTAGAATGAACAAGTGCAATCTGATACCTGTGGAAAAAATCAATCATCTTTTGGAACCAAATGCAATTGCATTGTCAGTGATAAGCTTCTTAGGGTAGCCAAATCTAGATAGGATATTGTCTTCAAGGAATTTAATGATAACTGAGTTTGTGGCATTCATAGAAGGGATGGCGTCTATCCATTTGTTGAAATAGTCAGTGGCTGTGAGTATCCATCTATGTTGGGCAGATGAAGTAGGATGGATTTCCCCTATGAAGTCTAGGCCCCACTGTTGAAAAGGAGCTTCAACAATGATTGGTTGTAAAGGTAAAGGAAGTATTTTTCTTTTGCCCTCAAATATTTTGCATTTGTGGCAGGCAAATATCATTTTATGGACATCTTGGAAGAGGGTGGGCCAGTAATAGCTAGCTCTAAGGATTTTATTGGTAGTGGTTTTCCAGTAGAGATGGCCTCCACACTCTCCTTTATGAAACTCATGTTTGATCTTATCTGCATCAACTTTAGGAAAACATTTAAGCAATAAACCATTGGAATTTTTACAATATAAAAATTCATTTAAAATGCAATAATTTCTATCTTTCAACTTTAAAAACCTTGCCTTTGTCTTAGATAAATCAGGAGGAGCATTAAGATTTACAAGCACATACAAGATGTCATCATACTAAGGTGAGTCTTAGAATTGTTCTTCTACAATGGGAGCTGGTAATCCTTCCTGTTCATCCAAAACATATACCATATTAATTTCAAGGGCTTGTAAGTTAGATTCAGCCATTAATTATGCTAAGCCTTGACCCTTGATGAGTTTAGTGAGTTTGATTTCCAAAATCATATTCTAGTATCACAGCAATCCACTTGCCTCTATTGCCATCTGGATCTTGTGACAAAATGTCTTTTACCACTATGTTAGCCACAAAGGCAATAATATGAGAATGTAAGATATAAACCCTAAAATATTTTAAGGCCTTTACCAAAGCATAGGCCTATTTTTCCATGATATTATATTTCAAGGGTGCATCTCTTCATGCCTTGCTAAAAAATGCAATTGGCTGCTCTTGTCCCTCTGGATTTTTCTGCAATAAGACAGTAGCCACAGTATGTTCTGATGCAAATGAGAAGATGATGAAATATTTAGTAAAATTAGGGCTGATGAGAACTGGTGCCCGGGTGAGTGCATGTTTTACCAATTCAAAATACTTCTTGGCTTCTAGAGTCCATTTAACTCCTTCCTCTTTCTTTAGCATGTTTTTCATGTTTCTAAGGAGTTTTGCTAGGTTGGGTATAAATCTCCTCAAGAAGTTGATATTTCCAATAAAGGACTGCAATTCCTTGATGTTTCTTAGGTGGCTAATATGCAATATTCCCTCAACCCTTTTTGGGTCTATTTTAATCCCCTTTTTAGATATGATATGACCAATAAGTTTACCTTCTTGGAGGCCAAACACTGTCTTTTTGGGATTTAAAGATAGCCCATACCTTCTGCATTTCTCAAATACTTTTCTCAGATGTTTAAGATGTTCTTCATTATTTTTGGAATAAACTGTAATGTCATCAAGGTAAATTACAATGAATTTACCTATTTCTTCTAAGAATGCAATTTCCATTGCTCTCTGAAAGGAGGCACTAGCATTCATGAATCCAAAAGGCATTTTCACACACATGAAAGTGCCCCAAGGAGTGTTGAAGGTTGATTTAAGTTGATCTTCTGGGATTACTAAGACCTGATTATACCTTGAAAAACCATCTAATAGAGAAATCCTCTTAGAACCAACTACCCTTTGTAGGATGTGTTCCATTTTGGGCAAGGGTAATTGTCCTTTAAGGAGGCTCTGTTTAAATTTCTAAAATCAATGCACAGCCTTATTTCTCTTGTATTTTTCCTTACAGCCACAAGGTTAGATACCCAATCTGAAAACCTCACATGTACTATGATTCCAGCCTCATACATTTTCATAATTTCTTTTTCTACCAGGGGTAACTATACATGGTTTATTCTGCGTAGCTTTTGCCTAAAAGGTTTTTGGTTTTCTTTCAATGGAATCATGCTGGATGATCTCTATGTCACAGGCTTTGAAATATTCATAGCTCCAAGCAAAAACATCAACAAAATCTTTAAATAAATCGATGTATTTCTGTTTGATATGTGCTGGAAAAGTCTTAGATAATTTGATCATTTTAGGCTTGTCTTTGTTGCCTATATTACATTCTTCAATATCATATTCAGTGGGTTCTATAGTGGGCTTATTTGCCACATCATTAAAATCAAAGAGGTCTTCTAGGGGTGCTAGTCCTCTGGGTAGGCTTTTGTCTTTGGACTAAAATACCTCTATGTCCTCTTTATCTGTGTTCATGTATTCTTCTGTTTGGTTTTTAAATTTTCTGGTCAGCATGTTTATTTCTGCAGTAGGGGATGGTTTTTCTTCATCAGGGGGCTCTTTATCTAAATTTTCTTCACTGAGCTTAAAATTTGAATCAGGTAATTCAAACTCATTCCTGGAAAGTAGGAAATCCTCTATCTATTTGTCACCCTCAAAGACCTACCAATATTTTTCATTATCTGGTACTGCTGGTCTGTATTTTGTCTAACCAATGATCTGTTTGTCATTAAGTGGTCTCTGATATGAACTAGCAACACAGGCCAATCCATTTGCAAGTATGTTTTGACCTCTAGGGACAAACACAAGCTCATATTCTAAAAATGTCTTCAACAGATCCATGGCCTCATTCCTATATGCCCTTAATCTAGGATGTTTGGCAGTGTACTCTCCATTTATTTGTTTGATGAACAGTTCTGAGTCTCCATGGACAATTATCCTCTCAGATCCTAGTTTTTTCAATAGATGCAATCCTAAGAGGAGAGCTTCATACTCTCCTATGTTGTCTGTGCATTTGAAATCTAGCTTGAAAGCATGACTCTCAGCATAATTGTTTTCAGTATTATGCAACCATACCCCAGCTCCTGCATTCCTTTTAGTGCATGACCCATCAAAGCTCATGCTCCATAAGGGATTGTTAGTAGATTTGTTTTCAATTTCCCTTTCATTGTCATCTTGTTTCCTAAGGTTAGTAGGCTGATGGGTAATCTGCTCTTTATAGGCTTGGTTTAGATTTTCTAACTTCACAGATTGTTCAGATTTTTCTCCTTTGTTTTCCTTTGTATCCAAAGCTTCCATTATGTTTAGATTTGTGGGCTCTACTCTGCTGTTTGAATTTTTATTCTCTAGCTCTCGTTCATCTGTAAATTCATCATTGTAAAGGATAAAAGAGTCTAGCTCTGTATGTACGGATTAAAGAGGGAATTTTCTGGTTTCTTTGGGCTACTTAGCATAAATTTCATTTTTGTTGCCCTGTATAACCTTCTAAGCTGGCCAAAAATAGGGATAGTGGCATATGTCATGTCCATTTGCATTGTACCTTGTAGCTTGGCACCCCATGATCTTGACAGCAACATGCCATACTTGGGAGGTATATCAACCACTAAAACATCCATTACCATGCACTTGGCTGTGATTTGGATCAAATTCACACATAGATATTTGATCAAGCCCAAACACTTCACTCTGGTAGAGTCAAAAGAATATAAATCCTTATATGGTCTTGTTATCTCTAGGCCTAATTTTTCCATGATCACCTTTGGCATGAGGTTGTGTGAAGCCCCTAAGTCATGCATAACATTATGTAGGATTTTTTCATGGTTATTTAAACTAACATAGAAAGGAGGCACTACTCCTTCCTGAAATTTCCCTTCAATTTTTGGGCCAAACAAGAGAGCTAGTTGATCATCATTTAAGTTGACAGAGTAATTTTTTTCTCCTAAGTTTAAAGCCTTCAAGATTTGAAATTTATATGCATCTTGGGCAGCCAACTCAGTGAGAGGGACATAAATTTTTATTTTGGCAATTTCACTCTCTAGATTGAAAGGAGACTGACTCTTTGAAAGGTTCAATTTTGTTTTATTGGTCACTGTTTTATTGGCAAAATCAACTTGTTGATTTTCACTATGTACATTGGTTGAAACTATTTTTTCAGGAGCATTAGCTGCAATTCTAGTGCTGTTGCTTACTTGACTTGGTTTATTAGTGGTTTGGATGTCTTTGTCCTTGTTTTTTCCAGAACTCTCAGCTGCTTTTTTTTCGCTTTCAGCAGTCCCTTTAGGAGCTTTTTCAGGTATTTTATTAATAGTGATTTCAGAGGTTTTTGGTTTGGGAGCTTCTGGATTCTTTTTACTTCTGAGATCATATTGTTCTCAGACCTACATGATTACATTCTCGAATCATAACCTATAGTCTTCAGATTCTAGCCCTCCCTCATCCCAATGTGTGTGTGAGGTCTGGTTATCTTCTGTGAAAAAGGTGTGATCTTGGTTATCCACTTCCACCATGTTTATAACAGTTCCCTCTAATTCTTCTATTATTCCCTCATCCTCGTCAGGGAAATTTTCTTGGAATGGAGGCATGACTTGTTGGTCATAATTCCTCTGTCTATTAGGGGTAGTGTTCCTCCTAAAGTTTTGGTTCTGGTTTTGAGTTTGGTTTCTATTTTGATTACTAACTTGGACAACCATTTTCTCCATATTTTTTTCTAGCCTATTCATGTTGCTAGATCATCATATTTGGAATCAGGCGTAGATGTTGTGGTGTCTTCCCTATAGGTTACCTTCTTTTCAGCCCTCATCCTAGCTCTCTTTTCAATTAGGTTTGCCTCTACACTTACAACTCCCTTCTGCATGTCTTCTAGAGTTGTATAGTCTCTCTCCCTTAGTTGATAGGCCATGTCAGCATTGAAAACTTCTGGATATTTCACTAAGGCCATTCCTTGGGGAGGTTTCATGTGGGGTGGAAGAGCATTGTAGACACTGTTAAACCTAGTGGAGTAATCATGAACACTTTCTCCCTGATTTCTTTTAATATTTTTATACTCTGCTAATATTTGGAGAGGGTTGCTTTTGACTTTCCATTTGTTTATGAAAGCTTGATGTAAAGAGGGAAGGTCATTGATGTTATTAGGAGCTAAGCCTTTAAACCACTTTTTTACTTCTCCTCCTAAAATTTGAGCAAAGATTCTCATCTTAATGGTCTCATCTTCTATTTCCATATAGTCAAAATCATCTTCCATCTTATCTACATGTTGTTGAGCTGCGGTAGATTCTTTTCCAGTGAAATGGGGGATTTTAGACTGATATTCATTGGGTAAATGAGCCATAGGCTATGGCAACACTATGGGATCATACCATGCTACCATGATAGTGTTTTGTGGGGTGAAAGGAGTGGCTTGGACAACAGGTATATGGATGACAAAAATGCTTGGACTAGCAACAAACTGTTGAGCAGATTTAGGGCAAGAGAGACCCAAGTTATTAATGAAATGTATATCAGAAGGTGTGGATGGAGGGGTTTCTCTGTTATCAATGTGTTGACCACTCTGTGGTGATGAACTTGAAGGCTCAAAGTCTGTCTGATCTATACCATTAAAGGACTTAGTTCTTGGTAGCTCACTTGGTAAATCTAAGTCAAATTGAGTATCTGATAGAGCTGCAAGGTTTTCAGGAGCTGAATTAGCTCTATGAATGGGTATGAAAATAGTTGGATCCCTAGAGGTGTGAGACTTCCTAAAAATGCTCTCTAGATTGTCAACTATTTCAGAGGGGTTTGGATCAGGATAAGTTCTAGTGTGGATTTTTCTTGAAGCCAGTATGTTAAGTCTTTAGACTCAACGAAGAAAGTTAGCCAAGTATGCCAATATTTAAGAGGAAAACTATCTTTAAACAAAGAATATTAATCCTATGTGTTTCCTTTAGTATGGATGGTGTTGTAATTAAACTAGTTTCCCAGTGAAGTCTTGTGAAAACAAAGATAATCAACAGGCCTACTGATCACCAGTGGAGTCTTTTGGCCATTTAGGAACTGTGGAGTCACCAGGTGGAGGGTTTAAAATGTTTTGAGGCCAGTTGTTGTCCACCATCAGAAATCTATTCCAAATCAAGGCTAATTGGTCTTCGTTGAGTTCTTAGATATGTTTTAAGGAGTGTTTTAACTCAAAGGTTCGCCAGTGGAGTCGCCATTATGTTGTGGTTCCTGTGATTTGGCAGATTTAGCAATACCAAATGACAAGACAACATCAAACCACTTTGGGATCTTAGGATCTAGCCCTCCTAGATCCAGAGAGGGATCTCTCTATAAGGGAAAATAAATATATAACTTTGAAGTTAAATTTAAGGTATTAGGCTAGTTATAGGGCACACGGGTTTTTTGATTTGCTTGTTTGTTTGGTTGGGAAACATGAAAGAAGGGTTCAATGTAAGGTAAAGGGATAAAGTAGTGAAGTATTTTGGCAATGGGGAGATAATTCAAAGAAAACACAAGTACATTGGGCAATGGGGTCATAAAAGGGTTTACTTGCAATTAAAATATCCAAGGCTTTCAAAGGGCTAGTCATCTATATCAGAGGATCTTTTAAGATGATAGTATGAGATGAAAAAATAACGAAATGAATGGGAATGACAAGGAAAACCTTCCAAGGTGACCACTTCGGAGTAAATCTAGGGACAGGGCATGCCTTAACCTTTATGATCTAAAATCCTGATGAGGCTAACTCCGAAGAAAAAAATCTAGAAGTCCTCCTGACTGCTTTTAGACAATAGAAACATTCAAGTTTGACATAGAGTGAATTCTAAGATCAGAGAAAGAATTTTAACCATCTCGGCTTTTGACATTCAGCCCAAAGGGATCTTAGAAAGGCTAACTGTTGGAAAATGAATCTAAGGGACATGGATAACTCTAAATCTCCTTGTTTTCTAATTCTTTCAGTTGAACCAAACAAGAACATCCAATAAAAAAACTCTAAATTCATACATCAGTAAGCATGGATAAACCAACTTCTATACTGGTTAAATTATGTTGAATTTGTTCTTAGATACACAAATAGCAGAAAACATAAATATAAGAAAGTGCAGGAAGCATTAGGGTACTTGCAGCAGTATATCCTAAGATACAATTACCGATTCTTATCAGAGAAAATGAAACATGGTGTATAACAGAGGGAAAACAATATCAAATATAGAACACTTCACCACTGATTTAGATCAGGATCCAATGAACATGCTTGTCATATTAGGAGAGCAAAACCAGTCACATACATCTTTGTCCAATAGCTTGATATCATCCAAAAATCATCTCCCAACCTATTTACAATTACTACTCACAGAACTCTAACTCAATAAAACATCTTACAATCAGTGTTTTTTAAATAACCTACCAACATTTACAATGTATTTCTCATGAGTTATTATAGGTGAAAGAGTGGTAGTAGTGGCAGATAGAAATTAAATGATTCATTAAAATAGAGGGAGAAATGTCTTTCGAAGCCCATTCTGTTTTAATATCTTTACATTGACTTTCAGTACTCTTTATATGAATTAGGGGTCTTCGTCAGTTTGATAATAACTCCAAGGGTATGTTCCATGAAGTACTTTCTGGCTGTAGGACTCTGTTTATACTATGAAACAAGTAAAGTAGATAAATGGATTTCAGGTCTTCGATACTTTGTAACTAATGCACTGACAGTTCTTAGGACTCTTTGTCAAAATGGTAACTATTATGATGCTTGAAGGAGAATGGAGTAGGTCATGAGATTAGTCCTTTCTTTGGGAAAGAACATTCTGCTGATGTTAAATCATTGGTACAACTTCTTTGAAACACTGATATGACTCGTTTATGTTATTTAGGCTTCATTAAGCCTCCTTGATCATCTTCAGGTCTTCTTCTGTGTCCTTGGTGTCTGTAACTATGGATTAGGCCTCATAGTCTTCAAAATCATGCTTTCTAACCCTTTAATCTCTTTCTGATACACTTTTGAACTTCTACTGACCTGTTTCATGAATACACAGGCCACAGAGGCATAGGAGGGTTTATGTCAAGGTTACTAACACTGATATTCAATAAAAAAATGTTTTATACCTTCGTAGTGGTGCCTTTACCTATGTATTTCAGCATCTGTGATGGTCTTTCACCATGACCGTGACTGTGAAAACTTTGCGAAATCGTTGCCACTGAAACCTACAAAAAACAAGAAGCTTGTTATAAAAACCAGAGGGAGTGGGGGTAGGCTACTTCTGAGGCTCTAGGAGGATGGAAGGGTATTGAGGTAAAATGAGAGCACAGTAGAAAATGGGCTGAAAATTAAGGCAGAATGGCGAAAAACAGGTTTGATGGGAGATTGAGGCATCATGGGTTGTGGATCGTTAGATTAAAAAAATTAACAGTGATCTATGGTGGATATTTGTCGATAAGGTTGTTTGGAGGATGGATGAATGAAAAATGGATGGAGGAAATATTAGATTAGTGCCATTAGATCAGAATAATCAACAGCTACGATCACCCGATGGAACCATTTGGGAGACGGATGAGGAAAAAGAGAAAGATATCACGATATAACATGGGCCATTAGATCAGGATGATCTATGGTTGTGATTTAAAGTGAAATCAACGTTGTCGGGGTGGGGGGGTAGGCAGTATGGTGGAAACCTGGAGTGGTTTTCATGCAACAAAAAGGGGGAAAGTGGAAATTCCCCAAAAAAACGTGATTCCACTTAGCGCCTGACACATGGAAATCTAAAACTTCCCATTTCACATTTTTTTGAAATGTTAAACCCTGAGTGCAGAAAAAATCTGAAACAGGATCTAAGTCGTCGGATCTCTTGGTTTTGATCAGACGATGCGGGTTTTGTGCGATGGGGGGTAAGATGCACAGGGTGGAAGAACTGGTGGGTCTAGTGGATGACGTGATTTCCTTTGTCACGCAGTGGATGATGAATTTAATGTGGACCCTCCGATCTCCAGACTAAATGATTATGATCTAATATCGGGGCAGAGGTTTTGAAAAGGGGAAAGAGGTGTTAGATGGACGGGCAGAGCGTGATGCAATCTGGGTCGTTGGTTCAGCTTGTGGATTCAATGGTCCAGATTCGTTCAGAAATTCTATGTCAGCGAAAGGTGAAATAGATTTGAAGGATGAACAGGAACCAGATTTCCTGATAGTCGTTGATCTTGTGCAGATCAACGGTCTATATTCACTTAACCCAAAACATCGAGAGAATGGAAAAAAGAAGGAAAGAGGGGCCTGGGAAAGGTTTTTAAGCTTTTTAACGCTCGATTGCGGGGCCACAGATATATGAAGAAAGGGGCTAACTGAGATAAGCCCTCGGGGGCTTAAGGCCTTATATAGTGCAAATAAATTGATTTTAGGGCCAAAACAAGGATTTTTAAGCCAGAATGAAGGTTCCAGTAGATGAAAGGGATGATTTTCAAACCAAATAGAGGGAAATACATGGTTTAAAAGTGATTTAGGATGGTTTAGAGGTCAAAATGAAGGATTATAGAGGATATTTGTGAAAGTAATATGGGTGAAAATGGGGAATTTTGTGGGAATGAAATGGAGAAATGGAGACTTTTTGGAAATAGTTTCTTTTACAAAACAACAGGGTTCATTGGTGGAAACAGCAATGAAGATAATTTTTAAAGGTAAGGACATCACAAGGCTTCAAGGATGATAAATTTTCAAAGGAAATTTTCACTTGAAGGCTTGAACACCAATTTAGCCACCTGTTTTCTTTGAAAAAATATTATAGGTGGCTAACAGAACCTTCTCAGGAAATTAATGCACCCAAGGAACACTTGAAAATCCTTCTTATTTCCGGGGAAAGATATGCTGTTTATAACCTCTACCCTTTTAGGATCAATTTTAGACCCATCCTTTGTCACAATGTGTCCCACCAGCTTACCTTCTTCTAGTGCAAACAGTGATTTCTGAGGGTTTAGAGAGAGACCATACCTTCGACACTTCTCAAAGGTCCTGCGCAAGTGTTCAATATGCTTTGTATCATCCTTTGATAACGCAATCATATCATCGAGGTAGACCACTATGAATTTATCCTGCTCCCCAATGAAAGCAATATCCATGGCCCTTTGGAAAGTGGCCCCTGCATTGATCAGTCCAAAAGGCATCTGAACATACATAAATGTTCCCCAGGGAGTGGTGAAGGCAGTTTTATTTTGATCTTTTGGAAGCACAACCACCTGATTGTATCCAGAAAAACCATCCATCATGGACATCCATGAAGCTCCCACTACCTTCTGCAAAATATGGTCCATCTTTGGCAATGGGTAATTATCCTTTAAATATGCTCGATTTAAATTCCAGAAGTCAACACACAACCTTATCTCTCCATTTTTTTTCAAACTAGGACCAAATTGGTCACCCACTCAGAGTATCTCAATGGCACGATGATCTTGGCCTTTAATAGCTTCTTTATCTCCTTCTCTATGGAAGGATGTAGTAAAGGGTTAATTTGTCTGAGCTTCTATTTATGCAGCTTTACATCTCGTTTTAGAGGAATCTTATGTTGAATGATGCTGATATCGAAGGTATTTAGGTCTTGATAAGACCATGCAAAAAAATCTTTGTATGTCTGGAATAGTTTCTGGTACTGCTCTTTATATTCTTCAGGAACCTTCTGAGACAACTTCACAATTTTTGGATCAGCTTCAGTGCCGACGTTCAAATCATAGACTTGATTTTCTTCTGTCACTTTACTCGACTGTAATGGGACATAATTTTTGTCAAAGAATCTCTCTAGAGGGACTAGACCTCTAGGTATAAAATTTTCTTTGAGTTGCAGCACTTTATGACTAGCCACACTTTCTTCCCATTTGTTTTGAGAAAGGTCTTCAGTCTCTTCTTCACAAACATCTATCTCCATGTTGGAGAATTATCCGAAATTCTCCATAAATCTCCTTACTTGATCTTCATCTTCAAATACCTACCAGTGTTTGACATTGTCGAGAATTGAAGGTCGATAGCGAACTTTGATCTCATGTCTTAGAAGAGGATTCTGAGGTGGACGAAAGGTACTGGCAGCCACAGCGAGAGAATATTCCATTCTGTTCTGTTCTCTTGGCATAAAATGAATGTTAAATGCCAAGAAAAATTTTTCTAACAGGTCCCATACCTCGTTTCTATAGGCCCTTAGTTTTGGATGTTTAGCTTGGCACTGATTTTTCACTTGCCTCACTACCAGTTCTGAATCTCCCAGAACTCTTAGACTCTGAATGTTCATGATTTTTGTTGTTTGCAACCCCAAGAGTAGTGCTTCGTATTCAGCTATGTTGTTCATATTCATACTCTAATTTAAAATATAATGGAACCCGTTGGCCTGTAGGATAAATAAGTAGCACCCCAGCTCCATTTACTTCTCCAGAATTGGCTCTGTCAAAGTGCAGCATCCAAACTCCAGCTTCTTGATTTTCTGAGGATTTTTTAGTCTTAATCTGGCAGAATGATGGCTCTTGCGCATAGTCTCAGTCTCCCTCCAAAATTAGACATGAGAACTCCCCTTCTTTACTATATACTGGTGAATTAACAGAGTTATCATCCTTAGTAACCATCTTTACAAATATCGTCTCTCGATACAGCCTCCTTTCTTTCCCTCCAAATATAGGGATAGTAGCATAATTTAGATATAGTTTTATTGACCCTCCAATTTTTTTCCCCAAGACCTTGACAACAACATCCCAAATGGAGATGGGATATCAGCCACCACTATGTCCATCACCACACTCTTGGCTGGGATTTGGGCTAAATTAACTACCAAGTCCTTGATCATCCCCAGACACTTGACCCTTTTGGAATCAAAAGAATAAATTTATTTGTATGTGTTGGACAGGTAAATCCCCTCTGTGGACAGATTCGATCCCTACTAGCCCAGATCGGGTCTAGCAACAATCAGGTCATGCAGTGACGCAGGTTCCTAGTTACAAAACGACAAAAATCATAACGAATTGCCTACCTCAGATCCTACGTAGTAGTCATTGAATAAAGGATGATGCTTCCCATCCTTCACTTGGCAGATCATGATTCTTCCACTCAATGTGTCTGAACACCTGCACACATGCAAAAGAATACAACGATATACAACGTAAAATATAAAGCATGTAAGCATACATCAGTCAGAGAGGATGTAATTCATTGCATAAAAGGAATAGACACATGAATAGAACCATAATCAAAGTTTCTTATCATTAAAATAACAAAGGAAAGATACAACCCAAAGCTCTGTTGCTTAATCTTCCTTCGCTGGGGCTAACAACGGGGCACGTCTCAACGAATCTTATCGGAAACCGGACAAATCTCTCTCTCTTCGGCTTGGCTCTCAAAAGCTATCTGGCTATAGTCTCCTTGCTACAAGTTTAGCTAGCTTGCTAAGGAAGAAGGAAAAATTTTATAGATGGGGGAAGAGGATTTGGGACCCCTACAATCATGGGATTGGCCCTATCTCTAAGGAAGCTTCCATGATAGGTGGAAAATGACCTTCCATACATGGAGATATGGAGCCAAACCACCCAACTCATTTTAGTGACTCGTTCAGGAGTTTGTTGGAATCAAACTTCCACCATTTATTTTAAAAAAAAATCCCTTATTAAGCTTGGCATGAGTGAGACACAGGGATAGAGCACCAATTGGCACCCCCTCTATGGTGGATTTCCCCCATTGGTGTGAGGGATAAACTAGCTAGTCGCTCCAAGGCTAAAAGATTTGTTTTTAGGGTTTTTCAAAGGAAACTTTCTTCAAGGGAATGACTATCCTTGTCAAAGGGGATGCCATGAAAGTGGTTTTAGGTCATGTCACTGCTCACAGGTCACAGGAAAAACCCTCCAATGTGTAGGACAGGGGATTGTAGGGACGATGAAAAAATTTTGTGTAAAAAATTCCCCCTAAAGCATGAGGCCTGAGAGAGAGAGAGGGGTGAAATTATTCATGAGAACACACATACTGAAAACACTGCCATTGTAAAACCTGCGTATAAAAATACAACTAATATCTCAAATACATGATATGTGGTATTGGTGCAACCATCCATAATAGAGTGTACAATAACCAGGATCCAAGGTATGGACGCAGCCATCCAAAAAGGATCAGCAAGTAGACTTAGGTATGTTCACAGCCATCCAATGAACTGAGTCATGTAACTAATCATGATAATCCACAAAGAATCCGCAACCTGGATTTCATCAGAAAAAATCCAGGGTCTTGCACTCCATCTCAACCTGAACAGAGTACAAGTCCCAGCATGTGAATAAGTGAGCTGAAGTCGAACATGCAAGAACATCGTCTGATTACCAGCCAATAATGAAAGCCATTAACATACACGAGAGGTACCACCAATAATGAGGATGGCCCTCAAGGTACTATAGGTACAATCCATGGAATGTGAGCAGTGAGCTAACGTTGAACACCCGCAAAATCATTCGATCGAAGGCCAATGATGAAAACCTTGCTTCAAATGGGAAGAACCTACCATTGAGCATGCAGGCTCCAAGGTACCGAAAGGGAGTCTCTAGATCAACTTCCTAGATAATGAGATGAAGTCGACAGGAAGTGACCTTGATCGAAGGTGGGCCATAATTTTTCCCACATCATCGACGCAAGAGAAAGGAACATAATGTTTGTGAATCAAGATCAGTAGAGAATCAGAGGGAGGTTGAGAACTGCAGAGGCCAACTTCTCTTGAACATATCCGTGGCACGACAGTGAATTTGGCAGTATTTGACATCAAAAGGATTTGAGGTCATGATGACGAGGCAAAGAGCAGATGAGCTGTCAAAAAGTATTACCCAAACCCATGGAGGCAAGTAGATAACAAGATGAGATGTCCCCAACCCGACACGAATGCAGACAAGTGCCATGTTCAAGAGTGACATACTGCCGACACGACAATGATACTGGTTCCATTTTCCCCACCATTTCTGGCGAGTACCCCAATTATTTTTTAAAACAAGCTTGAAGGGGATATCATATTCTTGCAATATAAGTTTGTCCTTCAGACAAATCCAACCTAGTACGTTTAACGAGCCCTAGGACGGAGGACCTCGAGTATCGTCATTACGATGGAGTCTGATGTCATCAGGTTTTAACGAGTCTGACAAAGGAAGAACTCAACATCTTTTCATGTTTAGAGAGTTTGAAAAGATAGCGGAAAAGTAAACTCCAATAGTCCCTTTTCGTAGATATTTCGTCAGATCTGAAAAGGTAGAAAACTATGTCTAAGAAAACCTCCTAGTCACGATAGGCTAGGGTATTCCTTTTTCGTAAATAATCTATCCCAGCCCGAAAAAGGGGTAAATGTATACTAGGCAGATGTCATTTGGCAGTCAATTTAACAAGATCAAAACGACAAGCAACTCGGAAATCTTTTCGTTTTTAGAGAGTGAGAAAAGAGCTGAAATATGACTCCAATAGTGACTTTTTCATGTTTTTACTGAGTCCCAAAAAGTATAAAATATAACTCGTATCGTCATCCCAATCGCGTGAAAACATATCGCTGCACAAAAAGCAAGCGTAAAACCCATTTTTCGACAAAATATGATAAAATATTTAGAAAAATAAGCTCGAAAACCTAATTTGATTTTGAAAAGTTATAAATATGACCAAAATAGTGTGGAGAGAAACAGTGAGTTTTTTCTTTGCGAACTTTCGGTGACGATTGTGGACGATCCAGTGCATCATTCTGAATCCCATCTTTTCTAGGTAAGAGGCGCCTCCGTTAGCTACATTTTAATTCATATTTCATAGCATTCCATTGTGATTTTGGATCCCTAATGGGAACATTTGAAAATTTATGGCTCGCACAATTGGCGCGGGTATGAGGCACGGACCTGCGCCAATTGAGTTCTTTTTGCAAAGGGTTCACGCCAGCTGGCATGACTGTCAGAAAAATAGTCGTGCCAACTGCGTAACCTTATTTTATGCTCAATTTTCACAAAAAATGAACCACTCAATTGTATTTTCGAATGCCCAAGGGATCTTATGATGTGCTTATGACCATTTTGGTGCAGGTACAAAACCACAATGGTGATCGAATGGAAAGAAAGGGAGCACGATGAAGAAGATGAAATGGAAATGGGGAACAAGCAATGCATGAATTCTCTCTGGGATTGTGGCTTAAAGAATTTCTTCTTGACACCAAGTCTCAGGGCACAACCTGAATTGTTGCAATACTTAATCAGTATCTGGGATGAAAATGAGGAGAAATTTAGGCTTCGAGATCAAGTGTTGGAGCTCGAAGTTTCCGATGTTTACTTCATCACTGGATTGTCTCGTAGAGGTCCAGTTCCGATCATGACAGGTACCAGGCCTTCTGGCGAAAAAATGTCAATGGTTATGGAAAGAGTGTGCCGAGGGGCACAAACAGGATCAGGTAGTGGTAAAGTGGACATTCACACTGTTCCCGACCTAGCACTCAGAGTGGTGCTCCATACCATTACATGGGCTGCGGGGTCGTAGGCGCCACATGAGGCCACCAAAACACAGCTTCTTTTAGCATCAGAATGTATGAACCCAACACTATTTGACTAGACTACATCTGTAACCATGAATATCAAACAATAATTGACTAAGTGTAAAATGGCCAAACTGAAGCAGTTTGAGTACGGGTCAATTTTGGTGTCGTTCATCCTTGAACGACTACCTATTTTCCAGGGCCAAGGAGAGATAGTCGTAGAACCACCTTTGAGAGAGCCATGGATGGCTTGATGGGCAACAATGATGCCCAGAGAAGGAGGGGGCCAACAAATTTCATGGCGGCCTGAGTTCTTCGGATGGCTTCAGCGACAGTTGATCATCGTAGAGGACTGCCCCTATGCCGGTACTGATTTCATGAGAGACCCAGACCTTCCACTCCCAGAAGGAGAGGACTGGGATGAGGAGATGGGTAAGACTCTTTTTGATTTTATGAATTTTATGATTTTCTTGAGTATACATGAATGTTCTAACAATTGGTCCTATATGTATGCAAATGTTGATCCAGAGAGGCCTGCCAGGATGTTGCCGATCGCACGAAGGACCCCTCTCGCATACGACCCTCAAGGTGAGGGTGGCGAGGAGAACGAGCTAGTTCAAAACTTGGAGGGAATCACACGTGGGATTCCCTATTATGCTTGGCTAGAAGATGTCCCTATGGCTTATCAGAGGCACACCGTAGGGGTGCCTAGTCGCCTTCATCGTTTACTGAGGCGATTAGTGCAGGCAGTAACATGCTACCATGAACACCATGCTGATTAGTCACCTAGGCTTTTCATATGCATATTTTTGAGAGACATGTTGTCTTTGGATATTATTAAAACAAACATGTATATTTTTGGGTTTTATGTGATGCACAAAAACTACAAACATTTCGACATATATATCTATATATATATATATATATATATATATATATATATATATATATATATATATATATATATATATATATATATATATATATATATATATATATATATATATATATATATATATATATATATATATATATATATATCTTTATATCTTTATATATATATATATATATATATATATATATATATATATATATATATATATATATATATATATATTTCTGCATGGATCTTTTCACATATGATGATGTTTTTTATATGCTATGCAAATGTCTAATACAATGTCATCTAATGCATTAGTTACATGATCTGCATAAAAAACGACCCAATGGAAAAGTAAAAGTTCACAACACGCCTCACACCAATCATATTTTATTTTTATGCAAGCTTAAAAGCACACATGCAAACTATGCTTGGAAATGAGTTTTAATTTTTTATGCAAGCTTAAAACACAAATGTAAACTATGCTTGAAATGATAAGGAAAATTGGGCATGCCCCTAGCATGGTGTCTGAATTCAAGGTACATGCCCCCCAAGTTTTAGTCTATAGAAAATAGAGTGAAGGTTCAAAACCTAAGAATAAGAGAGACTCAACTTGAATTTTACGAAATCTAAGCAAACTCGAATTGAACGGGACCATGTTTCATTGTTTTAATGAGGTTGACACACTTCGAAACTGTCCTCGAAGCCGCTTGTTTCATTTTTTTAGGAGCTTGACACAGGAAGAAGAACTATGCTCCGACGAGCTCAAAGGAGGAGGCTTAGGAGGTGGATAATCAGATACAAAAGGCTCGAGAAAATCAAGCATTGCCCCCTGGCTAGGCAAGAACGAGGAACGATGATGTCCATCTGTCCATGACAGATCTTCGAGAGACATCGTCTCCATGATAGCTTCGTCAGACAGAAAGACTTATGTCAAAGGATCGAGGGAATCTGCATCGCCGATCCAAGGGGATTGAGAATAAACATCCAGAGCCATGCTAAAATGAGCATTTTCAGTAGGAGGAGGATCTAATGCAGCAACGATCTTGCAATAATTAATTTTATCTGAGGTCAAAGGCATCGATTCTCCAAAAGAGGTCACCTGTTCAGGAGAAGGGATGATCCACGGGTCATCTGACCTAGAGATCATGTTTACTTGAACGATGTTTGGTGGTGGCATGGGAAAAATACCCATGAGAATGGGGTCCTTGAAAAGATGGGGGATTGGGAATTTGATCCATATATGGCACGTTGTTCTTGGAGGATGAGGTAAATAAAGACAACTGATCAACAATAATAATCTTGCCCTCATGTGGAAACTTTAAAAGCTGAAAGAGGGTGGACGAAAAGCATAGCATGGCGGGGGTCCATCTACGACAAAGAAGAAGATTGTAGTTGATTTTGGCATCAACTACTTCTATTTCAATGTTGACTATTTTACCTTGTAATTGGATCGGTAAACTCGCGAGAACACCCAAGGGTTTCGATTCCCTACCATAGAATGCCTCAAGGGCATTGGGAGATGAAGTGAGAGCTGGAGAGCTGATGGCCTTCCAGCAGGTAGATGACATAACATAGGTGGATTCACCTTCGTCCACAACAGCTCTGTGAATGTTGAGGCCATTGATACCGACTTGTATAACAAGGGCGATTTGATGTGGAAGTCGAGGGAAAAAATTCTCTAAATCGAAGGTGAGAAGACTAGAATCGGCGGGATCAATTCCACCGATTACATATAACAGAGGTTTTCGTTGAGATGGGAAACTTTGAAGCACTTCCAACGCAAACATTGCGGAAGTTTCTTGTGCCAAATCCTCAATAATAATGTTTTGCTGAGCGGCAAGGGCGTTTGGATTATAGGAATACTTTCGAAGAACACCTTTGGAAGGTGTCCGTACAATAGGTTCAGCGCTGGGCTTATTAATTTCTAAAGGACTAGAGACAAGTGGGGGAGGCGGTCCATCAAAAACTTCCTTCCCAGCTTCCTGGCATGATACAGCATAATCCTTCAAACGACTGGTAATCGAAACAGGTGCAACACCATTCATCATAGAATCTTGGGACCTAAATGGTGTAGATGGTGAAGGTTGCTCGACCATCTGGGTATGCTAAGATAGAAAAGGTTCTTTAAGAACTACCAGAGCTCCCTTAGAGCCTTTAAGAAGTTGACTAACCTCAGATCATCGGGGACAATCTTTGGTGTAGTGGTCTCCATCACAGATCAGGAAAGGGTACTTTTTTTTTCGTTGCGAACCATCATCAGCACGTGGTTTGGAGGATTCTAGTTTCGGGGCATCGGATTTGGACTTGCTTTTTCCCTTCTTCTTCCCTTTGGAGGTATTTTTTGCAGGATTGGCTTGAACGGCATTGACCTCTGCATTTTTACCAGAATCTTGAGTGGCGAGAAGAGAAGAATTATTGGAATAATTCGGCTTATGCTTTCCATTTGAAGACTTACGAGAAGTCTGAGAGACGGAACCAATAACACCATCAATCAATTGGGTAGGTGGTGCTTTAGAGGTCCCTGGCCACAGGGCATTAGTCAAGATATCATATAACGTGCTGGACTGAGAGTACACTAAATCGAGGTACTGGGCATGAGCGATGGCTTATTCCTCGGTTACACATGCCCCCATAGCAATATCTTGAATGATCTTGTTGACAGAGGAGGTAGTGAACCAATGAGTTAGAAGCTGATTAGAAATATCAAACTTGATTAGACGATGATGATGTCTCCACTCGTGAATATGATCTGAAATATGAGTGGCTTTATCCTGCTTCCGAGATGTCAAGAGATGCGTCTCGGCTTAGTAACGAACCGGTAACTGGAAATGTGTCAGGAATTCCATAGCTAAAGTATTAAAGTCTTGAAAAATAACGCGGGGTAGTTCTATATACCACTTAGTAGCAATGTTGGTAAGAGTGCGCTAGAAAAGACGTAGACAGATCGAGTCATCAACCCAATAGTTCGAAGAACACCACAAGTGGTAGGTCATGACATGTGCTTTGGGTTCTTCTCCAGCTTTACCCTCAAAGTTGGGACAGTCACCAGGCACCTTGGTCGGAACGGGAGGCTAATATGGATTATGGAGAATCGGATCATTGGTCAATTTAGATACATCCAGCAATTCCAACGTGCCGAGGAAAGATAACTAAGGATTAAAAGGCATGCCAGGTCCCCGATAAGGACCTGTACCTGTACTCCACCCTGGTTGAGCATAATTCTACCCCCATTGGTTCTGTCCTGAAGCATTCTGACCATAGGGGGTATAAGCCATATAATTGGGTTGATACAGTTGCTGATCACCAGTGTATGGGGGTCGATAACCAGGGTACTGACCCTGATTATATGTGGGCCCCGTTTTAGCAGTGTATGGATTTGAATGCGGAGTATAAGTGTAGCCTAGTTGTTGAAAGTAATAACCAGAACCTTGGGGCGGGTTGTAAACTGGTCGAGATTGACCTTGAAGGTAATAGCCACCTTAGGGTCGAGCAGGTTGCTAGTAAGTGGGGCCCTGCTAAGCCTGATAAGTTGGGCACACAGGCCGATTTGGCTATGGCATAGAATAGATCGACTATTGAGCTGGGTTAACTGGATGTGCAGGTTGTCCTAGTTGAACAGGTTGACCTAGCTGAACATGTTGCCCTGGTTGAACAGGTTTTCGTGGTTGAACAGGTTGGCCTGGCTAAACAGGTTGTCCTGGTTGAACAGGTTAACTTGGCTGATGAAGGACACTAGGCTTCCCTGGCTGAGAAAGTTAGCCTGATGGTAGGAGAGGGCCAGGTTGTGCCTGATAACCAGGTTGACATGTGACAGGACCATAAGATAGCCCTAGTTGTGCAACATTTGGACCAATTGGAAACTGAGGTTGTTGAGGTTGCACCAATGGTTGAGAAGGATGGATTTTCCCCCCAGGACCATACAACGGTCCAGGTTGATACCCCGGTTGGCTTGTGGGTCCTTGAGATTTCCCTGGCTGGACCACAGGGTGAGGTTGTAGAGGTTGACCTTGAGGGTTGTAGGAATACCCTTGCGGACCATAAACAAACCCCTGCTCGCCCGAAGGTTGCCCTTGTAAGGGTTTTCCTTGTAGGTCATATAGATAACCTAGCTAGGCCAAAGGTTGTCCCAGGAAGGGTTGTCCTTGTGGGTTAGAAGGTTTCCCAGCCTGGGTAGATAGAAAACCGTTAATGTACTGATAAGCCTCAGGAGAAGGAAAATGAAGGGGGTTGCCCTTCTCATCATATTGATAAGGAAATACGTAAATCGGGGTACCATCCAGTCCATAATGGGAAAAGTAAGGATGGTTGAGATCTTGAGAGGACTGACCAACTTCAGAGTTCGACAGCTGCAAAGACAACTGATACTCCTCAGGAGAAATATTCTCCAGAATAGTAGAAGCTATGTAAATTCCTTCAGGAACTGACGAGGTCCTGGTCGACTGAGTAGTGACAGTGGGTTTAGACGTAGCTACGCAGACAGTAGGCCTAACAGGTACTGATGTGACGAAAGGAGATGAAATGAGAGGTGTCGATGGCGACATCCCTAACGAAGGAATAATCGGCCTCATGGACGGAGTCGATATTCCCATGGAGGCCACAGTGGCCATGACCTGACTTAAGGACCTATATCCCACTGGAAGCAAAGGACCAGGTGAAGACATGACAGAAGATTCAGGGATGTTTTCTGGAAAAATCTAGTAATCTTCACCAGATGTAGGGATTTCCTCACTAGGAGAAGGACTGGGTGAGTCCATATCTGACCCTGCCGCAAGATCTTCTAAGAGATGACGAGGACTAGGAGGTATAACAACAGCTAAGAAAGGTGATCCCGATGAAAGAGGAGGGAAGTGTTCCCCTACTCCAAATCCAAACCAAGCATTGGACAAGGGCCAATTGAATTCAACTAGTCCACCAAAGGGAATCTCAGATATAACTAGTCCCCCATCAGGAAACTCGGATATAATAGGCTGCTGATGTTCAGTAGAGGACTGAGAGACCTCCGATGAATCGTTTGTGTAAGGACTACCAGTAGATGAAACTAAGGGTTCCGCCACTGTGATAGTAACGAAAAGAGGAAGAGATAAAAAAAAAGACACACGGGCAAAAACCAAGGCAAACAATCAATAGGCCAAAAACAATATCTAAATGGGCATGTGATCGTAGGTGATTAATTTTACCACATTGAAACTGGAAATTTTTACTGTTTCATGTTTTAAGAGTCTAGAAACAAGTAAAAGATGACCCTATCTCTTTCAATTTGGAAACAAGCGTAAAAGGACAAGCGCTTGATGATATTTTCCAATTTAATGAGTCAAAAAAGATTGAAATTACTACTCTGGTAATCTAGGCAGATGGGTGAACCATATTTTCGTGAACTGCCATATACACCTTGGTTAAAAAATGAAAGATAAATCAACCAAGGACTTGACGTACGTGTAGGTAATCTCCCTGAATGTTGTGTCCAGTGTATCACAGGTAAAAGGCAACAAAATCGGCTTCCTACGGATAAATGATAGCAACCTCGTGGGGTCTCCCTTTATATACGTGATGGTAAGGGGAGCACAAGTTCGTACTAGCGCTGTCTAAGGCCAAAAGGCGAACAATAGCTACTAGGTTTAACGACACCGGAACATGTCAGTAGCCTAGACCTCTAGATATTTTTTTAATGTTTCAATGTTGCCTTATGTTAATTGAATAAATTTTAGATTTGATATTTAAATTATGTTTCAATTTCAGGCCCTATCGGATGTTGTATCTCAAAAATCCTCTAAATGCACACTAAATGCCACAATATATCACTTTGTTCGATGAAGAGCTAACTACGGGAAGGTTGAGAGCCTTTCAAACAACAAAAAAATGATCACAAAACATCCACTACTGTCTCTAATGCACGTTAATGAAACTAAATTTTTTTCTCTTAGAGTTATATAACACTAATAATGCGGAAAAGCTTTCAATTTTCACTAATCTAATCAAAATGCAAAGAGATTTATTTTTTGTATTTTTCAATGTTTTAGAGAAAATGCACCAAACATAATGAAAAATTAATGAAGAAACCAATTCAAGAAGTGACCGTGAAAGATTTGAAACAAGCAAGTTCACTCAATGCAAACACGCACAATCAAAACTCAAAATTATGGAGAAATCTCTCAAATCGATGAAGAATCTCAAAAAGACTCATACAAACTATGTAATCTAGGCTCGAAATGAGACAAACAGAAACTTGAATGAAAAAGAGAGAAATCACTCAGCTAACGGAATGATACAATGGAATTCAACAAAACAAATGCAAAGAAGTGAAAAATGAAGTTGATTGGAAAAGCGAGAACCAAAAACTCCCATGGGAGGCTGAACACACTATAGCACCTAGAAACCCTAGGGCTAGAATGCAAAGCTGATGGTAAAGGGAAAACAATTGGAGGATAAGGGTCACACACATTCAAAAAATACTTCAAGGCACTCAATCACTCATAAAAATGACACCAGGACTGGAAATGAGACTCAGAGGGCTCAAAAACAAGATAACCCTAACACCAAACAGGGTTGGCACAACTGTTTGGTTGTATCTTGCGCCAAAACAATGTTGGCATAGGGGCCTAACTAGAAAAAAGAGCCAGTTGGCATGAATGTCAAGCTATAAACCGCACCAATCGATTTTATTATGGGAAGAATGAAAAAAGATAAAACAAAGAGTAGATCAGGTCTTGTGGGGGCTTAACAGGGGTTTTACACCAAAAGGAGGCAAACCAGAAGAGAAAATCAATCAATCAAAAGCCAAAAACAACCAAAAGAGAAAAAAATAACTCCAACTAAATCCCCAACGAAGTCACCAGTTTGTTGTACATGTAAATCCCCACTGCAGATAGAGGTGATCCCTACTAGCCCAGATCGGGTCTAGCAACAATCAGGTCATGCAGTGACACAGGTTCCTAGTTACAAAATGACAAAAATCATAAAAAATTGCCTACCTTAGATCCTACAAAGTGGTTGTTGAAGAAGGTATGATGCTTCCTGTCCCTCGCTTGGCAGCTCACGATTCTTCCACTCGACGCGTCTGAACACCTGAACACATGCAAAAGGATACAACGACATACAACGTAAAATCTAAAGCCTGTAACCATACATCAGTCAGAGAGGATGTAATTCATTTCATAAAAGGAATAGACACATGAATAGAACCATAATCAAAGTCACTTATCATTAAAATAACAAAGGAAGGATACAACCCAAAGCTCTGACGCTTGATCTTCCTTCGGTGGGGCTAATAGCAGAGCACATCTCAACAAAGCCTATCGGAAACGGGACAAAGCTCTCTCTCTTCGTCTTGGCTCTCAAAAGTTGTATGGCTATAGTCTCCTTGCTACAAGTTCAACTAGCTTGCTAAGGGAGAATGCAAGCTTTTATAGATGGGGGAAGAGGAGTTGGGATCCCTACAATCATGGGATTGGCCCTATCCCTAAGAAAGCTTCCATGATAGGTCGAAAACCACCTCCCATAAATGAAGATCCGGAGCCAAACCACCCAACTCATTTTAGTGACTCGTTCAGGAGTTTTTTGGAATCAAACATCCTCCATTTATTTTTAAAAAACATCCCTTATTAAGCTTGGCGCGAATGAGACACAGGGATAGAGCGCCAGTTGGTGCGCCCTTTATGGTGGATTTCCCCCATTGGCGCGAGGGCTGAACTGGCTAGTCGCGCTAAGGCTAAAATATATATTTTTATGGTTTTCAAAGGAAACTTTCTTCAAGGGAATGATTGTCCTTTTCAAGGGGGATGCCATGAAATTGGTTTCAGGTCATGTCACTACTCACAGGTCATAGGAAAAGCCCTCCAATGTGCAGGTCGAGGGATTGTAGGGACAGTGAAAAAATTTTGTGTAACAGTATGGATGGGTGATTTGCAGTCCCAGTTGCTCCATTACTGATAGGGGAAAGAGGTTATGGGATGCTCCAGAATCCAACATACAGTTATGCAATAACAAATCATGGATTACTAATGACCCATAGAAATGATGTATCAAGGCATCTAGTTCTTCAACATGCGGACCAAACACGACCATGCGCGTTTCTTCCTGGAGGTTCAAACTATCTGTGATGGGAGCTATTTCTGGAGGAAGCATAAAAGAGGAGACCTAAGACTGATAGGCTGGCTGATTTAGTAGTTCAGTCAATGGGATTGGGATCTTGACTTTGTCATGTTATTTTTGCAGATTAAAGACAGAGGGAGATTTCACTATTATATTCTCTTTTGACTCTCTATTTTAGGCTAAGGGCTTGACTTCTTTCAACACGGGCTTGGTATTTGGAGCAGTGGCCAACTTTAAAGAGGAAGGGATTTGGTCATTAGAATGTAAAGGCTTGTTTAGATGCCTCTTACCTTTATCTGTGACCTTTTGTACCATTGTCTCCTTTTGCACAGTTGTTTCCTTTTGGGGCACCTCTTCCTCTTGATCTTGTGTACGGGTTATTTTCCTAGAATACTTGAGATCATATTCTCTACGGAATTGCACTTGCATGAAATCGACGAACTACTTGTAGTAATCATCGATCTCTAGATCCTCAGTGACTCTAGCCTTTTCTTCTTCTTGTGATGAAATTACCATTTCATCACCTTCTTGCATAGGACACTCAACTTCATCACTATTCGAATAAGCCATATATGGATCATCTTGTTCATCTGGAATGTCTTCGATAGGGCCATCCATTTGTCCTTCCAGGTACAGTGGATGTGGTACCTGGTCTTGCTATTCCTTTTTCTCCCTTTGTAGTATTTTTAGAGGTGGATTTCTATATTGCTGATTATAACCCCTGTTTGGAGAATTTTGGAAAGCCTTAGAGGATGAGTTCTTAGCTTCAAGTTCAAGCTTCACCAGCTTGGTTGAAATATTTTTTTTCATTTTATTCATCTCTTCAATTTTATTTTCAGCCGCCTCTCTGTCTTAACCAGATGTGGATACCTCCTCTTTTCCTCTTTGCCTAACATCTTGATCTGATCTCCCCTTTGATTTTCTTGTAGAGGAAAAATTAGCTTCCAGTTCTAGTGCATCAGTATGGGCATCATCCAGGGTGGTAGACTTCCTTTCTCTTAAAGAGAACCCAAATTCTGAATCAAATGCTGCTACAAACACTACTTTAGCAGCAGTTTCGTGAGGTTTCATTTCAGCAGGAAGGCTTGAGTATAACTTGTTAAACCTTTTAATGAACTCTGATACTCCCTCATTATGTATTTTTCTAAGTGCATTAAACTCTATGAAATAGTATCCATGGTCTTTATTTTCTCCCCATTTTCTGATAAATGGATTTTCCATATCCTCCCAAGTAGTGGTGGAGCGGTCTCTCAAATTTTTGAACCATTTTCTGGCTTCTCTGTCCAAGGACTGTACAAAAAGTCTCAACACTACATCCAGATGTTCTAAATTGAATTTTTCTGCAAAGGCACAAAATACTTCTAAGTGTTTCTGAGTTTTGATCTCATTTTCCCCATTGAAACGAGGCAGTATTTTCAAATAATATTGAGGCATGTCGTTTAAGACCTGAGGCAAGGCCAGGGGGGCATATTTGTTTAACAGGAAACCCAGAACAACCATCGGAGGTTGTGGGGGTGGAGGGAGAACCTGATGAGTAAGGGGAGGTGGTGGAAGAGAAGTATGTATGACAATTGGTATATATTGAACAGAGGCTTGGGGAGCTGATGGGAATGTTGGAATGTTAACAGCAGAAACTTCTGTGACTTCTTTAACCTCCTCAACTTCAGGAGTGGGATGAAGAAATAAACTAGCAGTATCTACAGATTTGGCTTCATCTTTAACTTGAATATTTTCGAGAAAGGGGTTATCTAGAGAATAATCAAGGGTTCTTGTTATGGAGCCAGGACCTTGAACTTGAGAAATTTTGGAAGATGAGGATGGTGAGTCTTCCAAAGAAAATCTAGGGATATCTGTATGGACTGACTGTCTTTCCGTCCAACCTCTCTTATGTAAAATATTTTCTGGGTCAAACACCAAAGGTGTTTTCGACTGAGATGTATTTGACCTTAGATGTGGCTTTTAGGAAGCCAGTACTACAAATAGACTTATCTTATAAATGACATTGGAGTTGCCAAGGTGAGGAATATACGACTCTCAACTCTTCGTGCTCAAATATTCTGAAGAGTGAATAAAAGTTCTTCAAGGCCCAGGGATTTATCTTCTCTCAAATTCGTATCCCCAGCAATGGCGCAAGAAAGATGTTGTCACTCCTAGAGACAACCTTGAGTTGTACAAAGACCAATGCCTAGGACATCTTAATCAGAAAGGAGCATAAAGTTCAACTTATAAATATTGACAGGAAAGGAGCTCTCATGCTATCATATCTTAAGTGGAAAGATTCGATGAAAGTGGAACCAAGACTCACAAAACTTAAACACAAAAGAAGTAATATTGTAGTAGTAGAGTGTAAACTTTGATATGTGAATGTATCAGACAATTTTAAGACAACATGCTGAAAAAGGAGGTTGAATTCTAAAATGATCCACGGAGGTTAATAAAAGGAGGGCGATGGATGGTAATAGAGTGTAATGGATACTAACTGTAACAAAAGTTCAATCTAGAAACAAATGTTCACATATATTGGACCTATGCGATAATAAGAATCTATACATGAGAATAGTTTTAAAGAAAGAACTCCATTGCTGCTAATATCATAAGAGCGTTGGTAAAAGTAAAAGGTAAAATAGAATATATTGCCTAAGCCATATTTAAAGCACTAGATATGAATAAATATGAGTATCAAAAATGATAAATCCAAATTTAAACATATGAGCACTCGCATTCCAGAACATAGATATAAGAAATATGGAAATGGACGAGATGAGCATTTACGCTATAAAACACAAGGAGAGCTACAAACTGTGAAACATTCAGATTAGAATCCCCAATATTAATAAAACTCCTTATCACTAAATCCCATTGGGATCTTCAACATTAATATCAAAGTTCTAACAAAAATACATACAGAGTTCTTTCCTAGTCGGTTCTTTTGAAAATCTGGAACCCCATATTAGTACCTGTTTACTGCTTTTATAGAGTTTTCAATGAGAAAATGCAGAAAGAAATTTTGGAAAAATATATTTTCCACATGTTGGTAGGTAGTTTCAAGTCCTAATCAAAATATCAAAATTAATGATGAGAATAAAACATTTCCCATCATTTATAGTTTGGGCTCATGGCCATTTCTAAAAAATATCACAATTGTTTTAACAGAAAGTAAATTGCAAGAGTGAAATGTGAATCTCACTCGAAACTTGAAAGTAAAAGTAGATATAAAAACTAAAGGCCACTCGGGCCGAATCATGAGTTAACATTTTCAATGGCAGGAAAGAGTCGAGGTAGTGGCTGAATCAGGTGGTGCGACGGTTGTAGAAGAGTTGGCTAACAAACTAGCATAACTTGTACACCTCTACCAGGTGTCAACTATAGGTTCAGGCATTGCGGTGAAAACTTCTGCCTTGATGTAAGCCTCAGTAAGTTCATCATAGCTTGCATTAGTAGGAATTTTATATTTCACTTGATGCAGAAGTGAAAATTTTTTGCCGAGGACTGAAACTATGGTTTCAACTTTGAGTCGAGCAGAATTTTTAGAAGGTATATTGGTCTGGTCCATTACTTCCTTTACTCGGCACTCGTACACTGGTAGCGGCTGTAGGACTGCGTTGGAGGGCTCCCAGCATGATGGGAGTCCTGCAAGTGTTATAGTTGCCACCTTTTCCAAGACGTTCAAAGCCATGCTACATGTGGACTCTTTATATATCACCTTCTGACACTCTGCAACTTCCTTGAATCTGATCTTGATACCTCGATTGAACACATCCTCTGGACTTAGCTCTTTTAAGAAGGAAATATACCTCTTTGTGCTTTGAACCTTGTTGGAGGCATCAATACTTCCTTCATGAAGTGTTCTTCTAAAAAGGCGCACAGTCACCCTCATTTCCTCAATGATATTAAAAAATTCCCAGCGCTTCTTCACCTCCGTGATAATTTAGGTCCAGATCAAATGCCTAGCTTCTAGGAGGGTGATATTTCCTTTCATTTGGTTAGTGAGCTCTTGAATGGTTTTCTCTGGATATAACTTTTCCTGTTTCCCCTCCTCTATCTCTTTCTGCATAGTGGCAACCTTTTTGGAGTTCTCTATGAGGAGGGCTTCGAGCTCGTTGATCCTCTGACATGCCGTTAAGACCTATTTTTTTGCTCCTTGAAGTGTGGCCAGTGTGGTAGTCAGATGCTTGGAGAGAGAGTTAGTCCCTTCTGGAGTTGGTGGAGTGCACACATGAGTATCCCAGCTTATCTGAAATTCATTCATCCTTCCCTGTAGAGTAGCCATCTCCTCTGAAATCTTACCTTTTTCTTCCCTATCCCGTGTAAGGGAATCAGCCAGGCTTGCCTTATCTTTTTCTGCCTCAACTAACTCAGCAGTTTGTACGTGATGAGTGCTAGTTATATTTACTTTTTGCTTCAGGGCTACGACCTGATTTTGTAATTTAGCGATGAGATGACTTTGGGGGTCTGCTTTGCCTTTTTATTTCCCTTTTATCACTTCTTGGAGACTGTGTAGGTCGTTTGAGAGTGCAATAGAGTTGATCTTCTCCCTTATGAAATTTTCTAGCACTTGGTTATGCTTACTTTGCAACTTTCTCAGAGTAAGGGAGAGCCATATTACCTCATCTTTTAGCATATTTCCAAAACACTGGAACAAACTGCATTTGTCAATTGGCGGAACTTGTGACATATATATTGCTATTTCCAAGGCTCTATAGTTGGTGGTAACAACTTCTAGGTTCAAGATAGCTTCAATCATAGCCATTACTAGTTTCTCTTTATCCAAGTCAATTGCAGATGAAAACCTGGTATGGTACTTATCGACATATCCTTCTAGCTCAGACTAGTGCTTTTATCTGAATGCTCTGTTCCTTATCCTTCTCTCGCTTGCTCCTCGAGAGCTACTAGATGATATGGCTTGTGAGAATTATGAGAAGTCCGAAGAGGCCGTGCTATCCCATATCACTAGGATACATGCTTTGCTCCTGTCTGATTTCTTGTAAAGTGTTTCATTTTGAAGCAGTTGTTCATCTCCCATGCCTTTTGCTTTGTTGGTCATGGTTCTCTATCTTTTAAAAGGGGGAGAACCTTCTCCCGATGCACCAACCTCCTCCACCTGTTTCTTATCTACTTATCTTGTTGAAGCAGTATCTGCCTTTTCCCCCGTCGCAAATGAACTAGTCTCCATCTGTGAAAGAAAAGGCCAGGTTTGAATATTAGCTCGTCATTCGATGAACGGCCTTGTTTCATGGTTGTAAGGGGTTGATTTAATCTTCTTCCTTCTGTTAGAAATGATTCATTTCGGATCATAGGACCAAGATTTCCCTTGCCTCAAATCCATGCCTTGAAGCAGCTTTTCCACCATGGTAAGGGTGTGCCTTGAATTAACAAATAAAGGGCCAATGGTTGTGGGAAGCTAGAGAATAAACCCTTTTTTTCCGAGAGGAAGTGAAGCTGGTCAGCCTTTAGGGTCTGTCGGAGGTATTCTAAAGCATAAATCTGTCGGGCGGGAAAAATTGGCAATTGGTAGGGAGAAACTTCAGCTCCATAAACCCTGATTTCAGTATAGTGATAAAAAAGATACTAGTCTCCAGTGCTTTCAGCTTCACTGTACTGCAACCATTTATTTAGTTCAGGAAAAATCCTAGGAAGAGGAGAATCATGGATAATAGTATAAGATATGGGCATGAAATCATTCAAGAAACTTGAGTAACCCACCCCATTTTCCAACTGATGCATTGCGGAACTCCAGTCAAAAACTGGTCTTGGCTGAGAGTTTATCCTATAGACCTTATCTAAACCCAATCCCTCAAATTTATCAACATGCTGGAAAAGGAAAAGATAAAATAACAAGGACCAGAAACGAAAATGACACGTGTCTGAGAGCTCCTGGAACTAATTTTGGATGATGGAGGCTAAAAAATTGGGGATATCTAAAACGACACTGGGTTGAGACATTAACCACAAAAAGGCTATGCATTCTTTTGAGACTCGCCCAAACCCTTCCACACCTAGGAGACCTGCAATAAGAGTGAGGGTAGGCTGAAGGTATTCCTTGAATAAGCTCAGGGGCACTAAATCTGTAGTGGGGAGAGTTTTGAAATGGGATTTGGTAATGGCAGCAATGAAATCGCTCTGTTGCCTCCATGGCAGTTTCAAAAACTGATGAGATAGTGTTATTTCATTAAAACTGGCATAGTTCGAACTGGTAGCATAACAAAGGGATTTTCTGATGATTTAAGGGGAGATGGTGAATATTTTTTTCCCCTGAGAGGACAGGAACATTCCCCAATGTTCATCATAAGCATCCTGGAGCCAAAAAATGAATTCAACCACTGGGTAGACAGGGGGAGTAATTTGATGATACAGACCATAAAAAATGACTTGAAACCTATCTCTATTTTCCACATGCTTCCTGAACAGCTCAGGCTTGATGCTGATAATGAAGAATGGGTATTGTGGGTCTTGGATGTCAGCTTGTAAATCTGTGAAAGGTTCGGGTCAAGGGGCAGCCCTGGACTCACGGGCTTGGAGAGTTTCAGGCTCTGATTTCTTGACTGTGACTTTACCCATGACCATCATAAAAATTTAAAAACAAAAGGAAACTAGATTGAATGAAAGGGATGGAATACCTACGAAGTAAGAAAAATGCTCGGGAAAATGACGCAAGGATATTGACAATGACTAGGCAGAACTGGTACTGGGCGCTCACTTTCACTTATACATTAACCATAAACCGAGAGTATTTTACCACAGTAAATCACAGAACATAGTCATACAGGCCCAAGGCAGCTCAGGAAATGATGACGGGGTGAAACAAGTAGGGCTGATGTCATAGGGACGCTAACAGTGAGACACGTGGCATAGAGGGTGTTAGCCACCTATAAAATTTGTTATACCAAAAGGTCGCAAAATCATTTTTGGAGACTTCAAGGAACAAATTTTATTGCAAAAAGTGTTGTCTCTTGAATACTCTTGAAGGCCTCATGCCTCTGTCCAAAATCTTCCCTAATGTTCCCATTTTATACTCTAGAATTATGTTGATTTCATGAGAGACTGCTGCAAAATCCATTTTTCCCCTTCCTCCATTAAACAACTAACCTCATTTTCTACCCCTTTCATTCTCATCAAAATAATTCATTTTCATATTTTTCTCCTTCTCCTCCATCAAAACCCCTTTGTTAAGGTTTAAGACTCATTCTTTGCCTTAATAGAAACTCTCACAACCCTTAAAAAACATTGAAAACTACATAAAAAATAAATATTTTTGTTTAAGCCCCCACGGGCTAAGTCCAAAACCCTTCACCTCCATACGCCTTGGTGCTGGAACCAGGCGCTAAACCTTTAAGCTCTTATCGTGTCGGAGCAACTCACCGAGCACACTATCTTTGTTTAAACCAATCTCCGATGCCGATTAGCCCTGTGTATTATGTCCCTCGGTCATATCGCTTTTCATATAGACCAAGGCCCCGCAGTCGGGCACCAAGACAAATCGCAAATATAAAACCCTCCCAACAAAAACCTTTGTGTATATTTAATTTTTGGTCTTTTAATGTTTTATTTTCATTATATAAAAAGAAGAAACTGGGAGGAATTCATCGCACTGCTTTTGAGAGGGAGGCAGTTTTCTCTGTTTGGCAGCGATCAACCCCACCGGCCGACACATGGCCTTGAGCGGTATGGCGATACAATTTTTCCTGGGCATTAAAGATCGGATATGGGCCCGACATGATATTGGCATGTGCCATCCGATATGAGACCAGCTCATTAGACGGTGATCGCGCTCTAAAGAATCCCGTAAGATAAATGTGGTAAGGCGCGGTTATTTAAAACATCTCCACCATCGATCTGATTTGCAGATCGATGACCCACACTTCATCACCTCGGTCCCCTCGTCCAAAGCGGCATTCAACGGTCCCACAAGAGCTGGTGGTCCCGGCGCCACATCAACATCCATGTGAAATATTTTAATTGGGGCGGATCTTTATTGTTTCCCCGCACAGTTAGCAAATTTGGACCTGGGGGAATTTATACAGCATGATTTTATTAACCTTTTTGAAGTCCAGGCATGTTTTATAAGCTTTGTCGTTACCCGATCTCCACCGTTGATCGCGTGGGCTGATCTCATCCGATGGCCCACGTGTGTCCCGATCCCCAAACTCATTTTTCTGCCACTTTTTTTCCAAAACAAAGGTTTTATCCCATTTTCTCCATTTGTCCAAATAAAATGACTCTTTCTTTTTGACTATTCGCCCTCGTTCCTGACTGTTGATCTCTGCGCGATCGACGATTTCGATTTAATCTCTTCCTCTACCCTCATATGACCTCCTCTAATCAATCTCAACCATTGGATGATGCCATCCAACGACCATGCTCTCTCCACGTGCCTTCTGAAGTAGTAAACCTATATATATGCAGGATTTTATAATTTTGTTCATATTTTGCAGGGTTTAAATGGTTTTTCCGCTATACTGAACAAAATTTCAAAGGTTGAGGGTGAAGATCCTCCCACCTTCGATTCATCAAAGGGAATCATTCACATGATTCAACTCCATGTTTCATCCATGATTCATGAGGCATTGATGCCATTTGATCCCTGTGCAGCCCTACACACCAACAAACACAGTGAATCAAGCACAAATCAAAGAGTATCAGTGTCAAAGACAGGAACACACTAGAAAATGATATTGAAGACGGATCTGTGGGGATTACGGCGAAGATGGATTATCAAAAGCCTAATCCCCCTATTAAAACGCATTTAAAAGGTAAATCATAAAGGTTCATCAGACAAAAAGCCTCCATCGCCACATCTAAGGCAAATTGATTCCTCCTAGCTACCACAGTGCCACCTGTGCCTCAAAGCATTCAAACAGAGGCCGAAGTTAATGATCAAGATCAGGTATTTGCCTCAGCACAACCAGAGAAGTTAATTCTGCAAATAAAGTTAATGAAAAAATATCAGCAGAATTACTTTAACACAACACTGAACCTCAAAAGTCAAGAAGAGCTCACACCAAGCTTAAATCTTAATGTAAATGATTTAATACAGAGGACACCTATGTAAGCTTCTTCATTGAGCCCCCCAAAGGCAGATAAGCCATTAATTCTGTATTAATTATCTTTAGAGATCTTTTATTAGATCCCACCTCCTCATTCCTCTACAAATACCTCTGTAGAAGATGAGATATTGTTGGTTGAGTTGGCTACTGAACATTGAAATGTAATTGAGCTTGAGACTTCTACTTGTAAATAGTGTTCACTGGCCCTTGGAGCTCTGCTTGTGATAGATGAGTTAGTATGGGAAGTGTAGATGATTGCTAAACCAAATCATTGGACTTAAAGCTGTAACTGGTTTGGAGCGCCAATACAAGCTGATTTATGGGATCCTGGTCTATGTCGATGGTGATGATATTTCTTACTGTGAACTGTTGTTTTATTTCCATTTTCACTGTGTTCATATTCTCTTATAAAGAACAACATGCATAGAGTTATGACCTACTGTTTATCAGTACCCTTCTCTGACTGAAAATCTTTATCTAAATGTTTTCTTCCAATCTGTGTTATTTAGGAATGATTTAATTCAGTTTAAGCATAGGAATGCTAGCGTTACCTCATCTTATTATTTTAGCTGAATATTGTTCTTGGATGTTACTTTCATTTCATGTTAAGTAGAGATGAACTAAGGAAGATATGGTGTGCCCTGGTCCTAGTTTTATCCCCAAGACTGTCTGAATGTTTCCCTTGGAATGTGTTAAAAGCTGGCTAGTTTAGAAGTACTTACCAGATCTTAGACCATCCTTTGTTATAATTTGTGTTTCCATCTATTTTCATATGTTTTCTATTGAAATTGTATCAAATGCTGGCTAGTTTAAAAGTACTTACCAGATCCTAGTTTACTTTCATGTCTTTCTTAAGTGCATGTCAAAAGTTGGCTACTTTAAAAGTACTTACCAGATCTTAGGCTGCTCTTTGTTCTTCATCTGTTTAAATTCCCCTTCTTATTGTATCATTTCATTCAATAATTCAAACTTTAAAGAGATCCTTAGGCATAAATGACTTGCCCCATGGACCACTCTTGCCTCTTGATGTTTCAATTAAACCCTATTATGACTCCATAGCCCAATGGAATAAAACCTGCAATTATCTATCTTCCTGGCCAAAGCTTGTTCTGATCGCTTGCAACTTCACACCTTTGAAACTCTTTGCACTTCAAACTTTCCACCTCAAACAGTAATCATGCTCAAACATCCAAAAATAAAACAAACCCTCGGCCTTCATAACTAGCCTAATATCATTACCCAAAACTCCAAAGACAAATCCATCTTTGCACTTATTGGAGAGATCCCTCTCCGTATTCAAGAGGGCTAGATTCTAGAATCCCAAAGTGGTTTAAACGATGCTGTTTATATGATCATACTTTTCCAATATTGCTGATTAAATATTCCTAACATCTCTGGCGACTCCACTGGGGACTTGAGTTATTATCTGGTTGAATACTTTAGGCATCTCAGAAATCCCTTGATTTAATAACATATGTTTTGTTAGCTGGTTGAACTGTTAGGCATAATATCTCTGGCCAACAAACATTGTTTAAGTGAGTAAGAAGTAGCCTTTTCAAGCACTACCAAGAAATGGTAATCATGATGAAACTTGTGTGAATCAGTGACAAACTAGGTAAACCCTAGGATTCTCATAAGCTTTATCTAACCTTGAAAGATCAGTTGGCTCAGCCATAAGATTAGATTGTATTTGTCTCATGACCGTAGCTAAGTTTTGAAACAGATTTAGCACACTCTTAGAAACCACACAACTGAAAAATAACTCAGAAAACCAAAAAATATTTCAGATTGGTATCTAATAAACATGGTAGTGGACCATAAAACCTTTTACCTCCTTAGGAGCTAAAAAATTCCACTTGGCGACTCCACAATCCTCAACATACCTTAAGACTCCACTGGGAAGAACCCTTATCATTGTAATATCATCCAAACTCAGTTAGAGGACTGTAGGATTAAAATTTGTGTAAACAGATTAGTTGACCTTTTAAAGACTGTCATACTTGGTTGAACTTTTCTTGTTTATTGGGTCTGAAAACAAAGCATAGTGGCTCCTAGAAATATCCACAGTAGAGCCTATCCTGAACCTGATCCACCTGAGATAGTGGATAACCCAGAAAGTATCCTTAGGAATTTTCCTAGGATTAAATTATCAGTTGTTTTCAGATCACCCTTGAGAGCTAATTCACTTCCCGAAAATCTCTCAGCTCTACAACAATCACAAGTTGACTTAGTAAATCCATTTAGAACTAGGTCTCTTAATTATTTAGATCAGTTAGATTCTGAGTCTTCACTTTCATCTCCTGAAACAAGTGAACATCCTGGTAGTATAGAAACAACACCTCCTGATTTACATTTCCTTCACCACTTAGGTGTCTCTCATCCAAGATCAGCTTAGCAATATACTCCTGGTCCATCTATTTCTTCTCACCCTACATCCACTGTTCAAACCACTCCATTCTAGCCCACTTTTCCTTTCGTTAATCTACCTCTTGTAAATCCACCTCCACCTCCTGCCATGGCTACATGGTATGCTCCCTTAGTCCTTCTTGTACCATTATTCAATCTTCTACAGGACTATCACTCCAAAATTACATTATATGATGCTATAAATGCTACAACTGCATCACAACATGTGGATAAGATGAATGACTACTTCGACAAAAATGAAATTGATGATGATTCTGTCAAGCTTAGATTATTTGCTCAAAGTCTGGGGGGAGAAGTAAGAAAATGGTTTAAAGGCTTAACCCCCCATAGTATCAATGATCTCCAACATTTCCATCAGACATTCTTAAACAAATGGGAAGTAAAGAAGAATCCTCTCCAAGTCCTTTCTGATTACAAGAACCTTCATAGAAACATCGGGGAAAGTGTACAAGCTTATTGTACCAGATTTAACAGTGTATATAATGCACTTTCCCTGGATCTAAAACCTCCACAAGGCTCATCTTTAAACAAGTTTCCTGAAGGGTTTGACCCTAATATGGCCTATCAACTGAGAGAGAGAGATCCTGCAACTCTTGAAGAGATGCAAAAAGGTGCTCTTTCTGTGGAAGTCAACTTGATTGAGAAGAGAGCAAGAATGAAAAATTAAAAGAGAGTGTCATTTAGAGAGGATTCTACACCCTCTACTTCCAACTCAAATATGGAGAGAATGATAGAGGAGATGGTGAAAGAGATGAGCATAATTAAGAGAGCACAAACCAGCCAAAACCAAACTGCTCCTTAAAATAGAAACCAAAACCAGAATCAGAATTTTAGATGGAACCAAACTCCAAACAGACCCAGGGAAGATGATCAACAGATCACTCCTCCCTTTCATCAAAACTATGTAAGTGAGGTTGAGGAAACATATGAGATAACATCGGAAGATGATATCAACATGATGAGGGTAGATGATGATGACTTTGAGAGTCATTATGATAGAAAACAAGGTCTCTATACACCTTATGATGACAAAAGAGATGATGATGAAAGTGATTATCAAGACATGGAAAATGTCATCATAGAGTCTCAAAAAGAATATGACCTTAGAAGCAAAACTAGTCAAAAAAATCCCAACACCAAAACCTCTAAAAAATCTTCACAAAACAACACTGCAACCAAGCCTAAAATTGTCAAACAAAGGGAGAAAATAGTGGCTGTTAATTCTGATAAAGGTAGAGAGAAAGGCACTCAAAACAATGAAAAATAGAGTGCAGACCTTAGCAATACTAACACTTCAGCTAGTACTCATGTGAAAACAATTTTGTCAAATATAATAAAACAAATCAGCAAGTTGATGTTGCTGATAGACTAGCAGCTAGTAAGGCTGAGACAAGTTCTTCAAAGAACAAAATTTCTTTCAGCCTAGAGCAGGAAATTTCAAAGATTAAAATTTTTGTTCCCCTCACTCAGTTAGCTGCCTAGCATCTATATAGGACCCAAATTTTGAAGGCTTTAAATATAGAAGAAAATGAGGATATAGTCAATCTTAACGATGACCAGCTAGAGCTTATTTTTGGTCCTAAGATTAAAGGTAGATATCAAGAGGGACCTGTTCCTCCCTTTTATGTAAGTTTAAACATTCATGACAAAATTGTGCACAATGCTATGCATGATTACAGGGCTTCTCATAATTTAATGCCTAAAGCCGTAATGGAGAACCTTGGTCTAGAAATCACCAGACCTTACAAAGACCTTTACTCCTTTGACTCAAGCAGAGTAAAATGTTTAGGATTAATAAAACACCTTTGCGTTAACTTAGCCTAGATCCCAGCCAAATTCTTAGTAATGGATATTGTTGTGGCTGATGTGCCCCCAAAGTATGGAATGTTATTATCAAGATCTTGGGGGGCTAAGTTACAAGGGACTATGCAAATGGACATGACCTATGCGACTATCCCTGTTTTCAATCAAACTAGAAGACTTTACAGGGAGTCTCATATGCAATACACATTTACAATTCAAGACAGACCACAAAATTCTCCTCTGTATTCTGTAAGCACGGGCCCAGATTCATATATCCTTTTCAATGATGAAATTTTCAGTGAAAAAGTGACCTTATCTGATTTAATGACAGATAGAGAGGAGAAAGAAGATAGTGTAGAAGTGTCAGAACAGTTTGATGAACCTGTAAACTCTAGCAAACAAAACACAGGTCTTGAGCTACAAATCATGTGTCCTTTTCTTCTAAACATTGAGAGTCAAGAAATCAGTCCTCAACCCAATAAAAAATTTGAGGAGTTAAAACAAGTTCAACAATGTGCTGACCTCCAATAACAATTCTAGAGCACACTTATTGAAGAGCATACTAACCCAAATGATAAACTCGAGACTAGTCCTCTATGGAGTATGCACTTCGATGGGTCTTGCACTAAAACCAATGCTGGTGTGGGTGTTTGGATCTGCAACACTGAAAAAAACCACACAGAAATAATTTCTTGCAAATTAAACTTTCAGTGTTCTAACAACATAGAGGAATATGATTCCCTTCTACTAGGCTTACATTTTTTGAAGAAGTTAGGAGCCGAAAGAATCAATGTATATGGGGATTCAGAGTTAGTCATTAGGCAAGTCAATGGGGAGTATAACGTAAATAATCCTAGACTTAGGGCCTACCGAAACGATGTCATGGACCTTTTAAAAACATTCTAGGAGTCCAAACTGATTTTTGTCCCAAGAAAAAGAAATATTACCGCCCACAATTTAGCCTCTGCAGCTAAAACATGCTTAACACTATATGAAACCAAAGACTGCATAACTCAGATAAAATTTAGACCAGCCATACCTGATAATAAAAAGTATTGGTAGGTGTTTTACGGATACAAACAAATAGAAGACTTCATGCAATTTAGAAATGAATTCAAACTACACAGTTCAGACTCAGATTATGAAACATACTACAGTGAAGAAAATTTTTTTGGTGAAGAAGAGCTATCTCCTGAGCTTGTCAATATTAACTTTCTGACCAACAAACTTAAAAAAAAAATAGAATTCAATGCAGAGTTAGAAACAGAAGAGTTAGAAACTCTGTAGTCCAAAGATGAAAGTTTGCCAAAGGGTCTGGAACCTTGAGAAGAGTTGTTTGATTTTAACGATGTGGCCAAGAAGCCAAAACTAGAACCTGTAGAGACTGAAGTGGAAGAGTGCAATATAGGCAGTGAAATTAAACCTATGATGATTAAACTGTCTAAAACTCTACCAACTCACATTAAACTCAAATACATAGAGCTGTTCAAAGAGTTTTCTGATATTTTTGCGTGAAGTTACGAAGATCTTAAATCCTATGACATTGAAATAATACAACAACAAATCCCTCTCAAGGAAAACCAAAAACCAGTCAAACATAAACTTCGTAGAATAAACCCTGTACAGCTCCCTTTGGTTGAGAAAGAGATTAAAAAGATGTATGAACCTGGTATTATTGTCCCTATTAGATATTCTAAGTGGGTATCTAATCTGGTGTCAGTTAGGAAGAAAACTGGAGAGATCGGGCTTTGTATAGACTTTAGGGACTTAAACAAAGCTTCATTAAAATACAACTACCCTTTACCTAATATGGATCATATTTTGCAAAGGGTGGTAGGGTCTAGAAGAATTTCTTTGCTTGATGGCTACTCAGGGTACAATCAGATCTTAGTTCATCCTGCTAATCAATTAAAGAAAGCCTTTACTACACCATGGGGCACTTTCATGTATGTGAAAATGCCCTTTGGTCTAATGAATGCTGGAGCAACTTTTCAGAGAGCCATGGACATAAAATTCTCAGAAGAAATAGGTTTCTTCATCATTATATACCTTGATGATGTTACTATGTTTTCAAAAACATATGAAGAGCACTTAGCACATTTAAGAAAAGTTTTCGAGAAATGCAGAAAGTTTGGGATATATTTAAACCCTAAGAAGACACTATTTGGGCTCCAAGAAGGTAAACTGCTTGGGCACATCATTTCAGAAGAGGGTATTAAGATAGATCCCAAAAGGATTGAGGCCATATTGCAAATCTCTCATCCTCGAAACATCAAGGAGTTACAATCTTTCGAGAAGGTTCATCCCCAACTTAGCTGACTCCTTAGAAATATCACAAACATGTTGAAGAAGGAGTAAGGGGTAAAGTGGACCTTGGAAGAAAAGAAGTATTTTGAGCTGGTGAAACAAGCGTTAACCAGAACACCGATTCTAATAAGTCCTGATTTTTCAAAATATTTTTATATTTTTTCGTTTGCATCAGAACATACCATATTTTACGTCCTTTTAGAGAAAAATCTACAAGGACAAGAGCAACCTATTGCATTCTTTAGCAAGGCATTGAGGGATTCCCCTCTAAAGTATAACATTATGGAGAAGCAAGCTTTTGCTTTGGTTAAAGCTTTGAAAGACTTAAGAGTATACATCCTTCACTCACATATCATTGCCTTCGTCCCAAATTTAGTTGTGAAAGACATTCTAACACAGCACCCAGATGGTAAGAGAGGTAAGTGGATTGTTTTTATTCTCGAATATGATTTAGAGATAAGACCCACTAAGCTTATAAAAGGCCAAGGTCTGGCTAGATTAATGGCTGAATCAAATTTTGAAGTTCTTGATATAAATATGATTAATGCTTTGGATGATCAAGAGGAAATCTCAACTCCCATTATTGAAGATCATTTTATGAATTCCTCTTGGTATGCTGATATTATTTATGTTTTTCTTAATTTAAATACACCTCCTGGTTTGACAAAAACAAAGGCAAGGTTCCTAAAGTTAAAAGCTGTAAACTATTGCATTATAGGTATATGTCTTTATTGGAAAAATGCAAGTGGTGTATTTCTTAAATTTTTTCCTGAGTTTGATGCAGAGAAGGTTAAGCACGAGTTCCATGAAGGAGAGTGTGGAGGTCATTTGTACTGGAAGACAACAAACAACAAAGTTTTGAGGGTTGGTTTCTATTGGCCTACTCTTTTTCCTGATATACACAAGATGATCATTGCCTATCATAAATGTCAACTTTTTGAAGGCAAAAGAATACTGCTACCCCTACCTCTGCATCCAATCATTGTTGAAGCTCCTTTTCAATAGTGGGGACTTGACTTCATAGGAGAAATCCATCCACCATCTTCTGATCAGCACAGATGGATTCTCACAGCCGCAGAATATTTCACTAAGTGGATAGAAGCCATACCTTGTAGGTAGGCCAATGATTTTGTTATTATAAAATTCATGGAGACTAACATTCTCTCCAGATTTGGTTGTCCTACCAAGATCGTCACTGATATTGTAGCAGCATTTGGATCAAAGAAGATAGTTGAATTCTGTCAGAGATATTAGATAACATTCGGGCATTCCACAGCCTATTAGCCCCAAGGTTATGGACTTGTAGAATCCTCAAACGAAATTTTAGTGAACGTCATCAAGAAACTGTTGGAGGACAACAAAAATTCTTGGCACACAAAGCTATTTCATGCATTTTGGGCTGACAGATTGACTTTGAAGAAATATATTGGTATGTCACCTTTCCAGCTTGTGCATGGTACTGATGCAATTTATCCAACCAGACTTGGTGTACCAGTCATGAATTTGATTCAAGAGTTGGAAACTGAAGATAATGACATGATCAGAAGAATAGATCATACCATTCATATTCAGCAAACCAGAGAGGAGGTTTATAACAAAGCATTGCAGAAGCAGGACAGCATTAAAAAGCTTTTTGACAGAAGAACAAAGGCCAGCAATTTCAATATTGGGGAAAAAAGTTTTGAAGTGGGACTCAAGGAGGGAGGACAAGGGCAAGCATGGAGAATTTGAAAACTTATGGCTTGGCCCTTACTCTATCCATTCTACTGCTGGTAATAATGCATTTTTCTTGCAGGAGTTGAATGGAGCAGAATTGTTTGGGGGTCCTGTCAATGGCAGGATGCTTAAGCATTACTTCTCTTGATCCATGTTATGTTACGAAAGCCTTTTTATATTTTTATCATTATAAATACTCCACCCATCATTGCATTCAAAGTTATAAAAAATAAAAAACACAAAAACAAATAAAATAAAGAAAAGAGGGTAGATTTAGAAAACAAGAAAGGTATAGCCCCATACCAAAAAGAGAAACAAATCTGAAAGTGTGCAAGCTCAAATGCCACTCCTGGAGAACACACTTCTAGTTAGTAAAACAGCTTAATCTTGACTAATTAGCTTTAAGTTTTCTATTGATAGGATAGTGAATTTGATTTGCCAAAATTTTTAATCTTGGCTTATCAGTAGATAGTTTAGGATAGAAATTAAAGGTTCAAACATGCTCAAAATCTGAACGTAAGTTTCCAAAGAGAACGACTCAAATATATTTCAAAGTCTGAGTCAAAAAAGATGTAAATCTGGTTCCACAGTAAAAAAAGGAAGAAAAACTCAAATAAGAGTCAAAACATAGTTGTAAAAGATATGAAGGAAGTGCTCTAAAATTTCAGATCTTAAGCCTTCCATTTTGTTTTAAATTTTGTGCAAAATAATTTCTATGTGCAGCTTGTTTTTATGCCATATATCACAGCAAGTCAAACAAATTAATCTTGACTTGGCTGTTTTTAAATTTTTGTTGTAGAATTTAGTGAATAAAATCTGTTGGACAGTTTAATCCCAACAGATAGTAGATTAGGTAGAAAATCATATGGGCTCAACTGTTCAATCTGAGTCCATGGAGAAATAAGGAGTAGAAATAGATTAGATTTCCTGCTTTCAAAAGAATAAAATGTTGTAAAAGAGTTTTCCAATCCAAGTGCACTCTAAAGAAGAAAAAATTTTACATCTGTAGGATTGGGTAGGTAGACAGCTTGTTGATGAAATATCCATTGTTTTTATGGCTGCTAATATGTTTTCAGAGAAAAAGAATATCATACAAGGAAAGAAAGGCAGCCCAATGGATGAGGCAACTGATTAGTCTCCCAGAGAATGCAAGTCTGAAGTTCTTGATGCCTTCAAGAAGGCACCATCCCCGATGCCTTCAAGAAGGCACCATCCCCAAGCCACTATTAGCCACCTATAAAATTTTTTATACCAAAAGGTGGCTAAATCATTATTGGAGCCTTCAAGGAACAAATTTTATTGCAAAAAGTGTTGGCTCTTGAAGACTCTTGAAGGCCTCATGCCTCTGTCCAAAATCTTCCCTACTGTTCCCATTTTATACTCCAGAATTTTGCTGATTTCATGAGAGACTGCTACAAAATCCCTTTTTCCCCTTCCTCCAGTAAACAACTAACCTCATTTTCTACCCCTTTCATTCTCATCGAAATCCTTCATTTCCATATTTTTCTCCTTCCCCTCCATCAAAACCCCTTTGTTAAGGTTTAAGACTCATTCTTTGCCTTAATCGAAACTCTCAAAACCCTTGAAAAACATTGAAAACTACATAAAAAATACATATTTTTGTTTAAGCCCCCACGGGCTAAGTCCAAAACCCTTCCACTCCATACGCCCTGGTGCTGGAACCAAGCGCTAAACCTTTAAGCGCTTATCACGTCGAAACAACTCACCAAGCACACTATCTTTGTTTAAACCAATCTCTGATGCTGATTAGCCCTGTGTATTATGTCCCCTGGTCATATCTCTTTTCATATAGACCAAGGCCCCATAGTCGGGCACCAAGCCAAATCGCGAATATAAAACCCTCCTGACACAAACCTTTGTGTATATTTAATTTTTGGGCTTTTAATGTTTTATTGTCATTATATTAAAAAGAAGAAACCAGGCGGAATTCATCGCACCGCTTTTGAGAGGGAGGCGGTTTTCTCCGTTTGGCAGCGATCAACCCCGCCGGCCGACACCTGGCTTTGGGCGGTATGGTGATACCATTTTCCTCGGGCATTAAAGGTTGGATATGGGCCCAGTGAGATATCGACGTGGGCCATCCGATCTGAGACCAGCTCATCGGACAGTGATTGCACTCTGAAGAAGCCCGTAAGATAAACGTGGTACGACGCAGTTATTTAAAACGTCTTCGTCGTCGATCTGATTTGCAGATCGATGGCCCACACTCCATCGCCTCGATCCCCTCATCCATAGCTGCAGTCAACAGTCCCACAAGAGCTGGTGGTCCCGGTGCCACATCAGCATCCACACGGTAGATTTTAATTGGGGCGGATCTTTATTTTTTCCCCACACAGTCAGCAAATCCAGACCCAGGGGACTTTATACAGCATGATTTTATTAACCTTTTTTGAAGTCCAGGCATGTTTTATAAGGTTTTTCGGTACTCGATCTCCACCGTTGATTGCGTGGGATGATCTCATCGAACGGCCCACATGTGTCCCGATCCCCAAACTCATTTTTCCGCCACTTTTTTGCTGAAACAAAGGTTTTAGCCCATTTTCTCCATTTGTCCAAATAAAATGACTTTGTCATTTTGACTACTCGCCCTCGTTCCTGACCGTCAATCTCTGCGCGATCGACGGTTCCGATTTAATTTCCTCCTCCACTCTCCTTTGACCTCCTCTAATCAATCTCAACCATTGGATGATGTCATCCAATGGCCATTCTCTCTCCACGTGCCTTTTGAAGCAACAAACCTATATATATGTAGGATTTTATAATGTTGTTCGTATTTTGCAGGGTTTAAATGGTTTTTCCACTATACTGAAGAAAATTTCAAAGGCTGAGGGTGACAATCTTCCCGCCTTTGATTCATCAAAGGGAATAATTCGCAGGATTCAACTCCATGTTTCATCCATGATTCATGAGGCATTAATGCCATTCGATCCCTGTGCAGCCCTCCACACCAACAAACACAGTGAATTAAGCAAAAATCAAAGAGTATTAGTGTCGAAGATAGGAACACACCAGAACACAAGATTGAAGATGGATCTATGGGGATTATGGCTAAGATGGATTATCAAAAGCCTAATCCCCCTATTAAAACATAGTTTAAAGGTAAATCATAAAGGTTCATCAGACAGAAAGCCTCCATCGCCACATCTGAGGCAAATTGATTCCTCCCAACTACCACAGTGCCACCTATGGTGTTAGGTCCATATATTACTAGTATATTCCCTTATTATTGTTAGTGTAACCCCCTTATTGTTATTATTGTACCCTTGTAACCCACATTTTGTTATTATTTTTCCCTTAAATTATTATTGTTAGGTCGGCTAGGATTACATTGTGGCCCACTAGGATTACATTATGGCCCCATGGACTCCTATATATAGAAAGGACGTTTTGTAAATTGTATCATCCAAGAATTGTTCATTCATGTAATGTATTGGAGGTTTCCCCCTCGAAGTGGCTTATTTATAAGGCGTTGACATCTCATTTCTTCTATTTTTGGAGTTGGTTACACAACATTTGGTATCAGAGCTTGGGATTCTAGGGTTTTGCTGCTCCAAACAGGTCATCGTGGAATTTTCGCTATAACGTTTTTTCTACGAAGTTTCAGAAGCTGAAATTTTTAGGGTGCGAAGCCAAAATCCTGAGGAAGCCGTTCTAAAAATTTCAGAGCTTGGTTCACAATATTTTCGGAGATATCATCTGTGGAAGTTAAGTCTTTTTTAAAGATTTTAAACAGGTCATCGTGGAATTTTCGCTATAATTTGTTTTCTATGAAGGTTCAGAATCTGAAATTCATATGGTGTGAAGCTAAAATCATGAGGAAATTTGTCAAAAAATTTCAGAGATTGGTTCGCAATATTTGTGGAGATATGATCTGTGGAAGGTAGTGCTTTTTCAGGCTCCTGAATTGCATCTAAAGGAGGTGATCGTGGGAAAAGTTCAATAACTCTCTCTCTGGGCATCGGATTGGAGTGTCGTAAAAAGTGGTCACAATTACACAGACTTTAGTTTATTGGCTATCAATTTCAGAGACAAAGGATGAAACAGTGAGACATGGCAAGTCGTACAAGTTTGCTCTACTGAACCAGTCCATAATTAGGTCATTGTGGGAGATTGAACACAACTTTGTCTTGGAGAATCCAAATTAGGTCATACCTGTGGCATTCAAAAGAAAATTCATAGGGCTACTACAGTGCTAAATTTCAGATATTGAAGATCTGCAATCACATAGATAATACAATTTCAATATCGAGCTCCTCAAAACAAGAAAAAGGTGTGTATTTTTTTCAAATTGCACAAGTCTTGTTTGAATAATCAAGTTAAATCGATCCCAAGGGCATATTGTAGAATATATATCAGTATTAGATTCTAAAATGGCCCCTAAAAATAATTCAACACCCATTAAGCCTTCAGAAGGCTCTATTATGACTCATGAAGATGAAGAATGGCAACATGACATATCAAAATTACAAGAGCAAATTTCACTCTCGCAAAGAACAACAAAAAATGAAATGGAAGTTTTGAAGAAAGGCGTGGAAACTAAGATGGATGGTTTGAAGAAAGGCGTGGAAGCTAAGATGATTGGTTTGGAAACTAAGATGGATGGCATGGAAGTGGGCATGGAAGCTAAGATGGATGACATAAAAGACAACATGGAAAACATGAAGAGTGATCTAAAAGCATACATGGAAGGCTTGATGACAAGCTTAAAACCAGAAATGATTCCTAATGGCGGAAATATAGGAGAAGAACCTCATGATGAAGACAAAATAAATGTTAATCATGATTTCATAAACTCAAATGTTGGCGAGAAGAACCACCATATTCCAAAAATGGATATGAGGAAGTTTGATGGAAAGGATCCTGTAACATGGATACTACAGATGGAGCAATATTTTGATCTCCATAACGTGCAAAACACACAAAAGGTACGCATTGCAACTTTACATTTAGAACAAAATACATTTGTATGGTATCAATGGCTTTGCTCCTATAAAAAAATTGTCACTTGGTCAATTTTTACGGAGGAAATGATAGCACATTATGAGGATACAAAGAGCAACACCTTCTTTAGCCAATTGATAAATCTCAAACAAAAGGGTTTAGTGGGGGAGCTCATTGAGGACTTCCAAAAATTTAATATAAAGGTAACTGATATTCCAGAGGAACACAAGATTGATCTCTTCATAGGTACTTTAAAGGATAACATCCAACATGAAATTCATGTTTTGGAACCTGATTCATTGGAGAAGGCATTCAGGTTGGCAAGAAAAATTGAATGTAAAATTATGGCGACAAGGAAGCCTACCACTCACTTCTATAAAGAGGGAAGTGTTTCTACGCCTAGATTTCCACAACCTACAAGGTTGACACCAAAGCAATTGGAAGAAAAAGCCCGAAGAGCTTTGCTACGATTGTGATAGCAAATACACTAAAGGTGTAAGTGTGCTGAGAGTGTACGGAGTGTTTTGACAGTTTGGCAAATCAAAAGACAAGGCAAAATCAGAACCAATCTTTAGAGTTCCAGGATCTAGTCCTCCTGTTCTCAGAGAGGGATCTCTCAAATATTTGTTTGCAAAGGTTTATCTTGTTTGCTTTGGTTATGGATTTTAGACTAGTTATTACGTGCAGATGTTTGTTTGGTTGGGTTGAGTTGATACAACAACATATAAAAGGTCTAGGAAAGATAGACAGAAAGAGGAAATATCCGGTTCATTGGGCAATGGAGTCAAAATAAGATCATGACAAACTCTTCAAGGGATATGGGATATCAAAGGGAAAATCTAACTTGGCCACAGGATCCTTTGTTTTGGAATGAGATGGACATTAATGATTTGGAAAAAAAAATTTAATTCTCAACAAAGGGAACTTGAGAAACATAACTTATCAATAAAGAGATATTTGATAGACAGGGATAACCATAAATTCTACAAACATTCTTTAAGAAAATAATGATTTCAAGACAACTTCTAAAATGAAATCTAAGATTCGGGGAACACCCTATTTCCTCAAAGATCTTATTTTAAAGGATTTAGAAAACATAAAAGATTCACTGATAGTTGCATTCATAGAAGAGGGAACACCTAAATAACATCTGTGTTTGCAACTATAAAGACCTTCAAAACAACTGTTTAAGTAGGAGCAAAGGGTAAGATCAAAACCGACCTCTTTGGTTAACTTAAGACAATGGTACTTCGAAGGGAGATTTCAATAACGGCTTTCAAGTGATGACAGACAAGCAGGGAGAACCATAACATGCTGAAACCAACTATTTGAGCTATCAAAGAAATAAACGAGCATGAAGACTAAAGAGAAGTTTTAAAGCCTCTAAAATACTTCAGAAGAAGAAAACATAAAACAGTGAAGGGTGAACAGGTCTAAGATGCTTCCAGGAGTCATTTCTTAGCCTAAAACTTTCAGCCTACTGTAGTAAGAAATTATGGAACATAATGAAAACAAGGAAAAAACATTTAACAGTTCAGAGCACTTCACCAACAGCCAAGCTCATGGATCAAATGATAGAGCCTTCTCAGGAATAGACATGCAACGGCATCATTAAGACATCCAAGACTCCAAATTATTTTCAACTTCAACAGAATTGTATTTTTATTTCAGAGAGTTTCAATATTATAACTTGTGATCAAACATCAACCCACACCCCCGTTCCCATTTTCTATAGAAGTATTTATAGAAGAATGAGGAGGTGAGATCTGAAAAATGATCTCTTAAGGCAATTAATACAGTGTGATGACTCCTCGACCTTCTGAGGGGCTCGATGGAGATTTTTTGCAGGTGAATCACAGTATTAACTATTTTTCAATGAATATCAAAGCTCGGTGGGAGCTTTATTTGACATTGAGGCTCTGTACGCTGTGTGGAGTGACTCTGCAGATATTTTTGCATTTATTCTCTTGCAGAAGTAACTCCTTGGCTGCGCTGGAGGTGAATATCTGATTTTCTTCAATAAGTTCGGCCCCTGTTTGAATGCTTTGAGGCAACAGGTGGCTCCCGTGGTAGTTGAGGAATCAATTTGCCTCAAATGCAGCGGTGGAAGTCTTTTCTGCCTGACAGATTTTTTTGATTTTCTATTAATTCTGCTTTAGTTTGGGAGATTAGGCTTTTGATATTCAACCTTAGCCGTGATCCCCAAATTTGTCTTCAATCTTCAATCTCCTGTGTGCTGTTTTTAGAAACCAATACTCTTTAACTGCCCTGAATGAAACAATGTCTTGTTAATGTGTAGAGCTGCGCCGGGCTTTTTAAAGGTATCAATGCTCATAGAGCATCGACAACTAATGGAAATAGAGCCCGGCGGAATGGTTCCTATTGATATATCAAAGGCGTAGGAAACGTCTTTCTAGCCCTTAGCATTTCTTCATAACATAATGGAAAACCATTAAAATACCTGCAAAACACAAAAAAAATTAAGAAATCCTGCGGAATTTGGCTTAAACTGCTTAGAAGGCGGGGAAGGAGCGTAGCCGTTGGATGAAGGCATCCAACGGTGGAGATCGGCGCAAAAAGGCAAAGGAGAGCGGGGAGAAGAAATAAGGCGGGGTGGCTTTGGATCGACCGATCTGGACATGTGGACGGTCCAGATCAAATCGGAGGATCGCAATCAGAGGGGAGAAACAAAGGGCGTGATTGGAAAATGTCGATGCGATTGCGCGATCGGGGAGACTTGTGCGATTAAGCGATGACCATTGGATTGGCGGGAAATGGACGGACGGGATTAAATCGGAGCAGTCGCAATCGGGGAGCGCGGAAGAAGGGATGCGATTGAACTTGCGATGCGATGGAGCGATGACCGTTAGATCTGAGGGTCAGATCAACGGCGGGGAGCGAATCGGAGGAATCGCAATCGGAGGTGGCAGGTAGGAGCATGTGATTGTGCAATCGGAGAAAGTTGCGATTGAGCGATGGCCTTTCGATTTGAGAGTCAGATCAACGGCGGAGATCTGTTCTGAGAAGAACAGGCGGAAAACCCTTTGAATTATATGAAAACTTAATTTTTGAAATAACATAAAGTTTTTATGGATCGGGGGCAGAAAATATGTATATAAAGCGGACGGGCGCCCGACTGCGGGGCCTTCGGATATATGGAATGTAATATGCCCGGGGCGTATTTAAAACAAAGGGGTCAATCGCAATCGGGCCATCGGGCTTGGTTATTCCGATCAACCTATTTGAAACGTTGTGATGCGATTGGCACCCGGGGTCCTTAACACTTGGTCCCGGGGGAAGTCATATGAAACAGGGGCGGGGGAAAATTTTAACATATGAGACCCAATCGCATCGGAACTTTGATGCGGGTATTTTTGACCTACCCATTTGATTTCTCTGATTGCGATTGCACGACCGGTCTTTCAATCAACCCATTAAAATATTAAACACGTGACTTCAAGTTTTTAACTTAAAACTTCGAAAAGTGGGTTTTGGGCTTACAAAGGAAAAAATTGATCAGAGAGGGATTTTTCAATGGTTTAGCGCCCGATTGCGGGCTCTATGGTTATATGAGGAAATAATATGATCAGGCGGTTTTATATGAAAGGCTAATCGCAATCGGAGCTTTGTAATGGTTCAAAGACATGCACCCTTGGATATTTGCGATGCGATCAGCGCCGAAAAGCTTTGGCGTTTGGTTTTAACGTATGGGCATGTGGGGGGAAGTGGTTTATGACTTTAGCCTAAGGGGCTTAGGTCCATAGTAAATAAACATTGTTTTTTTATGAAAATTTTCAAGGATTTAAATGGGTTTGGGGGTTCCGAAATAGTTAAAAAGTGAGTTTTTAACTATGGAAAGGGGAATTTTTCATAAATGGAAAAAAGAGGATTTATGAAAACAAGGAAGTTTTGATGGAGAAAAAGGGGAGCAGATGAAAGGTTTGAGAAGAGGGAAAAAGATGGTCTTTCAGCGGTCTTTCATTTGGAATCAACAGAATTTTATGAGTATAAAATGGGACAGCAAATGAGGATTTGGGACAGAGGCATGAGGCCTTAAAGAGGCTTCAAGAGCCAACAATTTTTAGTGATAAAATTTGTTCCTTGGAGACTCCAAAAAGATCTTAGCCACCTTTTGGTATAACAAAATATTATAGGTGGCTAACAGTGGCTCCACTTGGGGATAGTGCCTTCTTGAAGGCATCAAGAACTTCAGACTTGCATCTTCTGGGAGGCTGATCAGTTGCCTCATCCATTGGGCTGTCCTTCTGTGATTGAATGATCTTCTCTAAAAACATATTTGGCAGCCATGAAAACAATGGACCTTCATCAGTAAGCTTGCTACCTACCCAATCCTACAGATCTAACATTTTTTCTTCTTAGAGTGCACTTGGATTGGCAAACTCTCTTACAACAATTTTTTTTTTTTTTTTGAAAGCATAAAAACTAATCTAGTTCTACTCCTCATTTCTCCCTGGATTCAGATTAAACAGTTGAGCCTAGATGTTTCTCTACCTAATCTACTGTCTGTTGGGATTAAATTGTCCAACAAACTTTCATTCTCTAAATTCTAAGACAGAAATTTAAAAACAGTCAAGTCAAGATTAAGCTGTTTGGCTTGTTGTGATCTATGGCATAAAAACAAGCTGCACATAGATTATTATTTGCAGTAAATTAAAATCAAAATGGAAGGCTTAGGATCTGAAATTTTCTCATCACGGCCTTCTCTCTTCTTCACAGCTTTGTTTTTGCTTTTGTTTGAGCTGTTCTTTCTTTTTCTCTGGTTCAGATTTTGAGTTATTTAGAACCAGATTTTACATCTTTAGACTCGGAATATAAAACAGTTTTGAGTCATCTCTCTTTGGAGACTTTGGTTCAGATTTTGAATTTGTTTGAACCTTTAATTTCTATCCTAATATATCTACTGATAAGCCAAGATTAAACAATTTGGCAAACCACAATTCACTACCCTATCAGCAGAAAATTGAAAACTGATTAGTCAAGATTAGGCTGTTTGACTAATTAGAAGTGTGGTTATCAGGAGTGGCATTTAAGCTTGCACACTTTCATATTTGTTTCTCTTTGTTGGCATGGGGCTTTGTCTTTCTTGTTTTCCTTTCTGCCCTCTTTTCTTTCTTTCTATTGTTTTTGTATTTTTGAAATTTTTACAAGACAAAAATCAACAACTAACTAAATGCTCAACACTGAGCTTTATTTTTTTCGTATCTAACCTAATCTAACTTGGACCATTTACATGTTTTAGCTGATGAAATCTCTTTTCCAGTACAACCAATCCAGCAAATGATTCCACGATTGGTCCTTCTTCATCTCTTTGGGCAAGCTGGACAAACAGGGCCACTCCCATTCTTTTTGTTTTTTAGCAGGAGTGTTAAATAATCCTCTTGCTTTTGGTAATATACTGCTCCTAATCACCTTTATCCCTTCTTCAAAGATTTTCAAGAAATGAGCATAGGGATATTGAAATAATACCTGGTTGTGAGTGTTTGGAAGATATGTTTCAACCAGGATCATCTCTTCTTTCTCCACTGGATTAAGGAAAAGATTCTTATGAGGAAGAAAAACTTCCTCATCTTCATTATTATCTGAACTAGCGGATTCATCATATATTGCAGTGTTGTCCTCTTGCAGTCTTGGGATGCTCTGATTCAGTGAGCTGAATTATGTGAAGAGTTTATTATATTCTTGAGCAGGGGTGTATTCAAAGGTTTCCTCTTGCTCAAAAAATTCTTCATTACTCTTTTCTTCATCTTCTGAGTAGAAAGGCTGCTGAGTCCCAATTACGTGAAAACCATTTATGATGGACTGAAAAGGATGATTGCGGCTTTCAAGCTGACGATGGTGAAACTCATAACACCAATCAAATGCTGGTTGCCCTGCATGATTAGTTTCTTCTCAGAAATCATCATCATCATCAAACTGATTAAATTTTGAAAAATTACCAGAATAATTATTATCATCAGTCAAGCATATTGGGTTATCGGTTTGTTCGTTTAACTGTTCTACAAGTTTATTTTCTATTTCAAGACAACAACATTTAGTAGGAAAATGAGCAGAAGTGTTTTTTTCTAATAAAGAATTGAGGGCTAACTGTTTATTTAATATCTGATCAATTTCTTCCTCTGTAAAAAGAGAAGGAATTTTCTCTTTGCTTTGGACAAAAGAACAACAGTCCTCTCCCTCTTGTGTTAACTGGTTTTGAGGCTGGATGTCTTCTTGAGCCTCTTCTAGGGGATGATTACTTGTGCTCGTAGGGGAATTTTGAGGATTCTCTTCTTTTTCCCGATCTATCTCAATTTCAACCAACACCTCATGATTTTCATGGCAGTCACTTCGACTATAAGGTTCATGAGTTGTTTCAAGCATATTATGAATATGCCATTGTCTTTTAATAATCTGAAATGATTCGAAACATAAAGGAAGAAACCCTGGTTGTATTGTCTCTTCTCCTATTTCAGATTTTGTCGGTTCAAAAAGGCTTATGTTTTCCTCAAGGCACTGCTTACTATGAGCTTTTGCAATCTGGTTATGGAGTTCTCTTAATGGCATAATACAAGAAATAGGTAGGCAATCAGGAGTTTCCTGACAACCTTCTTCATTGCTCTCATTTTAATCTTGTTCATCATACCTATTTTGTAGTTTTTGGGTTTGCTCTTGATTCGAAAGGAGTATGGGCTGCTCTAGATCATCAATATTTAAATTGGCCTCATGCCTTTTAAATCTTTTCCCAAGTATGTACATCATTTTCTCCATCATGATCAATAATTTTCGTTTATTAATTTGTCTATAATCTTGCTCATTTTCTAGGTCTTGTAATGGTTGAGTTTTGTATTTAAGGTCACTGTATCTTTTTAACCAGTTCAGAGTCTTCTACCAGTAGATTTATTAGGTCTTTTGGGTTTGTGGAGTCGCCAGGTGGAAGATTTTGAAAATTGTTGTCCACCAACAACATGATTGGGTTTGATTAATGCATTCCCAAGGGAGTCTACAAGGACTGGAAGGGTTAATAGGCCTACTGGAGGCCAGTGGAGTCACCAGGTGGAAATTTTTTTAGTTTTTATAAAGATAAAATGTTTTATGGTTCCACCACCATATTTATTATGAAGCCAAACTTGAAATATTTTGGGCTTTTCTGAGTTTATTTTGTTTTTATAGGTTAAGAGAGTGTTCTAAGTCTGATTTTTCACTTAGCTAAGGTGTTCAAACAAATAGAGTTGCTCTTATGGCTTGGTAACTGGTTCCTTCAAGGTTTGATAAGGATTTAAAAGGAATCCTAAGGGTTACTTAGTTTGTCACTGATTCAAAAGAGTCCTATCATGATTTCCATTATGTTAGGTAGTGCTTGAAGAAAGTTACTTATGTTATAATGGACCTAAAGTTGAAGAAAAGGTTTTGAAAACCTCTAATTCTCAGCATGTCCCACCGTGATCGCCATTATGTTGGTGTCCCGTGTTTTGACAGTTTGGCCAATCAAAAGACAAGGCAACATCAGAACCAATATTTAGAGTTCCAGGATCTAGTCCTCCTATTCTCAGAGAGGGATCTCTCAAATATTTGTTTGCAAAGGTTTATCTTATTTGCTTTGGTTATGGATTTTAGACTAGTTACTACGTGCAGATGTTTGTTTGGTTGGGTTGAGTTGATACAACAGAATATGAAAGGTCTAGGAAAGATAGACAAGAAAGAGGAAATATCCGGTTCATTGGGCAATGGAGTCAAAATAAGATCATGACAAACTCTTCAAGGGATATGGGATATCAAAGGGAAAATCTAACTTGGCCATAGGATCCTTTGTTTTGGAATGAGATGAACATTAATGATTTGGAAAAAGAAATTTAATTCTCAACAAAGAGAACTTGAGAAACATAACTTATCAATAAAGAGATATTTGATAGACAGGGCTAACCATAAATTCTACAAACATTCTTTAAGCAAATAATGATTTCAAGACAGCTTCTAAAATGAAATCTAAGATTCGGGGAACACCCTATTTCCTCAAAGATCTTATTTTAAAGGATTTAGAAAACATAAAAGATTCACTGATAATTGCATTCATAGAAGAGGGAACACCTAAATAACATCTGTGTTTTCAACTATAAAGACCTTCAAAACAACTGTTTAAGCAGGGGCAAAGGGTAAGATCAAAACCTACCTCTTTGGTTAACTTAAGACAATGGTACTTCGAAGGGAAATTTCAATAACGGCTTTCAAGTGATGGCAGACAAGCAGGGAGAACCATAACATGCTGAAACCAACTATTTGAGCTATCAAGGAAATAAACGAGCATGAAGACTAAATAGAAGGTTTGAAGTCTCTAAAATACTTCAGCAGAAGAAAACATAAAACAGTGAAGGGTGAACAGGTCTAAGGTGCTTCCAGGAGTCATTTCTTAGCCTAAAACTTTCAGCCTACTGTAGTAATAAATTATGGAACATAATGAAAACAAGGAAAAAACATTTAACAGTTCAGAGCACTTCACCAACAGCCAAGCTCATGGATCAAATGGTAGAGCCTTCTCAGGAACAGACATGCAACGGCATCATCAAGACATCCAAGACTCCAAATTATTTTCAACTTCAACAGACTTGTATATTTATTTCAGAGAGTTTCAATATTACAACTTGTGATCAAACATCAACACACACCCCCGTTCCCATTTTCTATAGAAGTATTTATAGAAGAATGAGGAGGTGAGATCTGAAAAAAGATCTCTTAAGGAAATTAATATAGTGTGATGACTCCTCGACCTTCTGAGGGGCTCGATGGAGATTTTTTGCAGGTGAATCACAGTATTAACTGTTTTTCAATAAATATCAAAGCTCGGTGGGAGCTTTATTTGACTTTGAGGCTCTGTACGCTGTGTGGAGTGACTCTGCAGATATTTTTGCATTTATTCTCTTACAGAAGTAACTCCTTGGCTGCGCTGGAGGTGAATATCTGATTTTCTTCAATAATTTCGGCCCCTGTTTGAATGATTTGAGGCAACAGGTGGCTCCCGTGGTAGTTGAGGAATCAATTTGCCTCAAATGCAGCGGTGGAAGTCTTTTCTGCCTAACAGATTTTTTTGATTTTCTATTAATTCTGCTTTAGTTTTGGAGATTATGCTTTTGATATTCAACCTTAGCCGTGATCCCCAAATTTGTCTTCAATCGTCAATCTCCTGTGTGCTGTCTTCAGAAACCAATACTCTTTAACTTTCCCAGAATGAAATAGTGTCTTGTTAATGTGTAGAGCCGCGCCGGGCTTTTTAAAGGTATCAATGCTCATAGAGCATCGACAACTAATGGAAATAGAGCCCGGCGGAATGGTTCCTATTGATAGATCAAAGGCGTAGGAAACGTCTTTCTGGCCCTTAGCTTTTCTTCATAACATAATGGAAAACCATTAAAATACCTGCAAAACACAAAAACAATTAAGAAATCCTGCGGAATTTGGCTTAAACTGCTTAGAAGGCTGGGAAGGAGCGTAGCCGTTGGATGAAGGCATCCAACGGTGGAGATCGATGCAAAAAGGCAAAGGAGAGTGGGGAGAAGAAATAAGGCGGGTGGCTTTGGACCGACCGATCTGGACACGTGGACGGTCCAGATCGAATCGGAGGATCGCAATCGGAGGGGTGAAACAAAGGGCGTGATTGAAAAATGCCGATGTGATTGCGCAATCGGGGAGACTTGTGCGATTAAGCGATGACCGTTGGATTGGCGGGAAATGGACGGACGAGATTAAATTAGAGCAGTCGCAATCGGGGAGTGCGGAAGAGGGGATGCGATTGAACTTGCGATGCGATGGAGCGATGACCGTTAGATATGAGGGTCAGATCAACGGCGGGGAGCGAATCAGAGGAATCGCAATCGGAGGTGGCAGGTAGGAGCATGCGATTGCACAATCGGAGAAAGTTGCGATTGAGCGATGGCCTTTCGATCTGAGAGTCAGATCAACGGCGGAGATCTGTTCTGAGAAGAACAGGCGGAAAACCCTTTGAAATATATGAAAACTTAATTTTTGAAATAACATAAAGTTTTTATGGATCGTGGGCGGAAAATATGTATATAAAGCGGACGGGCGCCTGACTGCGGGGCCTTCGGATATATGGAATGTAATATGTCCGGGGCATATTTAAAACAAAGGGGTCAATCACAATCGGGCCATCGGGCTTGGTTATTCCGATCAACCTATTTGAAACGTTGCGATGCGATTGGCACCCGGGGTCCTTAACACTTGGTCCCGGGGGAAGTCATATGAAACAGGGGCTGGGGAAACTTTTAACATATGAGACCCAATCGCATCGGAACTTTGACGTGGGTCTTTTTGACCTACCCATTTGATTTCTCCGATTGCGATTGCGCGATCGGTCTTTCAATCAACCCATTAAAATATTAAACACGTGACTTCAATTTTTTAACTTAAAACTTCGGAAAGTGGGTTTTGGGCTTACAAAGGAAAAAATTGATCGGAGAGGGATTTTTCAATGGTTTAGCGCCTGATTGCGGGCTCTATGGTTATATGAGGAAATAATATGATTGGGCGGTTTTATATGAAAGGCTAATCGCAATCGGAGCTTTGTAATGGTTCAAAGACATGCACCCTTGGATATTTGCGATGCGATCAGCGCCAAAAAGCTTTGGCGTTTGGTTTTAATGTATGGGCATGTGGGGGGAAGTGGTTTAGGACTTTAGCCTAAGGGGCTTAGGTCCATAGTAAATAAACTTTGTTTTTTTATGAAAATTTTCAAGGATTTAAATGGGTTTGGGGGTTCCGAAATAGTTAAAAAGTGAGTTTTTAACTATGGAGAGGGGAATTTTTCATAAATGGAAAGAAGAGGATTTATGAAAACATGGCAGTTTTGATGGAGAAAAAGGGGAGCAGATGAAAGGTTTGAGAAGAGGGAAAAAGATGGTCTTTCAGCGGTCTTTCATTTTTAATCAGCAGAATTTTATGAGTATAAAATGGGACAGCAAATGAGGATTTGGGACAGAGGCATGAGGCCTTAAAGAGGCTTCAAGAGCCAACAATTTTTAGTGATAAAATGTGTTCCTTGGAGGCTCCAAAAATATCTTAGCCACCTTTTGGTATAAAAAAATATTATAGGTGGCTAACAGTGCTGAAAAGAAATTATTTTACATAGATTGTGAAGAAGAAGAAGAAAATGAAAAAGAAGAGGATATACACCAGGAACCAGCCATAGAAGAGGAAGAAATGAATCCGACCATATCATGTAATGCACTGGCCGGAATTACCACTCCTCAAACTCTCAAGATAGTAGGACGGATCAAGAAGAAAAGGGTAATAGTGTTGATTGATTCAGGTAGCACCCACAATTTTATTCATTGTAAGGTAGCCAAGGAATTAAATTGTTTCCTATACCCAGCACCAGAATGTCAAGTGATGGTTGCAAATGGAGGAACTATAAATTGCTCTGGAAAATGCCATAATATCAAGCTAACCATGAGGGAATATGTATTGACTAGTCCAATGCTTTCCATTCCTATGGGAGGTGTTGATGTTGTACTAGGAGTACAATGGTTACAATCTTTGGGGACGGTAGCTTTTAATTTTCAAGAACATTTCTTGAAATTTTTTTCAGAAGGAAAGGAAGTCGAATTACGGGGTATTGAAGGGAATCCAGGAAGGATAATAAGCTCTAATGTCATGACAAAGCTTCTAAATAAAGAACAACGAGGCGTAATTGCACAATTATGCTCACTAGAAGTTCCGACATCAAAATCATCTATTTCTGCAGATCTCCAACAAGTCTTGAACAATCATTCCAAGGTGTTTGAAACTCCCAAAGGAATCCCACCTATTCGTGATCATGATCATGCTATTCATTTGATTCCAGGAAGTGTTCCTCCAAACATTAGGCCTTATAGATATCCTTATGTCCAAAAGAGAGAAATTGAACATATGATTGCAGAAATGTTAGAGGCGGGTATAATTCAACCTAGTCAAAGTTCTTTCTCTGCTCCTGTAGTATTGGTACACAAGAAGGATGGATCATGGAGAATGTGTCCGGATTATAGGGAGCTCAATAAGCTCACCATTAAAGACAAATTTCCCATTCCTGTGATTGATGAATTATTGGATGAATTACATGGAGCAATTTATTTTACCAAGTTGGATCTTCGTTGAGGATATCATCAAATTAGAATGAATACTGAAGATATTCCAAAAATAGCATTTCGAACTCATGAGGGTCATTATGAATTTTTGGTCATGCCTTTTGGCCTTACCAATGCACCTTCTACATTTCAAGGGTTGATGAATTCCATTTTCAAACCCTTCCTTAGAAAATTGTGCTAGTATTTTTTGATGATATACTAATCTACAGCAGGTCTTGGAAGGATCATGTTGAACATGTTGACAGGGTGCTCAAACTATTGCAGGAGAAACAATTATATGCAAAAAAATCCAAATGTTTCTTTGGAGTACAAGAGGTGGAATATCTGAGTCATATTGTATCTCACGAGGGTGTTAAAGTAGACCCTAAAAAAATTAAAGCCATTAAGGAATGGAAAGTCCCCACAACCATAAAGAAGTTGCGAGGATTTCTCGGTTTAACAGGGTATTATCGCAAGTTTGTTAAGAATTATGGGAGAATAGCAGCACCTCTAACAACATTATTGAAGAAAGATGCATTTTCATGGACTCATGAAGCAACTAAGGCCTTTGAACATCTTAAAGAGGCAATGTGCCTAGCACCGGTCTTAGCTACGCCAGACTTCACAAAAACCTTTATTGTGGAATGTGATGCCTCAGGAAATGGAATTGGTGCTGTTTTAATGTAGGAAGGAAGACCCATTGCTTTTGAAAGTCGTCCAATCAAAGGAAAGTATTTACAAAAGCCTATTTATGAGAAGGAAATGTTAGCAATACTGCATGCACTAAAGAAATGGCGAACTTACCTAATGGGAAGACACTTCAAGGTAAAAACTGATCATGATAGTCTTAAACACTTTTTGGAACAAAGGCTATCTTCAGAAGAGCAGCAAAAATGGGTCACAAAGATGTTGGGTTATGACTTTGAAATAATCTACAAAAAAGGAAAGCTTAATGTTGTTGCGGATGCACTCTCAAGAAAGAATGAAGAGGTGGAAGCATTGCTTTGTGCCATTTCTATTATCCAACCGGATTGGATAACCGAAGCAAGAGATGAATGGAAGAAGGATAAAGATGTATGGACACTCATTCAAAAGTTGTAGCAAGATCCTAGTACATCTGATACATTTAGTTGGAAAAATGATTCCTTATGGTACAAAGATCGCTTATATCTTTGTAAGAATTCCCAACTAAAACAAATGATTCTTCTGGAATTGCACACTTCTCCTTTAGGAGGACACTCAGGATTTTTAAAAACTTACCACAGGGTGAAGAAAGAATTTTTTTGGGATGGCCTTAAATCTGATATTCAAAAGTTGGTGGCGGAATGTTTGGTTTGCCAGCAGAATAAAGTGGAAACAATTAAGACCCCAGGACTTCTACAACCTTTATCCATTCCAAGTCAACGTTGGGAGGATATTTCAATGGATTTTATCACAGGTTTACCTAAGTCCGAAGGAAAGAGTGCCATCATGGTGGTAGTTGATAGACTTACCAAGTATGCACACTTTTGTGCATTATCTCATCCATTTAAAGCAAGTACGGTTGCTACTACATTTATGGACAGAATTCAAAAGCTACATGGAAGCCCAAGGGTTATTGTGAGCGACAGAGATCCCATTTTTACTGGAAATTTTTGGACGGAGTTATTTTCTTGTTTGGGTACTCAATTAGCTCATAGCTCATCTTATCATCCTCAATGCGATGGTCAAGCTGAGATAGTGAATAAATTTTTGGAAGGATATCTTCCTTTTTTGTATCTGATAAACAAACACAATGGGTCAAGTGGTTACCTCTCATTGAATGGTGGTATAACACTTCCTTCCATACTGCAGCAAAAATGACCCCATTTATGGCACTTTATGGATATCATCCACCATCCATCACATCATCTTTAAGGGAAAATTCGAAGGTTTAAGCAGTGGAAGATCACATCGAGCATCAGCAAGAAGTTCTCCAACTCTTAAAGGATAACCTGAATTTGGCACAAAATCGAATGAAACAACAAGCAGATCAACATCGCAGCGAGAGAAGTTTTGATGTAGGAAATTGGGTATTTTTACGGCTACAACCATACAAACAAATGTCCCTCAAGCAAGCTAAGAAGGATAATAAATTATCACCAAAGTACTATGGTCCTTACAAGGTGTTGCAAAAGATTGGTACTATGGCATACAAATTGGAGCTTCGTGCTTCTTCGCGAGTACATCCAGTTTTCCATGTTTCATGCTTAAAGAAGGTTATAGGTGAAAATATTCTGGTTCAAACAATATTGCCAGAACTTGATGAGGAAGGAAAAATCATATTGGAACCTGAAGCAGTCATGGAAACAAGAACTCGACAGCTACGGAATCGATCAATTTCAGAGTATCTCATCGAGTGGAAGAACTTACCCACTGAAGATTCTACATGGGAGGATGAGAATTTTATACAGAAGCACCCGGAGCTACTCAAGCGTTGAGGACAACACTTTTTTGAAGGAGAGGGGCATGTTAGGTCCCTATATCACTAGTATAGTCCCTTATTATTGTTAGTGTAACCCCTTATTGTTATTATTGTACCCTTGTAACCCCCATTTTGTTATTATTGTGCCCTTAAATTATTATTGTTAGGTCGGCTAGGATTACATTGTGGCCACTAGGATTACATTATGGCCACATGGACTCCTATATATAGAAAGGAGGTTTTGTAAATTGTATCATCCAAGAATTTTTCATTCATGTAATGTATTGGAGGTTGCCCCCTCGAAGTGGCTTATTTCTAAGGCGTTGATATCTCATTTCTTCTATTTTTGGAGTTGGTTACACAACATATGGCTCAAAGCATTCAAACAGAGGCCGAATTTATTGATCAAGATCAGTTATTTGCCTCAGCACAGCTAGAGAATTTAATTCTACAAATAAACTTAATGACAAAATATCAGCAGAGTTACTTTAACATAACACTGAGCCTCAAAAGTCAATAAGAACTCCCACCGAGCTTAAATCTTAATGTAAATTATTTAATACAAAGGACACCTATGTAATCTTCTTCATTGAGCCCCCCAAAGGCCGAGAAGCCATTAAGTATGTATTAATTATCTTTAGAGATATTTTATTAGATCTCACCTCCTCATTCTTCTATAAATACCTCTGTAGAAGATGAGATATTGTTGGTTGAGTTGGCTACTGAACATTGAAATGTAATTGAGCTTGAGACTTCTACTTGTAAATAGTGTTCACTAGCCCTTGGAGCTCTACTTGTGATATATAAGTTAGTCTTATAAGTGTAGATGATTGCTAAACTAAAGCATTGGACTTAAAGCTGTAACTGGTTTGGAGCACCAATACAAGATGATTTATGGGATCCTGGTCTATGTCGACGATGATGTTATTTCTTATTATGAACTTTTGTTTTATTTCTGTTTTCACTATGCTCATCTTCTCTTATAACGAACATCATGCATAGAGTTAGGACCTACTATTTATCAGTACCCTTCTCTGACTGAAAATATTTATCTGAATATTTTCTTCCAATCTGTGTTATTTAGGAATGATTTAATTCAGTTTAAGCATAGGAATGTTGGTGTTCCCTCGTCTTATTGTTTTAGCTGAATATTGTTCTTGGATGTTACTTTCATTTCATGTTAAGTAGAGATGTACTAAGGAAGATATGGTGTGCCCTGGTCCTAGTTTTATCCCCAAAGACTGTCTGAATTTTTCCCTTGGAATGTGTTAAAAGTTGGCTAGTTTAGAAGTACTTACCAGATCTTAGACCATATTTTGTTGTCATTTTTGTTTCCCTCTGTTTTCATATGTTTTCTATTGAAAGTGTATCAAAGGTTGGCTAGTTTAAAAGTACTTACTAGATCGTAGTTTACTTTCATGTCTTTCTTAAGTGCATGTCAAAAGCTGGCTAGTTTAAATGTACTTACCAGATCTTAGGCTGCTCTTTGTTCTTCATCTGTTTAAATTCCCCTTCTTATTGTATCATTTCATTCCATAAATCAAACTTTCAAGAGATCCTTAGACATAGATGACTTGCCCCATGGACTACTCTTGCCTCTTGCTGTTTCAATTAAACCCTATTATGACTCCATAGCCCAATGGACTAAAACCTGCAATTATCTATCTTCCTGGCCAAAGCTTGTTCTGATCTCTTGCAACTTCACACCTTTGAAACTATTTGCACTTAGAACTTTCCACCTCAAACAGTAATCATGCTCAAACATCCAAAAACAAAACAAACCCTCAGCCTTCATAACTAGCCTAATATCATTACCCAAAACTCCAAAGAAAAATCCATCTTTGCACTTATTGGAGAGATCCCTCTCCGCATTCAAGAGGGCTAGATCCTAGAATCCGAAAGTGGTTGAAACAATGTTGTTTCTGTGATCGGACTTTGCCAATATTTCTGATTAAAAATTCCTAATAGAGGGATTGGGTATTATACTTTAGTCAGGTGAATAATGTGTGTCAGGTTAAATGTCGATACTGGTCTTGGTACCAGGTGACCTAGGACTTACCTTACTGTTGGATCATGGTAAAAACTATACCTTGGGACCCATCCCACTAAGGACAAGGTGATCTTCATAACAACTTTAAACCCATGGCCTTTTCTTCATAGAGCACTCAGCTCGTGTCATGATCCTTGACACGTCATCAGAATTCTGGGGGGGGAAGCCTCCGCCTTACCCCTACCATCCGTGATGCCCCCGGAATTGTGCTTGCATTCCTTCTTCTGTGTGTGTGCCGAATACGAGTGAGTCCCACCTTATATCCATTTTCTTTGCACTTTTTAGAATTACGTTATTTCGATTAAGGCCTTTGACATACTCCCGCTTTATTATAAAGTGTGCTTGCCCCATTTTCACATATGACTCATTTTGATCCTATTTCCCCTTCACACCCTTTTAAGACATAAATAAAATTTAATACTATCGGGTAATCGACCTTTTATAATTATTCTTCAGACATTAAGGGGTGAATGATATAATCAACAAAGGGTCTTGTCAAGGTTAGGGTTAGGTGATGGTTAAGGTCAAGGTTAAGGTTAGTTTATAGTTAAGGTTAAGGTTAAGGTTAAGGTTAAAGTTAGGGTAAAGTTAAAGTTAAGGTTAGGTTAAGGTTAAGGTTAAGGTTAAGCGTTTGGTCAAGTTTAGGGTTAGGTTAAGGGGGTAAGGTTAAGGTTCAGTTTTTGGTCAAGGTTTCGATTAGGTTATAGTTAAGGTTAAGGATAGGGTTAGGTTATAGTTAATGTCAAGGTTAAGGTTAGGTTACGGTTAAGATTTGGTGAAGGGTAAAGTTAAGGTTATGGTTAGGGTAAGGTTAAGGTTAAGGGTAAAGATAAGGTTATGGTTAAGGTTATGTTTGGTTAAGGTAAGGTTAAGGTTACAATTAGGTTAAGGTTAGGTTAAGTTAAGGTTAAAGTTAAGGTTAAGGTTAGGTTAAGGGTAAATTTAAGATTAAGGTTAGGGTTAAGCTTAGGGTTAATGTTAGGGAAAGGTTAAGGTTAAGGTTACATTAAGGTGAAGGTTAAGGGTAAGGTTAAGGTTAAGGTCAAGGTTAAGGTTAAGTTAGCTTAAGGTTATGGTTATGGTAAGGTTAATGTTAAGGTTAAGGTTAAGTTAACTTTAAGGGTAAGGGTTTGGTCAAGGTTAGGGTTAGGTTATAGTTAAGGTCAGGTTAAGGTTAAGGTTAAGGTTAGGTTACGGTTAAGGTTAGGTTAAGGTTAAGGTTAAGGGTAAAGATAAGGTGATGGTTATGGTTAAGGTTAGGGTTAGGTTAAGTTTAAGGTTTAGTTTAGGTTAAGGGTAAATTTAAGGTTAAGGTTTGGTCAGGTTAAGCTTAAGGTTAAGGTGAAGGTGAAGGTTAAGGTTAAGGTTAGGTTAAGGTTAAGGTTAGGTCAAGGGTAAAGTTAAGGTTAGGGTTAGGTTAAGGTTATGGTTAAGGTTATGGTTAAGGCTAAGGTTAAGGTTAAGGTGAAGTTTAGGTTAAGGTTAAGGTTAAGGTTAGGGTTAAGGGTTTGGGAAGGTTAAGGTTAAGGTCAAGGTTTTGTTCAAGGTTAGGGTTAGGTTATAGTTAAGGTCAAGGTTAAGGTTATGGTTAAGGTAAGGCTAAGATAAGGTTAAGGGTACGGGTTTAGTAAGGTTAAAGTTAATGTTAAGGTAAGGTTAAGGGTAAAGTTAAGGTTAACCTTGACTTGGACCTTAAACGTAACCTTAACATTAACCTTAACCTTAACCTAACCTTAATCTTAACTTTAACCTTAACCTTAACCTTTACCTTAACCTTACCTTGACCTTACCTTAACCTAACTTTTACCTTAACCTTTACCTAACCTTTCCATAACCATAACCTTAACCTTAACCTTAAACTTACCTTAACCTAACCTAACCTTAACCTTATCCTTAAACTTACCCTTAACCTTCACCTTAACCTTAACCTTGAATTTACCATTAACCTAACCTTAACCTTAACTATAACCTAACACTAACCCTAAACTTAACCAAAACCTTAACCTTAACCTTAACCTTAAATTTACCTTTACGGTTAAGGTAAGGCTAATGTTAAAGCTAAGGTTAAGGTTAAGGTTAAGATAATGTTAAGGTTAAGGTTAAGGGTAAGATAAGGTTAAGGTTAAGGTTAGGTTAAGGTAAAGGTCAAGGTTAAGGTTAAGGTTAAGGTCATGGTTAGGTTAAGGTTAAGGTTAAGGATAAGGTTAAGTTTAAGGTTAGGGTTAAGTTTATGGGTAAAGCTAAGGTTAAGGTTAAGCTTAAGGTTAAGTTTAAAGTTAAGGTTTGGTCCCTTAACCTAATCTTAACCTTAACCTAACCTTAACCTTGACCTTAACTATAAACTAACACTAACCTTGACCAAACGTTAACGTTAACCTTCACCTTCCCCTAACCTTAACCCTAACCTTAACCTTAACCTTAACCCTTAACCTTAACCTTACACCCTCAAAATTAACCTCAACCTTAACCTTAACCATAATCCTAACCTTGACCAAATTCTTAACCTTAACCTTAACCTGAACCTTTACCCTAAATTCAACCCTAACCTTAACCTTAACTATAACCTAACCCTAACCTTGACCAAACCCTTAACCTTAACTTTACCCTTAACCTAATGTTAACCTTAACTATAAGCTAACCCTAACCTTGACCAAACCCTTGACCTTAACCTTAACTTGACTAAACTCGTAACCTTAACCTTAACCTTACCTTAACCTTAACCTTGCCTTAACCTAACTTTAACCTTAACCTTCCCCTAACCTTAACCCTAACCTTACCCCCAACCCTAACCATTCCAAAACCCTTAACCTTAACCTAACCTTAACCAAACCCTTAACCTTACCCTTAACCTTCACCTTAACCTTAACCTGACTAAACCCGTAACCCTTAAACTTAACCTTACCCTTAACCTTCACCTTAACATTAACCTTGACATTACCCTTAACTTAACCGTAACCTTAAATATAACCTAACCCTAACCTTGACCTTAAACTTGAACTAAACCTAACCCTAACCTTAACCTTAACCTTAACCTTATATTACCCTTAACCTAACCTTAACCTTAACTATAATCTAACTCTCACCTTAACCTAACCTTAACCTTAACCTAACCTTAACCTTACCCTAACCTTAAACCTAACCTTAACCTTAACTTTACCCTTAACCTAACCTTAACCTTAACTTTAACCTTAAATTAACCTAACCTTAACTTTAACCTTAACCAAACCCTTAACCTTGACTTTAACCTTAACCGTAACCTTAACCTTAACCTAACCTCAATATTGACGTTATCCTAACCTAATCTTAACCTTAACCTTAACCTAACCCTAATCTTGATCAAACCCTTAACCTTAACTATAACCTAACCCTAATCTTGACCTTAACTTTACCCTTAACCTTGACCTTAACCTTAACCTAACCTTAGCCTTCACTTTACCCTTGACCTAATATTAACCTTAACCTAACCTTAACCTTGACTTTACCCTTAACTTAACTTTAACCTTGACCTTAACTATAACCTAACCCTAACCTTGACCAAATGTTAACCTTAACCTTAACATAATCTAACCATAACCTTAACCTAACCTTAACCTTAACCTTAACCTTAGCCTTAACCTTAACCTTAACATAACCCTAACGTTAACTTTACCCTTAACCTAACCCTAACCTTAACTTTACCCTTAACCTAACCTTAACCTTAACCTTAAACATAACCTTATCTTAACCTTAACATTAACCTTAACCTAACCGTAACCTTAACCTTAACCTTAACCTGACTAAACCTGTAACCTTAACCTAACCTTAACCTTAACCGTAACTTTACCCTAACCTTAACCTTAACCTTAACCTTATCATAACCTTAACCTTAAGGTTAATGGTAAGGGTAAGGTTAGGTTTAAGGTTAAGGTCAAGGTCAAGGTTAAGGTTAAGGTTAGGTTAAGGGTAAAGTTAACGTTAAGGTGAAGGTTAAGGGTAAGGTTAAGGTTAAGGTTATGGGTTTAGTCAGCTTAAGGTTAAGGTTAAGGGCTTGGTAATGGTTAGGGTTAGGTTATAGTAAAGGTTAAGGTTAATTTAATGGTAAAGTCAAGTTTAAGGTTATGGTAAGGTCAAGGTTAAGGGTAAAGTCAAGGCTAAGGTTACGATAAGTGTAAAGTGAAGGTTAAGGCTAGGTTAAGGTTAAGGGTAAAGTTAAGGTTAAGGTTAGGTTAAGGTTACAGTTAGGTTAAAGTTAAGATTAGGTTAAAGTTAAGGTTAAGGTTAAGGTTAAGGTTAAGGTTAACTGTTTGGTAAGGGTTATGGTTAGGTTAAGGTTAATGTTAAGGGTTTGTTCAAGGTTATGGTTAGGTTATAGTTAAGGTCAAGGTTAAGGTTAAGGGTAAGGTAATAGTTAGGTTAAGGTTAAGGTTAAGGTTAGGTAAAGGTTAAGATAAGGTTAAGGGTTTGGTCAAGGTTAGGGTTAGGATATAGTTAAGGTTAAGGTTAAGTTAAGTTAAGGTTAAGGTCAAGGTTAAGGGTAAGGTTAGGGTTAGGTTAAGGTTAATATTAGGTTAAGGGTAAAGTTAAGATTAAGGTTAGGTTAAGGGTGAAGTTAAGGTTAGGGTTAAGCTTAGGGGAAGGTTAAGGTTAAGGGTTTGGTCAAGGTTAGGGTCAGGTTATAGTTAAGCTTAGGGTTAACGTTAAGGTGAAGGTTAAGTGTACGGTTAAGGTTAAAGCTACAAGTTTAGTTAGGTTAAGGTTAAGGTAAAGGGTTTGGACAAGGTTAGGGTCAGGTTAAGGTTAAGGGTAAAATTAAGTTTAAGGTTAGGTTAAGGGTAAACTTAAGGTTAAGGTTAGGTTAAGGTTAAGGTAAGGTTAGGGTAAGGTTAAGGGTTAATGATAACTTAACCTTAACCTTAAACTGACTAAACCTGTAACCTTTACCTAACCTTAACCCTACCCTTAACCTTCCCATAACCATAACCTTAACCTTAACATTAACCTTACCCTTAACCTTAACCTTCCCATAACATTAAGCTTAAGCTTAACCTTAACCTTACCTTAACCTTAACCTTAACCTTAACCTAACCTTAACCTTAACCTTGACCTTAAACTTAACCTTCACCCTTAACCTTACCTTAACCTTAACATAACCTTAACCTTTACCTAACCTTAACCTTAACCTAATCTTGACCTTATCTATAACCTAAACCTAACCTTGGAAAGGTCAAGGTTAAGGTTAAGGTTATGGTTATAGGAAGGTTAAGGTTAAGGTTATGGTTAAGGTTAAGGTTAAGGTTAAGGGTTTCATTAAAGTTAATTTTAGGTTATAGTTAAGGTCAAGGTTAAGGTTAGGTTATGGTTAAGGTTAAGGTTACGGGTTTAGTGAGGTTGATGTTAAGGCTAAGGGTAAATTCAAGGCTAAGGTTAAGTTAAGGTTAAGGTTAGGGTTAAGGTTCAGGTTAAGATTAAGGTTAGGGTTAGAGGAAGGTTAAGGTTAAGGTTACGGTTAACATTAAGGTTAGGTTAAGGTTAAGGGTGAAGGTTCAGGTTACAGTTAGGGTAAGGTGAAGGATAAGGTTAAGGTTAAAGTAAGGTTAAGGTAAAGGTTATGGTTAATGTTATGGGAAGGTTAAAGTTAAGGTTAAGGTTAATGGGGTAAGGTTAAAGTTAAGGTTAACCCTAACCTTAACCTTAACATAACCTTAACATTAACCTTAACCTTAACTTAACCTTAACAAAACCTTAACCTTAACTTTAACCTTACTAAACTTGTACCCTCAACCTTAACATAACCTTAACATTAACCTTAACCTTAAGCTTAACCTTAACTTAATCTTAAAATTGACCTTAACCTAACCTTCACCTTAACCTTGACTTTACTCTTAATCTTAACCTTAACCTTAATCTTAACTAAACCTTAACTAAACCCTTAACCTTAATCTTAACGCGACTAAACCCATAACCTTACCTTAACCTTAACCTGAGTAAACCTGTAACCTTAACCTTTCCTAGACCTTAACTATAACCTAACCCTAACCTTGACCATACCCATAACCAAAACCTTAACCTTAACCTTAACCTAACCTTCACTTTGACTTTACCGTAACCTGACCATAACCCCTTAACATTAACCTTAATCTAAACCTTAACCTTAACGTTAACCATAACCTTAACCTTAACCTAAGTTTAAGGTTAATTTTAAGGTTATGGTAAAGGTTAGGTTAAGGGTAAAGTTAAGGTTAAGGTGAAGGTTAGGTCATAGTTAAGTCTAAGGTTAACCCTAACCTTAACCCTAAACTTAAATATAACCTAACCCTAACCTTGACCAAACCCTTATCCTTAACCTTAACCTAACTAAACCCTTAACCTTAACCTTAACCTTACCCTTAACCTTCACCTTAACCTTAACTTTACCCTTAACCTTAACTTGTCTAAACACGTAACCTTAGCCTTAGCCTTACCTAACCTTAACCTTAACCTAACCTTAAGGTAAGTTTAAGTTTAGGTTAAGGTTAAGGGTAAACTCAAACTTAAGGTTAGGTTACGGTTAAGGTTATGGTTTAGCAAGGTTAAGGTAAAGGTAAAGGTGAAGGTTAAGGGTAAGGTCAAGGTTAAGGGTAAAGTTAAGGTTAAGGTGAAGGTTAAGGGTAAGGTTAAGGCTAAGGTTATGAGTTTAGTCAGGTTAAGGTTAAGGTTAGGGGAAGGTTAAGGTTAAATTTAGGTTAAGGTAAGGTTAAGGTTAAGGTTACAAGTTTATTCAGGTTAAGGTTAAGTTCAAGGTCAAGGTCAAGGTCAAGGTCAAGGTTAAGGTTAAGGGTAAAGTCAAGGTTAAGGCTATGGTTATGGGAACGTTAAGGTTAAGGTTAAGGTTAAGTTAAGGTTAAGGTCAAGGTTAGGGTTAGGTTATAGTTAAGGTAAAGGTTAAGGTTAGGTTAAGGTTAAGGTCAAGGTTAGGGTTAGGTTATAGTTAAGTTTAAGGTTAATTTCAAGGTTAAGGATTTGGTCAAGGTTAGGGTTAGGTTATAGTTAAGGTCAAGGTTAAGGTTTGGTTAAGGTTCAGGTTAAGGTTAAGGTTAAGGGTTTGGTCAAGGTTATGGTTAGGTTATAGTTAAAGTTAAGGTTAATGTTAAGGTTATAGGTTTAGTTAGGTTAAGCTTAAGGTTAATGGTTTGGTCAAGGTTAAGGTAAAGGATTTGGTCAAGGTTAGGGTTAGGTTAAAGTTAAGGTTAAGGCTAAAATTAAGGTTAAGGTTAAGGGTTTGGTAAAGATTAGGGTTAGGTTAAGGGGGTAAGGTTAAGGTTAAGGTTAAGGGTTTGGTCAAGGTTAGGGTTAGGTTAAGGGGGTAAGGTTAAGGTTAAGAGTTTGGTCAAGTTTCGGGTTAGGTTATAGTTAAGGTTAAGGTTAGGATTAGGTTATAGTTAATTTAAGGTTAAGGTTAGGTTATGGTTAAGATTCGGTTAAGGGTAAAGTTAAGGTTATGGTTAGGGTAAGGTTAAGGTTAAGGGTAAAGATAAGGTTATGGTTAAGGTTAAAGGTCAAGGTTAAGGTTACGTTAGGTTAAGGTAAGGTTAAGGTTACAGTTAGGTTAAGGTTAAGGTTAGGTTAAGTTAAGGTTAAAGTTAAGGTTAAGGTTAGGTTAAGGGTAAAGTTAAGGTTAAGGTTAGGGTTAAGCTTAGGGTTAGTTTTAGGGGAAGGTTAAGGTTAGGTTAAGGTTAAGGTTATGGTTAAGGTTAGGTTAAGGTGAAGGTTAAGGGTAAGGTTAAGGTTAAGGGAAGTTTGAGGTTAAGGTTAAGGTTAAGTTAAGTTTAAGGGTAAGGGTTTGGTCAAGGATAGGGTTAGGTTATAGTTAAAGTTAATTTAAGGTTAAGGTTAAGGTTAGGTTACGGTTAAGGTTAAGGGTAAAGTTAAGGTTAAGGTTAAGGTTTTGTCAGGTTAAGCTTAAGGTTAAGGTGAAGGTTAAGGTTAAGGTTAAGGTTAAGTTTAGGTTAAGGGTAAAGTTAAGGTTAGGGTTAGGTTAAGGTTAAGGTTAAGGTTATTGTTAAGGCTAAGGTTAAGGTTAAGGTTAAGGGTTTGGGAAGGTTAAGGTTAAGGTTTTGGTCAAGGTTAGGGTTAGGTTATAGTTAAGGTCAAGGTTAAGGTTATGGTTAAGGTAAGGTTAAGATAAGGTTAAGGGTATGGGTTTAGTAAGGTTAAAATTAATGATAAGGTCAAGGTCAAGGTAAGGTTAAGGGTAAAGTTAAGGTTAACCTTAACCTAGACCTTAACCTTAACCTTAACATTAACCTTAACCTTAACCTAACCTTAAACTTAACTTTAACCTTAACCTTGACCTTAACCTTAACCTTACCTTGACGTTACCTTAACCTTCTTGTTGGGCAGTGAAAAAGGTATGAAATTACTGTGTATTTTCTCATTCTTTTACTATATACATACTCCTTTTTACCGTAGGAAGGTAATTTATTATAATAATTATGGTAGAATTGGAAAGGTTTATTTTTATTGTAAAAAGATGACTAAAGATTGCTTTTTGTTGATAAAACAGGAATTAGACGAAGTGAACAGCTGTACCAAAGGCGAGGCTGAGATTAATGCAACTGCTGCTCCACCAGCGTTAAACCACATCTAGCCAAAGACAAGTAAATCCAAACGTATTACCAAGAAAAGGCAAGGGACAGCTCGGCTTCGGTCAAAGTAAACCATATGATAACCAAATGAAGAGAAGCGAATCCCTCAGGATCCTTCGATCCTGAGGGATCTTTGTTCAAACTCATCTTATTCCTCGTCTTGTCCATCAAGATCTGTTATATAAGGCAATGCCTTTGGTGATTAGGGAGGTGGAAAGTTCTCATTATCAAAACATTTCCTCTGTAATATTGTTTATTGACTCTCGAATTTAAGAGAGCAGTCTCTGTAATACTTTATGTTCGATTAATATTAAAGATGCATTTCATTTCATCTCTTAAGTTCTGAAGTAGCCCAGCAGTATTTCACTAGCGCTAAGGGCCTAGCTCTAGTGGAATTACCTTGTTGTTTGTATTTCTAATATTTTCTTACTACTGTGTGAAAGTGTGTTTAAAGTTTATTTCAATTGCAGAGTTGATTGACTACTGTTGGATTGAATATAGATTCGTTGTGAGCATTAACGAATTGCATTTTTATTTTATCATCTGCAGGAAGTGCATTCACTATTTATTTACCTTTCCATCGTTATAAAGCTTTGTTGTTCTATTAGTTTACTATTCTTTATGATTGATTGTTTCATGGTATTGTCTGTCGACAGGGTTGAAGTATTGAGATTAGTTAAGTTTATAATTGTCGTTCCATTTCTATTTATTGTTCATTTCTGATTCATAGCTTCATATTAGTAGATATATTGGTTACATTTGTTGTGAATTCATAGGAATTACGAGTTGTTGTTCCTTTCTAGCCTTTGAAGTTCCTTTCAGTTATTTTTATCAGCAAGTAGTTTGAGTTCATTTCTATTACTTTAAATAACAAGACCACCAACTGTAGAGAACACTGGTTACTACTTCCAAGTTCCCAGATTGGTTATCTTGCCTCAGTGTGATTTCAGTGATTTCAATTGCATCAATTTCCAAGGGAAGGAGTTACTGCTATTGTATCCGTGATCGATGGTTTGCAGATTGATGTAGTTAAGATTCCAGAGCATTTTCATTTACGTTACTATAATTAGATTTCTTTACAAGCATCTATTCACTCTTGTATTTAATATTTTGTACTACATATTCATAGCATTACTCTTAGTTAATTGCAGGCTCAGACAGAGTACACTCTTGAAATAAAAATTCGCTCCTGGATTGATAATTAATGTAGGCTAATTAGGTGTTTCAAAGATACCCTTTTATGACCCAACATTTTGGCGTCGTTTCTGGGGAGAGTGTCTGCCATTTAAAACGAGTGATGCATAACTTATTTTCTTCTGCTTGTGAAGAATTGGGTGTTAAAGACGGAAGGTAAGAACCTGCGCACTGGGCAAGAAACACACTTGCTCACAGCCTGCTTCACAGCAGAAGTAGGTAAGCTTCTTTCTTTAGGTAGGAATGAAGGCTTGTTTTCTTGAATGAATAGACCAACTAAGAAAAAAAAAATCCTCCTAAAAATGAAAAACCTAAGGGACCGGTGACCCTTGGGCGGAAAAATTTTATTGACGAAATCCTTAAAAGACCTGAATCTCAGCCATTAGTAGGATTTAGAAAAGCTATCTCTAGACAACCTACTAGTTCCCTTCAGGCTACAGAGTCACCATATAAAGCCTTTGCTGAGATACACAGTCAAATAGAGGGAATTGAGCAAGATTCCCAAGAAATTGAAAATCCTTGCATAATTTCCCCTTAAGAAGTGAACTCTAGTATTCTCCAAGAAGGAGAAGGGGAAACAGGAGAAACAGGAGACCCAACATCTCCTATTGAAATAGCCCAACCAGTAAGCAGTCCAGATAAGGGAAGTGTTGTTAAACTTATTCAAAACCAAGGTCCTGAATCACCTCAAACAGTAGGTCAACAAGGAATACCCATTGTTCCAGATAAGGGAAGTGTTGTCAAAGCCATTCCTACTCCTTCTAGTCACCCTAGAAATTCCTTGGAAATCCCAGAAGGATATTGGCACATCTTCTACCAAATGGCCCAGAACCAAAATTAGAATTAGCAGACACCCCAGCAAACCTCTACGCTGCAATATCCTATAGTAAATACTGCAGTCAATGCACCTATGAAGGCCATTCCCCTTCAACATATTCCCACATTTCATGGCTTAACATCAAAATATCCAGATGCATTTTTGTTTGAATTTGATGTGAAATTCAGGGGATATGATTATACCACCGATCCCCAAAAACTAAAACTATTCCCTTCTACATTAAAAGGGGTAGCCTTACGATAGTTTATGGGATTAGGTGGGGGTGTCATAAATGATTGGGATCAGATGAAGGCTGTGTTTTTAAAAAATTATCAAGATTATTGCAGGTCTCGGGAACTAAAAGACGAAATATTCCAAATGACAGCAAAACCAAATGAAACCTTGGAAGAATATGTGGAACGTTTTCAATACAATCTTCAGAGATCCCCTTACGCATCCTTATCCTTACCTAATAATGTGTTGAAAAATACATTAATTATGGGAATGAAATATAAATGGGTTGAAACATTGAATATTATGGGAAAAGGTGATATATATCACGAAAGTTATGCTAACATCATTGATTTGTGTATCAGGAGTTTGAGGGGCAACACAAGGCTAAAATCAACAGAACGTGATATGATTACAAGAGACAACAAGGCCTCTAATGAAGGTGTGACTCATGCAGAGATTGGAAACCTGCAAGAATATTTTAATACAGATATACTTGGGACTCTAACAACACAGTTCAACATTATGCAAGCCAAACTAAATCAAGAAAAAGCAGAGCAAAATTTGGCGATATTATGTCCTAGATGCAGGAAGAAACACAGCTACAAAGAATTTCCCTTGGATATAATCAAAGTATATGCCATTTGCACAAAATATCACCCTGCAGAAGGATGTCCCTCGCTTCCTGGTCTAAAAGCAGTTTATAAGGAGGCGAAAGAAGAATCAGAAGTGGTATGTCTGCTTAATCAGCGCCAACAATGGTAGCCACGACAATTAGGTATGCCAAATGATCCATTTTATTCTTTTCAGCCTCCTCAATACAATGCTCAGCAATATAGTGGAATGTGGAAAAATCAACCACCTTTCCTCAATTGGTCACAACAGCCATTCCCTACAACATCTTGGCCAAATCAAACAAATCAAAATAATTGGCCTAGCTTTCCTTTCTGCCCACCATTTTGGAAAAATAATAACTATCCAACACAATGGTCCCCCTCTACTTTGCAGAGTCAGGCATGGCAGTCAAAATGGCAAAGACCTACAAATCAGCCAGCTAGAACAATCCCTCTCTCTCAAACTACACTTCCAGCTCCCTATAGAAACCCCCATACCAACTTAAGACCACAACTCCCAGCCCAGACCAACCCAAACCCAAACAATAGGCCAGTTCAGTCTGTCCAAATAATGGAACCCTTAGAATTAGAAACTGAACTGAGGGAGTGAAATGACCTTCAATTAAGGTCTGGGTGCATATTAGAAATAGAAAGAAACAATGATTTTCATATTGAAAATACATTACCTGTAGAACAAACATTATAGAAAGAGAAGGAGGTTCAATAACAAAATCAACAACGAGTAACAACTTCCTCTCCACCATTCCCAGAATGATTAATCATACCACGCCTATTAGAACATCCTGATTTTGACCTTCTGGGAGAATTAAAAAATTTGTGTATAAATATCCCTCTCCTCCAAGCTATCCAAGACATTCCTATATATGCAAAAACCATTAAGGAATTATGCATAAAGAAGCCAAAGAGGAGAACAACCACCAATCCAATTGTCCAAATAGTCGGTACTTTATCTGACTTATTATCAGGGATGGAAACACCGGTAAAATATGAAGACCCAGGAAACCCTATAGTGACAGTGTAGATCAATGGAAAATCATTTCCAAACGCCTTAGTTGATTTGGGAGCAGCAATCAATATCTTAACAACCACCACCTATCAAAAACTTGGCATTACATCACTAGAACCAACAACAACCTTATTGGAATTGGTTGACCGATCGGTAGTCAAACCAAAGGGTACACTACAAGATGTAATGGTATATGTATATTCCTGGGAATACCCTGCTGACTTCCTAGTTATCAATCCAAAGAACCGGCTAGAAGGGCACCCATTAATCTTAGGTAGACCTTGGTTGGCAACTGCCGATGCTTATATTGGATGCCGACAAGGCAACATGACAATAACAAGGGGAAATTATGTCAAGAATTTAGCCTTATATACCCCAGCCCAGCCAAGTATATCAATAATCAAAACAAGAAAACAACTTGTATCATATCTTATGGAAAATATGAGATCACCTCTAACTATAGAAATGCTCTTGATTTCAAAGATCAAACAGAGGATGATATCATCAATATTTTTATTAATAAACCACAAATCAGATCCCATCTACAATGTCACATGATCAAGGTAGCATTTGATAATAAAGAAGAAGAAGATCCTTTGAAAGACATTCTGATCAAGTAATACCCACTACTTCTGTGTACAATAGCAAGATTGTAGAAATTGAGCTGAGAAAAACTCTAAACGTTAACAAAAATCTGACTGTTGAACAAGAAGAGAAGTTGGTACAATTATTATGAAAATACAAAGTAGCTTTTGCATGGGATTACCCAGACATGAAGGGAATTGACCCCCAATTGTGTGCACACCACATCTATATTTAAAAAGATGCGAGACCCATTCGCCAACCCCAAAGAAGACTAAACCCTCACCTTAAAGATATTGTGAAAGTTGAATTACAAAAACTATTGGATGTTAATTTCATCTACCCAATATCTGATAGCAAGTGGGTCTCTCCATTAGTAGTGGTACCAAAAAAGAACGAAAAGTGGAGAATATGTGTAGATTACCGTGAACTTAACAAGGCAACACAAAAAGACCACTTTCCCCTTCCTTTCATTGACCAGGTATTAGACACATTGGCAGGAAAGAAATTCTTTTCCTTCCTCGATGGCTTCAGTGGGTACAATCAAATCCAGATTGCTCCTGAAGACTAAGAAAAAACTACTTTTACCTGTCCATGGGGGACATTTGCCTACCGAGTCTTACCTTTTGGCCTATGCAATGCCCCTGCTAGATTCCAAAGGGTCATTCTCAGCATCTTTGCAGACTTAATAAATTAAGGTCTCGAAGTATATATGGATGAATTCACACCTTATGGGGATGAATTTGAGCTAGCATTAGAAAATTTAGAAAAGGTGTTGCAAAGATGTATTGACACTAGGCTTTGTTTAAGCAATGGAAAGTGTTATATGATGATGACCGAAGGAGTTATCTTAGGGAATTATATTTCAGCAACTGGAATTCAGGTGGACCCATCTAAAATTCAAATAATATTGTTAATACTGACACCCACCACACAAACAGAGGTAGGTAGCTTTCTTGGATTTTCTGGTTATTATAGAAGATTTATAGAACATTATTCTCGAATAGCTGCACCTGTATATGCATTAACTGGAAATGTTGATTTTAATTGGACAGATAAATGTGACAATGCCTTCAATGATCTAAAAAAGCTTCTTTCAACAACCCCAATGCTGAGGGGCCCAAATTGGAATTTTCCATTCCAAATTTCATCCAATGCCTTAGACACAACAATTGGAGTAGTACTTGGGTAGGAGGAAGATAAGAAACCATATGCAATCTATTACATTAGAAAAAATCTATCCCTTGCTGAATTAAATTATACTGTGACTGAGAAGGAATTTTTAGCTGTAGCTCATGCTGTAAATAAGTTTAGACATTATATAACTGGATATCCTATAGTACTATATACTGATCACTCTGCCATTAAATTATTAGAAAATAAATCTGTTACAAATGGAAGAGTGACAATATGGTTGATTTTATTGTAGGAATTTGACATTACAATCAAAGATCGACCTGGGAAAGAGAACTCTGTATCTGACTTTCTGTCAAGAATGCCAAAGCCAACAGATACAGAAGCAGTTGAAGACCACTTCCCAGATGAACATTTGTTCGCTGTTACTGTCAGAACCCCATGGTATGTTGATATATAAAATTATTTGGCAATAGGTAAATTACCTAAACATCTATCCCTTAATGAACAAAAACATATAATACAGTGTAGTACCCAATTCTCTTAGATTGGGGGTTACCTATTTCACATAGGGGCAGATATGAAAATAAGAATATGTGTCCAGGAGGACGAGGTATTTGATATTCTGAAAGCATGTCATGATGGGTAGTGTGGCGAGAATTTTGTAGATCGTAGAACTGCCCATAAGGTTTTATGAACAGGCTATTATTGGCCTACCATCTTTAAAGATGCCAAAAAATTTATGCAGGCCTGTGATAGCTGCCAAAGGGCAGGGCGCCCTCGGCAGTCTGATGAGATGCCTTTGAACCCTCAACTAGTGATTGAACCATTTGAACACTAGGCACTTGATTTTTTTTGCCCTATTAGCCCTTCATCAAACCAGAAAACATACATTCTAGTTTCAACTGAGTAAGTCACCAAATGGGTTGAAGCAGAGGAACTTTCAAAAGCTATAGAGGACTCTGTAATATAGTTTCTTTTCCAAATCTTTGTGTGATATGGCCTCCCAAGGGACATAATCACAGATGGAGGACCACAGGTTGTAGGTAATAAATTAGTTGAAACACTACAAAACTACCACATTCAGCACAAGATTACAACCCCATACCACCCACAAGCCAATGGCCAAGTAGAGAGCACGAACAAAGTGATTTAATCTATATTGACAAAAACCATTGCCTCATATAGACGAGATTGGGCCTAGATATTTCCAGAAGCATTGTGGGCATATCGAAAAATGTGGAGACCCACTACGGGATATTCACCATATCAATTGGTATTTGGAAAAGAACCCATCTTTCCAATAGAATTTGAAATTCAGACATTAAGAACAACTCAAAAGGTGGGTCTAGATCTGAATGAAGCTCTTGCCAAAAGAATGCACAAAATTAATGAGTTAGATGAAATTAGGCTCTCTACTCTTCAGCACACAACGTTAATTCAACAACAGAGAGAAAAATGGCATGAAACCCTTATCAAAGAAAAGATCTTCCATGAAGGAGACTGGGCACTCCTATATGATTCTAGGTTCCAGGATTTTCCAGGGAAACTCCAGACACAATGGCTTGGACCCTATGAAATACAAAAAGTGCATGATAATGGCACTATTACATTAACTACCATTGATGGATCTGGACATTCCTTTAAGGTAAACAGTCATCGAGTACGATTGTATCATAAACCGCTTACCCGAGAATCCTTTTACCAAAAATTACGGGAAGATTCTACCATGAAAATTCTAGCTGAAGGGGATAACTCCTCCTTGGCACCAGTTTATTAAATCATTTTTTTTTTTAAATTTTGTACATAAATATTGTTCATTTATTTTTATTGTTTGTTTTATGGAATTCATTTTTTTCAAATCTCTATTTATTTCATTTATTTTGATTTTTTGTTGTTTGTTTCATGGAATTCTGTTTTTTTTCAAAAACCTTGTTTATTTTGCCTTTTTTGAGTCTTTGTTGTTCCTTTCTAAAGGAACAACACTTCTGCTATTCCTTTCGGAAGGAACAACAGTTCTGTAGATTGTTTTTGTTGTTCCTTTCGGAAGGAACAATAGTTCCGCAGATTGTTTTTGCTGTTCTTTTTAAAGGAACATCACCTTTTGGGTGGATTGTTTTTTGTTTTAGATTAGCATTTTGAGAATTTTTTATGACTCTTCTAAAGGAAAACATATTATTCATATACAATCATAAAAATTAAATCTTACCATAATTGGAAAATCAAAATAAACCGTCGTTTTTAAGGAATTTGTTTAGTAATTATAAGAAAAACAGGAAAAAGGGACATAATCAATAACATGATTTTGCTGCCTTATTACCACTAAATTAATCTGATCGATTATGATTATCATGTTGGTTCTTCCCATACGTTATAAATTTCTTTGATTTTTATTTATGGAGTAGGAATAAGGGCATATTATTTTCTATTGAGATGTTCATAATTCTTCCACCATCCCTACTCTTAATGAGTGCCGAGCCATCCTTTATGTATAAGTAGGAAAGTGCTATATGAAAAAAAAAATATTTACATAGTTCACTAATAATTTTATGATTTGGAAGATGGAGGATAGGGGGTCTCATCAAGAGCCAGCCTACCATGATCATAAGGAAGTCAGTGAAGTGGCATTCCTATCATGGCCACCAAACCAGGGATATGGTCCAATGGAAAATTGAAAAAATTAAGGAAGTCCTTGGAACAGGAGGTCTCATCACGAGCCGGCCTGCCCACTTTTCACTTCTTCCCGATGAATGGCATTGTGATTTATCTGGTCACCAAGCCAGCACAATGGCCTCCATTATGAAAATTAACAAGCACTTCCTCAGCATAAATAAAGGACAATGGTTCCAAGGGTGAGAAAGCAACTCTATCAAGGTTATGGACACCTGTGGGCAACAAAGCTCTGTTGATGGTATTGGAGTCACATTTATATACACATCAATAATAATATTAAACCCTTTTTCCTATATCTCTATTTAAATATCAAATGAAAGTATGAATCCTTAACCTTTGATTTCAAACCTATTATACATGAAAATCATTACAAATCAATCATATTAGTTTGAAGTGGGTAATAAACGCATCTGTACTTATGTTTATCTTAAGCTGTCCCTTCTCCTTATATTTGAATCATTACAAATGATTTTATATCTATTAACAATTTATCACATGCATTGATTTCAGTAATTGCTATAATTTGATTGAATGGATCATAATTATGCCTGATTTTTCCTACTATACAACTACTGTGCCACACTTGCCTCTCTTAATTGACAGTTGAGGACAACCTATTATCCATCAGGGGGGGCATGGATGTCTGCATGCATATCAAAACCTGATATTTCTTTACCTGTATGTGAACCAAATCCCTGCATTCTAGGGAATAACAAAAATTTAACAGCATGAACTATAGTTTTCATGAGGACATGAAAAAGATTAAGCAAGGGGTATGTTGGGCAGTGAAAAAGGTATGAAATTACTGTGTGTTTTTTCATTATTTTACTATATACATACTCCTTTTTACCTTAGGAAGGTAATTTATTATAATAATTATGGTAGAATTGGAAAGGTTTATGTTTATTGTAAAAAAGATGACTAAAGATTGCTTTTTGTTGATAAAACAGGAATTAGACGAAGTGAACAACTGTACCAAAGGCGAGGCTGAGATTAATGCAACTACTGCTCCACCATATTTAAACCACATCTAGCCAAAGACAAGGAAATCTGAACGTGTTGCCAAGAAAAGGCAAGGGACAGCTCAGATTCAGTCAAAGTAAACCATATGATAACCAAATGAAGAGAAGTGAATCCCTCAGGATCCTTTGATCCTGAGGGATCACTGTTCAAACTCATCTTATTCCTCGTCTTGTCCATCAAGATCTGTTATATAAGGCAATGCCTTTGGTGATTAGGGAGGTGGGAAGTTCTCATTATCAAAACATTTCCTCTGTAATATTGTTTATTGACTCTCGGATTTGAGAGAGCAGTCTCTGTAATACTTTATGTTCGATTAATATCAAAGACTCGTTTTGTTTCATCTCTTAAGTTCTGAAGTAGCCCAGTAGTATTTCATTGGCGCTAAGGGCCCAGATCTAGTGGAATTACCTTGATGTTTGTATTTATAATCTTTGCTTACTACTGTGTGAAAGTGTGTTTAAAGTTTATTTCAATTGCAGAGTTGATTAACTGCTGTTGGATTGAATACAGATTCGTTGTAAGCATTAACAAATTGCATTTCTATTTTATCATCTGCAGGAAGTGCATTCGCTATTTATTTACCTTGCCATTGTTATAAAGCTTTGTTGTTCTATTAGTTTATGATTATTTATCATTGATTGTTTCATGGTATTGTCTGTCGATAGGGTTGAAGTATTGAGATTAGTTAAGTTTATAATTGCTGTTCAATTTATGTTGTTGTTCCATTTCTGTTTATTGTTCATTTCTAATTCATAGCTTCAGATTAGCTGATAGATTGGTTACAGTTGCTGTGAATGCATAGTAATTATGAGCTGTTGTTCCTTTCTAGTCTTTGAAGTTCCTTTCAGTTATTTTTATCAGCAAGCAGTTTGAGTTCATCTCTATTTCTTTAAAGAACAAGACCACCAACTGTAGAGAACACTGGTTACTACTTCCAAGTTCCCAGATTGGTTATCTTGCCTCACTGTGATTTCAGTTGCATCAATTTCTAAGGGAAGGAGTTACTGCTACTGTATCCCTGATTAATGGTTTGCAGATTGATGTAGTTAAGATTCCAGAGCATTTTCATTTACGTTACTGTAATTAGATTTCTTTACAAGCATCCATTTACTCTTGTATTTAAGATTCTTTACTACATCTTCATAGCATTAATATTAGTTAATTGCAGCCTCAGACAGAGTACACTCTTGAAATAAAAAGTCGCTTCCAGATTGATAATTAGTGTAGGCTAATTAGTTGTTTCAAAGATACCTTTTTATGACCCAACACTTCTCATAACCTTAAACTTTACCTAACCTTCCCATAACCATAACCTTAACCTTAAACTTACCTTAACCTAACCTAACCTTAACCTTATCCTTAACATTACCCTTAACCTTCACCTTAACCTTAACCTTGAATTTACCATTAACCTAACCTTAACCTTAACTATAAACTAACCCTAACCCTAACCTTAACCAAACACTTAACCTTAACCTTAACTTTACCCTTAAGGTTAAGGTAAGGGAAATTTTAAAGTTAAGGTTAAGGTAAGGTTAAGGTTAGGTTAAGGTTAAGGTTAAGGTTATGGGTTTAGTTAGGTTAAGGTTAAGGTTAAGGTTAAGGGTTTGGGAAGGTTAAGGTTAAGGGTGAGATAAGGTTAAGTTTAAGGTTAGGTTAAGGCAAATTTCAAGGTTAAGGTTAAGGTTAAGGTGAAGGTTAAGGTGAAGGTTAGGTTAAGGTTAAGGTTAAGGGTAAGGTTAAGTTTAAGGTTAGGGTTAAGGTTATGGGTAAATTTAAGGTTAAGGTTAAGTTTAAGGTTAAGGTTTGGTCCCTTAACCTAATCATAACCTTAACCTAACCTTAACCTTGACTTTACCCTTAACCTAACCTTAACATTGACCTTAACTATAACCTAACCCTAACCTTGACCAAATTTTAACCTTAACCTTCACTTTCCGCTAACCTTAACCCTAACCTTAACCTTAACCTTAACCTTAACTGTTGTGGTCCTGTGATTTGGCAGATTGGCATACCAAATGACAAGGCAAAATCAAAACCAATCTTTAGAGCTCTTGGACCTAGATTTCCTAGTCTCAGAGAGGGATCTCTCAATTGTTTGCAAAGACGCGAATTTGTTTGCTTTTAAGGGTTGATTTTAGGATAGTTATGAAGCATGCGTTTGTTTGATTTTTTAGTTGGACATGATGATCTAAGCAGCATAGATAGAAAAGGGAAATATCTAATTCATTAGGTAATGGATTCAAGTGGAAGTTGTAACAAGTTTGTAAATGAATCAGGGGTATCAAAGGGAAAATCTAACTTGGCCAGTGCATCTACAAAGTCTTTCAAGTGAAATGAAATGGACATCAAAGGTTTATAAAGAAAAGTAGAACTAAGGGAAATTAATAATCCTTAATTATATGTACTTCTCAACAAAGGGACTTGAAATATTATCTGAACATGAAGAGGCATTCTATAGATAGGGCTAACCATAAATTCTAGAAACCACACTTCAGAAAATAATAATTCTAAGACAAAATTTTCCAATGAAATATAGAAGGCGAGAAACTCATTTAACTTCTAGTGATTTCACCTTCAAGGATAAGAAATCATTCAAGATTCACAAATAACTGCATTCATAGAAGAGAGAACTCCTAGACATCTTTGATTACAGCTATAAAGACCTTCATGTTAGCCACCTATAAAAATTTGTCATACCAAATGGTGGCTAAATATTTTTTAACCTTCAAGAGATAGTTTCCTTTGAAAACTTATCATATTTTGAAGTCTTATGATGATCTTTACCCTTTGAGTTAATCTTCACTGCTGTTCCACTATTAGTCCTAAAGTACCTGCTATTCACAAGAGAAAAATGCTTATAAAACTCCATTTTCCATCATTTCACTCCTCCTTTCACTCATAAACAATTCCATTTTCACCCATTCTTCCATTCTATAAAATACATCAAAATTTCTTAATTTTGACCTCTAAGTCATCCTAAACCCTTTTCAAACCTTATGTCCCCATTTCACTTGGTTTAAAAAACCCGTATCCCACCTATCGGAACCCCCATTCAAACTTAAAAACCTTGTTTTTAGCCTTAAAAACAGTCTTTTTACATTACAAAGGAATTAAGCCCTTGAGGGATTATTACCTTAAGCCCTTTCCTCCATTCGTCCTAAAGCCCCGCAATCGGGCACATAAAGGCCTAAAACCCTTTCCCGAACCCCTTTTTCTTCTATTATTCCATCCCCGCCATTTCAAATTTAAAATAAATATGGATTTTTCATCTTTGTAGATCAACGACCATCGGGCCTCCTTCCTCCATATATTCCACTTACTGCGCCTTCTTCCCCTTTTAACATTCATGTCTCATCTTTAAATCCCCACCTCCTGATCGTCAGATCCAACGGTCGGGACTTAACCTGATGAACCCTCATAAGACAATAAACTTGTTCGCTACGCAAAAAAGGTGCTAACGTAACTGCTGGTCCCACCACCTATACCCGTGCATCTGACTGCTATAGGGTAAACTACTTGGGTGGTTGGTTTTCGTATATCCCTCTCAGGGCTTTCCGGTGCCCGAGGCAGACAGTAAGATTAGTTATGCTGTTCACAAAGATGGCATGAGAATGTTCATATTAGCTTGAACTAACTTGAAGGAATACAATAGAGAATTACCTCTTTGACAGCTTTAGAATCCTTTGGAGAGCGCTACGCAGCAAAGCAAGAGTCCTTCTTCACCGGCTCCAAATCTGAGTCCTGCAATCAGTCAAAGCACCCGCGTAATTTCTAATATAACAAGTATTCTATCAATTAAATCAATAATAAACATCTAGATTATACACATATGAGCCATTCATATCATACTAAACAAATATTGAAACAACAATATAACATTAAGCATCGAATGGACAAAACGAACATAGTTCTATTGATTTTGAAAGAAGGAGGATTACAACCATCGGTTGTACCAAGCCCTCCTCAGTCTCCCAATCTCTCTTCTCTATCAAGTGAAGAAGTCCAAGCCAAAAAACTCTCTAGGAGCCTCTTTGACTCTTGGCCTTCACAATGTCACACCATTCTCTATTCCACAAGTATACAAGAACTTTTGAGCAATCCTTCGACCTTCAATTAAGAGCCTTTAGCTCCTTCTTATAGGAGAGGGAGAAGGCCATTGTTGCCCTTCTCTTTCCACTAGTTTGGAATGGAAAAGGCTTAGATGTTTCTTTGATCTCCATGCTTTTACCTCTCTTGGAGTTTATTCTTCTATGGCAATGACCAATAATGAACTGGTGCTTCTGCAATTTCCTTTTTGCACTGACTCCTTTGTGAGGGAAAGTCGGAGATTCAAATCTTTCTCGGCGCTCTTTTCCCAATTAAAACTTAAAACACGGGTAACGCGTCCCTCCAGTGTAAACAGAGCGTTGCCCTAGCCACTAACGCGGCCAATGTATTGCTTGCCTGCGTTATAACGCTCTTGTTCTGTTCTATATATGCATTACCCTGGCAGAAATAGGTTTAATTTAGGTCTTTGTACTTCTTCCATATTTGTCTTCCCCTCTGAGCTGATGAGGAGGTATTTTAACCTGTAACAGATGCCCCCTAAAGTGTGAGGTCGGAGACGAAGACGATGGCCGAAATACTTTATAATTTGTAGAGAGAGAGAGATTGAAAGACTGAGGAAAACCTGAAACAACAACATATGTCAGAAAATATAGTATTTGCCTAGAGTCGGGCATGTCCCATGCTCAGTAGCTTTAAACAACATGATTTCTCTAGAATAGAGATATGAAGAATCTATCCACCAATAGGCACAATGTGGAAGTGTCTGTCATAATAGGATCAGGCTGAAGAAGCTATCTCCATAAACAATATCGCAGCTTGGGGAAGGGAACACAACTTTAATGGTGTATCCTTTTGCCCCAAGGTCTTGACCGCCGATTCACTTAAACTGCATATTTCTCAACATGTGAATGAGGGAGTTGTCGTCGAACATGTGAGAAATCGTCTGATTACCAGTCAATAATGAAAACTTTTAACAGACGCGAAGGTGGCCACCGATAATGATGATGGTCCCTAAGATGCCCAGTACAATCTAGCGAGTGTGAATAAAAGGAGTTGAAGTTGAACACTCATAGAATCATTCGACCAAGAGCCAATGATGAAGACCCTTGATCAAACACAAGACTACCTGCCACTGATGTCTGCAAGTATCTGGGTACTGATGTGTTTCTGGATCAACTTCCTAGATAAGGTGTTGAAGTCGATAGGAAGTGATCTGTTGAAAGGTAGGCACTGAGGCGTCCTACATTAGTCAACACGAAACGGAAACCAACTGATTTTGTTTATGATTTGAGATAAGGAAGAGTAAATGGGAACGTCAGACAACAAATAATTTCTAGCATAATGAACGGTTTGGTTGATAACAGGAGTAGTAGATAGCGAGATCTGCTTGAACAATAGAAGGCACTCTAGAAAGGTACTAGGCAGCTGAAGCGTGTTGAACACCAAAGAGTGTGTTAGGATTTTACCAGTGCAGGGACGCTGGGAAATGAAGGCTAATACTCATAGATGGTAGGGTTCAGCTAACTGCGAAAGAGTTTTCTGGGAAGTGCCATGTTCAAGAATTTTGCTGCCAAATCGACCTTTTTTGAAAATGTAACAAAGGTAATATCCATTTTGTCCAAATTTTTCCCCATATGATTAAGTTTAACGAGTCCAGACGAGTAAACTCGGTGAATTTTTCATGTTTAGAGAGTTTGAAAAATGTCAGGAAAGACAACTCTGTGCCCCATCTGATTAGGTTTAACGAGTCCAGATGAGCAAACTCGGTGAATTTTTCATGTTTAGAGAGTCTGAAAAATGTCATAAAAGACAACTCCATGTTCTGTCTGATTATGTTTAACGAGTCCAGATGAGAAAACTCGGTGAATTTTTCATGTTTAGGGAGTCTGAAAAATGTCGTAAAAGACGGCTCCATTGGGGTATCTTTGTCATGTCTTGATAACTGGGCACAGAAAAGGGATAATAGTAAGCTCGAAACAATTCATTTTCCGTTAGTTAGTCCATTGAATCCGGAAAAGTGAGAAATCTATGTTCAATGGACCTCTGCCTCATTTTGTTATGAGTACGAGGAGACGAAGTAAACTCAATATTCTTTGTGAAATTTTAACGAGTCCAACAAAGAAAACTCGGTACCTCCATGAAATTTTAACGAGTCACGCGGAGAAAACTCGATTTACTTTTTCTGTTTAAAGAGCTTTGAAAAAGAGGAAAAGAATGGCTCCTTGTTCTTTGTCTCAATAGTTTAACGAGCCTGACAAAGGTGACTCGGGATTTTTTCGGTTTTATGAGCGAGAAAAAGATTCCTAAAAAGAATGCTCAGTACTTCTCCATAGTTTTAACGAGTCTGAAGAAGAAAACTCTAGGTTTTTCGGATTAACGAGCAAGAAAAGACCATAAAAAGAACGCTCGATGCCAACTTCGTATAAGTTTAACGAGCCCGAAGAAGAAAACTCGAGGTTTTTCGGATTAACGAGCAAGAAAAATACCATAAAAAGAATGCTCGATAAAACATGAGTGTGTCTGCTCATAAGTCTTGATCCCTTATTAGAATCATCGGTACCAAATCTCAAGAGTTGTGACATGTGTACAACGAGGAATCACGACTTTGCCTATTGACTTAAGAGAGTCATGCCCCAGAATTTGCTATAAGAAGGTCAGAAGACATTCATTTTCACTATTTCGAGTGCTGTGAAGAAGCTCTGGAGTGGAAAAGGGGTGAAAACTTCAGCTGGTGATTACGGTCGATCCGGGCAACAGTTTTCTATTCCGCGAGATCCAGGTAAGAGCTATAACCTTCTGTTATCATTTAATTGCCAATTTTTTAGTTTTTGCTGGTTCAAAATTAGGAAATTTTGAGGCCCTAGAAAAATATTTGCGCCTAACGCGGGTCAAGAGTACAACAGCCGCGTTAAACGCACAACCCATGAGGGACGTAAGCATTAGAACGCTCTGTTTTGTATTAGTGCCAGTGTTAGGCGCAACATGCTTTCTAGCAATTCAATTTTTTCATTTTTGAAGTGGTCCAGGTAAATTTTAATCGGTTGGAAATGTTTCATTTGTAGGTGTTCAGCTGTTAATCATGAGTATCTGGCGAGAGAGAGAGCATGAGCGGGAAGAACGAGAGATGGTGACGGATGCGGAAAGTTTAATGGCTCTCCGGAGGTGTGGATTGCTTAAGTATGTCCGTTTAGAACTGATGAGGGGTCAAGAGGACCTCCTGAGGTGGTTGATCCAGCAGTGGGACGAACGGCATCATGTCTTTCGGATTGGTGGCAACGAGCTCGCCATCGAAAAAGATGATGTTTACTTTTTGACCGGCTTGTCATGTCGTGGGGCGAGGCCCAACTTGACGGGGTCCAGAGCTGACCCTCGTTCCACTACTGATTTGATCCATGCGCACTGCATACATGGCACCCAGGCTGTGAGTAACCGGATACCTATTGCACAGGTGACTTTGAGACCTTTGCGGTCTATTCTATGGATGATTGTTCGCTTGGTAGGTGCCAAGAGTCAGCATGTGGCTACCAAGGCCCAGATGCTCCTAGCCTTGGAATGTATGCAGCCTCAGGTTTTCGACTGGTGTGACGGTGTAGTCCGTCGGGTCCGAGCACAACTTACTGCATGCAAGACCCGTACTCAAAGAGAATTTGGGTACGGAACACTGATTGTTTCTTTCATACTGGAGCGAATACCACTGATGAGGCCCAGGATCCCAACAGCACCATTGGGTCCATGTGAGCCGAGGTAGGCTCGGTGGGCCACTTTGCTTCCACGGACTGGAGAGGGTCCCGTCTGTCACTGTTTCGATGAGGGATTTTTTGATTGGCTGGACTCTCAGATCATCATGATTGAGGATTACCCCTATGCAGGGATGAACTTCACAGGCGATCCCGAGTTAGTGGGGGCCCGATGGTAAGAAAAAATGAATGTTTATGTAATTTTTTTTTTTTTTAGCTTTTGAATGTTTATGTAAATTTTTTTTAGCTTTTGAAGTGGTCCAGGCAAATTTTTTGTTTTTAGCTTTTGAATGTTTATGTAAATTTTTTTTTTTGTTGAAAAGGGGTGAAAATTAATTTTTGACATGAAACTTTTGCTTGCTTGACACATATGTGGCACCCGTCCGTCCAGCTGGGGCCCCTCGCTATGCACGGCGAGGATTGCAGCTACCCGCGGCTGGCGCACCTGTAGAGGAGGCGGAAGCCGGTGACGACGATGATACCCAGATTTTACATGAACTCTCCAGGAACCTGGAGGGTCTGAGTATGGGTATACCACCGCTTCCTATGTGGGAGGTTCCAGTTCGTCTGCAGCAGCATACTATGGGTGTGCCAGAGAGATACCTGGTTCCTCTGAGGAGGATGGCTAGAGCAGTTGTATGCTATTATGAGCATCAGGCTTAGCTGTTTGGAGTAGATGTATTAGTGTCATAGCATGGCTTAGCGTAGCCAAATTTTGTAAAACACCCCAGGTTTTGGGAGATTTTTCTTTCTTTTTGATGTTTACTGTGTACTGGACACGACATATATCTATATCTATATATATTTTTTGGTGATTTTGTGTTTTTAAATTTTTATGCATTTTTTGATGTGATAAAAATATATGTACTCATGAGTAAATCTTTTACAATAAATGTGACAAATTCCAATCTAACACATAATTTGCCAAAGAATCAGCTAATGCATTAAATTCCCTAGGAACGTACTCAAATGTGATTGTTTGAAATTGACGTTCTAAAAGTCGCACTCGTAAAAAATAACGTAACAATACAGGGTGGCGGACGCGGTAATGATTGTTTAGCTGCATAATGATGAGTTGGGAATCTAACCTGACCACTAAATCGAAGATGTCACGAGATGCCGCTTTCATGAGGAGTTGGATCACTGACATGTACTCGGCCACATTGTTGGTGGCATTACCCAGGAAGATCCCCCCAGAACCAAGAAGGTCCGATTCAGGAGTATAGAGAACCCAAGCAGCTGAAGCAATGTGTCTAGTGTGACGACTAGCACCGTCTGCATACCCGACGTATGATAACGAATGTGATGACATCTGTGCGAAAGAAAAAGATTACATGAGAAAAACACTTTAAACCAAACAAATAATCCAGAAGCATCAAAATAAAAATAGGCAAAACTTTTATACATAAAATTACAAAGCATATGCCTAGTGCAAAACTAGGCGAAATAGTTCTTCAGATAGAGCCCGTTGCGGGGCTCCTCGAGTGGAATTCCATTACAGTCCTGTAGTTCGTAAGCTCCTTTTGAGAGGGCTTTAGTAACGATGTAAGGACCGAGCCACAATGGTTGGAGTGTTCCTACCCCCAAGAGGTCGTGTTTTTTATCATAAAGTAGAACAAGATCGCCCTCTTGGAAAGAACGAGGCTTGACAGATTTGTCGTATTGAGCTTTAACTCAGTGCTGGTGAGCTTCGAGTGCTAGTGTAGCATCTCGACGAGTTTCGTCCAAATGATCGAGCGAGAGAAAGCGCTCTTCTGTGGTGGTGGTGCCAGGCAGGAGTTCAACCGCTAGTTTAAGCGATGGGATTTCACACTTAATCGGAAGTACTGCCTCCAGGCCGAAAGCAAGTTGGAAAGGTGTAATATTTGAAAAGAAATACGGAATATTTTCCATGATACCTGTCTTGACTGAGATATCAATGAGAAGTGTCTTGGAAAGATTACCCATGTTCCCTTCTGAAGCGATAGTGTGGACAGTCGTATAAGAGGAGGGAACTATCTCAGGTTGGTCAAAAGATGTGATTTTAGTTTTTATCGCCTATGAATCAATCGTCGAAGCGCGATGGTGAAACTCTCCCCAAGGTCATTCTTCTAATGACATGATCTCTCAAATAGCTTCGTCTGTAGGCCAGACTTCATTGAGGAGATCCATAGAGAGAACTGTGATGGGAGAGAGGGTCGTACCTGTGGTCGAAACCATATCAGTGGAGGGTTTAGATGCGAATTAGATGGCTTGGTAAGCCAACTCAACCGGCGAAAGCAGCATCTGATCTCCATAGGAATCAATATCTGAAGGTGCCGGAATGATCCATGGGTCGATAGAGCCATCCGAAAAGGTGGATATCATTGCAATCGTGTTTGGGATCTGAGGCGGCGGTAGAGGAAAACAACCCAGTAGGGAAGATGCCTTCAGAAGACCGGTACTGATACTGACGTAAGAGTCAGGGACACCTCCTATTAAGGGTACAGAGCTACTTGGTAAAGTGGAATAATCAGGGGTGCAGAAGGATAGCTGATCGACCGTGACTTTTTTCCCATCCAATGGAAATAGGATGAGTCGGAAGACCGAAGACACGATGGCAGTCATAGCATAAGACCAACTGCGACCGAGTAATAGATTATAGTCGAGATGACGCTCTACACCTTCAATGTCCACGTTTACCATTTTCCCACTCAGAGTGATGGGAAATCTAGCAAGGTATCCTTTGGGTAGGAATGTGTCGCCATCGAAAGCTTTAAGGGAATTCGATGACGGGGTTAGAGTAGGAGAACCTAAATTCAGCCAGCAAGCTTGTGACATAACCCAGGTCGAAGCACCTTCGTCTATGACAGTGCGATGGATGGGTCTCCCTTTCGACACAACCTGCACCTGGAATGCGAGTTGATGCGATAGGCGAGGTTTAGCCTTTTCCATATCAAAGACTGCTAGCATGGAATCCTGGGGATCTATTCCACCAATGGCCGAAAGCAAGGCTTTCCTTTGTGCTGGACAAGTTTGTAATACTTCAAGTGCAGACATAGCTGACGGTGCCTGTGCCAAATCTTCTACAATATTGTAGTTTTGGGCTGCACGTGTAGAGGTATTATGAGTCGTGCATCGAAGTGTCCCTTTAGGGGGACGAATTACAGGTTCAACAGTAGGCCGTTCGATATGCAAATCATTGGGCGGCGGCAGATTGGAACTAGTTCCAGGTTCCTGAGCATCTATGGTAGGAGTTCCATAAAGCTTGGCGTGAGTTTGAAGGTAAATACTCTCGATGCCATAAATGGCAGATGGTCCTTCGCCAGAAGGATTCGAACCACCATTGCCCCGTTGATGGGGTTGTGGCGGGTTGTCAACCATATGTTGATGTTGCTGCTGTTGATTGGGGAAAGGATTGTGAAGAACGACAGGTGTTCTCCCAGAATCTTTGTTAGCAATAAAATCAGTGCATTCTTGCAACCGAGGACATTTGTATGTCAAGTGGTCCTCTGCACAGATTTTACAAGGAAATCTCATGGGTTTATCCTTTCCTTTTTCATTAGCAGCATTTTTCTGATTAGAGTTATTCTGATTATTCAACTGCTCTTCCGAAGAAGATGTTTTCTTCTTATTCTTCCTATTTTTCCCTTTGGGTTTTTGTGAGGTTTGCACCGAATTTACCTCAGCGGAAGGGAGAAGAGTCGTTTTATGGGGGGCGGTGGCAGCCGAGGATGGCTAGGAGGTTTGCCCCCGAGACTGATTGGTGGCTACACCAGATATCGCGCCAACGAAACCATCGGCATGAGCTCCGGTTTTCTTAGTAGCCGGAGGGTTCGGGTTACCAGGGGCATGGGGGAGTAGATCGTAAAGCGTGCCGGATTGTGAATATATTAAATCCAGGTGCTGGGCATGATGAATACATTGATCTTCTGTCACCGCACCAGAAAGGCCAATGTCTTTAGAGATATGGGGTAAAAGAGACTTGAAAAACCAATTTTCCAAGAGATGGTCCGGTATTGGCGCTTTGACAAGCCTCCTCCTACGTCTCCATTCATGAATATGGTCGGAGATGTGGGTGGCAGTGTCTTGGCGCAATGAAGTTAACAATTCTGTGCCGGTTTCCACTCTAATTGGTAGTTGAAATTTCTTTAAGAACTCCATCGCTAAAGCGCCAAACGTATTGATGGCAGCGCGTGGTAATTCAATGTACCACTTGGCGGAATTTCCTGTAAGGGTGTGGGAGAATAGTCGAAGGCGGACACTATCATCTACCATGGAATTGGATATGGACCACAAATGGAAAGTAGTGATGTGTGCGGCCGGGTCATCTCCATGATTCCCGTCGAACTTCGGGATATCTGAAGGAATCTTATGCGGTATAGGAGGCCAAAGCGAGTTGTGATTGATGGGGTCGTTTGTTAGCTTATGGATGTCGGGTATGTCCAAAGCTGCCAAGAAAGGCAATTGTGGATTTTCCCCCAAGTCTAACCAAGGCAGTATGGGCTGACTACTTGGACCATAGGGTCCCCCCATCCACGTGTTACCAGAAGGGTAAGTGGGACTTTGATAAAAACCTCCCATAGGTGGAGGAGTAGGAACATACGGTTGCTGTCCATAGGGAATAGTGTATTGAGGGGCAAATGGTTGGTTGCCCCCAGCGTAAAAGTGCCCTCCCACTCCAGACGGAGGTTGGGGTTGGTTAGTCCAAATGGATGCAATAGAGTTTCCCGGAGGCATACTAGTATTTGCATAATTTGGCAACGGTATAGATCCTATACCTATGTTTGAACCACTTAAGGGGATAATATTTACAATGGGTTGTCCCATTTGTCCTAAGGATTGCATAGGAAGAGAAATATTCCCTGCTACCTGTGTACTGATAACACTGCCCCCTGGTATAGTGGCCAGGGGGTTTGAACTCAACAGAGGGTTCCAAACGAAAGGGTTGCTAAAGGGCACCGAAGTAGTCGTGCTCGTGGGAGGAGCTACCGTGGTCCCCAACGTGGTCACGGTAGGAGTAGATGCCGAAGGGTTCGATAAACTACTGACAGTTGTTTTGACCATAGGGTTGGGGGTAGGCATATGTTGACTACTGGGGTTACCCAGTAATGACATAGAACTGACCACCGGCGGGGAGGATGATGGCGAACCAGGAATGGTTGCCATTGGTATCGACCCTGTGGATACCGGTGGAGAAATAGATGTTGGTGTTGCCGCATACATATCTTGGCGCGGTGGAATCTGGATTATCACTGGTCCTAATGGATCAGTGAGCGGAGGATTGTAATTAGGTACAGCGCCTTCAGTGAAAGGGTCCTCTGGGAGTTCCGGCTGATAAGGGTCTATGTGATGATCCAGATTAGTCAAAGGAGACTGCTCTTCCGTAGAAGGCCCGGGTTCACCAAGGTTCAATATTTCCTCTAAGGTGAGAGGAGGTAGACCTTGCTGTCGTCTAGACTGACGGCGTGGGTCAGGGGACGCCACGGTGACCGATTTAATTTTAACAAATTTTATTTAAAATGTGATGTATTATGAAGTCTCAAGTGACAGTAACCACACACTGACTAAAAATAAAAAAGACTCTCTAAAATCAATCAACAAGCAGCCAGTATAGGGTGCCCTGTCTGAGTACTACCATTCACTGGTGATGAAATCCAGTCTCACAATAGCATACAGAGAGGGTTGGTCGAAAGTACAGTTACGGTTACTCTAGAGCTTCGCCCGAACCCCAGACGATACGTGTAAGCACTCTCGTGAAGACGAGTACCCTCCTAAAGACTGAAGACAGAGTAGGTCCGTCTATTTCAGGTACCAGGACAGCCCGTCCCAGTCACCTTGTGTAAGTCCCTAAAAGTATAGCCACTAAGGATACCTCAAATCACAGACACTATTAGGGGGGTCCACGGTCAAGGACAGTGTGCTATATGGGCAGAATACCTAGATCCCCGATCTAGTTTCGACATCCCCGAAGGGAACCCCAATATATAACACACCCACAGGATGCAGTCGAAGGCAGGCTACCTTCTATTGCACCCAAGTGTTGTCTCGCGCTGAGCTCTGGTAAAGGAACGGTCCCAATAATGTGAGTGCAGCAAGATTTCACTCGTTAATGACTCTAGTTTTCAAGTTTTGAGATCTTGGGTAGTTTTCTTACTTTCCTAACCCAAGATCCTAGCCTGAACTACTATTTGTGTGAGCTCAAAAAGAGTTATTAGATTGATTTTATTATCGCTTTGTTTTTAGTGTACTTTTTTATTAGTCTTGCAGAGGGAAAATGGACGTATGAAGTATAGTGAGACACTTGACTCAATAAACCATGCAAAACATGCTCTAAATAGTAACTTCAATGAAGAGTGTTTCTTTATCAATCATCCATGCACCAACATGTACATAACACAGCTCAACTTTCAAGATTCTGACTTCTATCTACCTCTTTGACAGTCTATGAACTAAACTTTCAGAATAAACTTAACTAAATGCAGAAGAAAAAAAAAATTTCTCTTTAAAAAAGTAAATGCTTTGCACACTAACTAAATAAGAGAAACAAATAATCAATGCCAGCTTTAGCAAACAAGCACAGGGATTCAGTCTGTGAAAGGTACTGGTGGCCAAAAAACTCAACAGCTAAAACACAGTCACAGTAGTGAACATCAGGGTTTTGGCTGGGTAACGCTCTGTCTGTGAGAAAATACAGCGTTATAACGCATTGTATTTAAGCCTAGACCACGTTTTAATGCACTGGATGAACTGCATAGGTCGCGTTAACTAGGGAAAAGCTCTTCAGTTGGCCAGACAGGAACATGTTTGAACTCTGCAAGCGTTTGGTATGTCTACTGGGCATCAAAAAATGGTCAGAAGGATACTAAACAGAGGAGAGAAGAAATGAAAGGAAAAATAGTCTGGAAACTATGGGGATACTCCCCAGCAGAGTCGCCAATTCTACTATAGGGTAAACTGCTTGGGTGGTTGGTTTTCGTATATCCCTCTCAGGGCTTTCCGGTGCCTGAGGCAGACAGTAAGATTAGCTATGTTGTTCACAAAGATGGCATGAGCATGTTCATATTAGCTTGAACTAACTTGAAGGAATACAATAGAGAATTACCTCTTTGACAGCTTTAGAATCCTTTGGAGAGCGCTACACAGCAAAGAAAGAGTCCTTCTTCACCGGCTCCAAATATGAGTCCTGCAATCAATCAAAGCACCTGCGTAATTTCTAATATAACAAGTATTCTATCAATTAAATCAACAATAAACATCTAGATTATACACATCTGAGCCATTCATATCATACTAAACAAATATTGAAACAACAATATAACATTAAACATCGAATGGACAAAACGAACATAGTTCTATTGATTTTGAAAGAAGGAGGATTACAACCATCGGTTGTACCAAGCCCTCCTCAGTCTCCCAATCTCTCTTCTCTATCAAGTAAAGAAGTCCAAGCCAACAAGCTCTCTAGGAGCATCTTTGACTCTTGGCCTTCACAATGTCACACTATTATCTATTCCACAAGCATGCAAGAACTTTTGAGCAATCCTTCGACCTTCAATTAAGAGCCTTTAGCTCCTTCTTATAGGAGAGGGAGAAGGCCATTGTTGCCCTTCTCTTTCCACTAGTTTGGAATGGAAAAGGCTTAGATGTTTCTTTGATCTCCATGCTTTTGCCTCTCTTGGAGTTCAGTCTTCTATGGCAATGACCAATAATGAACTGGTGCTTCTGCAGTTTCCTTTGTGCACTGAATCCTTTGTGAGGGAAAGTCGGAGATTCAAATCTTTCTCCGCGCTCTTTTCCCAATTCAAACTTAAAACACGGGTAACGTGTCCCTCCAGTGTAAACAGAACGTTGCCCTAGCCACTAACGCGGCCAATGTATTGCTTGCCTGTGTTATAACGCTCTTGTTCTGTTCTATATATGCGTTACCCTGGCAGAAATAGGTTTAATTTAGGTCTTTGTACTTCTTCCATATTTTTCTTCCCCTCTGAGCTGATGAGGAGGTATTTTAACCTGTAACACTTACCTCCCATCGCGTGCTTTTTGCACCATCCGATCTACCTTCGATGATCCGACGGTTGACAATGCATATCGCAAAATATTTGTGGCAGAGCTTTAACACAAAAATATTTTGCAAAAAGGGCGGTATTAGGAGGGACAGGTGTCAAGTAATGTATCGAATAGCATCTTTTCAGGCAATACCACCTACCCCCCAAATATTTTGCGAAAACCATTTCCGGTTTTCCGCCTTACCACCGCTCTCCATAGCGATTCTTTTGATTTTAATCTCAGCCATCGGTCTCTGAGATTGAACGGGTCGTATTATTTCACAACCCCATTCATTTTCCATTCATCTATTCTCCCAAATACTCCATTGAAATATCTCCGACGTCAATCTCTGAGATCGGACGGTCCTATTTTAATCTCACCCCCATTCATACCCTACCTAATTTGTCCCTAAAACATTTCATCGAGAAATCTCGACTGTTGATTGTCCTAATCCAACAGCTCCTTTTTGTCATCGCGCCCAAACCTCTAAAGCAGTTTTAAACCTATTTTTCGCAGGAATTCTATAATTTTTGTTTGTTTTGTGCAGGTTCTATGGAGTTTTCCCACAGTTATAAAGATAACGCGAAGGCTAGGAATGACGATTCCAAGACCTTCAGTACAGGAAGGGATCTAAGCAGTTCTCAAATTCCACAGTCTCGGTCGATAGATCATGATTATTGATCCATTTAACAGAAACCCTCCAACTGCATAAAACCATTTGTGTCAGTGACATAAAATAAACAAAGTGTATTAGCAATGAAGAATTAACGATAAAAGGATTAAGGCACAAATTCGGGAATCAAAGGCCTCATCCACAAATGAAGCAGATAGGCACAATCAGCAGTCTGAGGATGATTTAGGATAAAGTCTCAGAGCCTGAATCAGGCATAAACATAGTGTTTAAAGGTAAATCAGTGTTTAAGTGAAAGAAGACAAAAACAACAAATAGGCCTCCACTGCCACATCAGAGGCTAAAATATCCTTTCAGCGACCAAAAGTGCCACCTGCAGCTTCAATAAATCAAAAGAAGGAATATTTATTGCACAGTCAGAAGATATTTGCCTAAAGATAGCTCAACATTTATTTCAAAGCAAAGAATGTATTTTAAACTGTCAGTAAAGTTATTTTAAAAGACAAAGAAAGCCTTAAAGTCAATCTTTTCGTCCACTAGGCCTAAAAATCATAAATGGAATAAATGAAACAGATTTGTAATTCAATGCATTCCTGCCTTATGCCTTGCATGGTTTTCAAGGCTAGGAATTTCATTTAGTATAGAATTAATGATACTCAACCCTAGAAACTCTTCCACCTCCTCATTTCCTTATAAAATCTCCTTGAGGAGCACATTTTAAAGGGTTGGTTGTTGGACTTTGATGTAATAGTTGCTGTATCGAATCATTGTTGAATTTAAATAAGTTCTGAAGCTCTGAAGATCTGTTAAGTTATTGAAGAAGTTAGGCTGAGAAGAGAAGTTGTTGTTTTGATGAAGCATTGGACATGTAGTTTGTAACTGGATTGACAATCAATATACAAGCTGATTCTTGGGATCCTGGTCTATATCATTGGTGAAGTACTTCTTACTGTTATTGTTTTCCTTTCATGTATGCCATTTTGTTCACTTTTCTCTGGTAAAGAACAACAAGAATAGAGCTAGGATTTAGTGTTAGAAGTACCCTACTCTCACTGATAAGCTTTATCTATATGTTTTATGGGAAATTGTGATATTTGAGAATGTCTTAAATTAAGTGTAAACATTATCAAGGAATGTTGGTTAGTCCATGTCTTGATGTGCAAAACTTGAAAGGAAGTTCTTGAATGATTTTTTCATTACATGCTAAGTAGAGTTAATCTAGAAAAGTTTATGGTTTGCCCTGTCTTCTAGTTCCTTCTCCAAAGGTTGTTTGAAAGTTTCCCTAAGAGTATGCTAAAAGAAGGCTTTAATTTTAATGCATCTGACCTGATCTTATGCTGCACTTTGTTTCCTTATCTGTTTTCATCCCTTCTGAAATTATTCTAGTGAGATTACTGGATTGTTTTCTGATAAGTTAGCTTTAATACAAGCTTGTCCAAAGAATTCTATGGGTAGCCCTATCCTTTGGCTGGTTTCAAACAATTGCTTAAAAAGGATTTTCTTGTATGGAATGTTGATAAATCCTTGTTGAAATTATTGGCCTTTTCCACCTTCTTAATAATTTTAATGTTCCACTCCATCATTTAAATCTAAAGGATATTTTGATATAGATGACTTTCCCCTTGGACCACTCTTGAAATTGTTGTACAATTAAACCCTTTTGTGACTCCATTGCACAATGGATTAAAGCTACTTCACACTAATCTTATCTGCTGAACACTTCTCAATATACTTGTATCTCCACCCTTAAAACTCTTTCATTTTGTGATATTCCATCCAATTAAAGATCATACCCGACCAACCAAACAAACAAAAACCCTTTTTCTTAATAACTAGGCTAATATCATAACAAAAGCCTTAAAAGACAATTCAATCATTGAAACTTATATAGAGATCCCTCTCTGGATTCAGGAGGACTAGATCCTAGAATCCCAAAGTGGTTTTTGATGTAGTCTCTGCAGCATTTATTCTTGCCATTCAACTAAATTACAGAGGCCCAATATTTTCTTGCGACCATACTGGGGACTATCTGGGTAAAATCCTTCAAAAAAAACACTCATTCTTCAGTGCAGTATAAGTAGCTCTCTTCAAGAACTACCAAAGAAAATGGCGATCATGATAGGACTTATTTGAATTAGTGACAAACTAAGTAACCCTTATGATTCTCATAGAGCCTTATCAAACCTTGAAGGAATCAGCTAGCTAAGCCATAAGAGTAAACTCTGTTTGTCTCATCACCATAGCTAAGTGGTGAAATAGATTTATGACACTCTCTTAACCTATAGGACTATAAAAGACTCAGAAAACCCAAAAACGTTTTAGATTGGTATATGGTGGTGGACCATAAAACATTTTACCTCCAAAAAAGCTAAAAATTTCCACCTGGTGACTCCACTGAACATTAGTAGGCCTACTGATTTTCCTTGGTTTTCCAAAGACTCCACTAGGAAACCCTTTATCATAATATCATTTAAACTCAGTACAGAAGACTTTGAGGTTTAAATTTTTCTTGCTAAAAGATCAGTTAGCCTATTACAGATTGTCATATTTGGCTAAAAATTTTCTTATTATTGGGTTTGAAAACATAGCATAGTGGCTTCTAGAAGAGTTCATACTAGAGCCTATCCTAACCCAAACCCTCCTGAGATAGTTGATAATCCTAAAATCATATTTAGGAAGTCTCCTAAGGCTCAAGCTTCAACTATTATCAAACCAATCCAAAGAGCTAATTATGTTCCTGAAAACCTTACAGCTCTACAAGATTCACAAGTTGACTTAAGAAACCCATTCAAAACTAGGTCACTTGATGATATATATTAGATATATTTTGAGTCTCCAACTTCATCCCAATATAGAGGTAAACATCCTGCTAGCAGAGAAACTACTCCACCTGATTTGAATTTCCTTCATAATTTTGGTTTCTCTCATCCTAGATTTTCTCAACAAACTTTTGCTGGTCCATCCACTTCTGTGATCCATACACCCACTATTCAAACTACACCATTCCATCAACCCCCTCCTATTTTACATCCCCCACCTGTAAACCCCGCACTTTTTCCACAACCTCCTATCATGGCAACATGGTATGCTCCCCTAGTCCTTCCTTTACCTCTAGTCAATCTGCCACAAGACTATCAGTCCAAGATACCATTATATGATGCTAGTGGTACTGCTGCTACTTCAAAACATGTGGACAAGATGAATGACTATTTTGATAGAAATGAGATTGATGATGAAACTGTTAAACTCAGATTGTTTGCTCAAAGTGTAGGGGGAGAAGAAAAAAAATGGTTCAAAAGCTTAACCCCTAATAGTATTAATGACCTCCAAACCTTCCATAAGTTATTCCTAAACAAGTGGGAAGTTAGAAAAAACCCTCTCCAAATAATTTCAGACTACAACAACCTCAAAATAAACACTGGGGAATGTGTTCAAAATTATTGCACTAGATTCAATAGTTTTTATAATGCACTTCCCCCAGACTTTAAACCTCCATAGGGTTCAGCCTTGGCGAAATTTCTTGAAAATTTGATTCTGAAATGGCCTATCAGCTAAGAGAAAGAGACCCCTTGAATCCAGAAGACATGTAGAAGGGAGCTATTGCTGTGGAGGTAAATCTGATTGAGAAAAGAGCTAGGATGAGGAATGAAAAGAAAGTATCATTTAGGGAGGAATCTGCACCCTCCACATCTAGCTCAAAAATGGAAAGGATGATGGAAGAGATCATGAAAAATATGAGCATACTTGAGAAAGCACAAGCTAGAGAAAACCAATCAGCTCCTCAAAATAGAAATCAATCTCAAAATCAAAATCAGAATTTTAGAAGGAATCAACCTCAAAACAGACAAAGAGAGGATGATCAACAGATCAGACCTCCCTTCCAAGAAAACTATGTAAGTGAGGTGGAAGAAACAATTGAACAAGCAGAGGAAGATGACACAAACATGTTGGGAATAAGTAGTGACCACTTTGATGTTCCTATTAATAGAAAACAAGGTCTATACACCCCCTGTGATGATAAAATAACAGAGGAAGAACATTATTATCAAGAGCTAGAAAATGTCATCATAGAAACTCCAAAAGAATATGACCTTGGATTAAAAAGAATCAGAAAAATCCCATAACCAAGACCTCTGATAATTCTACAAAAAACAGCCCTGTGAGCAAACCCAAAAACATTAAACAAAAGGAAAAAATAGTGGTTGTAAAATCTGATCAAAACAAAGAGAAAGGCACTCAAATTAATGAAAAACAGAGTGCAGATCTTAGCAGCTTTAACACCTCAGCTAGTGCCCCTATTAAAACAATCTTGACCAATGTAAATAGAGGAAATAATCAAACTGATTTTGCTGATAAAGTAGTGATTAACAAGGCTGAAACAAACATTTTAAAAAATCAGCTGCCTTTTAGTTTGGAACAGGAAATTTCCAAGATTAAAATTTTTGTTCCCCTCACTGAATTAGTCACCCAAGATATATATAGATCACAAATTTAGAAAGCTTTCAACATAGAAAAAAATAATGACACTATCAACCTCAATGATGACCAACCAGAGCTCTTATTTGGTCCTAATATTGAGGGAAGATACCAAGAAGGGCCAGTTCCTCAATTTTATGTTAGTTTGAAAATTCATGACAAATTTTTACACAATTCTATGCATGACTTAGGAGCCTCTCATAACTTAATGCCCAAAGAAATAATGGAGAGTCTAGGCCTTGAAATCACTAGACCATACAAAGATCTATATTCCTTTGACTCCAGTAGAGTGAAATGTTTAGGTTTGATCAAAGACCTTTGTGTAAACTTAGCTCAAATTCTAGCCAAGTGTTTAGTGATGGATATTGTAGTGGCTGATGCTCCCCTCAAATATGGTATGTTGTTATCAAGGTCATGGGGAGCTAAGTTACAAGGAACAATGGAAATTGATATGACATATGATACTATCCCTTTTTTTAATCAAACTAGAAGACTTTATAGGGAATCTCATATGCAGTACATGGTCAGTAGCCAAGAGAGACCTGAAAAATCTCCTCTTTATTCTGTGCATACAGGCCATGCCTCATTTATTCTCTTCAATAATGAAAAATTCAATGAGCAAGAAACCTTAACTGACTTGGTGGCCACCCCTCACTATAACATAGGGGTAGACATAGAAAAGGAGGAAGACAAGACAGAAGCATCAAAACAGTTTGTCAAAACAGAAAATTACAGCAAACTATTCACAGGTCTAGGGCTACAAAACAGTCATCCATTGGTTGTCAACCTTGAGAGTCAAGAGAAGAGTCCTCAACCTAATGAAGGACATGAGGAATTAAACCAAATTTAACATAGTACTTTCTTACAAGAACAATCTAAAAGCACAAAAGATAAAGAGGATAGTAGTAAAACTAGTCAATCTGAAACTAGTCCTCTTTGGAGTATGAATTTTGATGAATATTGTACTAAGAATAATGCCAGAGCAGGCATATGGATACACAACATTGAAAAAAATCACGCTGAAGGGCATTCCTACAGGTTAAACTTTCAATGTACAAATAACATAGTTGAGTATGAAGCTCTCCTTTTAGGCCTACACTTATTGAAGAAATGCCAAAAGGATAAAATTTCATGGGGATTCAGAGTTGATTATTAGGCAAGTAAATGGGGAATATAGTGCCAAACACCCCAGACTTAGAGCCAATAGAAATGATGTCATGGACTTATTAAAAACATTTGATGAATCCCAACGTATCTTTGTCCCAAGAAACCAAAATGTCATTGCCAATGGTTTAGCCTTTGCTGCTAGAACTTGTCTAACACCTTATAAAACCAAACAATGCACCACCCAAGTCAAATTTAGACTAGTTGTCCCAGACAATGAAAAATACTGGAAAGTGTTTGTTGGATATTAATAAATATAAGACTTTCTACAGTCCAGAAATGAATTTGAGCCACCAAGTTCAGATTCAGAGTATGAACAAGACTGTCTAATTGAAGAAAACCCACTTGATGAAGAAGTAAAGTCACCTGAGATTGCTAATATAAATATGTTATCTAATGAACTTGAACATACCACAGAAGTTAGTGTAGATTTGGAAAAAGAAAATTTAGAAATGCTGCAATCTAGCACTCAAAATTTTCCAAAAGGACTGGTACCATTAGAAGAATTGTTTGATTTCAATGATGTTGCCAAAAAACCAAAATTGGAACCTATTGAAACTGAAGTAGAAGAATGTAACATAGCTAGTGAACTAAAGCCAAAAATGATTAAACTGTCTAAAACCTTACTAGCTCACATAAAACTAAAATACATTGAGATCTTTAAGGAATTTTCTGATGTATTTGCATGGAGTTATGAGGATATGAAATCCTATGATACAAAGATAATTCAACATAAGATATCCCTTAAGGAAAAACATAAACCTTTTAAACAAAAATTGCGCAGAATTAACCCTGTTCAATTACCTCTGGTGGAAAAGGAAATTAAGAAAATGTATGAAGCTGGAATTATTGTTCCTATTAGATACTCAGAATGGGTGTCTAATCTTGTGTCAGTTAGGAAGAAAACAGGAGAGATTAGGCTTTGTATTTATTTTAGGAACTTAAACAAATCCTAATTAAAGGAAAACTACCCTTTATCCAATATGGACCATATTTTACAAAATATAGTTGGTTCTAAAAGTATTTATTTGTTTGATGGCTTCTTAGGTTACAATCAGATATTAGTACATCCTGATGATCAACTCAAAACAACCTTTACTACACCTTGGGGTACTTTCATGTATGTGAAAATGCCCTTTGGTTTAACGAATGCTGGTGCTACATTTCAGAGAGCCATGGATATTGCATTCTCAGAAGAATTAGGCCTCTTCATCATTATTTACCTTGATGACATCACTGTTTTTTCCAAAACAGATGAAGAACACCTAGAACAGTTGAGAAAATTCTTTGAGAAATGCAGAAAATATGGGTTATCTTTAAATCCAAAGAAAAAAATGTTTGGTCTCCAAGAAGGAAAACTTGTTGGACACATCATATTAGAAGAAGGGATAAAGATAGACCCAAAGAGGATTGATGGTATATTTCAAATCAACCATCCTAGAAATATCAAGCAACTTCAATATTTCATTGTGAAGATTAATTTCGTGAGAAGGTTCATACCCAATCTAGATGAACTCCTTAGAAACATGACTAATATTCTTAAAAGAGAAGAAGGAGTTAAATGGACGTTAGAGGCAAAGAAATAATTTGAACTGGTAAAAAAATCATTAACCAAAACACCAGTTCTCATTATTCCTGATTTCACAAAGGATTTCTTCATTTTTTCATTTGCATCAAAACACACAATGGTTGTTGTCCTATTACAGAAAAACTTGAAGGGACAAGAGAAGCCAATTGCATTCTTTAGTAAGGCATTAAGAGCTGAACCTCTAAAGTACAATATCATGGAAAAACAAGCCTTTTCCTTAGTCAAAGCCTTGAAATACTTCAGAGTTTACATTTTACATTCTCACATAATTGCATTTGTGCCTAATTCAGTTGTAAAAGACATTTTAACCCAAGATCCAGACGGCAAAAGAGGAAAGTGGATTGCTGTGATACTTGAATATGATTTAGAAATCAAGCCCACTAAGCTCATAAAAGGCCAAGGGCTAGTGATATTAATGGCTAAGTCTAATTTTGAAGCTCTTGATATAAACATGTTAGATGCTTTAGATGAACAGGAGGAGTTTTCAACTCCAACTATTGAAGATCATTTTCTGAATTCATCTTGGTATGCTGATATTTTATATGTTTTGCTCAATTTAAATACATCTCCTGGTTTGTCTAAAACAAAGGCAACATTTTTAAAGTTGAAAGTTGTTAATTACTGCATTTTAGATAAATGTATATATTGGAAAAATGCTAGTGGATTACTGCTTAAATGTTTTCCTGAGAATGATGCAGATAAGATCAAGCATGAATTATACGAAGGATAATGTGGAGGCCACCTCTATTGGAAGACAACTGCCAAGAAAATCCTTAGAGCTGGTTACTATTGGCCCACACTCTTTCAAGATGTCCATAAAATGATTATTGCCTGTCACAAATGCCAACTCTTTGAAGGCAAAAGAAAATTGCTTCCCTTACCTCTGCAACCAATAATTGTTGAAGCTCCTTTTCAACAGTGGGGTCTAGACTTCATTGGGGAAATCCATCCTCCCTCATCTGCCCAACATATATGGATCCTCACTGCAATAGACTATTTTACCAAATGGATAGAAGCCATCCTTTCTAGGCAAGCCACTGACTCTATCATCATAAAATTCCTTGAAAGTCATATCCTATCAAGATTTTGTTGTCCTAGGAAGATTATCACTGACAATTCTGCTGCATTTCGATCCAAAAATATGGTTGAATTTTGTCATAAATGTCATATTACATTGGGCCATTCTACTGCTTTTTATCGTCAAGGTAATGGGTTGGTAGAATCTTTAAACAAAATTTTGGTGAATATAATCAAAAATTTGCTGGAAGACAATAATAAATCATGGCACACAAAGCTAGTACATGCACTATGGTATGACATATTAACACTTCAAAAATCAATTGGAATGTCACCCTACCAGCTAGTTTATGGGGCAGATGAAATTTTTCCAACCAGTCTAGGAGTATCAATCATGAAGTTGATCCAAGAAGTGCAATCTGAGGATAATGATATGACAAGAAGAATCAATCCGACTATACATATTAAACAAACTAGAGAGGAAGTCTACAACAGAGCCCTACATAAGCAAGAAAACATCAAGAAGTTGTTTGATAAAAGGACCAAGGCCAGTGATTTCAGCATTGGTGACAAAGTTTTGAAGTGGGATTCCAAGAGAGAAGATAAGGGAAAACATGAAAATTTTCATAAGTTATGGCTAGGCCCTTATCTCATTCATTCTACTGCTGGTAACAATGCTTATTTCTTGTAGGAATTGAATGGAAATGAACTCTTTGGAGGTCTTGTCAATGGCAGGATTCTCAAGAATTACTTCTGTCAAGGGTCATGAGTTTCAAAGCTTTTTACTTTCCATTGTAAATTATCATTGTCTAAACATTTCGTTCAAAGTTAGAAAAATAAAAATACAAAAACAATAAAAATAGAAAAGAGGGCTGATAAAAACAAGAAAGGTACAACCCCATACCAAAAAAGAGAGACAAAATCTGAAAGTGTGAAAGCTTAAATCCCACTCCTAAAAACACACTTCTAATTAGTCATACAGCCTAATCATGACTAATTATCTTTTCAGTTTACTGCTGATAGGTTAGTGAATTAGATTAGCCAAACATATTAATATTGGCTTATCAGTAAGGTAGATTAGGACAAAAAAAAAAGGTTCAAAAAAACCTATGAATCACAAAAGTAGAATGGCTCTAATCAGATTAAATCTTGAGCCAAATATAGAAAGCAAACTGGTTCCAATATGCTCAAAACTTGAACCAGGGGAAAGTAAGAAGATAGCTCAAAAAGGATCAAATCAAAGCTGAAGAGAATAATGAAGGATGTTTTTATTTTTTTAGATCTTAAGCCTTCACAATTTTGTTGTACTTTTCTACAAATAATAGTCTATGTGTAGCTTGTATTTATGCCATATATCTGCAGCAAGTCAGACTGCTTAATCCTAGCTTAGCTTCTTTTAAATTTTAAATTTTAGAATTTAGAGAATAAAGGTCCACCAGAAAATATAATCCTGACAAATAGTAGTTAGGTAGAGAAACTTATGAGTTCTTTTAGCGCTCGAATCTGCCTCAGGCTGAGGAAGGCAAACCTCGAGGCAACATCAAACCAAGCTCAGCCTCGTAGCTAGCCCTACGAGGACAAGAGAGGGCTCTCTCCAGTCAATCTCGATAAAATGAGCAATAGGGTGCGAGATGAATTAAAATGGGAACTGATTTTAGGCTAGTATATAGATAGGAAAGGGGTTTTTGATAAATGGATGAATTTTCTGGGTAGCATGGGATCAAGAACAGCATGAAACAGAGATTTAATCAAAGGCACAGGGTATTTCATAAGGTGAGATAGGAATGAAGTTTAACAATCAAATTTGGAATAATATGGGGTGAAAGACTGTTTAAAAAGATGAAACGGGCATTAATCAATGAGTCCTTTACAGACAAAAGAAAACATAGAACATCTGAACACCTCAAGGCAGAGCAATGACTGAATTCTACCTTCCTTACTGTAAAGTATTCAGTTGGAAACGATTATGAATGAGCTATGAAACTTTACAAAAGACATATGAAACAGAAGAAAAACATATGTTAAACTTCACACCACAAGAATCTTATAACTCAGAGCTATACCATTTAATTATTCCTCCGTTAAACTGTATAGTGAGAGCACTGGGTTTTTCCTCCCACAACTTTTCATAATTTTTTCAACCCTTTACAAATGATTTTTCATACAATAAATAGACTCCTCTAGGAGACAACAAATCGAACAGAAATAAGGGATTTGTTTTATCATCATTAACCAATAAGATTCAACCATCTATTCTGAAGCAGCATTCCCCTTAAATTTCTGTGATTGGCTAGTTAAAAGACAAAAACTGGAGCGCAGATCCCATAAAATTATGATTGAGGAAAAAATAAGCATTCCGTTTCCTATCTTTCTGCATCTGCTCTCGGCTTTCTCAACCATCTCCATTAACTGCGAAAAATAATCTGAAGTGTATGTGGGCCCTTCTCCTTTGATACCGAGTGTATCATTTAAAATACTTTTAACAAATTCATTACTCTCTTTAGTAGGATTCGTGCCATCAAAACGTATGATTTGAGCGCCTTTACACCTTTGAGCAAAGTGTTGGTTTTAAAAGAGCAGCCTTAGCGTGCCCAATATGGAAATAACCACATGGCTGAGAAGGGAAACTTGTACACACGTTTTCCATTTTCTCCAAATCTTTCGCTGTGTTTAAGGTTTTCCATATTGCTAGGAGCTACATAGAGGGTGTAGCCTGGCCCAGAATATATTCAATCTTCTTTCTGAGGTTAGGCTTTCTCTTCTTATTTCTTTGCAGCTCGCTGGTACTTTCCAACCTTAAACAGAGAATTTCCTTGCTCCTTCTTCTGTTTAGAGGCCTCTATTTTCTCTGTTGTATCCATATCCCACGATTCTTTTTCCTTAGTAAATGATACCATTTCCACCTCATAGATGAGAGTTGAATTTGGTGGAATTACAGCCAGATCTGGGTTTCAATATTTCCAAAACCATATTCAGGTTCTATTGTAACCAGGGCAATCTCCCCTGTCTTCATGGTTTCCACTGCCTTATCAAGACCAGCAACGACTTGTTCTTCATCAACTACAAATTGGAAAGGCTCCTCGCCTTCATATCCCTCCTTCTCAAAGATTGTGCCATCTTGCAGCTTAGCAGTATACCTGATCTACACTACCGGCCCGTCACATGGTTTATCATACCCATCATCTTTCTTCAGGATTTTCTTAATAACTTTCTTATCTTCCGCTACTTTTTAACAGCTTTAAATGAAACTAATTCCAAACTCGTAGTGATAGTAGCATTTGGAGGAATCGAAACAAACCTCTCTTCAGCATCCTTACCCTGATTACCAATGGCATACCTAGGTTTGATGGTGAGAATCACACTTTCTCCTCTTTTCATTGTTTTGACTGCCTTCGCAATAGCAGGACAAATGTGTCCATCATTGACATAAAACTCCATGCCTTCTTCTGGTGATTTTTCCACGAGCATTCCATCCTCAAGATTTGCTTCATATTTCACAGTCACCTTGTCTGGGTCTTTGGGTCTTTCATATTTTTCTCCTTGAGATATGATTCGCTTGAGAATGCCTCCATCATTACATACATCAACAATATTAGTCCACGAAAAATTCCCGAACCCAACTGCTATTATAAGGCAATCTATTTGGGTTTCAACACCTACAGCAACAACAGTATCATAGTACCAGCAGCGAGCCACATTGCGGATAATGTAACCATCACCAACCAGCATATGTGGTACATTAAATGACCGAACAAAACGAACACAATCTGCATCCTTGACTGACAAATTGAAGCACCCTAACCTGTCCCCTGAGAGTTAATCTGCTCCACATTGTAGAACAACTGATTTCTGGTTGATAGATTTCCTTTTGAGAATATTGTCTCTTATAACTATTCGCCAACAGCCTCAAAATTCAACCCAATTTGCACAGGAATGGCGCTGTCTAGCACGCAATTAGATGGAAACATTGTCTCTGAAAAGTATATGTCTTCATCAATTAAATAATCCGCTCCTGTAGTCCAAACAGCTTTGACCATCTGATCCATTTTCTATAAATGAATTTGCAGGACGTGAGCCTTTATTTAGTTCAATAACTTGAGGTTTATTTTTGCATTTTAGTGACAAGCTCGCAGACATTCCTTCAGGTGTTCTTTTGTAAGTTTCTTGCTCGCCAAATGGAAGATGTTGTTGAGCCAAACACCGTGATAGCCGATTCATCAATAAACACAACACAATTCAGAACACTCTCCATCGACTTTGACCACAAAACAACTGGTATCTGCAGTGACAAATGCATTCACACATTCACTTGGGGCGAAAAAGTTGAAAAATTGAGAAGCAGTGATAAAATTTTGGGCTGGGGTTTTTGTGCGCCGCGCGCACACCCAGTGCGCCGCGCACAGTGGATGCGCCACGCACGACCAAAATTACACTGTACAAATCTGCCATATGCGCCGCGTCGCACCTATGCACCGCCCCTGCCTCCAATGCGCCGCGCTCAACATTTCTCAACTCAATTTAAACTCAATTTTGCTGCTCCACGTTTCACTTTGGCTTCTTTGATGACTTATTTGCAAATGAACTATTTAAACATAAAAAATATTTCATATACAAAAATAATCTTGATTTCATTTGGAAATTTTTTCTTCGAATGATGTAGAACTTTGGCACTTTCACCTTTTTAAAATAAACGCTGCTTTTTAAGTTCCTCTTTGATTTCTGAGCTTGAAACCCACTTTGCGATGCTTGCAACTTTGACATAACTCTTGATTTTTCTTTGACTCTTTGTGCTGATGACTGTTTGTTCTTTTGCAGGGATAGGAGCTGCTAAAGCCAAAATAGGGCTGCCATTGAAGAGCTGTAGAACATATTTATTACAAAAACACATTTGATGATGTCTTCTTCAAAATAGGGTTTTGAAGAAGAAACACTCTCAAGCCTTATTGACTATGAAATTTAGAAATGGAAACTGAAACTTTCATGCGGCTAAGTCAACAAAACCCTAGACCTAAAACTCTTAAAGACTCTTTGCCATCCATGACTATGAATGACGAGAAATGAACCTTGGTGAATTTGACTCTGACAGAGGACTGACAGGACGGAGTCTAACATTGGCTCCAATGGGGATGGCAGCTGCCGCTCTGTGGAGGTGCCAAGAACAACAGATCTTTGGAAGAGCAGACAGTGCCTCCTTCCATTGGGCAATGGAGTCCATTATTTCAAAAAATCGACACGACTAATTTATTGACTGGAAATTCGACTCAAACCGACTCGATGGCAAACTGAAATGACGGAAAAAACTTGACTCTAGCAAACTAACTCAGAATGGCTAAGACCTGAACTTAAAACTTAAAACTTGATGGCAGTACATAACCGCCTGTGTTTCTTACAAGACAATATACCATCAAACTATATCATAATGCTAATGTAACCAATCAAGCAGATGCCTTCTTGATTGATTCTCCCGATCAGATTTCTTGGTCAACAATGGAAACTGGTGACTGGGCACCCAAAAACATAATTGACCATGAACTCCTTCATCACTGAACACTGCAATAAACACTTTCACAGTTGACTGCAACAAATCTGCCATTGGATCCTGAAAAACATGAATATTTACCTCCTGCTGAAGAAACAAGGTGTCCTTCTCTCCTGATTCTGATCTATCTTCATCATGCACTTTAGTAAAAGTATGCTCCTGGGCTTCAAAAAACTCTGAACAGGTAGATGAGAAGATCTCCTCTTGTAAAAAAATTTCAACACATGAAACATATGAAGAGGAATCTGAATGGAAATCCTGAATGGTCTGATATTTTGTAGTCTGAAAATATGATAGGTCATCTTCATATGATATGACAGCCAGATTCTCATTACATTCATGAATCATAAGGAAAGAAACTTCAGCTGATTCTTGAAGTGCAAAAATGACATTCCTATCATCTACCATAAATTCATCCAAAGGAACTGTTTCACTTACTTGAACACAGATCTCATCTTGTTTTTCATGAACTGACTGAATTACCTCCTCATGCAGGCTGTGTTCTAATGGCATGAGAACATTTGGATCGAAAACTCTGTCTTCTGCATCCCAGATGATTTCAACAGCAGAATTCTCTTTGATGGGATTTAGCACAAGATATTCTTGGTCATCATAATCTGAATCTAAAACTAAAGTAGCTGAAATGATGTTATCACATTCTGCAATCTGCATGCTCTCTTCTTCCGTTGGCAGATCTGAAATGAGACTTTCTCTTTCATCACCTTTAGCCATATAGACCTCTTCAACCTGCTGATCTATAAAGCTGCTTATAGGACTGTCATCCTTTTCAGAAAAGGAAGAATTTCCACCATCACCTTCCTGACCATGTGCACACTGCAGATCTGCGTTAACTTGAGCTGGAACATGACCTTTCAATAGCTGATCTATCTCATCTTCAGACAGAGGAGATAATACCATTTGTTTTCTTTGGCTCAAACAGTGATTATATTCATTGATTTCAAGTGAAGGAGTATACAGATTCTCCTCATACTGCTGATCCTTGTCATGCAATTCCTGTTGACTAGAAAGATGCAAAATTCCTTCATTTTCCACCGTACTAAGATCTTGATCCTGCTGCAAATTTTCATGATCGTCTTTATGCTTCTGAAATGGATTTTCATATAGGGCTTCCATAATCTCATCATCCATGAAATTATCATCTTCATAATATTTCTCAAGGCTTTCAATAAAAGTAGAAGCATGTTTTCAACAGTCATGAACTAAATTTAATGGTGGATAAGATGCTTGATATCTTTCAATGAACAGGGCATGAAAATCCTTTAAACAGTAAATACAGGCCAGCGGCAAATTTTCATACCAATATTGGGCTTCACCTTCCAGAGTGGCCAGGAATATCTTCATCAAGAAATCTTCAGGAAAATCCACCTTCAACTTGCAAATATGCATGTGAAATCTAACCAGATGTAAAGCAGCATCCCTCTTACCATCATCGTTAAACGTAGGCAGATTCCTTGACCAATCTACCTTGGGCATCTTATTCGGATAACCTGGAATGTGATCTTGGCTCATGGGAGCATATCTTCTTGCAATCCGGTCCATCTTGACAATTTCACAGCTACTGATCTCCCTACAGTGAAGTCACCATGAAGCATTGATTTCTGGATTTTTCAGTGAATGAAGTCGCCAGGTGAATGTTTTCAGCCTTGTGGTGTCTGATCGTTGTTCACCATCAACATCAGATCTGAAATTTGTCATCCTTTACCGGGAAGGAATTCCCTAGTATGGTCGCCACTATGTTAGCGCTCGAATCTGCCTCAGGCTGAGGAAGGAAAAACTTGAGGCAACATCAAACCAAGCTCAGCCTCGTAGCTAGCCCTACGAGGACAGGAGAGGGCTCTCTCCAGTCAATCTCAATAAAATGAGCAATAGGGTGCGAGATGACTTAAAATGGGAACTGATTTTAGGCTAGTAAATAGATAGGAAAGGGGTTTTTGATAAATGGATGAATTTTCTGGGCAGCATGGGATCAAGAACAGCATGAAACAGAGATTTAATCAAAGGCACAGGGTATTTCATAAGGCGAGATAGGAATGAAGTTTAACAATCAAATTTGGAATAATATGGGTTGAAAGACTATTTAAAAAGCTGAAAAGGGAATTAATCAATGATTCCTTTATAGACAAAAGAAAACATAGAACATCTGAACACCTCAAGGCAGAGCAATGACTGAATTATACCTTCCTTACTGTAAAGTATTCAGTTGGAAACGATTATGAAAGAGCTATGAAAAATTACAAAAGACATATGAAATAGAAGAAAAAAATATGTTAAACTTCACACCACAAGAATCTTATAACTTAGAGCTATACCATTTAATTATTCCTCCGTTAAACTGTACAGTGAGAGCACTGGGTTTTTCCTCCCACAGCTTTTCAGAATTTTTTCAACCCTTTACAAATGATTTTTCATACAATAAATAGACTCCTCTAGGAGACAACAAATCGACCAGAAATAAGGGATTTTTTTTATCATCATTAACCCATAAGAGTCAACCATCTATTCTGAAGCAACATTCCCCCTAAATTTCTGTGATTGGCTAGTTAAAAGACAAAAAAGCCCAGGCCATGAATCATAAGAGTGCAGTTGAGGAAAAATGGCATTAGATTTCCTATCTTCTTGCATACTGTCTCGACACTATAATATCTCCATTAACTGCGAAAAATAATCTGAAGTGTATGTGGGCTGTTCTCCTTTGATACCGAATGTATCATTTAAAATACTTTTAACAAATTCATTACTCTCTTTAGTAGGATTCATGCCATCAAAACGTATGATTTGAGCGCCTTTACACCTTTGAGCAAAGTGTTGGTTTTAAAAGAGCAGCCTTAGCGTGCCCAATATGGAAATAACCACGTGGCTGAGAAGGGAAACATGTACACACATTTTCCATTTTCTCCAAATATTTCGCTGTGTTTAAGGTTTTCCATATTGCTAGGAGCTACATAGAGGGTGTAGTCTGGCCCAGAATATATTCAATCTTCTTTCTGAGATCAGGCTTTCTCTTCTTATTTATTTGCAGCTCGCTGGTACTTTCCAACCTTAAACAGAGAATTTCCTTGCTCCTTCTTCTGTTTAGAGGCCTCTATTTTCTCTGTTGTATCCATATCCCACGATTCTTTTTCCTTAGTAAATGATACCATTTCCACCTCATAGACGAGAGTTGAATTTGGTGGAATTACAACCAGATCTGGGTTTCAATATTTCCAAAACCATATTCAGGTTCTATTGTAATCAGGGCAATCTCCCCTGTCTTCATGGTTTCCACTGCCTTATCAAGACCAGCAACGACTTGTTCTTCATCAACTACAAATTGGAAAGGCTCCTCGCCTTCATATCCCTCCTTCTCAAATATTGTGCCATCTTGCAGCTTAGCAGTATACCTGATCTACACTACCGGCCCGTCACATGGTTTATCATACCCATCAGCTTTCTTCAGGATTTTCTTAATAATTTTCTTATCTTCCGCTACTTTTTTAACAGCTTTAAATGAAACTAATTCCAAACTCGCAGTGATAGTAGCATTTGGAGGAATCGTAGCAAAACTCTCTTCAACATCCTTACCCCACTCACCAAAGGCATACGTAGGTTTGATGGTGAGAATCACACTTTCTCCTCTTTTCATTGTTTTGACTGCCTTCGCAATAGCAGGACAAATGTGTCCATCATTGACATAAAACTCCACACCTTCTTCTGGTGATTTTTCCATGAGCGTTCCATCCTCAAGCTTCACTTCATATTTCACAGTCACCTCGTCTGGGTCTTTGGGTCTTTCATATTTTTCTCCTTGAGATATGATTCACTTGAGAATGCCTCCATTATTACATACATCAACAATATTAGTCCACGAAAAATTCCCGAACCGAACTGCTATTATAAGGCAATCTATTTGGGGTTCAACACCTACAGCAACAACAGTCTCATAGTACTAGCAGCGAGCCACATTGCGGATAATGTAACCATCACCAACCAGCATATGTGGTACATTAAACGACTAAACAAAAAGAACACAATCCGCATCCTTGACTGACAAATTGAAGCACCCTAACCTATCCCCTAAGAGTTAATCTGCTCCACATTGTAGAACAACTGCTTTCTGGCTGATAGATTTCCATTTGAGAATACTATCTTTTATAACTATCCACCAACAGCCTCAAAATTCGACCCAATTTGCACAGGAATGGCGCTGTCTAGCACGCAATTAGATGGAAACATTGTCTCTGAAAAGTAGATGTCTTCATCAATTAAACAATCCGCTCCTGCAGTCCAAACAGCTTTGACCATCTGATCCATTTTCTATAAATGAATTTGTAGGACGTGAGCCTTTATTTAGTTCAATAACTTGAGGTTTATTTTTGCATTTTAGTGAGAAGCTCGCAGACATTCCTTCAGGTGTTCTTTTGTAAGTTTCCTGCTCGCCAAATGGAAGATGTTGTTGAGCCAAACACTGTGATAGTTGATTCATCAATAAACACAACACAATTCAGAACACTCTCCATCAACTTTGACCACAAAACAACTGGTATCTGCAGTGACAAACGCATTCACACATTCACTTGGGGCGAAAAAGTTGAAAAATTGAGAAGCAGTGATAAAATTTTGGGCTGGGGTTTCTGTGCGCCGCGCGCAGTGGATGCGCCACGCACAACCAAAACTACACTGTAAAAATCTGCCATATGCGCCGCGTCGCACCTATGCACAGTGCCTACCTCCAATGCACCGCACTCAACATTTCTCAACTCAATTTAAACTCAATTTTGCTGCTCCACGTTTCACTTTGGCTTCTTTGATGACTTATTTGCAAATGAACTATTTAAACATAAAACATATTTCATATACAAAAAGAATCTTGATTTCATTTGGCAATTTTTTCTTCCAATGATGTGGAACTTTGGCACTTTCACCTTTTTAAAATAAACGCTGCTTTTTAAGTTCCTCTTTGATTTCTGAGATTGAAACCCACTTTGCGATGCTTGCAACTTTGACATAACTCTTGATTTTGCTTTGAATCTTTGTGCTGATGACTGTTTGTTCTTTTGCAGGGATAGCAGCTGCTAAAGCCGAAACAGGGCTGCCATTGAAGAGATGTAGGACATATTTATTACAAAAACACATTTGATGATTTCTTCTTCAAAATAGGGTTTTGAAGAAGAAACATTCTCAAGCTTTATTAACTATGAAATTTAGCAATGGAAACTGAACCTTTCATGTGGCTAAGTCAACAAAACCCTAGACCTAAAACTCTTAAAGACTCTTTGCCATCCATGACTATGAATGACGAGAAATGAACCTTGGTGAATTTGACTCTAACAGAGGACTGACAGGATGGAATCTAACAAGTTCAACTGCTTAATCTGAGCTCATGGAGAAATAAGAGTAGAAATAGATTAGTATTATGTTTTCAATAAAAGAATAAAATTATGATGAGAAGAGTTTGCCAATCCAAATGCACTCTGAAGAAGAAAAAATTTTAAAATCATAGAAGTGGGTAGGTAGAGATGTTGTTTTGATAGAATTCCATTGTTTCATATTGTGGAAAATATTATCAACTCATAAAAAGGTCAGCCAAAGGAAAGAAAAGTTGTTGCCCAATGGATAAGGCTTTGGATTACTGAAAAGCCAGAGATCAATAGCTGAGGTTTTTGACACCTTAAAGAAGATTTCATCCTCATGGCCACCTATAAAAAAATTTCATACCAAATGGTGGCTAAATATTTTTAGCCTTCAAGAGATAGTTTCCTTTGAAAAATTATCATCTTTTGAAGTATTATGATGATCTTTACCCTTTGAGTTAATCTTCACTGATGTTCCACTATTATTCCTAAAGTACCTGCTATTCACCAAGAGAAAACTGCTTATAAAACTCCATTTTCCATCATTTCACTCCTCCTTTCACTCATAAACAATTCCATTTTCACCCATTCTTCCCTTGTATAAAATCCCTCAAAATTTCTTCATTTTGACCTCTAAGTCATCCTAAACCCTTTTTAAACCTTATGTCCCCCTTTCATTTGGTTTAAAAAACCCGTATCCCACCTATCGGAACCCCCATTTAAACTTAAAAACCCTGTTTTTAGACTTAAAACAGTCTTTTTACATTACAAAGGCATTAAGCCCCTGAGGGCTTATTACCTTAAGCCATTTCCTCCATGCATCCTAAAGCCCCACAATCGGGTGCTTAAAGGCCTAAAACCATTTCCTAAACCCCTTTTCTTCTATTCTTCCATCCCTGCCATTTGAAATTTAAAATAAATATGGACCATTGATCTCCGTAGATCAATAGCCATCGGGCCTCCTTCCTCCATATATTCCACTTACCGCACCTTCTTCCCTTTTTAACATTCTTGTCTCATCTTTAAATCCCCACCGCCTGATCGTCAAATCCAATGGTCGGGACTTAACCTGATGAACCCCAATAACCCAATAAACCCGTTCGCTGCGCGAAAAAGGCGTTGAAGTAACTATTGGTCCCACCACCCATGCCCATGCATCTCACCTCCCATCGTGCACTTCCCGCACTGTCCGATCTACCTTTGACGATCTGACAGTTGACAATGCATATCGCAAAATCTTTGTGCCAGAGCTTTAACACAAAAATATTTTGTGAAAAAGGCAGTATTTGGAGGGACAGGTGTCAAGTAACGTATCAAATCGCATTTTTTCAGGCAATACTACCTACCCCCCAAATATTTTGCGTAAACCATTTCCGGTTTTCTGCCTTACAACCGCTCTCCATAGCGATGCTTTCACTTTTAATCTCATTCGTCGGTCTTTGAGATCTAACAACTCATATTAGTTCAAAACCCCATTCATTTACCATTCATCTATTCTCCTAAACGCTCCATTGAAAGATCTCCGCCGTCGATCTCTGAGATCGGACGGTCCTGTTTTAATCTCGCCCACATTCATACCCCACCTAATTTGTCCCCAAAACATTTTATCGAGTAATCTCGACCATTTACTGTCCTAATCCAATGGCTCCTATTTGTTGTTGCGCCCAAACCTCCAAATAAATTTTAAACCTATTTTTTGCAGGATTTCTATAATTTTTGTTTTTTTTGTGTAGGTTCTATGGAGTTTTCCCACAGTTATAAAGATAACACGAAGGCTAGGAATGATGATTCCAATACCTTCAGTACAAGAAGGGATTTAAGGAGTTCTCAAATTCCGCAGTCTCGGTCGATAGATCATGATTATCAATCCATTTAATAGAAACCCTCCAACTATATAAAACCATTTGTGTTAGTGAAATAAAACAAACAAAGTGTATCAGCAATGAATAATTAACGATAAAATGATTAAGGCACAAATTCAGGAATCAAAGGCCTCATACATAAATGAAGTAGATAGGCACAGTCAGCAGTCCGAGGATGATTGAGGCTAAAGTCTCAGAGCCTGAATCAGGCATAAACATAGTGTTTAAAGGTAAATCAATGTTTAAGTGAAAGAAGAAAAAAATAACGAAGAGGCCTCCACTGCCACATCAGAGGCTAAAATATCCTTTCAGCTACCAAAAGTGCCACCTTCAACTTCAATAAATCAAAAGAAGGCATATTTATTGCCCAATCAGAAGATATTTTCCTAAAGACAGCTAAACAATTATTTCAAACCAAAGAATGTATTTTAAACTATCAGTAAAGTTATTGTAAAAGATAAAGAAAGCCTTAAGGTCAATGTTTTTTTCCACTATGCCTAAAAAACATAAATGGAATAAATGAAACAGAGTTGTAATTCAATGCATTTCTGCCTTATTCCTTGCATGGTTTTCAAGGCTAGGAATTGCATTTAGTATAGAATTAATGATACTCAACCCTAGAAACTCTTCCACCTCCTCATTTCCTTATAAAATCTCCTTGAGGAGCACATTGTAAATGGTTGGTTTTTGGACGTTGATGTAATAGTTGTTGTATCAAATTATTGTTGAATGTAAATAAGTTTTGAAGCTCTCAAGCTCTGTTAAGTTATTGAAGAAGTTAGGCTGAGAAGAGAAGTTGTTGCTGTGATGAAGCATTGGACATGTAGTTTGTAACTGACTTGAAAATCAATATACAAGCTGATTCTTGGGATCCTAGTCTATATCATTGGTGAATTACCTCTTACTATTATTGTTTTCCTTTCATGTATGCCATTTTGTTCACTTTTCTCTGATAAAGAACAGCAAGCATAGAGCTAGAATTTACTGTTAGATGTACCCTACTCTCACTGATAAGCTTTATCTATATGTTTTCTGCGAAATTGTGATATTTTAGAATGTCTTAAATTAAGTGTAAACATTATCAAGGAATGTCGGTTAGTCCATGTCTTGATGTGAAAAACTTGAAAGGAAGTTCTTGAATGGTATTTTCATTACATGCTAAGTAGAGTTAAACTAGAAAAGTTTATGGTTTGCCCTATCTTCTAGTTCTTTCTCCAAATTTTGTTCAAAAGTTTCCCTAAGAGTATGCTAAAAGCAGGCTTTGATTTTAATGCATCTGACCTGATCTTAAGATGCACTTTTTTTCCTTATCTATTTTCATCCCTTCTGAAAGTAGTCTAGTGAGATTACTAGATTTTTGTCTAATAAGTTAGCTTTAATACAAGCTTGTCCAAAGAAGTTTATGGTTAGCCCTGTCCTTTGGTTGGTTTCGAACAGTTGCTTAAAAGGCTTTTCTTGTATGGAAAGTTGATAAATCCTTGTTGAAATTATTGGCTTTTTCCACCTTCTCAACACTTTTAATGTTCCACTCCATCATTTAAATCTAAAGGATCTTTTGATATATATGACTTGCCCCTTGGACCACTCTTGAAATTGTTGTAGAATTAAACCTTTTTGTGACTCCATTTCCCAATGGATTAAATCTTCTTCACACTAATCTTATCTGCTGAACACTTCTCAATATACTTGCATCTCCACCCTTTGAAACTCTTTAATTTTGTGATATTCCATCCAATTAAATATCACACCTAACCAACCAAGAAAACAAAAACCCTTGTTCTTAATAACTAGCTTGATATCATACCAAAATCCTTAAAAGATAAATCAATATTTGAAACTTATAGAGAGATCCCTCTCTGAATTCAAGAGGGCTAGATCCTAGAATCCCAAAGTGGTTTTTGATGTAGTCTATGAAGCATTTAGTCTTGCCACTCTACTAAATTACAGAGTCCCAACACTTCAAAACAATTATATAAGTAGGAACAAAGGGTATGATTGGAGAAATACCTCTCTAGCAGGCTTTAAACGATGGTACTTTAAAGGGAGACTTCTGAAACAGTTTTTAAGTGGAAAAAAGTAAGAAGGGAAAACCATAAATCATTCTTGAGACAACTGTATTGAACTATTTAAAAAATAAACAAGCATAAGGGTTCTAGAGAGCAATTAAGAATTATCTAGAATATCTTAGCAGAAGAAAACATAAAGACAATGAAAAGTAAACAGAACTAAGGTGCTTTCGAAAGACATTTCTTAGCCTAAACGTTTTACTCTACTATAATAGAGAATGGTGAAACATAATGGAACAGGAAATAACAGTGATAGATTAAGAATACTTCACCAATAGCCAAGCTCAGGGATCCAATGATGGAGCTTTCTCCATCAAAAAACAGGTCAAAACATCCACAGGTTCTAGAGCATCAATTTTCTTTCAACTTCAGTAGAAATATGTATTACTTCAAAGAGTCACCAAATGCCCATGATACAATGAGTTCGAATGCAGTATTTATGCTGCAAATGAGGAGGTGGTACTGATCTAGGGTCCAAGTGTTATTAATTACAGAGTAAGTTCATTCCTGACTTTGAAAACCATGCAAGGCATAAGGTAGGAATACGTGTGTAGCTACTTCCCTATTGTAATGATTCTATCTTTTACAATAATTGCCTTCTAGCTTAAAATATCTTCTATCTATGTAACAACTTCCAATTTGTCTTCGTAGGTAGAGAGAAGGCTACAGGTGGAATTTTAGATATTCTGAGTGAATAACTGCTCCTGGTTGATGTATTCGAGGTTACCTTTGGCCTAAGTCTTCTTGATTTAATCAATAAATTGTGTTTATGGCATGATTTTTCTTTTGGCCTTCATAATTCTTTATGTTGTCTTTATAAATTTTCTTATTGACTTGATACTTTATTTGTTTATCTTTTGTCTTTGTGCCCCTTTAATCTTCACTTTTGTTTTACTTCTTGATGTACAGATGGCTTTTCATGATGCATCAATTAAACGTATATTTTCAACCCTTAACGTCCTTCTCAGTGATATTAGGCCTCAGAGGATCATCACCCTCGGCCTTTAATCACTTTCCTTTACTGTGGGATGGATTTTATAATTACTGCCATGAAACCTGCAACAAAAAACCAACCGTTATATAAAACCTGCATTTATAAGGAAAAACTACTTTAAAGGGCTCGGCGAGGGGTGGAGGAGCAATGGAGAGGAGGATGAATGCAGTGGAGATGGAAAAACCATGGCGGAAGGCAGGACCAGGGTTTAATTCAAATTATGGTGCGAAATAATGAAAGGTGGTTTCTGTTGGAGATTTAAATCCCCTCTGTGGATAGAGGCGATCCCACTAGCCCTAGAGTGGGTCTAGAAACAAACAAAAGATGCTACGAACTGATTCCTAGTTACAAAAGATAAAGCTACGATAGATAGCCTACCTCAATTCCTACGCTGTTGTTGTCGAAGAAGAAGTGTTGCTTCCCATTCGTAGCTTGACAGACCACAATCCTTCCGCTCACCGTGTCCGGACACCTGTACACATGCACAGAAGAAATGACGGCACACAACGTAATAATTCAAACATGTAACTATCAATCAGTTGGAAAGGATTGAACTAAATTGCATTATAGAGATAATCAATACAACAATGGAACCAATAACGTAGTCGAGCATATATTAAAATGTGAAAGAAAGATTACAATCGAGTTTCAACGTCATGTTCTTCCTTTGGCAGGGCTTCCAATGGAGCATGTCTCACAAAGCTCATTGGGAATTTAGACAAGGCTCTCTCTCTTATGAGGTTCTCCTTAGCTCTTCTTTCAATAGTCGCTCAGCTATAGTTTTCTTCCCAAATGTTCAGTTAGCTAGAAAATGGAGAGAAAAATATTTTATAGAGGGAGAAAGAGAGGTTAGGCTCCCTATAATCATGGGGGAGAGTCCTATCTCTTACGAAGGTTCCATGGGAGTTGGAAAACCACTTCCCAATGAGGGAGATCTGGAGGCAAAAAACCCAACCTCATTTTGGTGATCTGTTTTGGAGTTGTTAGAATCAAACTTATACCTTATATTGTTAAAAAAAATTCCTTAATAGGCTTGGCATGAGTGAAACATAGGGACAGAGCGCCAGTTGGCACACCCACTAGTGTGCATTTTCCCCATTGGCATGAGGAATGAACTGGCTACCTGCACCAATGCCAAAACATGTGTTTTTAGGGTTTTCTAGAGGAAATGTTCTTCGGGAGAATTCTAACCCTTATGCAGAAGTATACCATCAAGGTGTTTTCAGGAAATTTTGTTGTTCACAGGTCATGGGAATATTCCTCCAATGTACGGGACTAGGGATTGTAGGGACAATGACAAAATGTTGTGTAATAGATGGCCCCTAAAGCTTCGAGAGAGAGGGAGGGGTGAAATGCTTTATGATAACGCACCCAACTGAAAACACTGTCATCGGAAGACATGCGAATACAAATACAATTGATATCTCCAATACATGATATGTGGTATGGGTGCAACCATCCATAATAGTGTACAAAAATTGGGATCCAAGGTATGGACATAGCCATCTAGTAAATAAGGATCAACAATTAGACTCAGGTATGGTCACAGCCATCCAATCAAATGAGTCATGTAATAAATCATAATAATCCACAAAGAACCCATAGCTTGGATGTTTATTAGACAAAATCCAAGGTCTTGCACTCCATCTCGACCCGACCAGAGTACATGTTCGAGCATGCGAATATGTGAGCTGAAGTCAAACATGCAAGAACATCGTCTGATTACCAGCCAATAATGAAAGTCGTTAATAGATGCGAGAGAAACCACCAATAATGATAATGGCTCTCAAGGTAAAAAGTTACAATCTATGAAATGTGAACAATGAGCTAGCATCGAACACCTGCAGAATCATCTGATCGAAGGCCAATAATGACAACATTGCGTCGAATGTGAAGAACCTGCCATTGAGGCATGCAAGCTCCAAGGTACCCGAAGGGAGTCTCTAGAACAACTTCCCAAATAATGAGCTGAAGTCGACAGGAAATGACCTTGATCAAAGGTGGGCCATAATGTTTCCCAGATCATTGACATGAGACATAGGAACATGATGTTTGTGAATCAAGACCAACAGAGAATTAGAGGAAGGTTGAAAACTGTAGAGGCCAACTTCTCTTGAACATATCGGCGGCATGAAATTGGATTTGGCAGTATTTGACATCAAGGGATTTGAGGTCATGGCGACGTGGCAAAGAGAAAATGAGTGGTCAAAATAGATTACCCAAACTGATGAAGGAAAGAAGATAACGAGATGATATGTCCCCAACCCAACATGAATGCAGACAAGTGCCATGTTCAAGAGCGGCATACTGTCGACACGACTATGATACTGGTTCCATTTCCCCCCAACATTTCTAGCGAGTACCCCAATTATTTTTTGAAAACAAGCTTGAAGGGGATATATAATGCTTGAAAAATAATTTTTTCCTTCAGAAAAATATATCCTAGTACATTTAACGAGCCCTAGGAAGAAGGATCTTGAGTAACATCATTACGACGAAGTCCGACGTCATTAGTTTTTAACAAGTCTGACAAAGGAAGAATTCAACATATTTTCATGTTTAGAGAGTTTGAAAAGACAGCAGAAAAGAAAACTTCAGCAGTCCCTTTTCGTAGATAGTCCCACAGATTCGAAAAGGTAGAAAACTATGTCTGAGAGAACCTCCTAGTCGCGATAAGCTAGGGTATTTCTTTTTCGTAAATAATCTATCCCAGCTCGAAAAAGGGGTAAACGTATACTGGGTAGATGTCGTTTCGCATCCAATTTAACGAGCTCAAAACGACAAGTGTCTTGGAAATATTTTCAGTTTTAGAGAGTCAGAAAAGAGCTGAAAGGTGACTCCAGTAGTGACTTTTTCATGTTTTTACTGAGTCCGAAAAATTATAAAATACAACTCATGTCTTTGTCCTAATTGCGTGAAAACCTGTCGCTACACAAAAAGCAAGTGTAAAACCCATTTTTCGACAAAAATATAATAAAATATCGAAAAAAACAAGTCTTAAAACCCAATTTCGATTTGATAAGTTATAAATATTACAAATAGTAAAAACTTATTTACTTTTCACCTTTTTACCTCTTTGCAGAGCGATAGTGAGAAACTTCCTTTGCAATCTTGAGGCGACGATTGCGAACGATCCAGTGGACTAATCTGGATTCTGCCTTCTTTAGGTAAGAGCTGCTTCCATTAGCCATATTTTAAGTCATATTTCATAGCTTTTGATTGCTATTTGGCATCCTTGAGGGGATGAATTACAAAATTAGGGCCTCCACGGTTAGCGCGGGTTTTAGGCACGGACCCACGCCAGCCGACCCTTTTTCACACAAGGGTCGCGCCAACCTTGCAACCCAACATTCCGTTTGAATTTAACAAAAATACAGCCAATGAATTTTTGTTTTAAGTACCCAAGGGATCTTACAATGTGTTTATGACCAAATTGATGTAGGTATAAAGCAAAAATGGTAATTGAATGGAAGGAAAGAGATCACAATGATGAACATGAATTGGAAATGGGAAATTAGCAGTGTATGAATGCTCTCCAGAATTGCGGACTGAAAAAATTCTTCCTGAAACCATGTCTTCGGGAACTGACGAGGTCCTATTTAAATAATTAGTGACAACAAGCACAGACGCAGCCATGCAGACAGTAGGTCTAAAAGGTGTTGATGTGAAGAAAGGGGATTCCGTGAGAGGTGTTGATGGCAAAATCCCTAGTGAGGGAATGGTCGGATTCATGGATGGAGTCGATATTCCCATAGAGGTAATAGTGGCCATGACCTAACTTAAAGACCTATATCTAGCTGGGAGCGATGGACCAGGTGAAGACAAAATAGATGGTTCAGGGATGTCTTTGGGAAAAAGTTGGTAGTATTCACCAGAAGCAGGAATTCCCTCACTGGGAGTAGGACTTGACGAGTCCATATCTGACCCTATCGTAAGATCTTCTAAAAGAAAACGGGGACTAGGAGGTATGACAACAGCCAAAAAGGGTGATCCCGATGTAAGAGGAGGGATGTGTTCCCCTACTCCAAATTCAAACCAAGCATTGGAAAAGGGCCAATTGAACTTAGAAACTCGGATACAACGGGTTGTTGATGCTCAGCAGAGGACTGAGAGACCTTTGATGAATTGTATGTATAAGGACTACTATTAGACGAAACTGATGTTTCCGCGACTGTGACTATAGAAAAAAAGAGGAAGAGATAAAAAACAAGGACACACGGGAAAAAACCAAGTCAAACAACAACATGCCGAAAAAATCAATCTCTAAATGGGCGTGTGATTGTAGGTGATTAATTTTACCACATTGAAACTGGAAATTTTATTGTTTCATGTTTTAAGAGTCTAGAAACGAGTAAAAGATGACTCTATCACTTTCAATTTGGAAACAAGCGTGAAAGGACAAGCGCTTGATGATATTTTCAAATTTAGGGAGTCAGTAAAGATCAAAGTGATTGCTTTGGTAATCTAGGTAAATGGGTGTACCAGATATCCGTGAACTTCAATATAAACCTTGGTAAAAATGAAAGAGAAATCAACCAAGAACTTAACGTACATGCAGGTAATCTCCCCGAATGCTGTGTCCGGTGTATCATGGGTAAAAGGTGGCAGAATCAGCTTCCTATGGATAAAGGATTTGCAACCCAATGGGATCTCCTTTTATATACGTGACGGTACAGGGAGCACAAGTCTGTACTAGTGTTGTCAAAATCCAGATGGCGAGTGACAGCTACAAGGCTTAAAGATGCTGGAACACGTCTCTACCTTAGACTATTAGATGTTCTGTTAAGTTTCAATTCTACCTTAGGTTAATTCAGTAAATTTTAAAGTTGATCTTCAATTTACGTTTCGATTTCAAGGCCCTATCGAATATTGGATCTCATAAAACCTCTAGATGCAAACTACATGCCACAAAATATCATTTTGTTCAATGAAGAGCTATCTATGAGAGAGTTGAGAGCTTTCAAATGATAGAAAAATGAACACACAAAAAATCCACTACTGTTTTCAATGCGAGCTAATGAAACTAGAAAAATTTCCTCTAGAATTATTCAATGCTAGTAATGCGAAAAAGTTTTTAATTTCCACTATGCCAATAAAAAATGCAAACAATTTTTTTTGTATTTTTTAATATATTAGAGAAAATGCACTAAATAAATGAAAAACTAATGAAAAAATTAATTTGAGAATGATAAAGAGATATTTGAAACCAAAAAATTTCACTCAACTCAAAAAAATGCAATCAAGACTCAAACCAATGACGAAATCCCTCAAAGCGAAGAAAAATATCGAAAGAGACTCAAACAGACCGTGTGATCTAGGCTTGGAGCAACGCAAAGTGAAATTGAATGAAACAGAGAACAATCACTCAATAAACGTAATGATCCAATGGGATTCAGCAAGATGAATGCAAAGAAGCAGCAAAAAAGTTGACTGGGAAAGCAAAGACCCAAAACTCCCACGGGAGGCTCAGCACACTGAAGCACCTAGAAGCCCTAGGGCTAAAATGAAAAACTAATAGAAAAAGGAAAACAACCAAAGGAAAAGGGCTAAACACGGTCAAAAATGACTTCAAATCATTCAATCAATCAGAAAAACAACCCAAGACCAAAATTCAAGCTCAGAGAGCCCAAGAATAGGCAAACCGTAAAACCAAGTAAGGTTGTCGCGCCTGTTTGGCTGTAATCTGTGCCAAACAGGGGATGGCGCGATTGCCTAACTAGCAACTAGCACTAGTTGGCACGACTGTCAGAGGTATAACCCCGCCAATCAAGTTTACCCTAGAAATTTATGAAAATGGACAAACAAAGACTAGATCTGGTCTTCTAGGGGCTGAACAAGGGTTTCACACAAAGGAAGGTGAACCAGAAAATCAGACTAATCAAACGAAAAGCCAAAAACAAACCAACAGAGAAAGGACCAACTCCCACTGATCCCCAGTGGAGTTTCCAATTTTTTGGAGAGGTAAATCCCCTCTGCAGATAGAGGCGATCCCACTAGCCCTATAGTGGGTCTAGCAACAAACAAAACATGCTACGATACTGATTCCTAGTTACAAAAGACAAATCTATGATAGATAGCCTACCTCAAGTCTTACACTGCTGTTGTCGAAGAAGAAGCGTTGCTTCCCATTCCTAGCTTGATAGATCACAATACTTCCACTCACCGCGTCTGGACACATGTACACATGCAGAGAAGAAATGACATCATACAACGTAATAATTCAAACATATAACTATCAATCATTCAGAAAGGATTGAACTAAATTGCATTACACAAATAAGCAATACAATAGTGGAACCAATAATGTAGTCGAGCATATATTAAAATGTGAAAGAAATATTACAACAGAGTTCCAACATCGCATTCTTCATTTGGTAGGGCTTCCAGCGGAGCGTGTCTCACAAAGCTCGTCGGGAATTTAGACAAGGCTCTCTCTCTTACGGGGTTCTCCTTAGCTCTGTTTTCAATATTCGCTCAGCTATATTTTTCTTCCCAAATGTTCAGCTAGCTAGAAAATGGAGAGGGAAAGATTTTATAGATGGATAAATAGAGGTTAGGCTCCCTATAATCATGGGGGAGAGTCTTATCTCTTAGGAAGGTTCCATGAGAGGTGGAAAACCACTTCTTAATCAGGGAGATCCGGAGGCAAACAACCCAACCTCATTTTGGTGATCCGTTCTGGAGTTGTTAGAATAAAACTTCCACCTTCTATTATTAAAAAACATTCCTTAATAGGCTTGGCACAAGTGAAACATAAGGACAGAGCACCAAGTAGTGCGCCCACTAGTGTGCATTTTCCCCATTGGTAGGAGGGATGAACTGGCTACCCATGCCAATGCCAAAACATGGGTTTTTAGGGTTTTCCACGGGAAATGTTCTTCAGGAGAATTCTTTCCCTTATGCAGAAGGATACCATCAAGGTGTTTTCAGGACATTTTACTATTCACAAGTCATGGGAATAGTCCTCCAATGTATGAGACGAGGGATTGCAGGGACAGTGACAAAATGTTGTGTAACAGTTTCATAGAAAATTGGAGGCGATTTTCGTGCAGGGTCAAGGTGGTAAGCGGTTTGGAGCTGATCAAACGTGATACAATCTAGTGGTTGATGCGTGTCCCGCTGTAAACTTCCAATTTCACATTGAAGTTGTGCGTTGGGAGGCTTTGGGAGATCAGGCAAGAAATAAGGTTTAGACCATCCAATTTGGGCAATCTAGATCGACGGCTATAAGCAAGCGCAATGGTGAAAAGTTATGCGGTCGGGTGGGACCGGCCATGACGTTGCGTCAGCGAAATTATTGTGGAGCGGAATGTTTGTATGTTGAAGTGAAATGGTAAGGTTGAATGGGAGCCATTAGATCGTGAGGATCAACGGTCGAGATCATATCGGCGGAGCGCGTATCGGTGGAAAAAGGGAAGGCAGAAGTGACCAGTTGCGATTTGCAGTGAAACACAGACTGTCCGATCTGGGGGATATCAATGGTTACTAATCCATCGGCGAAGATAAACTTCAACAGAGATTTTGGAAAGTGGAAACAGGAAACGTTGAAATGCGATTTGCGATGAGACACAGACTGTCTGATCTGTGGGAGATCAAACTGGGAAAAATGGGTGGAATGAAGGGAATATTTTAAAATGGAGAAATGATGACCTTTGAAGGAAGCTTTATTTTTTAAACAATAGGGTTACTTGAAGGTTTTTAAATGAAGATTTATAGTGAAAAGGATACTGAACACAAGGATATTTTAAAAAACTCAAATATTTTCATGAAAAGTTTGCTTTTTTGGAAATCTAAGGACTAATCTAGACATCATTGAATATAACAGATTTATAGATGGCTAACATTAACCATAATCCTAACCTTAACCAAATTCTTAACCTTAACCTTAACTATAACCTAACTTTAAAATTGACCAAACCCTTAACCTTAACTTTACCCTTAACCTAACCTTAAACTTAACTATAAGCTAACCCTAACCTTCACCAAACCCTTAACCTGACTAAACTCGTAACCTTAACCTTAACCTTACCTTAACCTTAACCTTGACTTAACCTAACATTAACCTTAACCTTCCCCTAACCTTAACCCTAACCTTACCCCTAACCCTAACCTTGCCCAAAGCCTTAACCTTAACCAAACCTTAACCAAACCCTTAACCTTAACCTTAATCTTCACCTTAACCTTAACCTTAACCTAACTAAACCCGTAACCCTTAACCTTAACTTGACTAAACCCGTAACACTTAACCTTAACCATACCCTTAACCTTCACCTTAACCTTAACCTTTACTTTACCCTTAACCTAACTTCCTCCTTAAATATAACCTGACCCAAACCTTGACCTTAAATTTACCCTTAACCTTGACCTTAACTTAACCTTAACCTTCACCTTCACCTTCACCTAAACCTAACCTTAACCTTAACCTTAACCTTAACCTTATATTACCCTTAACCTAACCTTAACCTTAACTATAACCTAACTCTCACCTTAACCTAACCTCAACCTTAACCTAAACCTTAACCTAACCTTAACCTTAACCTTAAACTTAACCTTCCCTTAACCTTCCCCTAACCTTAACCCTAACTTTACCCTTAACCTAACCTTAACCTTAACTTTAACCTTAACTTACACTAACCTTAACCTTAACCAAACCCTTAACCTTGACTTTAACCTTAACCTCACTAAACCCGTAACCTTAACCTTAACCTAACCTTAATCTTGACCTTATCCTAACCTAATATTAACCTTAACCTAACCCTAACCTTGATCAAACTCTTAACCTTAACTATTATCTAACCCTAACCTTGACCTTAACTTTACCCTTAACCTTGACCTTAAACTTAACCTAACCTTAACCTTAACATTACCCTTAGCCTAATCTTAACCTTAACCTAACCTTAACCTTGACTTTAACTATAACTTAACCCTAACCTTGACCAAATGTTAACCTTAACCTTAACATAATATTAACCTTAATCTAACCTAACCCTAACCTATACCTTAACCTTAACCTAACCCTAACCTTAACTTTACCCTTAACATTAACCTTAACCTAACCCTAACCTTGAATTTGCCCTTAACCTAACCTTAACCTCAACCTTATATTAACCTTAACCTTAACCATAACCTTAACCTTACCCTTACCCTTAACCTCAACCTTAACCTTAACCTGACTAAAATTGTAACCTTAACCTTAACCTTAACCTAACCTTAACCTTAATCATAACCTAACCTTAACCTTACCCTAACCTTAACCTTCCCCTAACCTTAACCTTAACCTTAACCTTATCATAACCTTAACCTTAACCTTAAGGTTAAGGGTAAGGGTAAGGGTAAGGTTAGGTTTAAGGTTAAGGTCAAGGTCAAGGTTAAGGTTAGGTTAAGGGTAAAGTTAATGTTAAGGTGAAGGTTAAGGGTAAGGTTAGATAAGGTTATGGGTTTAGTCAGGTTAAGGTTAAGGGTTTGGTAACGGTTAGGGTTAGGTTATAGTAAAGGTTAAGGTTAAGTTAAGGGTAAAGTCAAGTTTAAGGTCAGGGTAAGGTCAAGGTTAAGGGTAAATTAAAGGTAAGGTTACGTTAAGTGTAAAGTCAAGGTTAAGGTTAGGTTAAGGTTAAGGGTAAAGTGAAGGTTAAGTTAAAGTTAAGGTTAAGGTTAGGTTAAATTTATGGTTAGTTTAAGGTTAAGATTAGGTTAAGGTTAAGGTTAATGTTAAGGGTTTGGTAAGAGTTAGGGTTAGGTTAAGGTTAATGTTATGGGTTTGGTCAAGGTTACGGTTAGGTTATAGTTAAGGTCAAGGTTAAGGGTAAAGTTATAGTTAGGTTAAGGTTAAGGTTAAGGTTAGGTAAAGGTTAAGATAAGGTTAAGGTTAAGGGTTTGGTCAAGGTTAGGGTTAGGATATAGTTAAGTTTAAGGTTAAGGTTAATTTAGGGTTAACGTCAAGGATAAGGGTAACGTTAAGGTTAGGTTGAGGTTAATATTAGGTTAAGGGTAAAGTTAAGATTAAGCTTAGGTTAAGGGTAAAGTTAAGATTAAGGTTAGGTTAAGGGTAAAGCTAAGGTTAAGGTTAGGGTTAAGTCTAGGGGAAGGTTGAGCTTAAGGGTTTGGTCAAGGTTAGGGTCAGGTTATAGTTAAACTTAAGGTTAACATTAAGGTGAAGGTTAAGTGTAAGGTTAAGGTTAAGGTTACAGGTTTAGTCATGTTAAGGTTAAGGTTAAGGGTTTGGACAAGATTAGGGTTAGGTTAAGGTTAAGGGTAAAATTAAGGTTAAGGTTAGGTTAAGGGTAAGGTTAAGGTTAAGGTTAATTTTAGGTTATATTTAAGGTCAAGGTTAAGGTTATGGTTAAGGTTAAGGTTAGGTTATAGTTAGGTTAGGTTAAGAGTAAAGTTAAGGTTATTTTTAAGGTTATGGTTAAGGTTAGGGTAAGGTTAAAGGTTAAGTTTAAGGTTACGAGTTTAGTAAAGTTAAGGTTAAGGTTACGGGTTTAGTTAGGTTAAGGTTATAGTTAAAGTTAAGGTTAAGGTTAAGGTTAACGTTAGGTTAAGGTTAAGGTTAAGTATTAGGTTAAGGTTAGATTAAGCTTAAGGTTAAGGTTAAGGGTAAAGTCAAGGTTAAGTTTAATATTAGGTTAAGGTTAAGGTTAATATTAGGTTAAGGTTAAGGTTAAAGTTAGGTTAAGGTAAGGTTAAGCTTAAGGTTAAGTGTAAAGTTAAGGTTAAGGTTAGGTTAAGGTTAAGATAAGGTTAAGGTTAGGTTAAGGGTAAATTTAATGTTAGGGTTAGGTTAAGGTTATTGTTAGGCTAAGGTTAAGGTTAAGGGTAAGGGTAAAGTTAAGGTTAAGGTTAAGGTTAAGGTTAAGGTTAGGTTAAGGGTAAGGTTAGGGTTAAGGTTAAGGGTAAGGTTAAGGTTAATGTTATGGGTTTAGTCAGGTTAAGGTTTAGGGTGAGGTTAAGGTTAAGGTTAAGGTTTTGGTCAAGGTTAGGGTTAGGTTATAGTTAAGGGTAAGGGTAAGGGTGAAGGTTAACCCTAACCTTGACCAAACCCTTAAGGTTAAGGTTAGTTTAAGGTTAGGATTACGTTAAGGGTAGGGTTAAGGTTAGGTTATATTTAAGGTTATGGTTAGTGTTAAGGTTATGTTATATTTAGTTTAGGTTAAGGGTAATGTTAAGGTTAAGGTTATGGTTAAGGTTAGGGTAAGGTTAAACGTTATCGTTAAGTTTACGGGTTTAGTTAGGTCAAGGTTAAGGTTACGAGTTTAGTCAATTTAATGTTATAGTTAAGGTTAAGGTTAAGGTTAAGGTTATGGGTTTAGTGAGGTTAAGGTTAAGATTACAGATAAAGTCAAGGTTAAGGTTAATATTAGGTTAAGGTAAAAGTTAGTATTAGGTTAAGGTTAAGGTTAAAGTTAGGGTTAAAGTTAAGTTTAATGTTAAGGTTAAGGGTAAATTCAAGGTTAAGGTTAGGTTAAGGATGAAATTAAGGTTAGGGTTAGGTTAAGGTTAAGGTTAAGGGTAAATTTAAGGTTAAGGTTAAGGTTAGGTTAAGGTTAAGGTTATGGTTAGGCTAAGGTTAATGTTAAGGTTAAGGGTAAAGTTTAAGGTTAAGGTTAAGATAAGGTTAAGGTTAAGGTTAGGTTTAGGGTAAAGTGAAGGTTAAGGTAAATTTAAGGTTAAGGTTAGGTTAAGGTTAAGGTTAAGGTAAGGTTAGGGTAAAGGTTCATGTTAAGGTTAAGGTTAAGGGTTTGCTCAAGTTTAGGGTTAGGTTATAGTTAAGGTCAAGGTAAGCTTAAGGTTAAGGTTACGGGTTTAGTATGGTTTGGGTAAGGTTAGGGTTAGGTTAAGGTTATGGTTAATGTTAGGTTGAGGTTGAGGTTAAGGTTATGGTTAGGGTTAAGGTTAGGGGAAGGTTAAGGTTAAACTTAATGTTAAGGTTAAGGTTAAGGTTAAGGGTCAAGGTTAAGGTTAAGGGTTTGGTCAAGGTTAGGGTTAGGTTATAATTAACTTTAAGGTTAAGGTTATGGTTAAGATAAGCTTAAGATAAAGTTAAGGGTAAGGTTAAGGTTAAAGTTATTGTTAAGGTAAGGTTAAGGATAAAGTTAAGGTTAAGTCTAGGTTAAGGTTAAGATAAGGTTAAGGGTAAGGTTAATGTCAAGGTCAAGATTAAGGTTAAGGGTAAGGTTAACCTTAACCTAACCTTAACCTTAACCTTGACCTTAACTATAGCCTTAATTTGAATAAATCCGTAATCTTAACCATAACTGTGACCAAACCCTTAAGGTTAGGTTAAGGGTAAAGTCAATGTTAAGGTTATGGCTATGGGAACGTTAAAGTTAAGGTTAAAGTTAAACTTAAGGTTAGGGTTAAGGTTAGGGGAAGGTTAAGGTTAAAGGTTAGATGAAGGTTAACCTTAACCTTAACCTAACCTTAACGTTAACCTTAACCAAACCCTAACCTTGACCAAACCCTTAACCTTAAAATAGCCTTAACTTTAACTTTACACTTAAAAATGACTTTAACCTTAACCTTCCCCTAACCTTAACCTTAATCTTAACCTTAACCTTCCCCTAACCTTAACCTTAACCATAACCTTTACTTTAACCATAAGCTAACCTTAACCTTAACCTTAACCTAACGTTAACATTAAACTTAACCTTACTAAACGTGTAACCTTAACCTTAACCTTAACCTTGAATTTACCCTTCACCTAACCTTAAGCTTAAATATAACCTAACCCTAACCTCAACCTTAATTTTACCCTTAACCTTAACCTTAAACTTAACCTTTACCTTAACTATAACCTAACCTTAACCTTAACCTTAACTTTAACTTTAACCTTAACCTTCACCTTACCCTTAACTTTACCCTTAACCTTAACCTTAACTATAACCTTAACCTTAACCTTGACCTTCCCCTTGACCTTAACCTTAACATTAACCTTGAATTTACCCTAACCTAACCTTATCCTTACCCATAACCTAATGTTAACCTTGAGGTTAGGTTAACCTTGACCAAACCCTTAACCTTAACCTTAATCCTAAGCTTAACCTAACCTTAACCTGAACCATAACCTTAACCTTATCTTAACATTAACCTAACCTTAACCTAACCACAACCTTACCCTTAACGTGAACCTTAACCTTAAACTTAACTTAACATAACCCTAACCTTGACCTTAACCTTAACCTAACCTTGAATTAACCTTAACTTTAACTTTACCATAACCTTAACCTTAACATTAACCTTAACCTCACCCTTAACCTTAACCTTAACCTTATCTTAACCTTAACCTAACCCTAACCTTGAACTTGACTTTACCTTAACCTAACCTTAACCCCTTAACCTTCCCATAACTTTAAGATTCTGATAACCTTAACCTTAACCTTGACCTTAACTATAACCTAACCCTAACCTGAATCAAAACCTTAACCTTAACCTTAACCATATTATTAACATTAACCTTCCCATAACCATAACCTTAACCTTGACCTTACCCTTAACCTTAACCTGACTAAACCCGTAACCTTAACCTTAACCTTAGGTTTACCCTTAACCTAACATTAACCATAACCCTAACCTAAAACTTAATTTTAACCTTAACCTTACCCTTTCCTAACCTTGACCTTAACCTAACCTTAACCTTAACCTTAATCTTTACTTAACCTTAACCTTTCCCTAACCTTACCCTAACTTTAACCCTAACATAACCTTAAATTTACCCTTAACCTAACTTTAACCTTAACCTTAACCTTAACCTTAACCTTAAATTAACCTAACCTTAACCTTAACTACAACCTAACCGTAACTTTAACCTTAACCATAACCTTATCTTTACCCTTGACCTTAGCCTTAACCTTAACCTTAACCTTAAAATAACCTTCACCTTAGCCTAACCTAACCCTAACCTTGACCAATCCCCTAACCTTAACCCAACCTTAACCATAACTGTAACCTTAAACTAACCTTAACCTTAACTTTACCCTTAACCCAACCCTAAGCTTAACCAAAACCTTAACATTAACCTTAACCTTAACCTAAACCAAACCTTGACCTAAAATATAACCTAACTCTGACCTTGACCAAACCTTAGACTTAACCTTAACTTAACCTTAACCTTAACCTAACCTTAAACTTAACTGTAACCTAACCTTACTCTTAACCTTACCCTTAACATTGACCTTACCCTTAACCTTGACCTTAACCTTAAATTTACCCTTAACCTAACCTTAACTATAAACTAACCCTAACCTTGACCAAATCCTTAACCTTAACTTTAACTTTAACCTTAACCTTAACTATAACCTAACCCTAACCTGTACCAAACCCTTAACCTTAACCTTAACCTTAACCGTAAGTATAACCTAACCCTAACTTTATCCTTAACCTTACCTTAACCATAATCTTAACCTAACCTTAACCTTAACCTTCCCCTTAACCTTATGTTAACCTTACATTAACCATATCCTTAACCTTGACCTTAACTATAACTTAACCTTAACCTTAACCTTAACCTTAACCTAACCCTAACCTTATGTTAACCTTAGACTTAATCTTAGCCTAACCATAACCTTAACCCTAACCATAACCTTAACCCTAACATTAACCTTCCCCTAACCTTAACCCTAACTTTAAAATTAACTATAACCTAACCCTAACCTTGACAAAAAATTAACCTTAAGGTTAAGGGTTAAGGTTAAAGTTAAGGGGAAGGTTAAGGTTAGGGGAAGGTTAAGGTTAAGGTTAACATTAAGGTTAGGGGAAGCTTAAGGTTAAAGTCAAGGTTAAGGGTAAAATTAAGGTTAAGGGTTAAGGCTAAGGCTATGGTAAGGTTAAGGGTAAGGTCAAGGTTAAGGTTAAGGTTAAGGTTAGGTTAAGGGTAAAGTTATATTTAAGGTTAAGGTTTGGTCAAGGTTAGGGTTCGGTTATAGTTCTGGTTAAGATAAGGTTAATTTTAGATTAAGGCTAAGGTTAAGGTTAGGGTTAGGTCATAGCTAAGGTTAAGGTAAGGTTAAGGTTAAGGTTAAGTTCAAGGTTAAGGGTAAGTTTAAGGTTAGGTTTAGGTTATGGCTATGGGAAGGATAAGGTTAAGATTAAGATTACCCTTAATCTAACCTTACCCTTAAACTGACTTTACCCTTAACCTAACCTTAACCTTAAATTTAACTTTACCCTAACCTTAAGGGTTTAGTTAGGTTAAGATTACTCAGGTTAAGGTTAAGGTTAGGTTAAGGTTAAGATAAGGTTAAGGTTAAGGTTAGGTTAAGGGTAAAGTCAAGGTTAAGGTTAAGGTCAAGTTTAAGGTTAAGGTTAGGGTTAAGGTTAAGGTTATGGTTAAGGTTAGGTTAATGTTAAGGTCAAGGTTTGGGTTAAGGTTAGGTTAGGTTATAGTTAAGGTCAAGGTTAAGGTTAAGGTTAAGGTTACGGGTTTAGTCAGGTTAAGATTAAGGTTAAGGTTAAGGTTAAGGTTACGGGTCTTAAACCTTAACCTTAACCTTACCCTTAACCTTCACTATAACCTACCCTTAACATTAACCTTTACGTAACCTTAACCTTAACCTAAACTTTACCGTACCTTAACCTAACTTTAACCTTAACCTTCACTATAAGGTTAGGTTATAGTGAAGGTTAAGGTTAAGGTTACTGTTAAGGTTAGGTTATAGTTAAGGTTAAGGGTTTGGTTAAGGTTAAAGGTTAACGTTAGGTTAAGGGTAAATTCAAGGTTAGGGTTATGGTTATGGGAAGGTTAAGGTTAAGGTTAGGATAGATTAAGGGTTAATGCTAAGGTTAAGGTCAAGGGTAAGATAAGGTTAAGTTAAGGTTAAGGTTAAGGTTATGGTTAGGGTAAGGTTAGGGTTAAGGTCAAGGTTTATGTTAAAGTTACGGTTAAGGTTAAGGTCAAGGTTAAGGTTAAGGTTAGGTTAAGGTTAAGGTTAGGTTAAAGTTAAGATAAAGTTAAGGGTAAAGTCAAGGTTAGGGTTAACCTTAATGTTAACCTTAACCTAACCTTAACCTAAACCTTAACTTAACCTTAACCTTAACTTTAACTTTACTAAACCCGTAACCTTAACCTTAACCTTAACCTTAGGGTTAGGTTAGTTTATAGTTAAGGTTAAGGTTAAGGTTAAGGTGAAGGTTAAGTGAAAGGCTAAGGTTAAGGTTACGGGTTTAGTCAGGTTAAGGTTAACCCTAAACTTGACCTTAACCTTAACCTGACTAAACCCGTAACCTTAACCTTAACCTTAACCTACCCTTAATCTAAACTATAACCTAATCCTAACCATGACCTTAACTTTACTCTTAACCTTGACCTTAACCTTAACTTTAACGTTGACCTTAACTTAACATTAACATTAACCTTAACGTTAACCTTACCCCCTTAACCCTAGTTAAGGTTACGGGTCTTAACCTTAACCTTCACAATAACCTTAAGTTTAACTATAACCTAACCCTAACCTTGACCTTAACCTTACTATAACCAAACATAAGGTTAAGGTTAGGGTAAGGTTAAGATTAGGTTAAGGGTAAAGTTAAGGTTAAGGGTAAAGTCAATGGTAAGGTTACATTAAGGGTAAATTCAAGGTTAAGGTTAAGGTTTGGTTAAGGTTAGGGTTAGGTTATAGTTAAGGTCAAGGTTAAGTGTAAGGTTAAGGTTACAGGTTTAGTTAGGTTAAGGTTAAGGTTAAGGGTAAGGTTAAGGGTAGGGTTACGTTAAGGGTAAAGTCAAGGTTAAGGTTACGGTAAGGGTTTGGTCAAGGTTAGGGTTAGGGTTAGGTTATAGTTAAGGTTAAGGTTAAGGTTAAGGTTAATGTTAAGGGTTTGGTCAAGGTTAGGGTTAGGTTATAGTTAAGTTCTAGGTTAAGGTTATGTTATAGTTAAGGATAAGGTTAAGGTTAAGGGAAGGTTAAGGTTAGGGTTAGGTTATAGTTAATGTCAATGTTAAGGTTAAAGTCAAGTTTAAGGTTACGTTAAGGGTAAAGTCAAGGTTAAGGTTAAGATTAGGTTAAGGGTAAAGTTAAGGTTAAGGTTAAGTTTTGGGTTTAGTCAGGTTAAGGTTAAGGTCAAGGTTAAAGCTTAACCTTAACTTTAACCTTAACCTTAACCTTCCAATAACCATAACCTTAACCTTGAATTTACCGTTAACCTAACCTTAAGGGTAAAGGTTCAGGTTAAGGTTATGGTTAAGGTTAAGGTTACGGGTTTAGTCAGGTTAAGTAAAGCTTAGGCTAAGGTAAAGTCAAGGTTAAGGTTAAGGTTAAGGTCAAGGTTAAGGGTAAAGTTAAGCTTAGCATCAACATTAGGTTATAGTTAAGGTTAAGGTTAGGTTAAGGGAAAAGTTAGGTCAAGGTCAAGTTAGGTTAAAGTTAAGGTCAAGGTAAAGGTAAAGGTTAAGGTTAAGTCTAAGTTAGGATAAGGTAAATTTAAGGTTAGGTTAAGGTTAAGGTTAATGATAGGTTAAGGGTAAAGTCAAGGTTAAATTTCGGTTAAGGTTAATGATAGGTTAAGGGTAAAGTCAAGGTTAAATTTCGGTTAAGGTTAATATTAGGGTAAGGTTAAGGTTAAGGTTAGGGTTAAGGCTATATTTAAGGTCATGGTTAGGGTTAGGTTATAGGTAAAGTTAAGGGTAAGGATAAGGTTAGGGTTAGGTTATATTTAAGGTTAAGGTGAAGGTTAAGGTTAAGGATAAGGTCAAGGTTAAGGTTAAGTATAGGTTAAGGTTAAGGTTAATGTTAAGGGTTTGGTCAAGGTTATGGTTAGGTTATAATTAAGGTCAAGGTTAAGGTTAAGGGTAAGGTTATAGTCTAACCCTAACCTTGACCAAACCCTTAACCCTAACCTTAACTTGACTAAACCCGTAACACCTAACCCTAACCTTTACCAAACACTTAACCTTAACCTTAACCTGACTAAACCCGTAACCTTAACCTTAACCTTCCCCTAACCTTAACCCTCACCTTAACCTTAACCTTAACTTCACCCTTAAACTTAACTTTAACCTTAACCTAACCTTAACCCTAACCTTAACCTTAACTTTCACCTAACGTAACCTATAACCTTGACAGTAACATTATCCTTACATTAACCTAACCTAACCTTAAGTTTATAGTTAAGGTAAAGGTTAGGGTTAGGCTTAGGTTAAGGTTAAGATAAGGTTAAGGTTATAGTTAAAGTTAAGGGTAAGGTAAAGGTTAAGGTTATGGCTATGGGAACGTTAAGGTTAAGGTTAAGGTTAGGTTAAGGTTAAAGTTAAGGTTAAGGTTAAGGTTTAGGGTTAGGTTATAATTAAGTTTAAGATAAGGTTATGGTTGGGTTAAGGTTAAGGTTAAGGTCAGGTTTAGGTTATATTTAAGTTTAAGGTTAAGGTAAGGTTAAGGTTAAGGTTAAGGTCAAGGTTAAGGGTAACATTAAGGTTATGTTAAAGTTAAGGTTATGGGATGGTTAAGGTTAAGGTTATGGTTAATGGTAAGTTTAGGGTTAGGTTATAGTTAAGGTCAAGGTTATGGTTAAGGCTAATGTTAAGGTTAGGTTAAGGTTAAGGCTAAGGTTAAAGTTAGGGTTAGGTTATAGTTAAGGTAAAGGTTAGGTTAAGTTAAGGTTAAGGTTAAGGTTAATGTTAAGGTTAGGTTAAGGTTGAGGTTAAGGTTAGGTTGAGGGTTTGGTCAAGGTAAAGGTTAAGGGTAAGGTTAAGGTTATGGCTAAATTTAAGGTTAAGGTTAGTGTAACCCTAACCTAAATATTAACCGTAACTGTACAATTAACCTTAACTTTAACCTTAACCTAACCTTACCGTTAACCTTAACCTTAACCTTAAGCTATGGTTAAGGTTAAGGTTAAGGTTATGGGTTTAGTCAGGTTAAGGTTAAGGTTAAGGGTAAAGTAAAGGTTAAGGTTAGGTTAAGGGTAAGGTTCGGGTTAAGGTTAAGGTTAAGGTTAAGATTAAGGGTTTAGTTGTGGTTAAGGGTAAGGTTAAGGTTAAGGGTAAAGTTAAGGTTAAGGTTAAGGTTAAGGGTTTGGTCAAGGTTAGGGTTAAGTTATAGTAAGGTCAAGGTTAAGGATATGGTTAAGGTTAGGGTAAGGTTAAGGTTAAGGTTAAAGTTAGGTTAAGGTAAGTTTAAGGTTAAGTTTAAGGTTAAGGGTTTGGTCAAGGTTAGGGTTAAGTTATAGTTAAGGTCAAGGTTAAGGATATGGTTAATGTTAGGGTAAGGTTAAGGTTAAGGTTAAATTTAGGTTAAGGTAAGTTTAAGGTTAAGTTTAATGTTAAGGGTAAGGTTAAGGTTAAAATTATTGTTAAGTATAAGGGTAAGGTTAAGGTTAAGGTTAGGTTAAGGGTAAGGGGAAGGGTAAGGTTAAGGTTAGGTTAAGGTCAAGGTTAAGGTTAGGGTTAAGGTTAAGTTTAGGTTAAGATTTGGTCAATCCTAGGGTAAGGTTAAGGTTAGGTTAAGGTTGAGATTAAGGTTAAGGTTATGGTTAAGGTTCAGGTTAAGATTAAGGTTAAGGTTAGGGTTAAGGTTAATGTTAAGGGTTTGGTCAAGGTTAAGGTTAGGTTAAGGGTAAAGTCAAGGTTAAGGTTATGGTTATGGGAAGGTTAAGGTTAAGGTTAAGGGGTTAAGGTTAGGTTAAGTTAAAATCAAGGTTATGGTTAGGTTAAGGGTAAGGTTAAGGTTTTGGTTATGGGTTTGGTCAAGGTTAGGGTTAGGTTATAATGAAGGTCAAGGTAAGTATAAGGTTAAGGTTCAGGTTACGGGTTTAGTGTGGTTAAGGTTAAGGTAAGGTTATGGGTTTAGTTAGGTTAAGGTTAAGGTTAAGGTTAGGTTAAGTAAATGTTAAGAAAAGGTTAAGGTTAAGGTTAAGGTTAAGGTTAGGGTAAAGGTTCAGGTTAAGATAAAGGTTAACGTTAAGGTTATCGTTAAGGTAAGGTTAGGGTTAGGTTATAGTTAAGGTTAAGGTTAAGGTTAAAGATAGGTTATAGTGAAGGTTAAGGCTAAGGTTAAGGGTGAATGTTAAGGTTAAGGTTAGGTTAAAGGTAAAGTCAAGGTTAAGGCAAAGTTAAGGTTAAGGTTAGGTTAAGGTCAAGGTTAAGGGTAAGGTTAAGTTTTAGATTCAGGCTAAAGTTAAGGTTTAGTTAAGGATTTGGTCAAGGTTAGAGTTAAGGTTAAGGGTTTTATCAAGGTTAAGGTTAAGGTTTTTCTCAAGGTTAAGGTTAAGGTCAATGTTAAGGTTAAGGTCAATGTTAAGGTTAAGATAAGGGTAAGGGTAAGGGTAAGGTTAAGTTTAAGGTTACGTTAAGGTTTTGGTTAGGGTAAGGTTAAGCTTAAGGTTAGGGGAAGGTTAAGGTTAAGTAAGGTTAAGGTAAGGTTAAGGTTACAGTTAGGTTAAGGTTAATGTTAGGTTAAGGTTAAGGTTAGGTTAAGGGTAAAGTTAAGATTAAGGTTAGGGTCAAGGTTAAGGTTATGTTAAGGTTAAGGTTACAGTTAAGGTTAAGGTTAGGTTATTGTTCGTTTATGTTAAGGGTAAAGTTAAGGTTAAGGTTAAGGTTATGGTTAAGGTTAGGGTAAGGTTAAAGGTTAAGGTTAAGGTTACGAGTTTAGTCAGGTTAAGGTTAAGGATTCAAGTTTAGTCTAGTTAAGGTTAAGGTTAAGGTTAAGGTTAGGTAAAGGTTAAGGTTATGGGAAGGTTAAGGTTAAAGTTAGGTTAATTTTAAGGGTAAAGTCAAGATTAAGGTTACGTTAAGGTTAAAGACAAGGTTAAGGTTAGGGTTAGGTTATAGTTAAGGTTAAGGTTAAGGTTAGGTTAAGGTTAATGTTGAGGTTATAGGTTTAGTCAGGTTAAGGTTAAGGTTAAGGGTAAAGGTTAAGGTTACAGGTCTTAACCTTAACTTTACCCTTAAGCTAACCTTAACCTTAGCCTTAACCTAACTAAACTCGTAACCTTAACATTAAACTAACCTTAACCTTTACCTTAACTATAACCTAACCCTAACCTTGACCAAACCTTAACCTTAACCTTTCTTATACAACATTTTTTCACCATCCCTGCAATCCCTCGTCTCGTACGTTGGAGGACTATTCCCGTGACCTATGAGCAGTAACATTTCCTGAAACCAGCTTCATGGCATCCTCTTTCATAAGGAAAAACATTCTCTTGAAGAACATTTCCTCTGAAAAACCTTAAAAACAAATGTTTTAGCCTTGGCGCGAATAGCCAGTTCATCCCTCGCGCCAATGGGGGAAATCCACACTAGAGGGCATGCCAATTGGCACTCTGTCCCTGTGTTTCACTCATGCCAAGCTTAATAAGGGATGTTTTTTAAAAAAAGAGGTGAAGTTTCGATCACAAGAACTTCATGGATGAGTCATAGGGAGTGGTTCGACTGAATAACCACGACCTTCCTCCTTTGTTCTCTTGTTTCCACCTTATGGGGAAACCTCCCAAGGGATAAAGTCTCCCTTCCACTATTGTAGGGATCCCAACCTCCTCCTCTCCTCTATAAATATAGCCAGCTTCCATTTATGTGCTAGCGGAATATCTGAAGAGCTGAACGCTTGGTAGCTAAACTTGTAGGAAGGAAACTATAGTCGGGCAACTATTGAGAGCCAAGCCGAAGAGAATCTTGTAAGAGAGAGAGCTTTCTCCAGAGTCCCGACAAGCGTTGTTGAGACACGCTCTGCTGCAAGCCCCACTGAGGGAAGATCATAACGTCAGATAATTTGGTTGTAATCTCCCTTTTTGTCATTTATAATATAAGCGACTCTAATTTTGTTTCCATTCATGTGTTCATTTCTTTATTTAATGCAATGAATTATATCCTCTCTGACTGATATATAGTTACATGCTTTAGATTTTACATTGTATGTCATCGTTTCCTTGCATGTGTACAGGTGTTCAGATGTGTCGAATGAAATGATTGTGATTTGTAAAGTGAGGGATGGGAAACATCATATTTTATTCAACGAAAACTGCGTGGGACAGAGCTAATCCCACTAGCCCAGATCGGATTTGGCAACAATCAATTCACGCAGTGGTTCTTCAAGAGAATATTTGTCCTTATGCAAGAGGATGCCATGAAGGTGGTTTGAGGACATGTTACTACTCACAGGTCATGGGAATAGGCCTCCAATGTACAGGACAAGGGATTACAGGGATGGTGACAAAGTTTTGTGTAACAAATGCCCCCTAAAGCATGAGGTCCAAGAGAGAGGGAGGGGTGAAATGCTTTATGAGAACGTATCCAGCTGAAAACACTACCATCGGAAGACCTGCAAATACAAATACAACTGATATCTTTGATACATGATATGTGGTATGGGCGCAACCATCCATAATAGAGTGTACAATAACTGGGATCCAAGGTATGGATGCAGCTATCCAGCAAAGAAGGATCAACAAGTAGACTCAGGTATGGTCGCAACCATCCAGTCAAATGAGTCATGTAACTAATCATGATAATCCACAAAGAATCCACATCCTGGATTTCATCAGACAAAATCTAGGGTCTTGTGCTCCATCTCGACCCGAACATAGTATAAGTCCGAGCATGTGGTTGTAATCTCCCTTTTTGTCATTTATAATATAAGCGAATCTGATTTTGGTTCCATTCATGTGTTCATTTCTTTATGTAATGCAATGAAATATATCCTCTATGACTGATATATAGTTACATTCTTTAGATTTTACATTTTATATCGTCGTTTCCTTGCATGTGTGTGTGTTCGGACGTGTTGAATGGAAGGATTGTTATCTGTCAAGCGAGGGATGAGAAACATCATCTTTTCTTCAATGACAACTGTGTGGGATTTGAGGTAGGCTACTCATCACAATCTTTATCTTTTTGTAACTAGGAACCAATGTCATTGTGTGACTTGATTGTTGCTAGACCCGATCTAGGCTTGTGGGATCGCCTCTGTCCGTAGAGGGGACTTACCGCCTCAACAACCTTAACTATAATCTAACCTTAACCTTGACCTTAACTATAACCTAACCCTAACATTGACCAAAACCTTAACCTTAACCTTAACCTGACTGAACTCTTAACCTTGACCTAACCCTTAACCTTAACCTTAACCTAACCTTAACCTTAACCTTGACATTACCCATAGCCTTAGCCTTAACTTTAACCTTAACCTAACCCTAACCTTAACCTTAATCTTACCCTCAACCTTAACCAAACCTTATCTTAACTATAACCTTAACCTTCCCATAATCATAACCTTAACCTTAACCTTGACCTTACCCGTAACCTTAACTATAACCTTAACCTTTACCTTACCCTTAACCTTATGTTAACCTTAACCTTAACTTTAACCTAACCATAGCCTTATCTTAACCTTAACTATAACCTAACCCTAACCTTGACGAAACCTTAACCTTAACCGTAACTTTACCCTTAACATAACCTTATCCTTAACCTTAACCTTCCCATAACCATAACCTTAACCTTAACCTTAAGGTTAGGTTAGGTTAATGTAAGGTTAAGGTTACTGTTAAGGTTATAGGTTACGTTAGGTGAAGATTAAGGTTAAGGTTAGGGCTAAGGTCATCTTGAGGTCAAGGTTAAGGTTTAGGGTAATGTTAAGGTTAAGGTTAAGGTTAAGATTACGGGTTTAGTCAGGCTAAGGTTAAGGTTAAGGTTAGGTTAAGGTTAAGGTTATGGATTTAGTCAGGTTAAGGTTAAGTTTAAGGTTAAGGGTAAAGTCAAGGTTAAGGTTGAGATTAGGTTAAGTTTAAGGTTAAGAATAGTTTAAGGTTAAGGTTAAAGTTAAGGTGAAAGTTAGGTTAAGGGTAAGGTTAAGGGTAAAGTCAAATTTAAGGTTAGGTTAAGGTTAAGATAAGGTTAAGGTTAAGGTTAGGTTAAGGGTAAAGTTAAGGTTAAGGTTAGGTTAAGGTTAAGGTTAGGCTAAGGTTAAGGTTAAGGTTAAGGTTAAGGTTAATGGTAAAGTTAAGGATAAGGTTAGGTTAAGGTTAAGGTTAGGTTTAGGGTAAAGTCAACGTTAAGGTAAAGTTAAGGTTAAGGTTAGGTTAAGGTTAAGGGTAAGGTTAGGGTAAAGGTTCCGGTTAAGGTTAAGGTTAAGGGTTTGGTCAAGGTTATGGTTAGGTTATAGTTAAGGTCAAGGTAAGGTTAAGGTTAAGGTAAAGTTAAGGTTAAGGTTAGGTTAAGGTTAAGGGTAAGGTTAGGGTAAAGGTTCCGGTTAAGGTTAAGGTTAAGGGTTTGGTCAAGGTTATGGTTAGGTTATAGTTAAGGTCAAGGTAAGGTTAAGGTTAAGGTTACGGGTTCATTCAAGTTAAGGTTAAGGTTAAGGCTATGGTTAGGTTAAGGGTAAAGTTAAGGTTAAGGTTAAGGTTAAGGTTACAAGTTTAGTATGGTTTGGGTAAGGTTAGGGTTAGGTTAAGGGTAAAGTTAAGGTTAAGGTTTTGGTTAAGTTTGGGTTGAGGTTCAGGTTAAGGTTAAGGTTACGATTAGGGTTAAGGTTAAACTTAATGTTAAGGTTAAGGTTAAGGTTAAGGTTAAGGGTGAAGGTTAAGGTTAAGGGTTTGGTCAAGGTTAGGGTTAGGTTATAATTAAGGTCAAGGTTAAGGTTATGGTTAAGATAAGCTTAAGATAAGCTTAAGGGTAAGGTTAAGGTTAAGGTTATGGTTAAGGTAAGGTTGTAATGTTCCCAATTTTAGCCCCAAGCTAAAATGGAACATTATAGTAGCATATTTTAATTTTGCCTAACAAAAATGGGTAAGGAGACCCCTTAACCCTTTTGATGGAAAATAACACTCCTTGTGTGAAAGGAGAAATAATGAATCAACTGAAATAAACACCTAATGGTGTGAACATGATGAGGATCACCTTGAGTTGGCCATATTTACCAAGTCAACAGTGCTTCCATAGAGGGTTGGCTTGCTTGCGAAGACAACGCAATTTTTGGAGGGAAAGAATTCAAAAGTGAATGGAAACCCTAATGGTGGGGCCTATGGTGAAAGAGAGTTCATTTTATTTATAAGAAAGAAGGAGCATCTCATTTGATTCATTCCTTGATTTAGAAATTTCATCGTGAGACCAAGGACTTGCATATCCGGGCTATTTAGCAGGATTGCAGTGCTCTTGAGCACTAGGGGTGTTCCCAGTGGGTATCCCCCACCTCTTCCTCATGGGAGGAGAGGATTTGAGCTGAATTTACTCATTATGGAATTTGGCCAAGCTCACTCCTTCAGTTGTAGTTTTATTTCTGTAGCAGAATGGTGCTGTGTAGCTGGGGAAGCAGCAGAGGAACTCATTGAGTCTTTCACTACTTTATTTTCAGTGGAGGAGGGATTATTCATGGGAAGAGTTGTAGAGAGGGCTCTTGGACTTCATTTAAGATATGTGGCATTAGGCCACTCATTCACCATCTCCCACTGCGCAGTCAATAGGATAAACTACGTTATTTTATGAGGGCAGTGTTGAGGGAGATTCTTGTGCTTATCATGAGGAGTGCTTTGAGTGAAAGGGGATCAACCCATTTTCCTTTGAGGACTTCAATTAGAGGAGGGAATCATCATTTCAGATTAGCCACAGCCTCATATTCATTTGGTTTCAGTTGCAGTGACATTTTGTTTGTCACTATTGTATTTTATCCGACATTTCTAGCAATCTCCCTGAGATTGGCTAGAAATCCCATATTGAGCCCATTTTCCTTTCTTGGGCCATTTTCCTTGTATCTTTCAGCTACATTATCATATTTTATGTATTCAGTGTTAGCCCCCTATGAATTTTTTGACAAGGAAACAGGGGGCTAAATGTTTTTGGAGCCTTCAAGGAATGCATCTCCTCCAAAAACACATCATCCTTGAAGCCTCCTTGTGCCTTTTCCCTTTAATAAATCCTCACTGCTATTCCCAGTTTAAAAGCCTCTTTGTTGTGAAGAAAATGCCCAAAGGCCTCCTTTTTTCCTTCTATTTCATCCCCATCAAACCTTTGTTTTCATCATCTGTTTCCCTCCCTTAATCCCTCATAAATCCTCTAAATCACCCTAACTCTCCTTTAAACCTTGCAAACACCCTTTGTTTGGTCTAATAAGCCCTTTTCCTCTCTACTGTTACCCTTTTTTAGCCTTAAAATACAATAAAATTAGCCAAAAACCCTTTTTTCTTTATAATAGGGTTAGCCCCCTTTGGCCAGCCCCTTAACCACTTCCCCTCCATAAGCCCGCAAGGCACTTATCGCAATCAGAAATATGGTCAGGAGTGCATTCATGTGTTAAAACAAAAAACTTTGATGCGATAGTTTATTTGTTCTTTGAACCTCAAGAGTGATCTCTGTCGTCAATCTTAATAGATCTAACGATCATCGCATGTCCCATCTCACCCACATCTCCCCTTATCACGCCTCTGATTTCATGTCAATTGTAAATATACCACCCTGATACAACAGCTATCGCACAATCGGAGCATTGCTGATCGCACCAATCCTGCACTGCTTCATCCCTCCCGATTGGCGCACCCCGATTGAATCTCCACCGTTAAATACAAAGGCCCCAATCTCTTCTCATTCCGCCCCGCTTCCCCGATTGGCCATCCTCCAACCTAATCACGACCATCGATCTCTCATAGATCTGATGGTCTAAAGCCAATCGCACTATCACTCATCAGATTTTTGGCCCTCCCATTGCTCCCCTCCGATTAGATCGCAACCATCCATTTCCCATGATCTAACGACCCAAATTTCTCTCACCCACCAACCATATGTTCCACCTGTGTATCCCCTCCACAGATCTCAGCCTTTCATCCACAGATTAGATGATCCACAGTAAAATTTTCGTTCGTTCGACCAAACCACTATTGTCTGTGCATCTCCTCATATCGCGCTCCATCTCCCGCCGTCGGATCTCACGGCCCCAGATCCAACGGTCTACATCCATATCGCGCAGATTTCACGTCTGTTGTTTAATGCATAAAATTTATGTGATATGGGTGGTTCTCCAGAGCCACGTGTCAAATAAAGGCCCATATCGTGTTGAAAAAGTGTAAACCACTCCCCTCCCTTTATGTCGAGCGAAACCGGCAGTTTTGCATCCCGAAACCACTTCCCCACTTCTTTTCCTGAAATCTCATCTGCAGATCCCAACTGTTGACCTGTTTCGATCAACGACCCTCATTGCATCTCACATCTCCTGCATATTTTCTCCTCGCGTGATCACAACACTCCATCGGATCATCATCACCGTCGATCTCCTCCTGTGATCTGATGGCCCATATCAAATCGCCCTCCCCCATGACCAGGTCCCACCATATCTGCCCATTTCATATGTTTTACCCACATTTCCTTTGTATTTTGATTCAAAGGCCTGAATTATAATGTTTTAACTTAAAACATTTTATCATTTCGCCCGAGCATTAAAATTAATGTTTTTTGTTAAGAGTCACATCCCCACCGTTTCCTTGCATTTGTCCACCGTTTCTAGTGCATTCATACCATCCACCACTGTTGCACCACAATTCTTCTAGGCCTACACAACATATCTTCTGCCACCTCTTGGATTGTTATAATTGGTTTATTTTATTGTGCAGGGCATTCAAAGTGATAAATTCACCTCGTGGTTTGTAATCACAATCATAGTGATTCAAAACACAAAGAGGCCATTACAACAATGGCTCAGTGAAATAGTAGAGATGGATTAAAAGGATTAAAGCCTGTTAATTTAATATTTAGCACCTAAGCCCATGATCAAATGATTAAGGTGGAAGATTAAAAAGAGCACATGAAACAAGCCATATCTGCTCTCAGCATCAGCAGTACATTTTCTCAGAATAGTATGCCCTCCGACAAAAGTCTCCATGCCTCCCCGAGCTCCTAAGGGCCGTCTCACTGACAGGAAACTTCCAAAGACTATCAAGACAAAAATAATAGAGGTATGGAAGCGTAGAAGACCTTCATTCACCTTACTTTCTTCAGAGGATAAAACAGAGAGCCTTGCAGCCAGAAATAACTTCAAAGAAACATCGAAGGTCATATCTGGCCTGACAAAGACTCCAAACCAGACCACCAAGTATAGCGCAGAGCTATTAAGAAGAGTGGGGATGAACTCCTCCTCCACTCTGTCTTAATAGATCGATTTAATTTGTATCACCTACTCCTGCTATCCATTTTCCCTATAAATAATCCCAGAGAACACTTTGTAAAGGGTTGGGTCACGTTTTTGCTGTTGTAGTTGTAGGGATTCATTTTTTACTATTAGAAATAGTTTTGGGAGAGAGTAGAAGAGTATTTTTAATGTAGTACGCTGGGAGGAGAAATTTTGGACTGTAATCAGCTATTGAGCTCTGAGTATGTGACTGGTTTTTCATCAATTAATCAAGCAATTTCACAGGATCCTGGTCTATTACTACGGGTGATGTTTTTCTTATTTCATTGTTATTTACATTTTTCCAGGCTGTTCATTGGTCTTTTGGTATGCATCAAAAATATAACATAGGATTTTTCCTCACATGGTACCTTATGTTTCTACTCTCCCTACCTTTGATTTTTTCTACTAATAGTGAAACTAAGAGTAAATTCATGTAATTTAGCCAGTGTAGTAGCTGTTATTCACTGCTAGTTGATGTGTGAATTAGGGTTTTGCTCCTTAGTTTTTCTTGTTTGGGTTCAAGCTAGAGGATTTGAGATATCGGGGATTTAGTGTAAGCCTTGTCCACTGGGGTCCTTTTTCAACATATTGGCCTTTCCAAGATCCCATGAGCTGGTGTCGAAGCATTGAAGGTGAAAGCCCTTCTATGATCTCAGGCCTAGTTCTGTGTTTAAAACTCATGTGTTTTCACTTTGAGAGTATGCCGAAGCAGATCTGGAGTTAGATGACCTCTGGTCTGATCTCAAGCTACCCTTTTTTTTCACCTTTCCTCCTTAATGTTTCATTCCATCATCTATCTCAAATATCCTTTAGTATAGATGACTTTCCCTATGAAAGCCTTGGCTAAGTTGTTTGCAAGTAATCTCCTTTCATGACTCCATAGCCCAATGGATGGCACAACCTTAACCCATTCTCTTTTGCCAAAACATCCTACTGCTCTGCTCCTTTCTTCCCATTACCTTCTCAGTCTATGATATTATGAGCAACCCGATAACCAAACCAATCATTTTAAACCTCCCTTTGTGCTTCATATCTAGACTAACATCTCATTTTCAGCTTCAAATATATATCATTATTTGTTTTAGTGGAGAGATCCCTCTCCGGGTCCAGGAGGGATAGATCCTAGGGTCCCAAAGTGGTTATGATGTTGTCTCATCTTTTGGTCTTGCCAATCTGGCCAAAACATGGTAACCCAAACATAATGATGACTCCACTGGGGAAAAACTTAGACTAATGCCTTCAGATTGGTATTTCAATGCTGATGGTGGATAGCAATCTTTTTCCAATGTCCAAAATCATCCACCTGGTGACTCCACGCTCTATATTTCCTAATAGGCCTAATGACTCCACTGGTGGAAGACTCTGAACTAGTTGAGAAGATGCAGTGACCTTCTTTGTAGAAACATGGATCCAAGCATGGACAGAGATGAAAAGCTTGATGCTTTGGTAGATCAATTAAATGGAATAGAAGACATGTTTGGTAAAGTTCTGGAGATGTATATGGCTAATCTGAATGCAAATGATGATTATTCAGAACATCCCATGCATTTTCCAGAGCAAGGGCCAAATCCAGACATGGATGATGAGAAAGACATGTATGATGATCCTAGTCTGGATTTTTCTCTTGTTCTGGAAAATTCTCAAGATGAGGCTCACGAAGATACCCCGCCTCAAGATCAATTTGTACAAGAAGCAGAGGACTGGTGCGCTTATGTCAATGTTAAAAAAGAAATTTCCCCATTGACAGAAGAAGAGATGGACCAAATATAAAACACGCAGTCCACCTCTACAATATTTTATAGAGCTGATGCAGATCCAGAAGACTCCTCTGAGGATCGGGATGAAGAAATACCTGCTGAGAATCTGACAAGTCTGATTGGTGACATTGCTTTCAATTATGACTTTCCTAGTTATGATCTATTTGATGATGATTGGTTACAGAGGGAAGATGAGCTTGCAGGACCATCATCAGTAGACAAATGGGAGGGAAGTCAGGGCCAAAAATTCCAGAGAATAAATGAGCCAATTCAACCTATCTATGACACTGATGGGGAAAGTTATGAAAGCATCAGTGATGAGTGTCATGAGATCGGAGGTCAATAGTATTTCCTTTCATCATATGAGGAGGAAAGAAAATAAGAGATTCTTGAGTAGGATCAAAGTAAAGAGCCTTCCCTTGAAAAAGAGGAAGTAATGGAAAATACCCCTGCTCATGAATATACGGAGCATTTCACGGAGCTCGGCCCAACAGATCAGAACATACCGAAGCTCGAAGAGGACTCAGCTACAATATTTGATGAGTCCTCTAGTTTAGAATATGAAGGAGACACTCTACCCCAAAAGAGTCTTTTTATCAATCCAGTGGCAGAAGAAGAAATCCTGGTTGAAGCCTGCTTGCCAGATCTTCATAACCAGGTATCATTCCATGATCCTTATATTCATTTTCTGCAAACATTTGAAGAAGGATTGAAGGTATTTTTGAGCAGCATGTTGCAGACAGTAAGAGAATTTTTGGAAGCTGTTTTTGAGGAAAAAAAAGAGTTGGAGCAGCCTTGCCTATCCAACATGCTCAAGGATTTGAGCAAGAAAGACCAGTCATGGGATCACTTGATGGACTGGTTGCATTGGAAAACAATGTTCGTAAGCTAGACTTATGAATTTTCTAGTTAGAGTAGGGTAGTTAGGAAAAGCTCAATAAAGCTCAGTCTATGAGCATTTAGGCAGTGTTTTTAATTTCTGCAAAGTTTCAGTCCATGAGAAATTTTTTCTTTAGGGCATGGCCCATAGCCAGCCAGACAGTCTAATTCTGGCTTGACTGTTTTTCAATTTATGTCTTAGAAAGTAGAGAAGAAATATGCTAGATAGTTTAATCCTAGCAGATATAGTTTAGGTGGAGAAAATATGAGGCCAACAGTTTAATTTGGTCTCATGGAGAAATAAGAGTAGAATTAGAATAGGCTTATTTTCCTGTTTGTAAAAAATTGATGATGTAAAGGGTCTGCAAGTCCAAATGCACCCAGAAGAAAAAATGTTAGGACAATATTATGGGTAGGTAGTTGTTTGGGAAAGTATTACTGCTAATATAATGTCTTCATGATTTGTGGAAGCTAATCCATAAAAGAAAATGATGTGTCAAGTACTAGGCACCTAGCCTACTCCAAAGATTATTCTCTGAATTCTTGACTCCTTCAAGAAGAAGCCATCCCCATGTGGAGCCATTGTTAGCCCCCTATGAATTTTTTGACAAGAAAATAGGGGGTTAAATGTTTTTGGAGCCTTCAAGGAATGCATCTCCTCCAAAAACACATCATCCTTGAAGCCTCCTTATGCCTTTGCCCTTTAATAAATCCTCATTGTTGTTCCCAATTTAAAAGCCTCTCTGTTCTGAAGAAAATTCCCAAAGGCCTCCTTTTTTCCTTTTATTTTATTCCCATTAAACCTTTGTTTTCATCATCTGTTTCCCTCCCTTAATCCCTCATAAATCCTCTAAATCAACCTAACTCCCCTTTAAACCTTGCAAAACCCCTTTTTTTGGTCTAATAAGCCCTTTTCCTCTCTACCGTTACCCTTTTTTGGCCTTAAAATACACTAAACTTAGTCAAAAACCCTCTTTTCTTTATAATACTCTTAGCCCCCTTCAGCCAACCCCTTAACGATTTCCCCTCCATAAGCCCGGGCGCTAAAACCTAGCACTAGCCTGCAAGGCACTTATCACAATTAGAAAGATGGTCGGGCGCGCATTCTTGTGTTAAAATGAAAAACTCTGATGCGATAGTGTATTTTTTCTTTGAACATCGGGAGTGATCTCTACCATCGATCTTAATAGATCTAATGGTCATCGCATGTCCCATCGTGCCCGCATCTCCCCTCGTCACCCCTCCAATTGCATGTCAACCATCGATCTACCACCTTGATCTGACATCTACTGCACAATTGGAGCATCACCGATCACACCAATCTCGCACTTCTTTATCCCTCCTGATTGGCACACCCCGATTGAATCTCCACCATTAAATCCAATGGCCCCAATCTCTTCTCATTCTACCCCGCTTCCCTGATTGGCCATCCTCTGACCCAATCACGATGGTCGATCTCTCATAGATCTGACGGTCTAAAGCCAATTGCACCATCACTCATCGAAGTTTTTTCCCTCCCATTGCTCTCATCCGATTAGATCATCGCTGTCCATTTCCCATGATCTAATGGCCCAGATTTCTCCCACCCACCAACCATATTTTCTGCCTGTGTATCCCCTCTGCAGATCTCAGCCATTCATCCACAGATTGGATGGTCCACAATAAAACTGTCGTCTGTTCGACCCCACCGCTACTGTCCGTGCATCTCCTCATATCACGCTCCATCTCCCGCCGTCAGATCTCACGGGCCCAAATCCAATGGTCTATATCCATATCACACAGATTTCGTGTCCGGTGTTTAATTCCTAAAATTTACATGATATGGATGGTTTTCTAGAGCCACATGCCAGCTAAATACCCATATCACATTGAAAAAATGAAAACCACTCCCCTCCCTTTCTGCTACACAAAACCGATAGTTTTTCATCCCGAAACCACTTCCCCACTTCTTTTCCCGAAATCTCATCTGCAGATCCCGACCGTTGACCTATTTCGATCAACGGCCCTCATTGCATCTCACATCTCGTGCATATCTTCTCCTCGCGCGATCACAACACTCCATTGGATCATCACCACCGTCGATCTCCTCCTGAGATCTGACAACCCATATCAAATCGCCCTCTGCCATGACCGAGTCCCACCATATCTACCCATTTCATATTTTTTACCTGCATTTCCTTTGTATTTCTATTCAAAGGCCCGAATTATAATTTTTTACCTTAAAACATTTTATCATTTCGCTCGAGCATTAAAATTAATGTTTTTTGTTAAGAGTCACATCCCCACCATTTCCCTGCATTTGTCCACCGTTTCGAGTGCATTCACACCATCCACCACTGTTGCACCACCATTCTTCCAGGCCTCCATAGCATTTCTTCTGCCACCTCCTCGATTGTTATAATTGGTTTATTTTATTGTGCAGGGCATTCAAAGTGATAAATTCACCTCGTGGTTTGTAATCATAGTCATAGTGATTCAAAACATAGAGAGGCCATTACAGCAATGGCTCAGTGAAACAGTAGAGATGGATTAAGAGGATTAAAGCCTGTTAATTGAATATTCAACACCTAATCCCATGATCAAAGGATTAAGGCACAGTTTAAAGATTACAAAGAGCACATGAAACAAGCCATATCTGCTCTCAGCATTAGCAATACATTTTCTCATAACAGTACGCCCTCCGACAAAAGTCTCCATGCCTCGCCGAGCTCCCAAGGGCTGTCTCACCAATAGGAAACTTCTAAAGATTGTCAAGACAAAAATAATGGAGGTATGAAAGCCCAAAAGACCTTCAGTCACCTTAATTGCTTCAGAAGATAAAACAGAGAGCCTTACAGCTAGAAATAAATACAAAGAAACATCAGAGGTCATATCCGGCCTGACAAGGACTCCAAACAAGACCAAAAAGTTTAGTACAGAGCTATTAAGCAGAGTGGGCATGAAATCCTCCTCCAATCTGTCTAAATAGATCAATTTAATGTGTATCACCTACTCCTGCTATCCATTTTTCCTATAAATAATCCCAGAGAACACTTTGTAAAGGGTTGGGTCGCGTTGTTATTTTTGTAGTTGTAGGGATTCATTTTTTACTGTTAGAAATATTTTTGGGAGAGAGTAGCGGAGTAGTTTATAATGTAGTAGGCTGGGAGGAGAAATTTTGGACTGTAATCGGCTATTGAGCTATGTGTATCTGACTAGTTTTTCATCAATTAATCAAGAAATTTCACAGGATCCTGGTCTATTACTACGGGTGATGTTTTTCTTATTTCATTGTTATTTACATTTTCCATGTTGTTCATTCATCTTTTGGTACACATCAAAAATATAACATAGGATTTGCAATCGCATGGTACCCTATGTTTCTGCTCTCCCTACCTTTGATGTTTTCTGCTAATAGTGAAACTAAGAGTAAATTCATGTAATTTAGCCAGTGTAGTAGCTATTATTCACTGCTAGCTGATGTATGAATTAGGGTTTTGCTTCTTAGTTGTTCTTGTTTGGGTTCAAGCTAGAGGATTTGGGATACCAGGGATTTAGTGTAAGCCCTGTCCATTGGGGTCCTTGTTCAACAGATTAGCCTTTCCAAGATCCCGTGAGCTGGTGTCGAAGCATTGAAGGTGAAATCCTTTCTATGATCTCATGCCTAGTTTTGTGTTTAAAACTCATGTTTTTTCCCTTTGAGAGTATGTCGAAGCAAATCTGGAGTTAGATGACCTCTGGTATGATCTCAAGATGCCCTTTGTTTTCAACTTTCCTCCTTAATGTTCCATTCCATCATCTATTTCAATGATCCTTTAGTATATATGACTTTCCATATGAAAGCCTTGGCTAAGTTGTTTGCAAGTAATCTCCTTTCATGACTCCATAGCCCAATGGATGGCACAGCCTTAACCCATCATCTTTTGCCGAAACGTCCTACTGCTCTGCTCCTTTCTTCCCATTACCTTCTCATTCTGTGATCTTATGAACAACCTGATAAGCAACCCAATCATTTTAAACCTCCATTTGTGCTTCATACCTAGCCTAAAATCTCATTTTGAGCTTCAAAGATATATCATTCTTTGTTTTAGTGGAGAGATCCCTCTCCGGGTCCAGGAGGGCTAGATCTTAGGGTCCCAAAGTGGTTATGATGTTGTCTCATCTTTTGGTCTTGCCAATCTAGCCAAAAAATGGGAACCCCAACATTCAGCAGCTACATCTCTCATAGCAACTGTGCAGTTATGGTTTTTCGGCATTCTGTGTAGCTGCAGCTACTCCGACATTGTACTGTATATTCATTGGAGGATTGGTTCTAAAGCTTGAGGCTCTTATTCCTCATGATATTTATGTATAATCATGTTGATATATTAATATAATGATGGTTGTGATATTCACCCTCTCACGATGCATTCATATTTGCAGAGTTTCAGATTGATGTTTTGCATATTGTTGTAAGCTCTTTCATTGAGCATTGTTTTAGAGACCTAGATTGGGGAGATCTGAATAACCCATCTAGTGTTATTTATTTGAGATCATTTTATGTAGGGGAGTTATATAATATATTTTATAGGGCATCCCAGTGGTGGTTTTCCTTATTTTTGCAGCAGCTTCCTTATACAGCGTCCTCAAGGACCCTGTGGCAGTATTTCCTGAGGTGGAATATTTCATATCCATAGGCAGAGCCTAAGAAGGGCCAGCTAGCCTCAGGATTTCTCCCTTATTTGGAAGGAGTCATATCCTGTAAATTCCCCATTAGTAAATCTCTGAAATGGACTTGCAGTAGCTCACTGAAGAAGGAAAAATGGAGCAACATAATATGTTCTCGATGGAGTAGAAAATCCCTCATTTAGGACATTACAGTGGTATCAGAGTATGATCTTGGCTTAGCCTGTGCCCAATATCCATTGCTATCATAAGAGGAGTTTCTCTGCAAGGAGAGAATATTTACAAAGAAGACAAGGAAAGAGGAATGAAGGAAGAGGAGGTTTCCCTTCTTCTTTTCTAGACCATTGAGGAAGTCATTGAAGATCTTGATGAAAGGGAAATTTGGAGAAATTTTCTGAGAAGGGTTTGTTGATGGGAAAAATCCTGGCTACTTCATATGAATGGTGTGATCATTCAGCCATACATGTAGATCCACAGCACAGTCCCCTGTTCACTTTATTTGCAAGGGATTAGAGGAATAAATGAGGCCATGGGAGGAGTAGCACTGAAACTCAAGGTATGGCTCATGATTTTTGGTTTAAGGGTTCCATTTTTCATTGTCATGTAGGTGCAAAAACATGTGATGCATTCACTAAGGGTTTGATGGGAAAACTTAGCGAAACTCATTGTGGCATAAATATAAACATTTTTCATGCGTTGGAGGGAACCAATAGTGCTGTCACTTTTGGAGGAGATCGATCACCACATGGAGGTGAAATGGGAGCCAATGCTTCCACTAGAGGAGCCCTTGTGTCTTTTCAAGGAGTTCCAAATGTTTTGCATGTGGGTACCAAGACACAATTCCAGAGTCATATGTAGAATTTGTTTGGGATTGTGAGATGGATAGAGAAGAAAAACATGATCAACATGGAGGGATGAAGAGTATTCTCCCTTATCTATTTCGGAAAGTTTCTGTACAAGAAAAGAGACTGCACTGCACAGAGGAGAGAGGGACAAATCAGTCCACTCATACATGCAGTCTATTTTCAAATCTTGATGTCTCACTTTTTTTATGGCTTTCCATCTAGGAGGCCATATGATCTAGAGATGATGAGAGGCATCATGCTACTTGGTTCACCACTCATTGGATTCCGAAGGGGTGGAGACATTAAAGGAGTCCATCAAATTGCATTGATTTTGGGGATAAACATAGGGAGGAGGGTTACACCCTCTCATTTTCAGTCTCACCCACTCTCATCAGCTATATTGTGTAGACAGAGCTTGCTGCATGGATGGGGATGGATACTCCATGGATTTTATGAGAGAGAGGTTACTTCCTTTGGGGAATAACTCTTTCATGCTTTGGAGTGGATGGAGGCCACTCATGCTTACATTGCCCAGGATCGAGAGGTTCTTTAGAGGTGAGAGTCTCTCATGGAGGCTCATTTTCAGAGGTCCTTATTTCTATTTGAGCATGTGTAGCTGCATGATGGCATGGCACCAACATTGGAGGATGAATTTGACATGAGGGGATGTCAAGGTAGTAGGCAGTAGCGTGATGGAGCACCATATTGCAGAACACCAACGTTGTCTATATGGAGGATTGATTCCGGATGGAGGGCTCAGCCTTGGCTGGGTATTTCTCTAGGATATTAGTGCATGCATGAATTTTTATGGCCTTGATGGAGATAGAAAAAAATAAGTGGATTACATGATCAACTATCATCATGGCAGACTCTTCTTGGCTAGATTTTCTAGTCTCAAGAAGAAATTATTTGCATGCAGCATATGAGGACTTCCTAGTCATGCACTTGGATGCATACTTTGATTGGCTAGAGGAGTTCACTTGGAGGGCATTCATCATGGCACCTATCAGCATAGGAAGATATGCATACCCCACTTGTTATGGTGGAGAGGACCTCACATCCACTTCCCTACTCATTGGAGGTAGAGGGAAATTATTAGTTGGGCCATTTCAGCTCAAGAGCCCAAGTACAAATTGGAGAAGGTATAATCTAAAATTTTATATTGTAATTTCCTTCCTTGTTGGAGCAACATGATGAGTCAAGAAGCGTTGATTTCTTCTTGCATAATTTACAAGGATGTATTTGTAGGCTTTGTGGTAGGAGAATGGACCATTCTTATGGTGGTTTGTGGAGGAAGCCACATGCTCCTTGGTGTGCACCATTGGCACCAATTTATATTTTCCTGCTCATATATTTTGAGATGTGTGTGGTAGCAAACAAGTGGTTGGGAAAGCACTTATTGTTTTGATGTAGGCAAGAGGCTCACTGCACTGGTCCCATGAGAGGAGCAGTGACCCACTCTCTAGCTGTCTTATGGCAGTTTTTTTACATTGTATTATGCTACCTTGTATTGCTGATGCTTATTTATTCACAGGGAGCACCATTTGGAGAGTGACTTATATGTTGGGACAGCCCATTGGGAGAACTATTATCCCCATTTCACATGCTCTATATTGTAGGAGACACCATTGGGAAAACCATGATTGCCATACTATTACTATTCTCTTCTTGTGGGGCAAACAACTTGGAGAATTTGGAGAGGCACTTCATGGCTGAATATTTTGATGGGGTAGCCTAGGCCACTCTTGGAGGTCATACCATTTCAGCCCAAGGATAGAGGAATCCCCATATTTACTACCGAAGGAGAGAAGAACTTATTGGGATGAAATAACAAAACTCTCCATTCAGCCCCATTACATTGCACAGAACAGGGGGCAAGGTTTTCATTTGGATGATAGCATGGTTGAGGGGATCATCAACAGGATTATATTTTCCCATGCATGTCATCACTCCTTCCTTGAGGAGGCCATAGTTCAGTAGGAGGATTTCCACCTACACCTTCTATGTTTTAGGGTGTACACCATTCTGGTTTGCATACTTGGGAGGAGGCATTGGAGGACAGTTTTATTGTAGCATATCTTGAGTAGCGGTGGAGATTGTTGATGAGGAGGCCATCAGAGAAGAAGGGGGAGAAATTTTTTTCTCTCTATGCAGTTTTTTGGGGACAAGAAACATGTGGGAGGGGAGGACTGTAATGTTCCCAATTTTAGCCCCAAGCTAAAATGGAACATTATAGTAGCATATTTTAATTTTGCCTAATAAAAATGGGTAAGGAGACCCCTTAAACCTTTTGATGGAAAAAAACACTCCTTGTGTGAAAGGAGAAATAATGAAGCAACTGAAATAAACACATAATGGTGTGAACATGATGAGGATCACCTTGAGTTGGCCATATTTGACCAATTCAATAGCGCTGCCTTAGAGGGTTGGCTTGCTTGAGAAGACAACACATTTTTTGGAGGTAAAGAATTCAAAAGTGAATGGAAACCCTAATGGTAAGGCCTATGGTGAAAGAGAGTTCATTTTATTTATAAGAAAGAAGGAGAAACTCATTTTATTCATTCCTTGATTCAGAAATTTCATGGTGAGGCCAAGGACTTGCATATCTGGGTTGTTTAGCAGGATTGTAGTGCTCTTGAGCACTAGGAGTGTTCCTGGTGGGGATCCCCCACCTCTTCCTCATGGGAGGAGAGGATTTTAGCTACATTTCCTGATTCTGGCATTTGGCCAAGCTCACTCCTTCAGTTGCAGCATTATTTCTGTAGAAAAATGGTGCTGTGTAGATGGGGAAGCAGTAGAGGAACTCATTGAGACTTTCACTACTTGCTTTTCAATGGAGGAAGGATTATTCATGGGAAGAGTTGTAGAGAGGGATCTTGGACTTCATTTTCAGATATGTGGCATCAGGCCACTCATTCACCATCTCCCACTACGTAGTCACTAGGAGAAACTACGTTATTTTATGAGGGCAGTGTTGAGGGAGATTCTTGTGCTTATCAGGAGGAGTGCTTTGAGTGAAATGGGATCAGCCCCTTTTCCCTTGAGGACTTTAATCAGAGGAGGGCATCAGAATTTCAGATCAGCCACAACTTCATATTCATTTGGTTTCAGTTGCAGTGACAATTTGTTTGTCACTATTGTATTTTATCTGGCATTTCTAACAATCCCCCTCAGATTGGCTAGAAATCCCATATTGATCCCATTCTCCTTTCTTGGGCCATTTTCCTTGTATACAGCTAAATTATCATTTTTTATGTATTCAGTAGCTTCATCTCTCATATATACTGCGCATTTATGTTTTTTCGGCATTCTGTGTAGCTGCAGCTACTCCGGTATTGTATTATATATTCATTGGAGGATTGGTTACAAATCTTGAGGCTCTCATTCCTCATGATATTTCTGTATAATCATGCTGATATATTAATATAATGATGGCTGTGATATTTACCCTCTCATGATGCATTCATATTTGCATAGTTTCATATTGATGTTTTGTATATTGTTGTAAGCTCTTTCATTGAGCATTGTTTTAGAGACCTAGATTGGGGAGATTTGAATAACCCATCTAGTGTTATTTATTTGAGCTCATTTTCTATACGGGAGTTATATTATACATTTTATAGGGCATACCAGTGGTGTTTTGCCTTATTTTTGCAGCAGCTTCATTATACAGTGTCCTCAAGGACCCTGTGGCAGTAATTCCCGAGGTGGAATATTGCATATCCATAGGCAGAGTCTGAGAAGGGCCAACTAGCCTCAGGATTTCTCCCTTCTTTGGAAGGAGTCATATCTTGTACATGCCCCATTAGTAAATATCTAAAATGGACTTACAGTAGCTCACTGAAGAAGGAAAAATTGAACATCTTAAGATGTTCCCGATGGAGCAGAAAATCCCTCATTTGGGACATTACAAAGGTTAAGGATAGAGTTAAGGTTAAGGCTAGGTTAAGGTTAAGATAAGGTTAAGGGTAAGGTTAAGTTCAAGGTCAAGGTTAAGGTTAAGGGTAAGGTTATGGTAAGGGTAAGGTTAACATTATCCCAACCTTAACCTTAACCTTAACCTTGACCTTAACTATAACCTTAATCTGACTAAATTGTAACCTTAACCTTAACCATAACCGTAACCAAACTCTTTAGGTTAGGTTAAGGATAAAGTCAAGATTAAGGTTATGGTTATGGGAAGGTTAAGTTTAAGGTTAAGGTTAAAGTTAACGTTAGGGATAAGGTCAGGGGAAGGTTAAGGTTAAAGGTTAGATGATGGTTAACCTTAACCTTAACCTAACCTTAACCTTAACCTTAACCAAACCTTAACCTTGACCAAACCCTTAACCTTAACATAAAATTAACCTTAACTTTACCCTTAAACCTAACTTTAACCTAAACCTTCCCCTAACCTTAACCTTAATCTTAACCTTAACCTTCCCCTAACCTTAACCTTGACCTTAAACTTTACTTTAACCTTAAGCTAACCTTAAACTTAACCTAACCTTAACCTTAAAATTACTAAACCTGTAACCTTAACCTTAACCTTGACTTTACCCTTAACCTAACTTTAACCTTAACTATAACCTCACCCTAACCTTGACATTAATTTTACCCTTAACCTTAACCTTAAATTTTACCTTGACCTTAACCTTAACCTTAACTTTAACTTTACCCTTAACCTTCACCTTAACCTTAACTTTACCCTTAACCTTAACCTTAACTATAACCTTAACCTTAACCTTAACCTTCCCCTTGACCTTAACCTTAACCTTAACCTTGACTTTACCCTAACCTAAGCTTAAACTTACCCATAACCTAACCATAACCTTGAGTTTAGGTTAACCTTGACCAAACCCTTAACATTAACCTTAACCTAACCTTAACCTTAACCCTAACCTTAACCTAGACCATAACCTAACCTTAAACTTAACCTTATCTTAACCTTAACCTAACCTTAACCTTAACCTAACCATAAACTTACCCTTAACATGAACCTTAACCTTAACCTTAACTTAACATAACCCTAGCCTTGACCTTAACCTTAACCTTAACCTTAACCTAACCTTGACTTAACCTTAATTTTAAATTTACCCTAACCTTAACCTTAACCTTAAACTTAACCTTAAAATTACCCTTAACCTTAACCTTAAACCTATCTTAACCTTAACCTAACCCTAACCTTGACCTTGACATTACCTTAACCTAACCTTAACCGCTTAACCTTCCCATAACCTTAACCTTAACCTTAACCTTGACCTTAACTATAACCTAACCCTAACCTTAACCAAAACCTTAACCTTAACCTTAACCTTAACCATAACGTTAACATTAACCTTCCCATAACCATAACCTTAACCTTAAGCTTGACCTTACCCTTAACCTTAACCTTAACCCTACCCCCTTAACCTTAACCTTAACCTGAATAAACCTGTAAACTTAACCTTAACCTTAACTTTACCCTTAACCTATCCTTAACCATATCCCTAACCTAAAACTTAACCTTAACCTTAACCTTACCATTACCTAACCTTGACCTTAACCTAACCTTAACCTTAACCTAACCTTAACCTAACCCTAACCTTAACCCTAACCATAACCTTAACTTTACCCTTAACCTTAACCTTAACCTTAACCTTAAATTAACCTAACCTTAACCTTAACTATAACATAACCATAACCTTAACCTTAACCTTAACCATAACCTTATCTTTACCCTTAACCTTAACCTTAACCTTAACCTAACCTTCACCTTAACCTAACCTAACCCTAACCTTGACCAATCCCTTAAACTTAACCTAACCTTAACCATAACTGTAACCTTAAACTAACCTTAGCCTTAAATTTACCCTTAACCTAACCCTAACCTTAACCAAACCCTTAACATTAACCTTAACCTTTTCTTTAACCTAATCTTAACCTAAACCTAACCTTGACCTTAACTATAACCTAAGCCTAATCTTAACCAAACCTTAACCTTAACCTTAACCTAACCTTAGCCTTAACTATAACCCAACCTTACCCTTAACCTTACCCTTAACATTAACCTTAACCTTAACTTTACCCTTAACCTTCACCTTAACCTTAACTTTACCCTTAACCTAACTTTAACTATAACCTAACCCAAACCTTGACCAAACCCTTAACCTTAACCTTAACTATAACCTAACCCTGACCTTGACCAAACCCTTAACCTTAACCTTAACCTTAACCTTAAGTATAACCTAAAATTAACTTTACCCTTAACCTTACCTTAACCATAACCTTAACCTAACCTTAACCTTAACCTTACCCGTAACCTTATGTTAACCTTATGATAACCATATCCTTAACCTTAACCTTAACTATAACTTAACCCTAACCTTAAACTTAACCCTAACCTTAACCTTAACCTAACCCTAACCTTAGGTTAACCTTAGACTTAACCTTAGCCTAACCATAACCTTAAACCTAACCTTAACCTTCCCCTAACCGTAACCCTAACCTTAAACTTAACTATAACCTAACCCTAACCTTGACCAAAACTTAACCTTAAGGTTAAAGTTAAGGGGAAGGTTAAGGCTAGGGGGAGGTTAAGGTTAACATTAAGGTTAAGGTTAGGGGAAGGTTAAGGTTAAAGTCAAGGTTAAGGGTAAACTTAAGGTTAAGGGTTAAGGTTAAGGCTATGGTAAGGTTAAGGGTAAGGTCAAGGTCAAGGTTAAGGTTAAGGTTAGGTTAAGGGTAAAGTTAAGTTTAAGGTTAACGTTTGGTCAAGGTTAGGGTTCGGTTATAGTTAAGGTTAAGATAAGGTTAATTTTAGGTAAGGTTAAGGTTAAGGTTAGGGTTAGGTCATAGTTAAGGTTAAGGTAAAGGTATGGTTAAGGTTAAGGTTAAAATTAAGATTACCCTTAACCTAACTCACCATTAACCTTACCCTTAACTTGATTTTACCCTTAACCTAACCTTAACCTTAACTTTAACTTTACCCTAACCTTAAGAGTTTAGTCAGGTTAAGGTTAAGATTAGGTTAAGGTTAAGATAAGGTTAAGGTTAAGATTAAGGCTAAGGTTAGGTTAAGAGTAAATTCAAGGTTAAGGTAAAGTTAAGGTTAAGGTTAAGGTTAAGGTCAAGTTTAAGGTTAAGGTTAGGGTTAAGGTTAAGGTTAGCGTTAGGGTTAGGTTAATGTTAAGGTCAAAGTTTGGGTTAAGGTTAGGTTAGGTTATAGTTAAGGTCAAGGTTAAGTTTAAGTTTAAGGTTAAGGTTATGGGTTTAGTCAGGTTAAGATTAAGGTTAATGTTAAGGTTAAGGGTGAATGTTAAGGTTACGGGTCTTAACCTTAACCTTACCCTTAACCTTCACTATAGCCTACCCTTAACATTAACCTTTACCTAACCGTAACCGCAACCTTAACCTTACCCTTAACCTTCACTATAGCCTACCCTTAACATTAACCTTTACCTAACCGTAACCGCAACCTTATCCTTAACCTTACCTTAATCTAACTCTAACCTTAACCTTCACTATCAGGTTAGGTTATAGTGAAGGTTAAGGTTAAGGTTACGGTTAAGGTTAGGTTATAATTAAGGTTAAGGGTTTGGTTAAGGCTAGGTTAAGGGTAAAGTCAAGGTTAAGGTTATGGTTATGGGAAGGTTAAGGTTAGGTTAAGTTTAGTTTAAGGGTTAATGCTAAGGTTAAGGTCAAGGGTAAGATAAGGTTAAGTTAAGTTTAAGGTTAAGGTTATGGTTAGGATAAGGTTAGGGTTAAGGTTAATGTTAAGGTCAAGGTTTAGGTTAAGGATAAGGTTGAGTTTATGGTTAAGGTTAAGGTCAAGGTCAAGGTAAAGGTTAAGGCTATGTTAAGGTTAAGGTTAGGTTAAAGTTAAGATAAGGTTAAGGGTAAAGTCAAGGTTAGGGTGAACCTTAACATTAACCTTAACCTAACCTTAACCTGAACCTTAACTTAACCTTAACCTTTACTTTAACTTTACTAAACCTGTAACCTTAACCTTAGGGCTAGGTTAGTCTATACTTAAGTTTAAGTTTAAGGTGAAGGTTAAGGGCAAGGTTAAGGTTAAGGTTACGGGTTTAGTCAGGTTAATGTTAAGTTAACCCTAAACTTGAGCTTAAACTTAACCTTAACCTTAACCTGACTAAACTTGTAACCTTAACCTTAATCTTAACCTAACCTTAATATAAACTATAACCTAACCCTAACCATGACCTTAGCTTTTCCCTTAACCTTGAACTTAACCTTAACCTTAACCTTGACCTTGACCTTAACCTAACCTTAAAATTAACCTTAACCTTAACCTTACCCCCTTAACCTTGGTTAAGGTTACAGGTCTTAAACTTAACCTTTACTATAGCCTTAATTTTAACTATAACCTAACCCTAACTGTTGTAGAGGTAAATCCCCTCTGCAGACAGAGGAGATCCCTACTAGCCCATATCATGTCTAGCAACAATCGTATCACGCTAAGGTGCAAGTTCCTAATTGCAATAAACCAAATGGTGAAGAAGGCTTACCTTGAATCTAACGATGTTGTTCGTAGAGAAGATAACACTCCCGTTACCTTGCTCCAATAGATCACAATCCTCACGCTCGCCGTGATCAAACACCTACACACGCAAGAAACACGACAAACACAAGCATAAAACCCAATATATGCAATTATGTATCAGACGAATCCATCCTAGTACATTTAACGAGCCCTAGGAAGGAGAAACTTGAATATCGTCATTACGACTAAATCCAATGTCATCAGGGTTTAACGAGTCTGAAAAAGGAAGAACTCGACATCTTTTCATGTTAAGAGAGTTTGAAAAGACAACAGAAAAGTAAAATCCAATAGTCCCTTTTCATAAATAGTTCCTCAGACCTGAAAAGGTAGAAAACTATGTATGAGAAAACTTCCTAGTCGCGATAGGCTAGGGTATTCCTTTTTCGTAAGTAATCTATCCCAGTCTGAAAAAGGGGTAAACGTATACTGGGTAGATGTCGTTTCGTGGCCACTTTAATGAGATCAAAATGACAAGGGACTCGGCAATATTTTCATGTTTAGAGAGTCAGAAAAGAGCTGAAAGATGACTCCAAAATGACTTTTTCGTGTTTTTACCGAGTCCAAAAAGGTATAAAATACAACTCGTATCACTGTCCAAGTCGCGTAAAAACCTGTCGTTGCACATAAAAGCAAGTGTAAAATCCATTTTTCGACAAAATATGTTAAAATATTGAGAAAAAGGACTTTTAAAACCTAATTTTGACTTCAAAAGCTATAAATATGTCACAAATGGTAAAAACTAATTTACTTTTACTTTTTACCTCATCTGGACAACAACAGTGGTCTTTTTGTATGCAAACTTGGAGCGGTGATTGTGACTGATCCAGGGCAAAATTCATATCCTCGTTTGTTCCAGGTAAGAGGTGCTCCGTTAAGCTCTATTTGGATCCATTTTTTATGAATTTCCATTGTGCATTTGACCTCTGGGGGAACCTTTTGTAATTTTAGGGCTCGCTCCATTGGCACGGGTATCGGGCACAGACCCGCGACAATGGACATTTGGTAACAAAGGGGTCACACAAATGGCGCAACGCAATTTTTCGCTTTAAATTCCAAAAGTTAAATCCCCTCTGTAGACAAAGGCTATCCCTACTAGCCCAGATCGGGTCTAGCAACAATCGTATCACACTAAGGTGCAAGTTCCTAATTGCAATAAACCAAATGGCGAAGAAGGCTTACCTTGAATCCAACGCTGTTGTTCATAGAGAAGATAGTGCTCCCGTACCCTTGCTCCGACAGATCAAAATCCTCACACTCGTCGCTATCAAAAACCTGCACATGCAAGAAACACGATAAACACAAGCGTAAAACCCAATATATGCAATTATGTATCAGTCAGAGAAGACACAACTCATGATCATAATGAACAATATGAGTGGAACCATAACCAAAGTCACTAATCATTAATTCATACAAAGGAAAATACAACCTGGCTTTGACGTTGAATCTTACTTTGGTGGGTCGTCCGTGGAATACGTCTCGGTAAAGCTCTTCGGGAATGGGAAAAGCCTCTCTCTTCGATCGTCAATCTCCTTGCTACTGATTTGTCTCTATGAGGACTATCAAGGCTCTTGCAACATCCTTTAGGCTATGAAGGCTCTTGGAGATTAGCTTGCAAAGGAAAATGGCAAGCTTATATAGATGGTGCAAGGGGATTTGGGATCTCTACAATCATAAGATTGGCCCTATCCTCAAGGAAGCTTCCATGAGAGGTGGAAAACCACTTCCTCTACATGGAGATCTGGAGCCAAACCTTCCAACTCAATTTAGAGACCAGTTTAGGAATTGGTTGGAGTCAATCTTCCGCCATTTATTTTTAAAAAACACTCCTTAATAATCCTGGCATGGGTACAACACTGAGACAGTGCGCCAGCTGGCACGACCTCTTTGGAGGATTTCCCCCATTGGCGCGGGTATAACACTGACTAGTCCTGCCAAGGCCAAAAAGGATATTTTTGGGGTTTTGCACAAGGAATTGTCTTTAGGGGAATGAATTTCCTTGTTTAGGGGGATGCCATGAAAGTGGTTTTAGGTCATTTCACTGCTCACAGGTCACGGAATAATCCCTCCAATGTGCGGGACGGGGGATTGCAGGGATGGTGACAAATTACTGTGTAACATATGCCCCCTAAAGCATGAGGCCCGAGAGAGAGACAGGGGTGAAATTCTTTACGAGAACGTGTCCAACTGAAAACACTGTCATCAGAAAACCTGCGTAGAGAAGTACAACTGATATCTCAAATACATGATATATATGCGGTATGGGAACAGCCATCCATAACAGAGTATACAATAATCTAGATCCAAGGTATGGACGAAGTCATCCAATGAGGATAGATAAATAGACTCAGGTATGGTCACAACCATCCAATGAATGAGTCATGTAACCAATCATAATAATCCAAAAAATCGCAACCTGGATTCTAATAGCCAAAATCCGGGGTCTTGCACTCCACCTCGACCCGAAGAAAGTACAAGTTCAAGCATGCGAATAAGTGAGCTGAAGTCAAACATGCAAGAGCATTTTCTGATTACCAGCCAATGATGAAAGTTGTTAACAGACGCGAGAGGTACCACCAATAGTGAAAATGGTCCTCAAGGTACTATAGGAACAATCTACGGCATGTGAATCAGTGAGCTGGCATCGAACACCCTTAGAATCACTCGATTGGAGGCCAATGATGAAAACCTCACGTCAAAAATGAAGAACCTGCCATTGAGGCATGCAGGCTCCAAGGTACCAGAAGGGAGTCTCTAGATCAGCTTCTCGGATAATGAACTGAAGTTGACAGGAAGTGATCTTGATCGAAGGTGGGCCATAGTGTTTCCCACATGATCGATGTGAGATAGAGGAGCATAATGTCTTCGTGAATCAGGATCAGATGAGAATCAGAGGAAGGTTGGAATTTTGCAGAGGTCAACTTCTCTTGAACATATGGCGACATGACAACGAGTTTGGCAGTATTTGACATCAAAAGATCAGAGGTCATGATGACGAGGAAAAGAGCAGATGAGAGGTGAAAATGGATCACCCAAACCCACGGAGGTAAGTGAAAAAATGAGTTGAGATGCCCCCAACCCGACATGAATGTAGACAAGTTCCATGTTAAAGAGAGACATACTACCGACACGACGACGATACCGGTTCCATTTTTCCCACCATTTCTGGCGAGTACCTCTTTATTTTTATACAAGCTTTAAGAGGATACCATATTCTTGTCATATAAGTTCTTCCTTCGGATGAATCCATCCTAGTACATTTAACGAGCCCTAGGAAGGAGAAACTCGAATATTGTCATTACGACTGAATCCAATGTCATCAGGGTTTAACGAGTCTGACAAAGGAAGAACTCAACATCTTTTCATATTTAGAGAGTTTGAAAAGACAGCAGAAGATTAAACTCCAACAGTCCCTTTTCGTAAATAGTTCCTCAGATCCAAAAAGGTAGAAAACTATGTTTGAGAAAACCTCCTAGTCGCGATAGGCTAGGGTATTCCTTTTTCGTAAATAATCTATCCCAGCCCGAAAAAGGGGTAAACATATACTGGGTAGATTTCATTTCGCAGCCACTTTAACGAGATCAAAACGACAAGGGACTCGGCAATATTTTCATGTTTAGAGAGTCAGAAAAGAGCTGAAAGATGACTCCAAAATGACTTTTTTCGTGTTTTTACGGAGTCCGAAAAAGTATAAAATACAATTTGTATCACTATCCAAGTCATGTAAAAACCTATCGCTGCACATAAAAGCAAGTGTAAAATCCATTTTTTGACAAAATATGTTGAAATATTGAGAAAAATGACTTTTAAAACCTAATTTTGACTTCAAAAGTTATAAATATGCCACAAATGGTAAAAACTAATTTACTTTTACTTTTTACCTCATTTGGAGAGCAACAGTGGTCCTTTTGTGTGCAAACTTGCGGTAGTGATTGCGACTGATCTAGGGCATCATTCAGATTCTCGTCAGTTCTAGGTAAGAGGTGCTCCCTTAAGCTCTGTTTTGATCCATTTTTATGAACTTCCATTGTGCATTTGACCTCTGGGGGACCCTTTTGGAATTTTAGGGCTCGCTCCATTGGCGAGGGTATCGGGCACGGACCCGCGCCAATGGAAATTTGCTCACAAAGGGGTCACGCCAATGATGCAACGCGATTTTCCGCTTTAAATTTTCAAAATGTGAGCCATCCATCTGGATTTTTGAATGCAACAGAGGTCTAACAAAGCATTTTTAATCATGTTGATGCAAATATTCAGGCATAATGGTTATTGAATGGAAAGAGAGGGAACATGGAGAAGAAGATGTAATGGCCATGGAAAACAAAGCTTGCATGAATGCACTTTGGAACTGTGGTCTCAAGAAATTCTTCCTTACGCCATGCTTACGAGCTCAACCTGAGCTATTGCAGTACTTGGTCAACATATGGGATGAAAACGAGGAAGTGTTTAAACTTCGGGACCAAGTGCTAGAACTAGAGGTCTCTGATGTTTATTTCATAACTGGACTGTCGCGCAGAGGCCCAGTGCCCATTATGATAGGTAGTAGAACTTCTAGAGAGAATATGGATTAGGTAATGGCAAGAGTGTGCCCAAGGGCACAAACAGGATCAAGAAGTGGGAAAATAGACATCCACACTGTCCACGACCTAGCACTCAGAGTAGTGCTTCACACTATTGCACGGGCTGCAGGATCGCAAGCACCGCATGAGGCAACTAAGGCGCAGCTCCTACTAGCCTCCGAGTGCATGAATCATACATTTTTTGATTGGGCCATCGCAGTGAAAACCAATATCAAAAGTTAGCTCACAAAATGTAAGAAAGCCAAACTGAAACAGTTTGGATATGGTTCCATTCTAGTGTCGCTCATTTTGGAACAACTACCAATTTTCCAGGGCCAAGGGGAAATAGTTGCCGAGCCAATACCGAGGAAGCCGCAGATGGCTCGATGGGTAGCACTTATGCCCAGTTCAGGAGGGGGCAAACAGATGTCCTAGAGGCCCGAGTTCTTTGTGTGGTTACGACATCAACTGATCGTAGTCAAGGATTGGCCCTACGCTGGGACCAATTTCAATGGAGACCCAGATCTTCCGCTTCCAGAGGGGGATGACTGGGACGAGGAGCTAGGTATGACTCTTTTATTTTTATTTTTATGTATTTATAATTTTTTGTGATACATGTCCATTCTAACAATAACTCTTATGTGTATGCAGATGTTGGCCCAGAGAGGCCCGCGGTCATGTCGCCCATTGCACAGAGGACCCCTCTTGTGCATGACCCTCAAGCTGAGGGTGGAAAAGGGAGCGAACTAATCCAGAACCTAGAGGGCATTTCCCGGGGGATCCCGAACTATGCATGGCTGGAAAATGTCCCATTAGCATACCAAAAACACACTGTGGGGGTGTCTAGTCGCCTTCACCAAATGTTGAGGCGATTGGTGCGCGCGGTAGCATGTTACCACGAGCACCACACTGATTAGATATCTAGGGATTTTATATGCATATTTTTTGAGAGACATGTTGTCTATGGCTGTTATCAAAAAAGCATGTATATTTTTTTATTTTATGTGGTGTACACAAACTACAAACTATTAAACATATATATCCATATATCTATTTCTGGATGGATCTTTTGTGATGATGTTTTTATATGCTATGCAAATGTCTAATACAATGTTATCTTAATGCATCAGTTGCATAACAAACGACCCAATGAAAAAGTTCACAAAATGTATCTAATCACACATTTTATTTTTATACAAGCTTAAAAGAAAACATGCAAACTATGCTTGGAAATGAGTTTTATTTTTATGCAAGCTTAAAACACAAACTATGCTTGAGGAAGATGGGCATGCCCCCAGTATGGTGTCTCAATTCGAGGTACATGCCACCCAAGCTTTAGTCCATAGGAAATGGAGTGAAGGTTGAAAACATAAGAGATTTGAACTAAATCTACTAAAACTCGAATTGAACAAGCTCATGTTTCATTATTTTAACAAGGTTGACACACTTAAAGGAACTCTCCTTGTAGCAGCTTTTTTCATTGTCTTAGGAGCTTGGCACAAGAAGATGAATTGTGCTCCGGTGAGCTCAACGGAGGAGGCTCGGGAGGGGGATAACTAGATACATCATGCTCTAGACAATCACACATTTCTGCTAGGCTGGGCATGAAGGAGGAACGATGATGTCCATCGCTCCAAGGCAGCTCCTCAAGAGACATTTTTTCAATTATGGCCTCATCAGAAGGGAAGATCTCTTTAAGAGGATCAGCTGAGTCGGCCTCGCTGAGCCAGGGGGATTGGGAATAGATATCTAAATCCATGCTTGAAGGAACATGTTGAGGAGGAGGAGGATTGGATGCGGCGACAATTTCACAGTAATTAATCTCTACTGGAGTTAAGGGCATCGATTCTCCAAAATCAGTCACCTGTTTAGGCGAAGGGATGATCCATGGGTCGTCATACCTAGAGATCATATTGACTTGAACGGTGTGTGGTGGTGGCATGGGAAAAATACCCATGAGGATGAGGTCCTTGAAGAGACCGGGTCCTACACTGTCAGGGGGATTAGAGATCTGATCCACGTAAGGAATGTTGTTCTCAGAGGATGAGGTGAAGAAAGAAAACTGATCCAAAGTAACGATTTTTCCCTCATGAGGAAACTTGAGAATTCGGAAGAGGGTGGACGATATGAATAACATGGTGTGATTCCAACTGCGGCCGAGAAGAAGATTTTAGTTAAGCTTGGTGTCAACCACTTCTACTTCTACATTAACTGTCTTCCCTTGTAACGTAATCGGAAAACTCTCGAGAACACCCAAGGGTTTTGATTCCCAACCATCGAATGCTTCTAAGGCATTGGGAGACGATGAAAGAGCTGGAGAGCCAATGGCCTTCCAGTAGGAAGATGACATGACACAGGTGGAAGCACCTTCATCCATAATGGCCCTATGGATGTTGAGACCGTCGATCCCGACTTGGATCACAAGAGAAATTTGATGCGGAAGTCGGGGAGTAAAGTTTTCTAGGTCGAAGGTGAGAAGATTAGAATCAGTGGGATCAATTCCACTGATTGAAGAAAACAGAGCTTTCCGTTGCGAAGGGAAACTTTGAAGGACTTCCAATGCGGACATAGCATAAGGCGCCTGCGCCAAATCCTCAACAATACTATAGTGATGAGCAGCACGGGCGTTTGGATTGTAGGAAGATCTTCACAGAACACCTTTAGAGGGTGGCCTCACAACAGGTTCAGCAGTAGGCTTCTCAATTTCCAAAGGACTGGAGATAGGAGGAGGAGGTGGGCCATCCACAACTTCCTTCCCAGCTACCTGACGTGATCCAGCATAATCCTTCGAGCGTGTAGCAATTGAGACAGGTGCAACACCGTTCATCATAAAGACCTGGGACCAAAATGGTGCGGATGGTGAAGGTTGTTCAACCATCTGGGTCTACTGAGACGGGAACGGTTCTTTGAGAACTGTCGGAGTCCCTTTGGAGCCTTTGATAAGTTGACTAATTTCAAATCGTCGAGGACAATCCTTGGTATAATGATCTCCTTCACAAATAAGGCAGCGGTACTTCGGTTTACGTTGAGAACCGTCATTAGTATGAGGTTTAGAAGACTCTGGTTTAGGGGAGTCAGGTTTTGATTTTCCTTTTCCCTTCTTCTTTCCTTTGGAGGCCTTTTTCGTAGGATTAGCCTGAACGATGTTGACCTCCGTAGTTTTCCTAGAATCTGGAGGAGCGGAAAGAGAAGAATTATTGGAAGAATTGGACTTCTGCTTCTCGTTTGAAGACTTTCGATAATTTTGAGACATGGAACCAATAACACCATCCACCGCAGGGGTAGGGGGTACCTTATAGGTTCCCGGCCATGGAGCATCAGTCAAAATATCATAAAGCGTGCCAGACTGAGAGTACACCAAATCTAGGTACTTGGTACACGCGATGGCTTGTTCTTTAGTCACACATGCCCCCATAGCAATATCTTGAGCGATTTTGTTAACAAAGAAGGTGGTGAACCAATGAGTTAGTATCTGATCAGGTATATCAAACTTGATCAGTCTACGACGACGTCGCCACTCATGAATATGATCGGATATGTGGGTGGCTTTATCCTGCTTCAAAGAAGTCAGGAGATGCGTCCCGGCTTCATAGCGAACCAGTAACTGGAAGTGAGTCAGAAAATCCATTGCTAACGTGTTGAAATATTGAAAGATGCCACGAGGTAATTCGATATACCACTTAGCGGAAGCACCAGTAAGAGTGCGCTGGAAGAGACGTAGACGAATTGAATGATTTACCCAAGAATTAGACAAACACCACAAATGGTAGGTCATTACATGAGCTTGGGGGTCCTCTCCAACTTTACCTTCAAACTTAGGGCAGTCGCTGGGTACCTTGGTCGGAACCGGTGGCCAATAAGGATTGTGAAGAATCGGATCATTGGTTAATTTAGAAACGTCCGGTAACTTCGAGGTATCCAAGAATGAAAACTACGGATTAAAAGGCATACTAGGCCCTCGATAAGGGCCTGTACTTGTACTCCATGCTGGTTGAGTGTATCCTTTCCCCCATGGGTTCTGTCCCGGAGGATTTTGACCATAGGGGGTATAGGGCGTATAACCAGTCTGATATGGCTGTTGGTAACTAGTGTACGGGGGTTGATAACCAGAGTATGGACCTTGATTATATGTCAGCCCCGTTTGAGCAGTCTGTGGATTTGGTTGCTGAGTATAGGTGTAGTCAGGTTGTTGAGTGTAATAATGGGAACCTTGGGGAAGGTTATAATTTGGTCGAGATAGACCTTGAGAATAGTAACTGCCTTGAGGTTGAGCAGGCTGTTGGTAGGTGGGACCCTGCTGAGCCTGATAATTAGGGTGCACCAGTTGATTCGGTTGTGGCATCGAGTAAATCAGCTATTGGGTAGGGTTGACAGGATGTGCAGGCTGGCCTAGTTGGACAGGTTGACTTGGCTGGACAGGCTGACCTGGTTGAGCAGGTTGACCTGGGTAAACAGGTTGTGCCAGTTGTGCAGGTTGACCTTGTCGATGTGGGGCACCAGGCTGAGCCGAATGGGTCGGCTGGCCTGGTGGTGGAATGGGGCTTGGTTGTGGCTGGTAACCGGTTTGACCTGCAACAGGACCATAAGATGATCCTTGCTGATGTACAACATTCGGACCAATAGGATACTGAGGTTGCATGGGTTGGGAAGGTTGGACTTGCCCCCCAGGACCATACAAAGGCCCAGGTTGGTACCCCAATTGACCTGCAGGTCCTTGAGGTTTCCCTGGTTGGACCACAGGGTGAGGCTGGATAGGTTGACCTGAAGGGTTGTAGGACTGTCCTTGTGGACCGTATAACAACCCCTAGTGGCCCGAAGGGTAGCCTTGTAAGGGCTTTCCTTGCGAGTCATAAGGATAACCAGGCTGGCCTGAAGGTTGACCCTGAAAGGGTTGTCCTTGGGGGTTGTGAGGTTGCCTAGCCTGATTAGATGGAAAACCTTGACCAGGAAGATAAGCCTCTAGGGTGGGTAAACATAAAGGGTTTCCCTGCTCATCGTATTGATATGGAAAAATGTAAATAGGGGTACCATCATGTGCATAATGCAAAAAATATGGGCAGTTGGGATCTTTAGAGGATGGTTCAACCTCGGGGTTTGATTTTTGTAGGGAAAATCGATACTCCTCAGGAGAAATATTCTCCGGCATAGCAGATGCTAGATAGACGTCTTTGAGAATCGATGTGGTCCTTATGGACTGAGTGGTAACAGCGGGTGTAGATGTGACCACACAGATGGTGGGCCTGACAGGAACTGAAGTGACCTGAGGGGATGACGTGATGGGTGTCCTAGGAGACATCCCCAATGAAGGAATAACTGGCCTTGTAGAGGGAGTTGATATCCCCATAGAGGCAACGGTGGTCATGATCTGACTCAAAGATCTATATTCTGCTGGAAGTGAGGGACCAAGCAAAGACATGATAGATAACTTGGGTTGTCTTTTGGGAACAACTGGTAATCTTCACCAGACGTGGGGATTTCCTCACTAGGAGAATGGCTGGATGAGCCCATATTTGAACCTACCACTATTTCTGCTAGAAGATGGCGAGGACTAGGAGGAATAACAACAGTTATAAAAGTTGAACCCGATGTAAGAGGAGGGAAATGTTCCCCTACTCCAAATCCAGACCAAGTGTCAGATCAGGGCCAATTGAACTCAACTGGTCCTCCAAAGGGAAGCTCAGATAGAACCAGTCCCCCATCAGGAAACTCAAACACAATGGTTGTTGTGGTTCAGCAGAGGATTGCGATACCTCTGATGAATCGTTCGTATATGGACTACCAGTAGACGAAACTGAGGGTTCTGCCACTGTGACATTAATGAAAAAAGGAAAAGATCAAACACAACACATGGGCTGAAAAAATCAAGGCACATAATCAAACGGCCAACAAGAAAATTCTAACAGGGCGTGTGATCGCGGGTGATTTATTTTACGACATTGAAACTTAGAAACTTCACCGTTTCATGTTTTAAGATTCGAGAAATGGATGAAATATGACTCTATCTCTTTCAGTTTTGAAGCAAGCATGAAAGGACAAATGCTTGGTGATATTTTCAAATTTAAGGAGTTAGATAAGATCAAAATGACTGCTCAGGAATTCTAGGCAAAGGGTGTACCAAATAATCGTGAACTGCAATATACACCTTGGTTTCAAAATGAAAAAGAAATCAACCAAGGACTTAACGTACATGCAGGCAATCTCCCTGAATGCTGTGTCCGATGTATCATGGGTATAGGGCTGCAGACTTGGCTTCCTATGGATAAAGGATAGAAACCTAGTGGGGTATCCCTTTATATACGCGATGGTACGGGGAGCACAAGTTCGTACTATTGCTGTCTAAAGCCAAGAGGCGAACTACAACTACTAGGTTTAAAGATGTTGGAACACGTCTCTAGCCTAGATCTCTAAATATTTCGTTAATGTTCCAATGTTGCCTTAGTGTAAATTGAATAAATTTTAATGTTTATCTTCAATTATGTTTCAATTTTTAGGCCCTAGTGAGTGTTATGTCTCAAAATCTCCTAAATGCACACTACATGCCATAGAATATCATTTCATTTGATGAAAGCTAATTACAAGAGAGTTAAGAGCTTTTCACACAATAAAAAAATGACCAGACAACAACTAGTAATGTCTCTAATGCAGCTAATGGAAACTAAAATATTTTCTTTCAGAGTTACTAATCACTAATAACAGAGAAAATATTCAATTTGCATTAACTAATCAAGAACAAAAGAGATTTTTTTTTATTTTCAATGTTTAAGAGCAAAGTGAACTAAACAAAATGAAAACTAATGAAAAGATAAATTTGAGAAGCGAAAAAGAGAGAGTAAAAGCAAGAAAATTTCACTCAATGCAAACACACAATCAGAGCTCAAATTGACAAAACAATCCCTCAAAACCAAAAGAATCCCAAAGACTCCAATGAACCATGTAATCTAGGCCCAAAATGATAAAAGGAAGAATTTGAATGAGGAAGAAACCAATCACTCAAACAACGCAAAAAAACGATAGACAACCACCAAACAAATGTAGAGAAGCAATCACAAAGTTGATTGAACAGATAGAAACCAAAAATCCCTACGGGAGGCTCGACACACTATAGCACCTAGATGCCCTAGGGCTAGAATGAAAAATCGATAGAAAAGGGGAAAAAACCAAAGGATGAAGGCCACAGTCAGTCAAACAAGGCTCCAGAACACTCAGGCAGTTGTAAAAATGAAAAAAAAATCATAGATCAAGCTTAGAAAGCTCAAAATGGAGCAAACCCTAGCACCTTACAGAATTGGCGCGACTTTCAGGCGGAATCTAACGCCAGAACAGAATTGGCACGGGTAGTAAACTGGAAACAAGCACCAATTGGCATGAATATCAGGCTAATAAGCGCGCCAGTTGAGTCTACTAAGAAAAAATAAAAAAGAGCAATCCAAGAAATAGACTAGTGATGGTGAAGCTAAACAAAAGCCAAACACACAGAAAGAGCCAGCCAAAAGAGCTGATCAAGCAAGCAAAGTCAAGAATCAACTGAAAAGACAAGACAATACTCCAAATCAATGATCCCCAGTGGAGTCACAAATTTTTTGTAGAGGTAAATCCCCTCTGCAGACAGAGGTGATCCCTACTAGCCCAGATCGGGTCTAGCAACAATCGTATCACGCTAAGGTGCAAGTTCCTAATTGCAATAAAACAAATGGAGAAGAAGGCTTAACTTGAATCCAACGTTGTTGTTTGTAGAGAATATAGCGCTCCTGTACCCTTGCTTCGGCAGATCACAATCCTCACGCTCACCGCGATCGAACACCTACAAACGCAAGAAACACGAAAAACACAAGCGTAAAACCCAATATATGCAATTATGTATCAGTCAGAGAAGACACAACTCATGATCATAATGAACAATACAAATGGAACCATAACCAAAGTCACTTATCATTAATTCATACAAAGGAAAATACAACCTGGCTCTAACGTTGAATCTTCCTTTGGTGGGTCGTCAGCGGAATATGTCTCGGTAAAGCTCGTCGGGAATGGGACAAGCCTCTCTCTTCGATCGTCAATCTCCTTGCTACTAATTTGGCTCTATGAGGACTATCAAGGCTCTTGCAGCATCCTTTAGGCTATGAAGGCTCTTGGAGATTAGCTTGCAAAGGAAAATGGCAAGCTTATATAGATGGTGGAAGGGGATTTGGGATCCCTACAGTCATGGGATTGGCCCTATCCTCAAGGAAGCTTCCATGAGAGGTGGAAAACCACTTCCTCTACATGGAGATCTGGAGCCAAACTTCCCAAATCAATTTAGATACCAGTTCAGGAATTGGTTGGAGTCAATCTTCCGCCTTTTTTCTTAAAAAACACTACTTAATAATCCTGGCATGGGTACAACACTGAGACAGTGCGCCAGCTGGCGCGACCTCTTTGGAGGATTTCCCCCATTGGCGCGGGTATAACACTGACTAGTCACGCCAAGGCCAAAATGGTTATTTTTAGGGTTTTTCACAAGGAATTGTCTTCAGGGGAATGAATTTCCTTGTTCAGGGGGATGCCATGAAAGTGGTTTTAGGTCATTTCACTGCTCACAAGTCACGGAATAATCCCTCCAATGTGCGGGACAGGGGATTGCAGGGATGGTGACAAATTACTGTGTAACACTAACCTTGACAAAACCTTAACCTTGACCTTAGCCTTACTATAAGCTAACATAAGGTTAAGGTTAGGGTAAGGTTAAGATTAGGTTAAGGATAAGGTTAAGGGTGTTACACAACATTTTTTCACCATCCCTACAATCCCTTGTCCCATACATTGGAGGAATTTTCCTGTGACCTGTGAACATTAAGATGTCCTAAAAACACCTTCATGGCATCCTCCTGCATAAGGACAAACATTCTCCTGAAGAACATTTCCTTTGAAAAACCCTAAAAACACCTTCATGGCATCCTCCTACATAAAGACAAACATTCTCCTGAAGAACATTTCCTATGAAAAACCCTAAAAAAAGATGTTTTTTCCTTGGCACGACTAGCCAGTTCATCCCTCATGCCAATGGGGGAAATCCACACTAGAGGGCGTGCCAGCTGGCGCTCTGTTCCTATGTTTCAGTCGCGCCAAGATTATTAAGGGATGTTTTTTAAAAATAAATGGCAGAAGTTTGATTCTAGCAAACTCCAGAATGAATCATCAAAAGAAGTTGAGTAGTTTGGCTCCGGATATCCATGTATAGGAAGTGGTTTTCCACCTCTCATGGAAGCTTCCTAAGAGATAGGGCCTATCCCACGATTATAGGGATCCCAACTTCCCCTCCTCCATCTATAAAACATTTCTCTCTCCAAGCTAGCTAAACGGTATGACCAAGGGCTAAATATAAGTCCAAGAGCTAAACGTTTGGAAGCTAAACATTGAGAAGGAAACTATAGCCAAGGAGAACCCCGTAAGGGAGAGAGCTTTGTCCGAATCTCCGACAAGCTTTGTTGAGACGCGCTCCACTGCAAGCCCCGCCGAAGGAAGATCATAGGGTCAGAGCACTTGGTTGTAATCTCCCTTTTGGTCATCTATAATATAAGTGACTCTGATTTTGGTTCCATTCATGTGTTTACTCTTTTATGTAATGCAGTGAATTATATCCTCTCTGATTGATATATATTTATATGCTTTGAATATTACGTTGTATGTTTTCATTTCTCCGCATGTGTACAGGTATCCCGACGTGCCAAATGGAAGGATTGTGATCTGTCAGGCTAAGGACGAGGAGCGCTGCTTCTTCCTCGGCAACAACAGTGTGGGATTTAAGGTAGGCTACTTATCACGATCTTTGTCTTTATTATAACTAGGAACCAACATCATTGCGTGATTCGATTGTTGCTAGACCCAATCTATGGCTAGTGGGATCGCCTTTATCTGTAGAGGGGATTTACCTCCTCAACAATTTGGCAACTCCACTGGGGATCAGTGCGAGTTATACCTTTCTCCTTTTGGGTCATTTTTGGCCTTTTGATTGATTTATTTGCTTTTCTAGTTCATCTTCCTTGGTATTAAAACCTTGTTCAGCCCCCAGCAGACCAGATCTAGTCTCTATTTGTCCCTTTTCATTATTTTTCTAGGGTAAACTCGATTGGCACAATTTTTCTCCTGACAGTCGCACCATCTAGCACTTTTTGCTAGTTAGGCCCCCGCGCCAATGCCTTTTTGGCATAGATTACAACCAAATAGGTGTGCCAGCTCTTCTTGGTGTTAGGGTTTGCTTGCTTTTGGCCTCCTTGAGATTGATTTTTGGTCCTGGTGCCATTTTTCTGATTGATTGAGTGCTGTGAAGTCATTTTTGACTGTGTTTGGTCCTTGTCCTCCGGTTTTTTTCCCTTTACCATCATTTTTGCATTCTATCCCTAGGGCTTCTAGATGCTTCAGTGTGTTGAGCCTCCCGTGGGAGTTTTGGCTCCTTGCTTGCCTAGTCAATTTTGTTTTTTCTTCTCTGCATTCGCCCATTTCAGTCCCATTGAATCATTGTGTTTATTGAGTGATTTCCTTCTCTTTCATTCAATCTCGCTTTGTGTTACTCCAAGCCTAGATTACACGGTTTTTTTGAGTCTCTTTCGAGACTCTTCTTCGCTTTGAGGATTTAGTCATCAGTTTGAGTCTTGATTGTGTGTGTTTGAATTGAGTGAAATTTTTTGTTTCAACTCTCTCTTTGTCATTTCTCGAATTGGTGTTTTCATTATTTTTTCATTCATTTAGTGCATTTTCTCTAATATATTGAAAAATACAAAAATAAAATCTTTTGCATTTGGATTGGCACAGTGAAAATTGAAAGCTCTTTCGCATCACTAGTGTTATATAACTCTAGAGAGAAGTTTTCTAGTTTCATTATCTTGCATTGGAAACAATAGTGGATGTTTTTGAGTGTTTGTTTTGTTTTCATTTGAAAGCTCTCAACTCTCCCGTAGATAGCTCCTCATCGAAAAAAATGTTATTTTTTGGCATGTAGTTTTGCATTTAGAGATTTTATGAGATCCAACATTCGATAGGGCCTTGAAATTGAAACGTAAATTGAAGATCAACTTTAAAATTTATTGAATTAACCTAAGTCAGCTTTGAAACTTAACGTAACATCTAGTAGTCTAAGGTAGATACGTGCTCCAGCATCTTTAAGCCTAGCAACTATCGCTTGCCATCTGGCTTCAGACGACGCTACTACAGACTTGTTCTCCCCGTACTGTCGCATATATAAAGGGAGACCCAATTAGTTTGCAAATAATTTATCCATAGGAAGCCGATTCTTCCGCCTTTTGCCCTTGATACATCAGACACAACATTCGGAGAGATTACCTGCACATACGTTAAGTCCTTGGTTGTTTTCTCTTTCATTTTTACCAAGGTGTATATGGCAGTTCAAGGATATCTGGTACACCCGTTTACCTAGATTACCAGAGAAGTAACTTAGATCTTTACTGATTCTTTTAACTGAAAAGATCATCAAGCTCTTGTCCTTTCAAGCTCGTGTCCAACCTGAAAGTGATAAAGTCACCTATTACTTGTTTCTCGACTCTTCAAATATGAAACAGCAGAGTCTAGTTTCAGTTTCATAAAATTAATCGCCCACGAAATATTCCTGGTTAGAATTTTTGTCCTTAGTGTTTTATTTCAAGGTCATTTCCGATGGCAACTTTTCCGGAGCTTTCCAATCAAGGAGTCCCCTCTGAAGGGAGTCCTAGTCCTTTTCCTGCTTTAGGAAATATTGGTGCTCCTTATACGTTGTCCCTCCCTGGGTTAACTATTGGGTTGCCTGTTTGGTTGTTTTCAACCTCTCTAGTCTCAAGTGTCCCGGCTACCGTACTATACACTCCTCCGCCTGAGAAATGCCATGTTGGTTTGAAGGTGGACCTCTCCCCTTCTTAGCCTCTTTCTTCATTCTCATATTCTACTTTGCCTTGTGAAAGTTTGGATTCTAGTACCCAGGTGGCTAAGAAGAAGAAGAAGAAGACTAAGAAGAAGAAGTTAGATAAGCGAAAGGCTAAGTCTGCAGTTTTTGCTTCTAAAACACTTGCTCTCGATGAACCTTCCAACCCTCTGCAGAAAGTTAAGTTCCCTTTCATGTTGTGCCAGGGAAACCATCTTCTTTCATATTTCCCTGGCATTCCCAAGGTGCTCAAAGTATGGTTCAATGGTCATCCATCATTTCCTTTGGCTTCTGGGAGTCAGGTTGGGGGCATGTCTTCAGCTAGTGCTGGTACAACTCCTAAGATTTAGGGTAAGCTCACCAATCCCTGTAAGTTGTGTGAAGGGCAGCATCCCATTCACCTTTGTCTGTATATGGATGAAGCCAAGAGAGTTTTGGACAACTCGGCTATTTTTTCACCGTGCCTCCCAGCTGGTTACAAAAAACCTTCTTTGACTCCTTCACCAGTTGATTCGAAGATCAGTCAAGAGTCATCCTTGCTTGATCCCACTCCCTTGAAAATTCACCATCATGAATCCATACCTGACCAATGATTGGTCATGGGATCAGTTGAGCTGGACCTATCTGAGGTGCACCAGGTCTTTTTTGTTGAGAGTGGATCTCATATCCCTCAAGTTCTTCTTGTTTCTTCAAATTCCTTGGACTTGGAGAAATATTCTCATGTCCCTATATCCCAGGAAGCTATTCCTTTGCCTCCCATGATGGAGGTCCCGGAGGATACACCTTCTGCCTCCATGATGGAGGTAGCAGAGGATGCTCCTTCTTCTTCCATAACACCAGGGGAAGGCCATATCGGTTTGATGGTAGCCCCTCCAAGTAGTTTGGTCGCTTCCTTTGATTGGGGTTGATTCAAAGGTTCTTGCCTTCATTCTTATGTGCCCTTTGAGATCACAGAACAGGCCTCCCATCTGGTCGTACCCAACACCATTATAGATGAAGGTGCATCTGTTAGTATTTTATCCTCAACTACTTGGAAAGCTTTCGGTTTGCTGTCGCTTGTGCCTGTTACGCAGAATTTGTTGGCGTTTAAGAGAAGAACTAGTCAACCGTTACGGATCCTTCCAAAGTTGCTTGTTACTTTGGCAGGGAAAACTATCCATATGGACGTGATGGTTGTTCCTGGCCCCTTGGACTTTAATTTACTCTTGGGCAGCAATTATACTTATGCCATGGGAGTGCTTGTCTCCTCCCTCTTTCGTGTGATGTGTTTTCCGCACCAAGGTCGAATCGTGACCATCGATCAGCTAGCGTTCTTTGGTCCTTATATGGAAGCTAGTCCACCACCATCTCTGCCAGATCTTTATCCACCAGTTTTGTCATCCTCACCACATGTCAATTATGTGGCTACCTGTTCTATGACCGTATTCAGTGATAGTGCCATCGTACATCGAGTGATGGGGGCATTGGGTCCAGACTTCGAAGATGTTTTCCTTCCATCAGATGAGAACCTCTTGGAAGCCATGACTTTTTATTCATCATGATGAGGTGTCATGGGGAGCAGGGTTATTTTTCTTGTGTCAAGCTCCTTAAAAAATGAATCAATCTTGTTGGAGCAAGGTTCATTTTCTTGTGTCAATCTCTTTAAACCATGAAGCAAGGTCTGTCTGAGCATGGTTCATCTGCATGTGTCAAGCTCCTTAAACCATGAAACAAGGTGTCCCAAGGATAGTTCTTTTAATGTGTTAACCTCGTTAAAACAATGAAACACATTCCTATTCAATTCGAGTCTTTGTTTATATCTTGTAAAATCCTAGTTGAGTATTTATCTTGATCTCATAATTTGAGCCTTCACTCCATCTGCCTTTCATATGGGCTGAAGCTTAGGGGGCATGTACCTCGAATTGAGTCACCATGCTGGGGGCATGCTTACTTTTTTCAAGCATAGTTTGTTTCTGTTTCAAGCTTGTGTAAAAATGAAATTGGTTTCAAGCATAGTTTATTAAAGTTTCAAGCTTGTGTAAAAATGAAACCAAATTCAGGCAAAGTTTCTTGATTTCAAGCTTGTGTAAAAATGAAACCATCCCCATTTTACCTCTTGTGATTGCCATTTTATCAGCCTGTTTTTGCCATATGAGCCTTGGTTTTCTCACTCCATCGTCACTATCTGCTTGGCCGTTCATATGCCTTCACTTGATTATTTCACCCATGCTTGAGGAACCGCTACGATGAGTGGTATTTTTAGCCAGCCTCTTGAACTTTACTTGTTCTAAGTAGTTCCACCATTACTGAAACTAGTAGCTACCCTTTATACCACTCGTTCCTCTAGGTGGAGTCATCTTTCAGCTCTTTTCTGACTCTTTAAACATGAAAATATTTATGAGTCGCTTTTCATTTTGAGCTCGCTAAATTGGCTGCTAAAAAAAATCTACCCAGTATACGTTTAACCCTTTTTCGGGCTGGGATAGATTATTTATGAAAAAGGAATACCCTAGCCTATCGCGACTAGGAGGCTCTCTCGGACATAGTATTCTACCTTTTCGGATCTGAGGGACTATCTACGAAAAGGGACTGATGGATTTTATTTTCCGCTGTCTTTTCAAACTCTCCAAACATGAAAAGACGTCGAGTTATAACTTTGTCAGACTCGTTAAAAACTGATGACATCAAACTCCGCCATAATGACGTTACTCGAGTTCCTCCTTCCTAGGGCTCGTTAAATGTACTAGGTTGGATTTGTCTGAAGGAAAAACTTATATCGCAAGCATATGCTATCCCCTTCAACCTTTCTTTCAAAAATAATTCAGGTACTCGCCATAAATGGTTGGGGAAAATGGAACTAGTATTATAGTTGTGTCAGCAGTATGTCGCTCTTGAACATGGCACTTGTCTGCATTCGTGTCAAGTTGGGACCATCTCATCTCATTATCTACTTGCCTTCATGGGTTTGGGTAATCTCTTTTGACCACTCATCTGCTCTTTTCCATGTCACCGTGACCTCAGATCCTTTGATGTCAAATACTACCAAATCCAGTGTCATGCCCCTGATATGTTCAAGAGAAGTCGACCTTTGTGGTTTTCAACCTCCCTCTGATTCTCTGTTGGTATTGATTCACAAACATTATGTTCCTTTGTCTCGTGTCAATGATGTGGGAAACACTATGGCCCACCTTCAATCAAGGTCACTTCCTGTTGACTTCAACTCATTATCCAGGAAGTTGATCTAGAGACTCCCTTCAGGTGCCTTGGAGCCTACATGCCTCAATGGTAGGTTCTTCGCATTTCGACACAAGGTTTTTGTTATTAGCCTTCGATCAAATGATTCTACGAGTGTTTGACGCTAGCTCACTGTTCACATTCTGTAGATTGTACCTTTGTACCTTGAGAGCCATTATAATTATTGGTGGTTTCTCTCGCGTCTATTAATGAATTTCATTATTGGCTAGTAATTAGACAATGTTCTTGCATGTTCAACATCAGCTCACATATTCACATGTTCAAACTTGTACATTGTTCGGGTTGAGATGGAGCACAAGACCCTGGATTTTGTCTGATGAACATCCAGGCCGCGAATTCTTTTTGGATTATTATGATTCACTACATGACCCATTTGATTGGATGGATGCGACCATGCCTAAGTATACTTGTTGATCCTTCTTTGTTGGATGGTTGCGTCCATACCTTGGATCCCAGTGATTGTACACTATTATGGATGGCTGCACCCATACCACATATCATATATCACAGATATCAGTTGTATTTGTATTTGCAGGTCTTTCGACGACAATGTTTTCAGTTGGGCACGTTCTCATAAAGCATTTCACCCCTCCCTCTCTCTCGGACCTCATGCTTTAGGGGGCATCTGTTACACATCATTTTGTCACCGTCCCTACAATCCCTCATCCCGTACATTGGAGGAATTTTCCCGTGACTTGTGAACAGTAAAATGTCCTAAAAACACCTTCATGGCATCCTCCTACATAAGGAAAAACATTCTTTTGAAGAACATTTCCTCTGAAAAACACTAAAAATAGATGTTTTTTCCTTGGTGCGACTAGCTAGTTCATCCCTCACACCAATTGGGGAAATCCACACTAGAGGGCACACCAACTGGCGCTCTGTCCCTATGTTTCACTCACACCAAGCTTATTAAGGGATGTTTTTTAAAAATAAATAGCAAAAGTTTGATTCTAACAAACTCCAGAATAAATCATCAAAATAATTTGAGTTGTTTGGCTCCGGATCTCCATGTATAGTAGTTTGGCACCACTTCTTCCTCGACAACAACAGCATGGGATTTAAGGTAGGCTACTTAATGCGATCTTTGTCTTTCGTATAACTAGGAACCAATGTCATTGCGTGATTCGATTGTTGATAGACCCAATCTAGGGCTAGTGGGATCATGTATTTCCGCAGAGGAGATTTACCTCCTCAAAAAGGGGTAAGGTTAAGGTTAAGGGTAAAGTCAAGGTTAAGGTTATGTTAAGGGTAAGGTTAAGGTTAAGGTTTGGTTAAGGTTAGGGTTAGGCTATAGTTAAGGTCAAGGTTAAGTTTAAGGTTAAGTGTAAGGTTAAGGTTAAGTGTAAGTTTAAGGTTAAGGTTAAGTTTATGGGTTTAGATAGGTTAAGGTTAAGGTTAAGGGTAAGGTTACATTAAGGGTAAAGTCAATGTTAAGGTTATGTTAAGGGTTTGGTCAAGGTTAGTGTTAGGGTTAGGTTATAGCTAATGTCAAGGTTGAGTTTAAGGTTAAGGGTAAGGTTAAGGTTAAGGTTAATGTTAAGGGTTTGGTCAAGTTTAGGGTTAGGTCATAGTTAGGTTCTAGGTTAAGGTTAGGTTATAGTTAAGGATAAGGTTAAGGTTAAGGGAAGGTTAAGGTTTGGTCAATGTTAGGGTTAGGTTATAGTTAAATTCAAGGTTAAGGATATGGTTAAAGTTAAGTTTAAGGTTATGTTAAGGGTAAAGTCAAGCTTATGGTTAAAATTAGGATAAGGGTAAAGTTAAGGTTCAAGTTAAGGTTTGGGTTTAGTCAGGTTAAGGTTAAGGTTAAGGTTAAGGTTAAGGCTTAACCTTAAATTTCACCTTAACCTTAACCTTCCAATAACCATAACCTTAACCTTGAATTTACCCTTAACCTAACCTTAAGGGTAAAGGCTTAGGTTAAGGTTAAGGGTAAGGTTAAGGTTACGGGTTTAGTCAGGTTAAGGTTAATCTTAGGTTAAGGTAAAGTCAAAGTTAAGGTTAAGGTTAAGGTCAAGGTTAAGGGTAAAGTTAAGCTCAAGGTTAGGGTTAGGTTATAGTTACGGTTAAGGTTAGGTTAAGGGTAAATTTAGGTCAAGGTCAAGGTCAAGGTCAAGTTAGGTTAAGGTCAAGGTCAAGGTTAAGGTTAAGTTAGGTTAAGGTAAGTTCAAGGTTAGGTTAAGGTTAAGGTTAATGTTAGGTTAAGGGTAAAGTCAAGGTTAAAGTTAGGTTAAGGTTAATATTAGGGTAAGGTTAAGGTTAGGGTTAAGGCTATAGTTAAGGTCAAGGTTAGGGTTAGGTTATAGGTAAAGTTAAGGGTAAGGTTAAGGTTAGGGTTAGGTTATAGTTAAGGTTAAGGTGAAGGTTAAGGTTAAGGCTAAGGTCAAGGTTAAGGTTAAGGGTAAGGTTATAGACTAAACCTAACCTTGACCAAACCCTTAACCTTAACCTTAACCTTAACTTGACTAAACCTATAACCTTAACCTTCCCCTAACCTTAACCTTAACTTCACCCTTCACCTTAACCTTAACCTTAACCCTAACCTTAACCCTAACCTTAACCTTAACTTTCACCTAATGTAACCTATAACCTTAATAGTAACATTAACCTTACATTAACCTAACCTAACCTTAAGGTTATAGTTAAGGTAAAGGTTAGGGTTATGCTTAGGTTAAGGTTAAGATAAGTTAAGGTTATAGTTAAGGTTAAGGGTAAGGTCAAGGTTAAGGTTAAGCTTATGGTTATGGGTGTTAGCTCCCTGTAATTTAGTATATTAGCAAGACTAAATGTTGCAGAGACTACATCAAAAACCACTTTGGGATTCTAGGATCTAGCCCTCCTGAATCTAGAGAGGGATCTCTCTATAAGTGAAAATATTGATTTATCTTTTAGGTTTTTAGTATGATTTTAGGTTATTTATTAAGAACACGTGTTTTTGTTTGTTTGGTTGGTCAGGTATGATTTTTAATTCAGATGGAACATCACAAAATGAAAGAGTTTCAAAGTGTGAAGTTGCAAGTATATTGAGAAGAATTCAGCAGATAGGATTAGTGTGAGAAGCCTTAATCCATTGGGTAATGGAGTCACAAAAGGGTTTAATTGTGCAAAAAATTCAAGAGTGGTCCAAGGGGAAAGTCATCTATATCAAAATATCCTTTAGATTAAATGATGGAGTGGAACATTAAAAGTGTTGAGAAACTGGAAAAATCCAATAATTTCAACAAGGATTTATCAACTTTCGATACAAGAAAAGCCTTTTTAAGCAACTGTTTAAAACCAACCAAAGGATAGGGCTAACCATAAACTTCCTTTGAAAAGCTTTTATTAAAGCTAACTTATCAGACAACAATCTAATAATCACACTAGACTACTTTCAGAAGGGATGAAAACAGATAAGAAAACAAAGTGTAGCTTAAGATCAGGCCAGATATCATTAAAATCTAGACATGCTTTCAGCATACTCTTAGGGAAAATTTCAAAACAACCTTTGGAGAAAGAACTAGAAGACAGGGCAAACCATAAACTTTCCTAGTTTAACTCTACTTAGCATGTAATGAAAATATCATTCATGAACTTCCTTTCAAGTTTTGCACCTCAAGACATGGACAAACCAACATTCCTTGATAATGTTTACACTTAATTTAAGTCATTCCCAAATATAAAAATTGGTAGAAAACATATAAATAAAGCTTATCAGTGAGAGTAGGGTACTTTTGATAGTAAATCCTAGCTCTATATTTTCTATTCTTTATCAGAGAAAAATGAACAAAATGACATGCATGAAAGGAAAAAAATAACAGTAAGAAGTACTTCACCAATGATATAGACCAGGATCCAAAGAATCAAATTGTACATTGATTGTCAATCCAGTTACAAAATACATGTCTGATGTTTCAGAACAGAAACAACTTCTCTTCTCATCCTAACTTCTCCAATAACTTAAACAGAGCTTCAGAGATTCAAAACTTATTTACATTCAACAATGGTTGATACTGCAACTATTCAATCAAAGTCCAATAACCAACCCTTTAAAATGTGCTCTTCAAGTAGATTTTATAAGAAAATGAGGAGGTGGAAGAGTTTCTAGGGTTGAGTATCATTAATTCTGCACTAAATGCAATTCCTAGCCTTGAAAAGCATGCAAGGCACAAGGCAAGAATGCATTGAATTATAACTCTATTCATTTACTCTATTTATGTTTTTTAGGCCTAATAGACAAAATATTGACTTTAAGGCCTTTCTTATCTTTTACAATAACTTCAATGATAGTTTAAAATGCATTCTTTTGTTTGAAATAAATTTTCAGCCGTCTTTAGGCAAATATCTTCTGACTGGGAAATAACTATGCCTTCCTTTGATTAATTGAGGTAGAAGGTGGCTCTTTGGTAGCTGAAGAGGATAATTGGCCTCTGATGTTGCAGTGGAGGCCTCCTTTACTAATATTTTTTTATATTTTTCTTAAAACACCTTTAATCTCATCTTCAGATCTTTGTCTTTTAACACTTTCTTTAACTTTTTTGAATTGGAGGATTAAAACCCTGATCTTCAAGTTTATTCTTTAATCTCCCTTTAACATTGATTTTCTCATTACTGATACACTCTGTTGCTCTGTTTCAGTGGAAAAAATGGTGTTATGTAGCTGGAGGGTTTCTGAGATCTTGGATCATGATCCAAGTGTTTTAAACTTGGATTTATTATCCTATGGATCCTTTCTTCTTTGGTTTCAAGCCACAAAATCATCATTCTAGGTTGGACTGGTCATCTATCTATGATAATGGAAGAACATAGAACAATCACCATAAAAAAAACCCTGCAAAAAACACACAATCTCGTTATGAAACCCTGCATAATTGGTTTAAGACTGCATTTAGAGTTTTAATGGAGGGGATATAGCTATGCAAAATGGAGGAATTTGCAGCAAAAAGGGAGAAAACCCTTGGAAGAAGTGAAACAGGTGCAAATGCAGTTTGGGCATGAGGATGAATAAGAACCGTTATATTGGGAGAATGAACGGCAAAGATTACTCGATGAAATTGCTTGGAAGAATGATGGAGGGTGATGGCTTGGGGTCGCAATATAACGTGAGTCGTTGGGTTAAAACAATCGATGGCCAAGATTAAAAGTGAAATAACACTACAGAGGGTAGGTGGTAACATGGAAAACCGGAATGGTTTTCATGCAACGTTGGGCTGGTTTTATATTTTTGCTAAAAAAACGTGATTCTATACACTTGCCGACAAGTGTCTTTTCAAAATAGCCTATATCGCACGGAACTTGTGCACTGTGGAGAGGTCCAAAAAATTACACGAAACGAGTTTTCAGCCGTCGGATGAGAGGCTCTAGATCTGACGGCGCGGATAAAAAGTGATGGAGGGAAAACTGCATGGAGGATATATGGTGGGTTATAAGAATTCGATGGCGTGTGATGAGATCATGACCGTTGATCTAGTAAAAGGAGCGCAGATCAATGGCTATCATGGAACGCGATAACACAATATTCCCGAGGGTAAATGGAGTGGGCCAGGCAATGATGCAACATTTATGTCGTGTAGTGGATGGGTTGAAAGGTTTGTCGGGTTAAGTCCTGACCGTAGGATTCTACGATCGGACGGTGGAGATTGAAAGAGAAGGCGAAAGTGTTAAAAATAAAAGGAGCCAGGGTAGATGTTGGGGTGGAGAATAGGTAGCCCGATGGTCGTTGATCTGTTTAGATCAACGATTTAGATCTGTCTTCAAATTTAAACATCGGGCATGGAAAATAGAAGAAAAGTCAGGTTCGGGAATGGTTTTTTAAGTCTATAGTGCTCGATTGCGGGGCTTTAGGTCGCATGGAGGAAGGGGCTTAAAGGCCATTAGCCCTTGGGGGCTAAAAGGCCTTATAATGTAAAAAGGGTGTTTTAGGCCTAAAAATAGTGTTTTTAAAGCCAAAATTGGGGTTCCGGTAGAGGAGATAGGAGTTTTTAAAACCAAATAAAGGAAGAGATAAGTTTTAAAAAGGATTTTTGGAATGTTTTAGAGGCTAAATGAAGGTTATGGAGGGATTTTATGAAGAAAATAAGGATGAAAATGGGGTTATTTATGAGAAAAGGAGGAGTGAAAATGATGGGAAAATGGGGTCTTTTAAGCAGTTTTTCTTTTGGCAAGCAGCAGATACCTTAGGAGTAGTAATGGAACAGTAGTGAAGATTAAAAAAGAGAAAAGAACATCATAAGACTTCAAAAGATGATAGGTTTTCAGAGGAAACTATCTTTTGAAGGCTAAAAAAGTTTTATCCACCATTTGTTATGACAAATTTTTATAGGTGGCTAACAGTGGCTCCACATGGGGATGACATCTTCTTGAAGGTGTCAAGAACTTTAGCTATTGATCTCTGGCTTTTCAGTAAACCAATTCCTCATCCATTGGGCATCAACTCTCTTTTTCTTCAGCTAACCTTTCTTTGATCAACTGCATGGAAGATGATTAGAACATTTGATATCAGTAGAAAATTTCTTCCCCAAACAACTACCTACACAACTTACTCCCTAACATTTTTCTTCAAAAGGGTGCATTTGGACTTGCAGACCTTTAAACATCAACATTTTATTTTTTTGAAAACATAAAACTAACATAAGTCTACTCTTATTCCTCCATGAGTTCAGATTAAGCAGTTGAACTCATATGTTCTCCACCTAAATACTATTTGTCAGGATTAGACTGTCTAACAGATCTTTATTCTCTATATTATAAAACAGAAAATTAAAAAGAAGTCAAGCAAATATTAAGTAGCTTGACTTGCTACAGATATATGGCATAAAAACAAGCTACACATAGATTTTTATTTGCAGAAAATTAAAACAAAATGGTGAAGGCTTAAGATCTGAAAAGTAAAACATCCTTCATTTTTCTTCAGCTCTATTTTTGAATTTTTTTTAGCTATTTCCTCTTGTTTTCCTGGTTCAAATTTTGAGTATATTGGAACCAGTTTATTTTCTCTCTTTGGCTCAAAATTTTATTTGATTAGAGCCATTCTTCTTTGAGATCCATAGGTTCAGATTTTGGGTTTGTTTGAACCTTTGTTTTTCTATCCTAATCTACCTTACTGATAAGAGAAGATTGTGATGTTTGGTTGATCTAATCCACTAAACTATCTGCAGTAAATTGAAAGACTAATTAGTCATGATTGGGTTGTATGACTAACTAGAAGTGTGTTTTTTAGGAGTGGCATTTGAGCTTGCACACTTTCATATTATGTCTCTCTTTTTTGGTATGGGGTTGTACCTTTCTTGTTTTTAAAATCTTCCCTCTTTTCTTTTCTATTGTTTTTGTATTTTTGATATTAATAAATTTGAATGCAATGTTCAGAAAATGATAATCTACAATGGAAAAATAAAAAAAAGTTTCAAGCTGGTATAGTCAAGAAAAATAACGTTTGAGCATCTTTCCATTGATAGGACTTCCAAAGAGTTCAGTTCCATTCACTTCCTGCAAGAAATAAGCATTGTTACCAGCAGTAGAATGAATGATATAGGTCCAAGCCATAAGTTATCAAATATCCCATGCTTGCCCTTATCTTCTCTCCTATAATCCCACTTTAATACTTTTTCACCAATGCTAAAATCACTGGCCTTGGTTCTTTTATCAAACAACTTCTTGATGTTTTCTTGCTTGTGTAATGCTCTGTTGTAGACTTCCTCTCTGGTTTGTTGAAGATGTATATTCTGATTGATTCTTCTTGTCATGTAATTTTCTTCAGACTATACCTCTTGGATCAGCTTCATGACTGGCACTCCTAGACTGGTTGGAAAAATTGCATCTGTTCGATAAACTAGCTGGTAGTGTGACATTCCAATTTACTTCTTAAGTGTTAATTTGTCAGCCCATAGTGCATGTACTAGCTTTGTGTGCCATGATTTCTTATTTTCTTCCAGCAACTTTTTGATTATATTCACCAAACTTTTGTTTGAGGATTCTTCCAACCCATTACCTTGAGGGTAATAAGAAGTAGAATGGCCCAATGTAATCTGATATTTGTGACAAAATTCAACCATCTTTTTGGATCCAAATGTAGCAGCATTGTCAGTGATAATCTTCCTAGGACAACCAAATATAGATAGGATATGATTTTCAAGGAACTTTATGATGACATAATTGTTGGCTTGCCTAGAAGGGATGGCTTCTATCCTTTTGGTAAAGTAGTCTGTTGCAGTGAGAATCCATCTATGTTGGGCAGATGAGGCTGGATGGATTTCCCAATGAAGTCTAGACCCTACTATTGAAATGGAGCTTCACCAGTGATTGATTGCAGAGGTAAGGGAAGCAATTTTCTTTTTCCTTCAAAGAGTTAGCATTTGTGACATGAAATAATCATTTTGTGGACATCTTGAAAGAGGGTGGGCCGGTAATAACCAGCTCTAAGGATTTTATTGGCATTTTTCTTCCAATAGAGGTGGCCTCCACATTCTCCTTCATGGAACTCATGCTTGATCTTATCTGCATAATTCTCAGGTAAAAATTTAAGCAATAATCCACTAGCATTTTTCCAATATAGACATTTATCCAAAATGTAGTAATTAACAACTTTCAACTTTAAAAATCTTGCCTTCATTTTAGACAAACCAGGAGGTGTATTCAAATTGAGCAACACATATAAAATATCAGCATACCAAGATGAATTCAGAAAATGATCTCCAATAGTTGGAGTTGACACTCTTCTTGTTCATTTAAAACATCTAACATGTTTATATCAAGAGCTTAAAAATTAGATTCAGAAATTAATCTTGTTATTCCTTGGCCTTTTATGAGCTTAGTGGGCTTGATTTCTAAATCATATTCAAGTATCACAACAATCCACTTTCCTCTTTTTCCATCTCGATCTTGGGTTAAAATGTCTTTTACAACTGAATTAGTCACAAATGCAATTATGTGGGAATGTAAAATGTAAACTCTGAAGTCCTTTAAGGCTTTGAATAAGGCAAAGGCTTGTTTTTCCATAATATTGTACTTCAAAGGTGCATCTCTCAATGCCTTACTAAATAATTCAATTGGCTTCTCTTGTCCCTTCAAGTTTTTCTGTAATAGGACAACAACCACTGTGTGTTCTGATGCAAATGAAAAAATGAAGAAATATTTTGTAAATTCAGGACTAATGAGAACTAGTGTTTTGGTTAATGTTTTTTTTACCAGTTCAAATGACTTCTTTGCTTCTAAGGTCCATTTAACTCCTTCTTCCTTTTTGAGCATATTTTTTATGTTTCTAAGGAGTTCAGCTAGATTGGGTATGAACATTCTGAAGAAATTAATCTTCCCAATGAAAGATTGTAGTTCCTTGATGTTTCTAGGATGGTTGATTTGCAATATACCATCAATCCTCTTTGGGTCTATCTTTATTCTCTCTTCTGATATGATGTGTCCAAGAATTTTAACTTCTTGGAGACCAAACATTGTTTTCTTTGGATTTAAAGATAACCCATATTTTCTACCTTTCTCAAAGACTTTTCTCAAGTGTTCTAGGTGTTCTTCATCTGTTTTGGAAAACAAAGTGATATCATCAAGGTAAATAATGATGAAAAGGCTTAATTCTTCTGAGAATGTAATATCCATGGCTCTCTAAAATGTAGCACCAACATTCATTAAACCAAAGGGAATTTTCACATACATGAAAGTACCCCAAGGTGTAGTAAAGGTTGTTTTGAGTTGATCATCAGGATGTACTAATATCTGATTGTAACCTGAGAAGCCATCTAGCGAAGAAATCCTTTTAGAACCAACTACCCTTTGTAAAATATGATCCATCTTGGGTAAAGGGTAGTTTTCCTTCAGAGAGGCTTTGTTTAAGTTCCTAAAATCAATACAAAGCCTAATCTCTCTTGTTTTCTTCCTCACCGACACAAGATTAGACACCCACTCTGAATATCTAATAGGGACAATAATTTCAGCTTCATGCATTTTCTTAATTTCCTTTTCCACCAGAGGTAATTGAACAGGGTTAATTCTACGCAATTTTTGTTTAAAAGGTTTCTGGTTTTCCTTAAGGGGTATCTTATGCTGAATTATTTCTGTATCATAGGACTTTAGATCCTTATAAATCCATGCAAACACATTAGAAAATTCTCTAAAGAGCTCAATGTATTTCAGTTTTATGTGAGCTAGTAAGGTTTTAGATAGTTTAATCATATTTGGCTTTAGTTCACTACCTATGTTACATTCTTCTACTTCAGTTTCCACAGGTTCCAGTTTTGGTTTTTTGGCAACATCATTGAAATCAAAAAACTCTTCTAATGGGACTAGTCCTTTTGGCAGGCTTTGAGTGTTAGATTGGAGCATTTCTAAATCTTCCTTTTCTAAACTTGCACTTATTTCTGTTGTATGTTCAAGTTTACTAGATAACATATTTATATCAGCAATCTCTAGAGACTTTACTTCTTCATTAAGTGGGTTTTCTTCAATAGGACAATCATTATCATACTCTGAATCTGAACTTGGTGTCTCAAATTCATTTCTGGACTGTAGGAAGTCTTCTATTTGTTTATCTCCATCAAACACTTGCCAGTATTTTTCATTGTCTGGGATAGATGGTCTAATATTGACTTGGGTGGTGCATTGTTTGGTTTCATAAGGTGTTAGACAAGTTCTAGCTACAAAATCTAAACCATTGAGAAGAACATTTTGGTTTCTTGGGACAAAAATAAGTTGGGATTCATCAAATGTTTTCAATAAGTCCATAACATCATTTCTATAGGCTCTAATTCTGGGATGTCTGGCACTATATCCCCCATTCACTTGCTTAATAATCATCTCTGAATCCCCATGAACTTTTATCCTTTTGGCCCCTAATTTCTTCAATAAGTGTAGGCCTAAAAGGAGGGCTTCATACTCAGCTATGTTGTTTGAACATTGAAAATTTAACCTATAGGAATGCCCTTAAGCATTATTTTTTTATATGTTGTGTATCAATATGCCCGCACCTGCATTGTTCTTGGTGCAAGACCCATCAAAATTCATATTCCAAAGAGGACTAGTTTCAGATTTGCTAGTTTGACTACTATCCTCTTTATCATGTGTGCTTTTAGATTTTTCTTGTGAGTTAGCACTATGTTGAATTTGGTTTAAGTCCTCACGTTCTTCATCATGTTGAGGACTCTTCTCTTGACTCTCAAGGTTGAAAACTAATGGATGACTATTTTGTAGCTCTAGACCTATGATTTTTTTGCTATGATTTTCTGATTTGGCAAACTATTTTGATGTTTCTATCTTGTCTTCCTCCCTTTCTATGTCTACCACTATATTACCGTGATGGGTGGCCATTAAGTCAGTCAAGGTTTCTTTATCATTAAATGTTTCATGATTAAAGAGAATAAATGAGTCAAGGCCTGTATGTATAGAATAAATAGGAGAGTTTTCGGGTCTCTTTTGGCTAATAACCATGTATTGCATGTCAGATTCCCTATAAAGTCTTCTATTTTGATTAAAAATAGGGATAGTAGCATATTCATATCCATTTGCATTGTTTCTTGTAACTTAGCTCCCAATGACCTTGATAAAATCATACCATACTTAGGGGCTACATCAGCCACTAAAATATCCATTACTAAACACTTGGCTGGAATTTGTGCTAAGTTTACACAGAGGCCTTTGATCAAACCTAAACATTTCACTCTATTGGAGTCAAAAGAGTATATATATTTGTATGGTCTAGTGATTTCAAGGCCTAGACTCTCCATTACTGCTTTGGGCATTAAGTTATGAGAATCCCCTGAATCATGCATAGCATTGTGTAAAATTTTGTCATGAATTTTCAAACTAACATAAAATGGTGGAACTGGACCTTCTTGGTATCTTCCCCCAATATTAGGACCAAATAAAATCTCTGGTTGGTCATCATTGAGGTTAACAATGTCATTATTTTCCACTATGTTGAAAGCTTTCAAAAATTGTGATATGTATCTTGGGTGACTAATTCAATGAGGGGAGCAGAGATTTTATTCTTGTTCCAAACTAAAAGGCAGCTGAATTTTTACAATGTTTGTTTCAGCTTTGTTCATCACCACTTTATCAGCAAAGTCATTTTGTTGATTTCCTCTATTTACATTAGTCAAAAATGTTTTAATAGGGGCATTAGCTGAAGTGCTAACGTTGCTAAGATCTGCACTTTGTTTTTCATTGATTTGAATGCCTTTCTCTTTGTTCTAGTTAGAATTTACAGTGACTATTTTTTCTTTCTGTTTTACAACTTTGGGTTTATTCACAAGGCTATTTTTTGCAGAGTTTTCAGAGGTTTTAGTCTTGGGAGTTTCCTGATTCTTTTTAATCCTAAGGTCATATTATTTTGGGGTTTCTATGATGACATTTTCCAGCTCTTGATAGTAATATTCATCCTCTGATATTTTTTCATCATAAGGTGTGTATAGGCCTTGTTTTCTGTTGTAAGGAAAATTAAAATTATCATTATCTACTCCCAGCATGTTTATGTCATATTCCTCTATTTGTTCATTTGTTTCTTCAACCTCACTTACATAGTTTTGATGAAAAGGAGGCATAATCTGTTGATCATCCTCTCTTGGTCTGTTTTGAGGTTGGTTTCTCCTAAAATTCTAATTTTGATTTTGATTTCTATTTTGGGGAGCTGATTGATTCTCTCTAGCTTGAAATTTCTCAAGTATGCTCATTTTTTTTATCATTTCTTCCATCATCCTTTCCATTTTAGAGCTAGATGTGGAGGGTGCAGATTCTTCCCTAAATGATACTTTCTTCTCATTCCTCATTCTAGCTCTTTTCTCCATCGGATTCAGTTCCATAGCTAAGGCTCCTTTTTGCATGTCTTCTAAAGTTAAACGATCTCTTTCTCTCAGCTGATAGGCCATTTTAGGATCAAATCCTTCAGGAAATTTGTTTAAAGCTGAACCTTGTGGAGGTTTCAAGTCTGGGGCAGTGCATTATAAACACTATTGAATCTAGCGTAATAAGCTTGAACACTTTCCCCAACGTTTCTTTTAAGATTGTTGTAGTTTGAATGTATTTGGAGAGGGTTCTTTCTAACTTCCCATTTGTTTAGGAATAACTGATGGAGAGTTTGGAGATCATTAATATTGTTAGGGGTTAAGATTTTGAACCATTTTCATGCTTCTCCCCCTAAACTTTGAGCAAACAATCTAAGTTTGATAGTTTCATCATCAATCTCATTTCTATAAAAATAGTCATTCATCTTGTCCACATGTTGTGAAGTAGTAGTAGTACCACTGGCATCAAACAATGGTATCTTGGACTGATAGTCCTGTGGCAGATTGACTAGAGATAAAGGAAGGACTAGAGGGGCATACCATGTTGCCATGATAGGAGGTTGTGGAAAAAGTGGGGGGTTTACAAGGATTGGATTGATAAGAGGGAAAGTGGGTTGAAATGGAGTGTTTTGGACAGTGGGTGTATGACGAAAATATGTGGATAGACCAGCAAAATATTGTTGAGCAGATCTAGGATGAGAGAAACCAAAATTATGCAGGAAATGTAAGTCAGGTGGGGTAGTTTCTCTGCTACCAAGATATTCACCTCTTCCTTGGGATGAAAGTGGAGACTCAAAATCTATCTGATCTATATCATCAAGTGACCGAGTCCTAAATGGATTTCTCAAGTCAACTTGTGAATGTTGTAGAGATGCAAGGTTTTCAGGAACATAATTGGCTCTTTGGATTGGTCTGACAGTAGTTGAAGTGTTGGCCTTAGGAGACTTCCTAAGTATGATTTTAGGATTATCAAATATCTCAGGAGGATTTGGGTCAGGATAGGCTCTAGTATGAACTCTTTTAGAAGCCACTATGCTATGTTTTCAAACCCAATAATAAGACAAGTTTTAACCAAATATGACAATCTTTAATGGTTAACTGATCTTTTAGCAAGAAAACTTTAATCCTTAAAGTCTTCTGTACTGAGTTTAAATGATATTATGATAAATGGTTTCCTATTTGAGTCTTTGGAAAATGAAGGAAAATTAGCAGGCCTAATGGAGGCCAGTGGAGTCACCAGGTGGAAATTTTTAGCTCTTTTGTAGGTAAAATGTTTTATGGTCCACCATCAGATACCAATCTCAAAATGTTTTTGGGTTTTCTGAGTCTTTTATATTCCTATAGGTTATGAGAGTGTCCTAAATCTGTTTCAACACTTAGCTATGGTGGTGATACAAGCAGAGTTTACTCTTATGGCTTAACTAGCTAATTCCTTCAACGTTTGATACGGTTCTATGAGAATCCTAAGGGTTGCTTAGTTTGTCACTGATTCAAGTAAGTCCTATCATGATCACCATTTTCTTTTGTAGTGCTTGAAGAAGGCTACTTATATTGCACTGAATACTGAGTGTTTTTTTTTAAGGATTTTACTCAGAACTTCCCCAGCGACGTTGCCAGAAATGTTAGCTCCTTGTAATTTAGTAGATTGGAAAGACTAAATGTTGCAGAGACTACATCAAAAACCACTTTGGGATTCTAGGATCTAGTCCTCCTGAATCCAGAGAGGGATCTCTCTATAAATGCAAATATTGATTTATCTTTCAGGTTTTTATTATGATTTTAGGCTAGTTATTAAGAACAAGGGTTTTTGTTTGTTTGGTTGGTCAAGTATGATTTTTAATTTGGATGGAACATCAAAAAATGAAAGAGTTACAAATTGTGAAGATGCAAGTATATTGAGAAGAATTCAACAGATAGGATTAGTGTGAAGTAGCCTAATCCATTAGGTAATGGAGTCACAAAAGGGTTTAATTTTGCAAAAAATTCAAGAGTGGTCCAAGGGGAAAGTCATCTATATCAAAATATCCTTTAGATTAAATGATGGAGTGGAACATTAAAAGTGTTGAGAAAGTGGAAAAAGCCAATAATTTCAACAAGGATTTATTAAATTTTTAAGAAACTGTTTAAAACCAACCAAAGGACAGGGCTAAACCTAAGCTTCCTTGGGAAAGCTTGTATTAAAGCTAACTTATCAAACAAAAACCCAGTAATCACACTAGACTACTTTTAGAAGGGATGAAAACATATAAGAAAACAAAGTGTAGCTTAAGATCAGGTCAGATATCATTAAAATCTAGACTTGCTTTCAGCATACTCTTAGGGAAACTTTCAAAACAACCTTTGGAGAAAGAAATAGAAGATAGGGCGAACCATAAAATTTCCTAGTTTAACTCTACTTAGCATGTAATGAAAATATCATTCAAGAACTTCCTTTCAAGTTTTTCACCTCAAGACATGGACAAACAAACATTCCTTGATAATGTTTACACTTAATTTAAGTCATTCCCAAATATTAAAATTGGTAGAAAACATATAGAGAAAGCTTATCAATGAGGGTAGGGTACTTTTGACAGTAAATCCTAGCTCTACATTTTCTGTTCTTTATCAGAGAAAAATGAACAAAATGGCATACATGAAAGGAAAAAAATAACAGTAAGAAGTACTTCACCAATGATATAGACCAAGATCCCAAGAATCAGCTTGTATATTGATTGTCAATCCAGTTACAAACTACATGTCCAATGTTTCAGAACAGCAACAACTTCTCTTCTCAGCCTAATTTCTCCAATAACTTAAACAGAGCTTCAGAGCTTCAGAACTTATTTACATTCAACAATGGTTTGATACTGCAACTATTAAATCCAATTCCAATAACCAACCCTTTACAATGTGATCCTCAAGGATATTTTATAAGAAAATGAGGAGGTGGAAGAGTTTCTAGGGTTGAGTATCATTAATTCTGCACTAAATGCAATTCCTAACCTTGAAAACCATGCAAGGCATAAGGCAGGAATGCATTGAATTATAACTCTGTTCATTTACTCTATTTATGTTTTTTAGGCCTAGTAGACAAAAGATTGACTTTAAGGCCTTTCTTATCTTTTACAATAACTTCAATGATAGTTTAAAATGTATTCTTTTGTTTGAAATAAATTTTTAGTTGTCTTTAGGAAAACATCTTCTGACTGGGCAATAACTATGCCTTCCTTTGATTAATTGAGGCTGCAGGTGGCTCTTTGGTAGCTGAAGAGGATAATTGGCCTCTGATGTGGCAGTCGAGGCCTCCTTTACTGATATTTTTCTTAGATTTTTCTTACAACACCTTTATTCTGCTCTTCGTCTGTGTTTTAGGCTTAATTAAGCCTTGATCTTCATCTTTGGATCTTTATCTTTTAACACTGTCTTTAACTTTTTTGAATTGGAGGATTAAAACCCTGATCTTCAGGTATAGTCTTTAATCTCCCTTTAACATTTATTTGCTCATTACTGATACACTATGTTGCTCCGTTTCAGTGGCACAAATGGTGTTATGCAGTTGGAGGGTTTCTGAGATCGAGGATCATGATCCAAGTGTTTTAAACCTGGATTTCTTATCCTGTGGATCCTTTATTCTTTGGTTTTAAGCCACAGAATCGTCATTTTGGGCTGGACTGGTCACCTGTCTGTGACAGTGGAAGAACATAGAACAATCACCATAAAAAAAACCCTGCAAAAAACACACAAAAATGTTATGAAACCCTACAGAATTAGTTTAAGATTACTTCAAAGTTTTAATGGAGGGGATGGAGCTGTGAAAAATGGAGGAATTTGCAGCAAAAAGGGAGAAAAACCCTTGGTGGAAGCGAAATAGGTGCAAATGCAGTTTGGGCGTGAGGATGAATAAGAATCCTTAGATTGGGAGAATGAACGGTGGAGATTACTCGACGAAATCACTTGGAAGAATGATGGAGGGCGATGGCTTTGGGTCACAATATAACGTGAGCCGTTGGATTAAAACAATCGACAACCAAGATTAAAAGTGAAATAACACTATGGAGGGTAGGTGGTAAGGTAGAAAACCAGAATGGTTTTCGCGTAACATTGGGGTAGTTTCATATTTTAGCCAAAAAAACGCAATTCCATACACTTGCCAACATGTGTCTTTTCAAAATCGCCCATATCACATGGAACTTGTGAACTGTGGGGAGGTCAAAAAAATTACGTGAAACGGGTTTTCAGCCATCGGATGAGAGGCTCTATATCTGACGGCGCGGATAAAACGCGATGGAGGGCAAACTGCACGGAGGATATATGGTGGGTCATAGGACTTCGACGGCGCGCGATGAGATCGTGACCGTTGATCTAGAGAAAGGAGCGTAGATCAACAGCTATCATGGAATGCGATAACACAATAGTCCTGAGGGAAAATGGAGTGGGCCAGGCAATGACGCAATGTTTCTGTCGTGTAGTGGATGGGTTGAAAGGTTCGTCGGGTTAAGACCTGACCCTAGGATTCTATGATCGGACGGTGGAGATTGAAAGAGAAGGCAGAAGTGTTAAAAAGAAAAGGAGCCAGGGTAGATGGTGGGACGGAGAAAAGGTAACCCAATGGTCATTGATCTGTTTAGATCAACGGTCCATATTTGTCTTCAAATTTATACGTCGGGCATGGAAAATAGAAGAAAAGTCAGGTTCGGGAAGGGTTTTTTAAGCCTATAGCACCCGATTGCGGGGCTTTAGGTCGCATGGAGGAAGGGGCTTAAAGGCCATAATCCCTTGGAGGATAAAAGGCCTTATAATGTATAAAGGGTGTTTTAGACCTAAAAGCAGTGTTTTTAAAGCCAAAATTGGGGTTCCGGTGGAGGAGATAGGAGTTTTTTAAACCAAATAAAGGAAGACATAAGGTTTTAAAAGGATTTTTGGAATGGTTTAGAGGCTAAATGAAGGTTAATGGATGGTTTTATATGAAGAAAATAAGGATGAAAATGGGGTTATTTATGAGAAAAGGAGGAGTGAAAATGATGGGAAAATGGGGTCTTTTAAGCAGTTTTTCTTTTGGAAAGAAGCAGATACCTTAGGAGTAATAATGGAACAACACTGAAGATTAAAAAGAGAAAATAACATCATAAGACTTCAAAATATGATAGGTTTTCAGAGGAAACTATCTCTTGAAAGCTAAAAAAGATTTAGCCACCATTTGGTATGACAAATTTTTATAGGTGGCTAACAATGGGAATGTTAAGGTTAAGGTTAAGGTTAGGTTAATGTTAAAGTTAAGGTTAAGGTTAAGGTTTGGTCAAGGCTAGGGTTAGGTTATAGTTAAGGTTAAGATAAGGTTATGGTTGGGTTAAGGTTAAGGTTAGGTTTAGGTTATAGTTAAGGTTAAGGTTAAGGTTAAGGTCAAGGTTAAGGGTAAGATTAAGGTTATGTTAAGGTTAAGGTTATGGGAAGGTTAAGGTTATGGTTATTGTTAATGGTGTTGGTGTCCTGTGTTTTGATAGTTTGGAAAATCAAAAGACAAGGCAACATCAGAACCAATCTTTAGAGTTACAAGATCTAGTCCTCCTGTTCTCAGAGAGGAATCTCTCAAATTTATTTGTTTGCAAAATGTTTATCTTGTTTACTTTGAGTATTGGTTTTAGACTAGTTATTAAGAGCAAGTGTTTGTTTGTTTGTTTGGTTGAATTGATACAACAGAATATGAAAGGTATAGGAAAGGCAGGTAGAAATAAAGAGTATCAGTTTCATTGGGAAATGGAGTCAAAAAGAGGTTATGACAAACTTATCAATGGATATGGGATATGAAAGGGAAAATCTAACTTGGCCACAAGATCCTTTAGTTTTTGAATGAGATGGAAGTTAATGGTTTTTAGAAAAGAGAAGTTTTAATTCTCAACAAAGAGAATTTGAAAACATGACTTGAACAATAAAGAGGTATTTGATAGACAGGGCTAACCATAAATTCTACAAACCGCACTTTAAGAAAATACTGATTGAAAACCACTTTTAAAATGAAATCTAAGATTTGGGAGCACATCCTATTTCCTCAAACATTTTATTTCAAATGACTTAGAAAAACATAAAAGATTTACTGATAATTGTAGTCATAGAAGAGGGAACACCTAATACATCTATGATCACAACTATAAAAGACCTTTAAGACAACTATTCAAGCAAGGACAAAGGGCATGATCAGAATAGATCTCCTTGGTTCACTATAAACAAAGATACTTCAAAGGGAGACTTCAATAACAGCCTTTAAGTGGCAGCAGACAAGCAAGGAGAACCATAAATCATGCTGAAACAAACTACTCGAATTATTAGAGAAATAAACAAGCATGAGGACGAAAGAGAGAGATTAAAGACTCTAAAATACCTCATCAAAAGAAAAAATAAAATAGTGAAGGATAAATAGGTCTAAGGTGCTTCCAGGAGTCATTTCCTAGCCTAAAACTTTCACCCTACTCTAGTAATAAATTATGGAACAAAATGAAAACAAGAGAAAACATTAAACAGTTCAGAATACTTCACCAACAACCAAGCTCATGGATCTAATGATAGAGCCTTCTATAGAACAAGCATGCAACAACATCATCAGGGCTTCCAAGACTTCAATTTCTTCTTCAAATTCAATAAACTATGTATTATTTCAGAGAGTTTCAGTATTACAACTAGTGATCAACCAACCTGTATCTCATCTTCTTCAGAAGTATTTATAGAAGAAATGAGGAGGTGGAGGAGCCTTAGGTTCAAAATGAAATAAATTCTACACTAAATGCAACTCCAAACCTCGAAAACCATGCAAGGCCTAAGGCAGAAGAACATTGAATTATGATTCTATTTATTTACTCTGTTTCTGTATTTTTAAACTCAAAGGGAAAAATATTGACTTCGAGGCCTATTTCTTATCTTTGTAATAACTCCGCTAACAGTTTGAGAATTTTTTCTCTCTTTGGTAATAACTATTTAGCTGTCCTTAGATAAATATCTTCTATTCTGGTAATAACTAGGCCTTCTTTGATTTCTTTGAGGCTGCAAGTGTCTTTTGGTAGCTGCAGAGTATTCAGTTATCCTCTAATGTGGTAGTGGAGGCTTCTCGGATTGATAGATATTATTGTTTTAACCTAAAACACCTTTAATTTGCTTGAGTTCTGTGTTTTAGGCTTAATGAAGCCTAATTTTTGTCTTCTGGTCTTCAAACTGTCTTCATTTGTGGATCAGGTCTTTGATTAATCGAATTAATGCCTTAATCCTTCAAAAACTGTGTTAAAACCTTAAATTTCTTCACTTCTTATTTTATTTCATACTGTCAAACTGATACTCTTCAGCTGTGGTGTTTGCTGTGTTTCCATTGTTGTTGCAGGTGCGTAGAGGTTGTATAAAGGCATCAATGCTCATGAGGCACTGATAAAACATAATTTGGAACCCAGCAGAATGATTTCCTTCATGCATAAAGGCCTAGGGGATCATCATCCCTAGCCTTCAATTTTCCTTTAAAACAATTGAAAAACCATAAAAACCTATACAAACAAAGAAAAATTAAGAAAATCCTGCGTGGTAAGGCTTAAACTGCTTTGGAGGTTTTAGGTTAGATTGTGACCATTGGATGAAATCATCTAATGGCGAGGATTGCTCGTTGGGTCAGATAGGGAGGGGGTGGTTCAATGGTGGTGGAGATTTAAGTCCGGGCCGTTGATCTACAAAGATCAACGGTCGAGATTGATTGATTTTATATAATGTGGAGGGGCAAATTTATAATGAAATGGGGGAAATTACAAAGAAAATGGACAAAAAACCTTAGGCGGAAGGAAAATGCGATTAAACGAAATTCAAGGTTTCAGGATAAGTCTGGGCCATCGGATGAGATCAGCCACAAAGATCGATGGCGGAGGTAAATCGATGAAGTCCCTTGGAAGAAAGGCAGAGGGAGATAGTGTAATGGTTGGATTAAACTAGGACCATTAGATCTCAAAGATCAACGATGGAGATTAAACGTGATGGAATGTAATATAAATGGGGTAAAATGGTTTCGGCCATAGAAACCACTGGTTTCGCGTGATAAAAATGAGGGAAGGTGGTATTTCCTATTTCAATGCGATATGCATTAGCAATTGACATGTGGCCTTTTAAAACCACCCACATCTCATAATTTTAAAACATTAACCTCTGGACTCAAAATTACGCGAAACCGTGCGCTGGCCATCAGATCTAGGGCCTTAGATCAGACGGTCGTGAGGAGAGCGCGATGGAGAATCGATGCACAGGCGATAAAAGGTGGGGAAGGGTCAAGGCGGTTTTAATCTTCATCATCAGATCAGGGAATGAATGGCTCAGATTGATTTATGAGGGCGGTAGGTCCCAAATGAGTTGGGCCTACCGGGTCAAATATGGACCGTTGGATGAAACATATCAACGGATTAGATTTAATCTTGGGGTAAATGAAATAAAATATGAGGCAAGGACCGGGCGGAGAAAGGGCGATTGTGGACCATTGATCTACAGAGATCAATGGCGGATCCTCACCAAACGACTTTATACAACGGGTTTTATGAAAATAACCAAGGGTGTCAAGTTTTAATCTGGACCATCAAATTTGTGAAATGGACGGCCCAGATCCAATCATGAGATTTCCAATCGGCGGGGGAGAGAGGAAAGGAAAAATGGCCTTTTGCGATGAGATTACACAAGGGCCGTTAGATCTTAGAGAGATCTATGGTCGGGATTAATCTGTGGGTTTTAATATCGGAGGGTTGAGGTGGAAGGCAATCAATCTGGGCCATCAGTTCTTATGGTTTTCAACGGTCCAGATTGAATCGCAATGATAACAATCGGAGGAGGAGAGAGGAATGGCACAAAGCTTTTTTCTGATGCGATTGGATTGGAGGCATTGATCTTAGAACCAGATCAATGGTGGAGATTAAGTCATGGATGCCAAAGGCAGGTATGCAAGTTTTGGAACAGAGCAATGTGGATCATCGGATCTGAGTATGGTGGAACAGATTGACAGCTGGGAAACCATTGGAGGGTTGCCAATCGGAGGAGAGAAATAAACTATTCAAACACATCCAATGAAAAACTCCATTGCGAGATTCTGAAAATCGTTGATTGGTTTAGATCAACAGTTGGTATTCGCCCAACTAATGAACCATCAGACTTAATGAAAAAGTCAGGAAATTGGATTTTTTATGAAATATAAAGGAGGAAAAGGTTCGGAAAAGGTTTTTATTATGTTTTAGCACACGATTGCGGGCTCTAGGTTACGTGAAGGAGAGCGGAGGATTCAGGGGTTTTTAAAAAGAAAAGGGGCCAATCACATCGGTATTTTTTCCTTTAAATAAAAAAATGTGCCCATCGCAAAACCTCCGATTGCAATTAGTGCTTGGGACTTTAACTCTTGGTCCTAGGCGCAGGTTATATGTTGGGGAAGTGGTTTGGGGGCTAGGGCTGAAAGGGCTTAAGGCCTTAGCACAAAAAGGCTATTTTTTATGATTTTTCAAGTATTTCAAAGGATTTTGAAAGCTTCCGATAAAGTAAAAAAGGAGTTTTAAACCTTATCAAAGGGGTTTTTATGAATGGAAGACAGGAAATGAGGAAAATTGAGGAATTTCATGAGGAAAAAGGGGATAAAAATAGAGGTTAATTATGAATGAAATGAGGAGAAAAATGAAGGGAAAGTGGGTTTTTCAGCAGTCTTTTCCTTTAGACAAACAACAGAATTTTCAGGTTTAAAAGGGAAACAACAGTGAAGATTAACCAAATTATTAGTTATCTTTATAAAAACTTCAAGGATGATAGGTTCTCAATGGGGAATTATCTCTTGGAGTTTTGAAGAACAAAATTAGCCACCTCTTGGTATAACAAAATTTATAGGTGGCTAACAGTGGCTCCACTTGGGGAAGATAGCTGGTTCCTTTTAGGTGTCTAGAACCTCAGCTGCATATCTCTGGCTTTCATTCAACCAGTGCCTTAATCCATTTGGCAACAACCTTTTCTTTTGATGATATTTGCACCAATTTAAAACAATGGAATTTTATCAAAGCAACATGTCTACCTACCCATTCCTAATGATCCTAACATTTTTTTCTTCTTTTCAGAGTGCATTAAGACTAGAAAACTCTCTTCAACAAAATTTTATTCTTTTGAAAAGAAAAAAACTGATATAAGTCTACTCTTATTCCTTCATGAACTCAGATTAAGCAGTTGAGTTCATAAGCTTCTCTACATAACTAATATCTGTTAGGATTAGACTGCCTAACATATTTTTATTCTCTAAATTTTGAAACTAGAAATTTAAAAGCATACAAGTTAGGATTGAACAGTCTAACTTGTTGCTGATCTATGGCATAAAAACAATCTACGCATAGATAATTATTTGCAGAAAATTAAATCAAAATGGTGAAGGCTTAAGATCTGAAAGTATAAGAACATTCTTCTCTTTTCTTCAGCTATGTTTTTTGACCTTTCTTTGAGCTCTATTACTTCCCTTTCTGGTTTAAGTTTTGAGCATATCAGAACCAGCTTATTTCTATCTTTGGCTCAGGATTTAAACAGATTAGAGCCATGCATATTTTTTAAACTCATAGGTTCATATTTTTAGCTTATTTGAACCTTTATTTTCTATCCTAATCTACCTCACTGATAAGCCAAGATTAAACTGTTTGGAAAATCTATTTCACTAACCTATCAACAGTAAATTGAAAAACTAATTAGTCATGATTAAACTGTATGACTAACTTGGAGTGTGTTTTTTAGGAGTGGCATTTGAGCTTGCACACTTTCAGATTTTGTTTCTCTTTTTTGGGTATGGGGCTGTACCTTTTTTGTTTTACAATCTGCCCTCTTTTCTCCTTTCTATTGTTTTTGGATTTTTATTTTTATAACTTTGAATGCAATGTTTAACAATGATAATTACAATGGAAAGTAAAAAAGCTTTAAAAATCAAGACTCTTGGCAGAATTAATGCTTGAGCATCCTGCCATTGACAGGACCTCCATATAGATATTCTTCATTCAATTCTTTCAATAAAAATGCATTGTGACCCCTCTCAGCATGAATAATATAGGACCCTTTCTACAAGTTCTCAAACTTTCCATGTTTTCCCTTCTCTTATCTTCTTGAATCCCATTTAAGAACAACATTTCCAACTTGGAAATTGTTTGCCTTAGTCCTCTTATCAAATAGCTTCTTCATATTTTCTTGGACTAAATGTGTTCTTTCATAGAATTCTTCTCTAGTCTGTTGTAAATGGATCGTTTGGTTGATTCTCCTATGCATATCATTCTCTTCAATCTACACTTATTGAAGGAGTTTCATGACTGGAACTTCTAATGAGATGGGTAATACTGCATCCATGCCATATACTAGCTAATAGGGGGACATATTTATTGACTTATTTGTAGTTAATCTATTAGCCCATAAGGCACGAACCAGCTTATTGTGTCATGATTTCTGACTCTTCTCAAATATATTTTTAATGATATTGATGAGGCTTTTGTTGGAGGATTCAGCTAATCCATTTCCTTGGGGATATTAGGCAGTATAATGGCCCAAGGTAATGTGGTATTTGTAACAGAAATCAACCATTTTCTTAGATTTAAAGGCATCAACATTATCTGTTATGATTTTTCTGGGACAACCAAATTTGGATAGGATATTTGTTTCAAGGAAATTGATAATGATAGAGTCATTAGAATTTATAGAGGGTGTAGCTTCTATCCACTTGGTAAAGAAGTCAGTGGTCGTGAGGATCCACTTATGTTGGGCTGAGGAAGATGGGTGAATTTCCCCAATGAAGTATAAACCCCATTGTTGAAAAGGTGCCTCAACTCTGATAGGATATAATGGTAAGGGAAGGAGTTTTCTTTTTCCATCAAAAATTTTGACACTTGTGGCAAGACATGAATAACTTCTGAGTGTCTGGGAAAAGGGTAGACCAATAGTGACCAAATATAAGAATTTTGTTTGTTGTGGCCTTCCAGTAGAGGTGTCCTCCACATCCTCCTTTATGCAAATCATGCATGATCTTTCCTGCATCATCTTCAAGTAAACATTTAAGAAAAATTCCAACAACATTTTTCCAATATAATACCCCATCTAAGATGCAATAACTCAAATATTTTTGTTTCAAAAATCTAGCTTTAGTTTTAGACAAAGAAGGAGGGGCATTCAAATATAAAAGCACATAAATAATGTTAGCATACCAAGGAGAATTCATAAATGTTTCTTCAATGAAAGGAGAAATATATTCTTCTATTTCTTCCAACACATCTACCATATTCATGTCTAGTGCTTGGAATTTAGACTCAGCCATAAGTTTTGCTAATCCTTGCCCTTTAACTAATTTGGTGGGCCTGATTTCTAAGTCATATTCAAGAATAGTTGCAATCCATTTTCCCCTTTTACCATCAGGGTCTTGACTTAGAATTTCCTTCACAACAGTATGTGGAACAAAAGAAATTATGTGAGAGTGTAAAATATAGACTCTAAAGTCTTTTAATGCTTTCACTAATGCTAAGGCTTGCTTCTCCATGATGTTGTATTTGAGAGGAGCATCTCTTAAGGCCCTACTAAAGAAGGATATTGTTTGTTCTTGCCCCAAGTCATTCTTTTGAAGTAAAACTGTAGCTATTGTATGCTCAGATGCAAAATAAAAGATATAAAAGTCTTTGGTGAAATCTGGACTAATCAAGACTGGTGTTTGAGTAAGAGATTGTTTGACCAGTTCGAATGATTGTTTAACTGGTAAAGTCCATTTTACACCTACATATTTCTTAAGCATGTTTGTAATGTTTTTTAATAGCTCAGCAAGGTTGGGGATAAACCTTCTCAAAAAATTAATCTTTCCAATGAAAGATTGTAATTCTTTGAGGCTTCTTGGATGGCTGATCTGTAATATTCCATCTATCCTTTTAGGGTCTATTTTGATTCCCTCTTCTGAAATTATATGGCCTAGAATTTTACCTTCTTGGAGACCAAAGAGTGTCTTCTTGGGATTCAATGACAAGCCAAATTTCCTACACTTCTCAAAAATGTTTCTCAAGTGAATCAAATGTTCCTCATTAGTTTTTGAGAAAACGGTTATATCATCAAGGTAAATTATTATGAAATAGCCAATATCTTCAGAGAAGGCTATGTCCATGGCCCTTTGGAAGGTGGCCCCTGAATTCATCAATCCGAAAGGCATTTTGACATACATAAAGGTGCCCTAAAGTGTGGTAAAAGAAGTTTTGATTTGATCACTTGGGAACACTAACACCTGGTTGTAACCCAAGAACCCATCTAAGAGTGATATCCTTTTTGACCCAACTTGAAGTATATGGTCCATCTTGGGCAAGGGGTGGTTGTCTTTTAGGGAGGCTCTATTTAAATTTCTAAATTCAATGCAGAGCATGATTTCTCCACTCTTTTTCCTAACATAAACTAATTTTGATACCCACTCTAAATATCTAATTGGTACTATGATCCCAGCATCATGCATATTTTAAATTTCTTCCTTAACTAAAGGTAAGAAAACAGGGTTTATTCTCCTTAGTTTTTGTTTAAAAGGCTTTTGATTTTCCTTCAAAGGAATCTTGTGCTGAATGATACTAGCATCATAAGATTTCATATCTTTGTATCCCCAAGCAAAAACATCTTTAAACTCCTTGAAAAGCTCTATGTATTGTGATTTTATGTGAGCTGGGAAAGTGCTGGACAGTTTAATCATCTTTGGTTCTGGTAGGCTGCCTATGTTGTGTTCTTCTACATCTGTTTCCACAGGCTCCATTCTTGGTTATTTGGCTACATCATTAAAGTCGAACAGGTGTTATAAAGGTGTGAGACCTCTTTGAATTGTATCACCCTTGCATTGTAGAACTTCCAAGTCTTCTTGGTCTACTATGTCAATTAATTATGCTTCAAAAGGATTCTCACAGTGATTCATATCAGCAAAATGCATTATTTCAACTTCTGGGATTTTTTCGATATACAAACAATTTTCTTTATGGCTGGTTTCTGATATTGGTATGGAAAAATCATTCTCTGATTTTAAGAAATTGTCTACGTGTTTGTTAGAATCAAACACTTTCCAGTGATCTTCGTTACCAGGAACTACAGGCCTGTGTTTTACCTTTACACTAAGCTGCTCATTTATCTCAGGTATTTGGAAGTTGTTGGCATTGAAAGCTAGTTCATTTTCTAGATGATTTAGTGCTCTTGGAATGAAAATAAGTTCATACTTTTCAAAGGTTTTCAATAAATCAAGGGTAGCATTTTGATATTCTCTAAGCCTTGGATTTCTAGCTGAGTATTCTCCTTTGATTTGTCTTATGATAAGTTCAGAATCTCCTAATATTGATATCTTTTGGGCTTCTAATTGTTTAAGAAATTGTAAGCCTAGGAGAAGTGCTTCATACTTAGCAATATTGTTGGTGCATGGGAAATCTAATTTATATGAAAAAATCTGGTTTGTATTTTGAATCGATATCCCTGCCACTGCACTTGTTTTATTACAAGATCCTTCAAAGTTTACTGTCCAAAGTATATTTACCTCATTTTCATTTTCTTGTTGCTGTTGATTGCCAATGTTTTGTATCTAATTTGAGGGAAGTTCTAATTGTTCTGGTAAACTGGTTGGGTCTATGTTTTCCTTTTCTTTTTGATTGATTTCATATTCATTGTACAAGATAAAAGAATCTAAACTTGATTGAATAGATTATATTGGAGAGTTGTTTGGTTTATCTATGTTACTCACCATGTATTTCATGTGGGATTCCCTGTATAATCATTTTTTTTGGTTAAAAATAGGGATGGTGGCATAAGACATGTCCATTTGAAGGCTTCCCTAAAGTTTGGCTCCCCATGATCTTGATAAAAGCATGCCATACTTAGGGGGAATGTCAGCTACAACTATGTCCATTACTAGACTCTTAGCGGGGATTTGAGATAAGTTAACACATAAATCTTTGATTAAACCCAAACATTTGACCCTTCTTGAGTCAAAAGAATACAAATCTTTGTATGGTTTAGTAATTTCTAAGCCTAAGCTTTCCATTACTACCTTGGGCATTAGATTGTGTGAAGCTCCAGAATCTAAAATGGCATTGTGTAAAATTTTCTCATGTATGTTCAAGCTAACATAGAAGGGAGGGAAAACCCCTTGTTGGTATTTTCCTTCAACTTCTGGACCAAACAACAAATCAAGCTTGTCATCTGTCAAGTTTAAGGTGTCAGTATCACTTCCTAAGTTCAAATCTTTCAAAACTTGGTTTTTGTACACTTCTTGGGTTACTAGTTCAGCTAAAGGGATGGTAATTTTTATCTTTGCAATCTCTCCCTCAAGACTAAAAGGAACAATTGATTTGGTCATATTTACATCTATCTTTTCAATTGAATTCCTTTCAGCAATTTTGATTGGCTGAACCTTGTTTGGACTAGTAACTGGGATAGTTTTGTTAGGACCACTAGCTGAAGTGCTAGGGGTACTCTATTCCACATTTGGTTGGTTATTTTTCTCTTTGTTTAAATCTGGTTTTTTAGCCAAAATGATGGGTTTGTATGTTGTCTTCTTAGGCTGAATTTCTGCGTTTTTCTTGACAACATTGCTAGTGTTCTTATCTTTTGAATTGTCTACGTTCCCTTTGCTCCTAAGATCATATTGTTTGTGTACCTCCATGATTGCATTTTCAAACCCCAATCTATAATCATCAGAATATTCATAGGTGTTTGTATTTTGATCAGAGAAGAAACCTTGTTCTTCTTCAGTGAGGAAAACTTCATTCCCACTGTCTGATCCAATCAAGTTTACATGAGCTTCTCCGAACCTTTCCGTCTCCCTATCTTCCTCATATTGATCCACATAGTTTTGTTGGAAGGGAGGTCTAACCTGTTGGTCACTTTCTTTTTTCTTATCTTGATTATTTTCTCTTCTATAATTCTGATTTCTATTTCTATTTTGGTTTTTTTGAGGTTCTCTTGGTGGCACTCTATCATTCAAGTTGATCTTTTCAAGCATCCTCTCCATTACCTTCACTAGGTTATCAATTTTAGTGTCAAAAGTTGAGGTTGAGGGTGCAATGTCATCTTTATAAGTTACCCTCTTCTCTGATCTCAACCTATTTCTCTTCTCAATTATGTTTTCTTCTACACTCACATCTCCCTTCTGCATGTCTTCTAATGTTAAGTAATCTCTCTCCCTTAGCTGATAAGCCATTTTAGCATCAAAACCTTCAGGGTATGTTACTAAGGCCATGCCTTGGGGAGATTTCATGTGAGGTGGAAGAGCATTGTAAACAATTTTAAACCTAGTGGAGTAGTCATGAACACTCTCCCCTTGATTTCTTTTGAGACTACTATACTCTGCTAGTATTTGGAGAGGGTTATTTTTTATTTACCATTTTTTTATGAATGTTTGATGCAAAGAAGGAAGATCATTGATGCTGTTAGGAGGTAAGTTTTTAAACAAATTCTTTACATCTCCTCCTAAACTTCGGGCAAAGATCCTCATATTAATGGTTTCCTCTTCTATCTCCATGTAATCAAATGCATCTTCTATCTTATCTACATGATGTTGAGTTGTGGTAGCCTCTTTTCCAATGAAATGAGGAATTTTGGATTGGTATTCATTTGGTAAGGGAAGCAGAGGTTGCAGTAACACTAATGGGGCATACCATGTTGCCATGGCTGGAAAGAAACGTGGATTTACAAGAGTGAAAGTGGGCTGAAAAGGAGTGTTTTGCACAGTGGTAGTATGGATTGGAGTGGAAGAAACACTTGGGCCAACAAACTAGTTTTGAGCATATTTGTTATGGAAAAGGCTAAAGTGATGAAGAAGCTGGGAATCAGGAGGAGTGGAAGGTGAGGCTTCTCTACTAAAGCTCTGTTGCAAATCTGCAATGTCAAGATCAGTTTGGTTTAAATCACCTTGAGATCTAGTTCTAAAGATGTTCTTTGTATGATGTAAATCAAAGTGTGAATCCTCTAAGACAATAAGGTTTTCAGGGACATATTTTGTTCTTAAGAGGCTCCTATTAGCAGCTGATTTTCTAGACTTAGAATTCTACCACAAAATTATCTCTGGATTGTCAACTATTAAAGGAGGATTTGGTTCTGGATGGAATCTAGTGTTGATCATATGTGAAGCCAGATTGTTTTTTAAAAAGTGAGAGAGGTTAAATTTTTAGGGACTATTTTTTGGGAGTTTTTCCTCTCACAATGTCTTATATAGTATGGGACTAGGCTTATAAACTTCTTTAAGGCTGGTTAACACAGTCCTGAAGAGATTTGGAGACCTAGATGAGTAATAGGCCTATTGGGGCTAGTGGAGTTGCTAGGTGGAAACTATTTAGCTTCTATGAAGGTAAAATATTGGATGGTTCCACCACCATGTTTATTATGAAGCTAAAATGAAATGTTTTTTGGGTTTTTTTGAGTTATAGTCCTATGGGTTATGAGAGTGTCCTAAAACTGACTTAACACTTAGCTAAGGTGTTAAAAAACATACAAAGTTCACTCTTATGGCTTGGTAACTAATTCCTTCAAGGTTTGATAAGGTCCTATGAAAATCCTAAGGGTTACTTAGTTTGTCACTGATTCAATTAAGTCCTATCATGATTACCATTTTTGTTAGGTAGTGCTTGAAGAAGGCTACTTATGCTATACTGGATAGTGAGTGTTTTGTTTTAAATATTTTACTCAGGGTGCCACTGTGATAGCTATTATGTTGGTGTCCCGTGTTTTCATAGTTTGGAAAATCAAAAGACAAGGAAACATCAGAACCAATCTTTAGAGTTACAAGATCTAGTCCTCCTGTTCTCAGAGAGGGATCTCTCAAATTTATCTTTTTGCAAAAGGTTTATCTTGTTTATTTTGAGTATTGTTTTTAGACTAGTTATTAAGAGCAAGTGTTTGTTTTTTTTTTTGGTTGAATTGATACAAAAAAATATGAAAGGTTTAGGAAAGGAAGGTAGAAAGAAGGAGTATCAATTTCATTAGGCAATGGAGTCAAAAAGAGCTTATGACAAACTTATCAATGGATATGGCATATCAAAGGGAAAATCTAACTTGGCCACAAGATCCTTTAGTTTGTGAGTGGGATGGACATTAATGGTTTTTAGAAAAGAGAAGTTTTAATTCTCAACAAAGGGAATTTGAAAACATGACTTGAACAATAACGAGGTATTTGATAGACAGCGCTAACCATAAATTATACAAACCGCACTTTAAGAAAATAATGAGTTCAAAACAACTTTTAAAATGAAATCTAAGATTTGGGAGCACATCCTATTTCCTCAAATATTTTATTTCAAATGACTTAGAAAAACATAAAAGATTTACTGATAATTAAATTCATAGAAGAGGGAACACCTATTACATCTATGATCACAACTATAAAATACCTTTAAGACAAATTGTTCAAGCAAGGACAAAGGGCATGATCAAAACAGACCTCCTTGGCTCACTATAAACAAAAATACTCCAAAGGGAGACTTCAATAACAACCTTTAAGTGGCAACAGATAAGCAGGGAGAACCATAAATCATTCTGAAACCAACTATTCAAACTATTAGAGAAATAAACAAACATGAGGACTAAAGAGAGAGATTAAAGACTCGAAAATACCTCAGTAGAAGAAAACATAAAACAGTGAAGGATAAACATGTCTAAGGTGCTTCCAAGAGTCATTTCTTAGCCTAAAACTTTCATCCTACTGTAGTAAGAAATTATGGAATAAAATGAAAACAGGAGAAAACATTAAACAATTTAGAATACTTCACCAGTAGCCAAGCTCATGGATCCAATGATAGAACCTTCTCAAGAACAAGCATGCAACAACATCATCAGGGCTTCTAAGACTTCAATTTCTTCTTCAACTTCAATAGACTATGTATTATTTCAGAGAGTTTCAATATTTCAACTAGTGATCAACCAACCTATATCTCATCTTCTTCAGAATTATTTATAGAAGAAATGAGGAGGTGGAGTAGCTTTAGGTTCAAAATGCAATAAATTCTACACTAAATGCAACTCCAAACCTCGAAAACCATGCAAGGCCTAAGGCAGGAGAGAATTGAATTATGATTCTGTTTATTTACTCTGTTTCTGTCTTTTTAAACTCAAAGGGAAAAAGATTGACTTCGAGGCCTATTTCTTATCTTTGTAATAACTCCATTGACAATTTGAGAATTTGTTCTTTCTTTGGTAATAATTGTTCAGCTATCTCTAGATAAATATCTTTTGTTCCAGCTGTTAGCCACCCATAAATTTTGTCATATCAGGTGGTGGCTAAATAATGTTGGATAGCCTTCAAGAAACAATTTTATTACTAAAATTGCTGATGCTTAAATTTTTTTGATAATATCCTATCCTTTGGTTAATCGTCACTGTTGTTTCCCTTCAGGACTTTAGAAATACTGCTAATTTCCAAGCCATAATATTGTTGCAAGCATCATTTCCCTTTTCCCCTTTTCCAAAATCTAACCTCATTTCCTATCCCTCTATTTCCCATGAAAACCCCTCATTTTCATGTTTTTCCCATTTTTCCTTCATCAAAATCCACTTTTATAAAGTTTAAAGCCCACTTTTAAGCCTTATCGGAACCCTCATTTTCCATTGAAAACCATAAAAACCCACATTTTGTACATATATGGGTCTTAGCCCCTTCCCGCATAAATCCCTAGTCGTATGACCCTTCATATGACCCTCGGCCCTGCAATCGGGCGCCGAGCCATTTTAAATATTAAACGCACCCGCCCAAAGTTTTAAAACCTTTGGTTTTGTTAAAATTTCAATTTTTATTATATTACAAAGTTTCCACCGGTTCGAATTACAAATTAATCTCCACCGTCGATCTGATCTGTAGATCAACGATGCGGAGTCCGTCTCCCTGTGGTCCCCGCTGTCCATAAGCCGATTGCCCAAAACCGGCGGTATCCATCGCACTGCCTTTGGGCGAAAGTTGTTTTCCCCCGATCGCCAGCGATTCCATACATTGCATGACACGTGTCCCGTCTACTTTTTTAAAACTGCTTGCCCATCGCACGTTATTTTTCTGACGTGGACGCCCAGTGATATTGCTGTCCACCGTCCAATCTGGGGCAGGCCATCCAACGGCTATCGCTCACCGAAGATGCTTGATCGATAACTGGGCTATGGTACGCCATCCAATTAATCTCCGCCGTCGATCTGATCTATAGATTGACGATCCATATTCCATCGCTCTGATTCCGTCGCCCAGTCAACAATTCTCCGTTTTTGACTCTCCCCCTTGCTCCTGACTGTCGATCTCTGCGCAATTGACGGCTCTGATTTAATATTTCTTCTTCCTTCTCCGATCAATCCTAATCGTTGGATGATGCCATCCAATGACCATGTTCCTCCACATGCCCCCGCAGTAATAAACCTATAAATGCATGGATTTTATAATTTTTGTTTGTATTTTGCAGGGTTTCGAGGTTTTCTCGCCATTTTCGAGGAAAATTCGAAGGCAGAGGATGATGATCTTCCTGCCTTCGTTTCGCCAAAGGAAATCCTTCGCGGGGTATAAATTCATGTTTCTTCAGTGTTTTCCTCAGGCATTGATGCCACATAACCCTGTACATCCCTGTTTATCAGAAAAAAACTATGGATCGAGCACAGTCAGAGAGTATCAGTGATGAAGACCAGAATTTACCAGAATAGAGGATTAAAGGACAGATTTGTGGGGATTACCTCTAAGATGCTTATCAAAAGCCTAATTCCCAAGTAAAACATAGTTTAAAGACAAACTCAATGGTTTCTTCAATAGAAAAGCCTCCACCGCCACATCTAAGGCAAATTGATTCCTCCCAGCTGCTGAAATGCCACCTGTGCCTCAAAGTATTCAATCAGATGCCAAATTTATTGATCAGGATCAGATATTTGTCTCAAAACACGGCCGAAGAGTTACTTATGCAAGGGACTTCAATACAAAAAATATCTGCAGAGTTACTTCGATTCCACACAGAGCCTCAAGGGTGAACCAAAGCTCTCACCGAGCTGAAATCTTTATATAAAAAAAATTAATACATAGTACACCAATGTAAGTTTCTTCATTGAGCCCCCCAAAGGCTAAGAAGCCATTAAGTCTGTATTAATTGTAATTAGAGATATTTTATCAGATCTCACCTCCTCATTCTTCTATATCTACCTCTGTAGAAGATGAGTGAGTTGTTGGTTGTTGGTTGTGTGTGATCACAAGTTGTAATACTGAAACTCTTTGAAATAAATACATAGTCCGTTGAAGTTGTAGGAGAAATTGAAGTCTTGGAAACCTTGCTGATGTTGTTGCATGCTTGTTCCTGAGAAGGCTCTATCATTGGATCCATGAGATTGGCTGTTGGTGAATTATTCTAAACTGTTTAACATTTTCCCCTGTTTTCATTGTGTTCCATAACTTCTTACTACAGTAGGATAGAAATTATTAGGCTAAGAAATGACTCCTGGAAGCACCTTAGACCTGTTCATCCTTCACTGTTTCATGTTTTCTTCTGCTGAAGTATTCTAGAGTCTTTAATCTCTCTCTTTAATATTCATGCTTTTTTATTTCCTTAATAGTTCGAACAATTGGTTTCAACATGATTTATGGTTCTCCCTGCTTGTCTGCTGCCACTTAAAAACTGTTATTGAAGTCTCCCTTTGAAGTTCTTTTCTTACAGTGAATCAAAGAGGTCGGTTTTGATCTTGCTCTTTGTCCTCGCTTAAAAAGTTGGCTTAAAGGTCATTTATAATTATCATCATAGATGTTTTTAGGTGTTCCCTCTTTTATGACTTTAATTATCAGTAAATCTTTTATGTTTTCTAAGTCATTTGAAATAAAATCTTTGAGGAAATGGGGTGTTCCCCGAATCTTAGATTTCATTTTAAAAGTTGTTTTGAGATCATTAGTTGCTTAAAGCTGTGATTTGTAGAATTTATGGTTAGCCCTGTCTATCTAAGAACTCTTTATTGTTCAAATTATGCTTTCGAATTCCCTTTGTTGATAATTAAACCTCTCTTTACAAATCATTAATGTTCATCTCATTCCAAAAACAAAAGGATCTGATGGCCAAGTTAAATTTTCCCTTTGATATCCCATCTCCATTGATGAGTACGTTATGACCTCTTTTTGACTCCATTGCCAAATGAACCAGATATTTCTCTGTCCTATATATATTTCCTAGGCCTTTCATGTTTTTATGTATCATTCCATCCCAACCAAACAAAAAAATAAACACCTGCACTTAATAACTAGTCTAAAACCAATACTCAAAGCACACAAGATAAACCTTTGCAAACAAATTTTTGAGAGTTCCCTCTCTGAGAACAGGAGGACTAGATCCTGGAACTCTAAAGATTGGTTCTGATGTTTCCTTATTTTTATTTTCCAAACTATCAAAACATGGGACACCAACATAATGGCGATCACGGTGGGACCATTCTGAGTCAGTGACAATCTAAGTACCCCTTATGACTCGATAAGTCCCTTATTTTCAAAGACTATCCAGTGATTATTATCCACCTCATTGCCACCAACATAATGGCGATCATGGTGGGACCATTATGAGTCAGTGAAAGTCTAAGTAACCCTTAGGACTCCAGAAATCCCTTATTTTCAAAGACTATCCAGTGATTATCGGCCACCTCATCACCACCAACATAATGGCGATCACGGTGGGACACTGAGTAAAATCTTCAGAAAAAAAAAACACTAACGGTCTAGCATAACATAAGTAACCTTCTTCAAGCACTACCAAGCATAATGGTAATCATGATAGGACCTTTGAATCAGTGACAAACTAAGTAACCCTTAGGATTCTCATAAAGCCTTGTCAAACCTTGAAGATTTCAGTTACCAAGCCATAAGAGTAAACTCTGTACGTTTTGACACCCTAGCTAAGTGTTAAATCAGACTTAGAACACTCTCTTAACCTATAAGACCAAAATAACTTAGAAAACCCAAAAAACGTTTCAGTTTGGCTTCATAATAAACTCGGTGGTGGACCATAAAACCTTTTTACCTCCAAAAGAGCTAAAAATTCCCACCTGGCGACTCCACAATCCTAAAATCAGACTTTAAGACTCCACTGGGAAGACCCCAATTCTTAATAGCATCTTACAAACTCAGCTAGAAAGCTTTGAGATTAAAATTTTCCTTCTTCTGAAAAGATCAGTTAGCCTATTAAAGATTATCATATTTGGTTAAACTTTTCTTTTAACTAGGTCTAAACAACATATCATAGTGGCTCCTAGAAAGATTCATACTAGAGCCCACCCTGACCCAAACCCACCAGGAATAGTTGAAAACCTTGAAAGTATCCTTAGGAAGTATCCTAAGATAAAATTATCAACTATTTTCAGATCACCCTTAAGAGCTAATTCAGTTCCTGAAAATCTTTCAGCTCTACAACAATCTCAAGTTGACTTAGTAAATCCTTTTAGAACTAGGTCTCTTGGTGATTTAGATCAGTTAGATTCTGAGTCTTCACTATCATCTCCTGAAAAAAGTGAACCTCTTGGTAGCAGATAAACAACACCTCCCGATTTACATTTCCTTCACAACTTAGGTGTCTCTCATCCAAGATCAGCTCAACGGTCTATTCCTGGTCCATCCACTTTTTCTCACCCTTCATCCACTGTCCAAACCACTACACCTCAGCCCACTATTCCTGTTATTAATCCGATCCTTGTAAATGCACCCCCACCACCTATCATGGTAGCATGGTATTCTCCCCTAGTCCTTCCTGTACCATTAGTCAACCTTCCACAGGACTATCAGTCCAAAATTCCATTATATGATGCTAGCAATGCTACAACTGCATCACAACATGTAGATAAAATGAATGACTACTTTGATAGAAATGAAATTGATGATGACTCTGTCAAGCTTAGGTTATTTTCTCAGAGCCTAGGGGGAGAAGTAAGAAAATGGTTTAAAGGTTTAGCCCCCCATAGTATTAATGATCTCCAAGGCTTCCATCAAACGTTCTTAAACAAATGGGAAGTAAATAAAAACCTCTCCAAGTCCTTTCTGACTACAAGAACCTCCATAGAAACACTGGGGAAAGTGTGCAAGCTTACTGCACTAGATTCAATAGTGTGTATAATGCACTTTCCCCAGAACTAAAACCTCCACAAGGCTCAGCTTTAAAAAAATTTCCTGAAGGGTTTGACTCTGACATGATCTATCAGCTTAGAGAAAGAGATTTTGCAACTCTTGAAGATATGAAAAAGGGCGTTCCTTCTGTGGAAGTCAACTTGATGGAGAAGAGAGCAAGAATGAAATTGAGAAGAGAGTATCTTTTAGAGAAGAGTCCACTCCTTCTACTTCAAGCTCAAAAATGGAGAGAATGTTAGAAGAAATGATGAAAGAGATGAGCATAATTAAGAGAGCATAAGAAAATCAAAATCAAACTGCTCCTCGAAATAGAAATCAGAATTATATAAGAGAAAACAATCAAGACAAATAGAACGAGAATGACCAACAAATTAGACCTCCCTTCCAACAAAACTATGTAGATCAATATGAATAAGATGGGGAGTTGGAAATATTGGAAGAATCACATGTAAAATTGATTGGATCAGACAGTGGGGATGATGTTTTCCTCACTGAGGAAGAACAAGGTTTCTTCTCTTATGATCAAAATACAAACACCTATGAAGATTCTAATGACTATAGATTGGGTTTTGAAAATGCAATCATGGAGGTACATAAACAGTATGATATTAGGAGCAAGGGAAGTATAGATAATTCAAAAGATAAGAACACTAGCACTGCTGTCAAGAAAAACATAGAAACTCAGTCCAAAAAGACAGCAGAGAAGACCAACACTTTGGCTAAGAAACCCGACTTAAACAAAGACAAAGGGGTCCAGCCAAATATTGAACACAGTACCCCTAGCACTTCAGCTAGTGGTCCTAATAAAACTATCCCAATTACCAGTCCAAACAAGGTTCAGCAAATCAAAATTGCTGAAAATAATTCAATTGAAAAAAAAGATGCAAATATTAGCAAATCAATTATTCCTTTCATTTTTTAGGGAGAGATTGCTAAGATAAAAATTTCCATTCCCTTAGCTGAACTAGTAACCCAAGAAGTGTACAAAAACCAAGTTTTGAAAGCTTTGAACCTAGGAAGTTATACTGACACCTTAAACTTGACAGATGACAAACTTGAGTTGTTTTTTGGTCCAGAAGTTGAAGGAAAATACCAAGAAGGGCCTGTCCCTCCCTTCTATGTTAGCTTGAACATACATGAGAAAATTTTACACAATGCTATGTTATACTCAGGAGCTTCACACAATCTAATGCCCAAGGTAGTGATGGAAAGCTTAGGCTTAGAAATTACTGAACCATACAAAGACTTGTATTCCTTTGACTCAAGCAGAGTCAAGTGTTTGGGTTTAATCAAATATTTATGTGTTACTCTAGCTTAGATCCCTGCTACGAGTCTAGTTATGGATATAGTAGTAGCTGACATTCCCCCTAAGTATGGCATGCTCTTATCATGATCTTGGGGAGCCAAACTTCAGGGAAGCCTTCAAATGGACATGTCTTATGCCACCATCCCTGTTTTTAACCAAAACAGAAGACTATATAGGGAATCTCACATGAAGTACATGGTGAGCAACATAGACAAACCAAACAACTCTCCAATCTATTCTATTCAATCAAGTTTAGATTCCTTTATCTTATGTAACGAAGATGAAATTACTCAACAAGATAAAGAAAACATAGACTCAATCAGTTCACCACAACAACCCAATCTTCCCTTCAATCAAATTCAAAACATTACCAATCAACGGCAACAAGAAAATGAAAATAAGGATGGCATACTTTGGAAAATAAATTTTGATGGATCTTGTAATAAAACAAGTGCAGGAGCAGGTGTGTGGATTCAAAATACAAAACAGATTTTTTCATACAAATTGGATTTCCCATGCACTAACAATATTGCTGAGTATGAAGCACTTCTCCTAGGCTTACAACTGCTTAAACAGTTAGAAGCCTAGAAGATATCAATCTTAGGAGATTCTGAACTTATCATAAAAAAAATCAAAGGAGAATACTCAGCTAGAAATCCAAGGCTTAAGGAATATCAAAACGTTGCCCTTAATCTTTTGAAAACCTTTGAAAAGTATGAACTTATTTTCATTCCAAGAGAATTGAATCATATAGCAAATGAACTCGCTTTCAATGCCAGCAATTGCCAGATACTTGAAATAAATGAACAACTTAGTGTGAAGGTAAAACACAGGCCTGACGTGTTCGATAACGAAGATCACTGGCAAGTGTTTGATTCTGACAAACACATAGATGATTTCTTGAAATCAGAAAATGATTTCAGCATACCAATATCAGAAACCAGCCATAAAGAAAATTGTTTTTATATTGAACAAATCCCAAAAATTGAAAAGATGCATGCTGCTGGAATCATAGTACCCATTATATTTTTAGAATGGATATCAAACTTAGTTTCTATTAGAAAGAAAATAGGGGAAATCAGGCTCTGTATTGACTTCAAAAATTTAAATAGAGCCTCCTTAAAAGAAAACTACCCCTTACCCAAAATGGACCATATACTTCAGAAGGTAGTTGAGTAAAAAATTATTTCCCTCTTAGATGGGTTCTCAGGTTACAACCAGGTGTTAGTGCTCCCAAGTGATCAAATCAAAACTGCTTTTACCACACCTTGGGGAACCTTTATGTATGCCAAAATTCCTTTCAGATTAATGAATGCAGGGGCCACTTTCCAAAGGGCCATGGATATAGCCTTCTCTGAAGATATTGGCTATTTCATAATCATCTACCTTGATGACATAACTGTTTTCTCAAAAACTGATGAAGAACATCTGATTCACCTAAGAAACATTTTTGAGAAGTGTAGGAAATTTGGCTTGTCATTGAAACCCAAGAAGACACTCTTTGGTCTCCAAGAAGGTAAACTTCTTGGACATATAATTTCAGAAGAGGGAATCAAAATACACCCTACAAGGATAGATGGCATATTGCAGATCAGCCATCCAAGGAGTCTCAAAGAATTGCAATCTTTCATTGGAAAGATCACTTTTCTAAGGACGTTTATTCCTAATCTTGCTGAGCTATTCAAAAACATTACAAACATGCTTAATAAAGATGTAGGTGTAAAATGGACTTTACCAGCTAAATAATCATTCAAACTGGTCAAACAAGCTCTTACTCAAACACCAGTCCTGATTAGTCCATATTTCACCAAAGACCTTTATATCTTTTCTTTTGCATCTGAGCATACAATAGCTACAGTTTTACTTCAAAATAATTATTTGGGGCAATAAAAACCAATATATTTCTTTAGTAGGGCCTTAAGAGATGCTCCTCTCAAATATAACATCATGGAGAAGCAAGCCTTAGCATTAGTAAAAGCATTAAAAGAATTTAGGGTCTATATTTTACACTCGCACATAATTTATTTTGTCCCACATACTGTTGTCAAGGAAATTCTAAGTCAAGAACCTGATGGTAAAAGGGGAAAATGGATTGTAACTATTCTTGAATATGACTTAGAAATTAGGCCCACCAAACTAGTTAAAGGGCAAGGATTAGCAAAACTTATGGTTGAGTCTAACTTCCAAGCACTAGACATCAACATGGTAGATGTGTTGGAAGAAATAGAAGAATCTAATGCTCCTTTTATTGAAGAAACATTTCTAAATTATCCTTGGTATGCTGACATTATTTATGTGCTTTTATATTTAAATACCCTTCCTTCTCTGTCTAAAACTAAATCTAGATTTTTGAAACAAAAAGCTTTGAGTTTTTGCATATTAGATGGAGTATTATATTGGAAAAATGTTGTTGGAATTTTGCTTAAATGTTTACATGAAGATGATGTAGGAAAAATCATGCATGTATTGCATGATGGAGAATGTGGAGGACACGTATACTGGAAGGCCACAGCAAACAAAATTCTTAGATCCGGTTACTATTGGCCTACCCTTTTCCCAGACACTCGAAAGTTGGTCATGTCTTGTCATAAGTGTCAAATATTTGATGGCAAAAGAAAACTCCCTCCCTTACCTTTACATCCTATCAGAGTTGAGGCACATTTTCAATAATGGGGTTTAGACTTCATTGTGAAAATTCACCCATCCTCCTCAGCTCAACATAAATGGATCCTCACAACCACTGACTTCTTTACCAAATGGATAGAAGCTATACCTTCCAGGAATGCCAATGGCTCTGTCATTATCAGGTTCCTTGAAACAAATATCCTATCCAGATTTGGTTGTCCCAGAAAAATCATAACAAACAATGTTGTTGCTTTTAAATCTAAGAAGATGGTTGATTTTTGTTTCAAATACCACATAACCTTGGGCCATTCCACTGCTTACTATCCCCAAGGAAATGGATTAGCTGAATCTTCCAATAAAAGCCTCATCAATATCATTAAAAAGCTGTTGGAGCAAAATCAGAAATCATGGCACAGTAAACTGGTTCATGCCTTATGGGCTGATAGGCTAACTACCAAGAAATCAATAAACATGTCCCCCTATCAGCTAGTCTATGGTATGGACACAGTTTTTCCCACCTCATTAGGAGTTCCAGTTATGAAGCTCCTTCAAGAAGTGCAGATTGAAGAGAATGATATGTAGAGAAGAATCAACTAGATAATCCATTTACAGTATACCGGAGAGGAAGTATATGAAAGAACAAAGTTAGTCCAAGAGAATATAAAGAAGCTGTTTGATAAGAGGACTAAGGCAAACAATTTCCAAGTTGGAAATGTTGTTATTAAGTGGGATTCAAGAAAAGAAGAGAAGGGAAAACATGGAAAATTTGATAACTTGTGGAAAGGGCCCTATATTGTTCATGCTGAGAGGGATCACAATGCATTTTTCTTGAAAGAATTGAATGGAGAAGACCTATATGGAGGTCCTTTCAATGGCAGGATGCTCAAACATTACTTCTGCCAAGAATCTTAAGTTTCAAAGCATTTTATTTTTTCATTGTAAATATCATAGTCTAACCATTGCATTGAAAGTTAGAAAAATCAAAATACAAAAACAAAGAAAGAAAGAAAAGAGGGCAGATTGTGAAAACAATAAAGGTATATCCCCATACCAAAAAGTGAAACAAATCTGAAAGTGTGCAAACTCAAATGCCACTCCTGAAAAACACACTTCTAGTTAGTCAAACTGCCTAATCTTGACTAATTAGCCTTTAAATTTTCTGCTGATAGGATAGTGAATTCGATTTGCCAAGCTGTTTAATATTGGCTTATCAATAGATAGATTAGGATAGAAATCAAAGGTTCAAACATGCTCAAAATCTGAATCTAACATTTCAAAAAGAGAATGACTCAATTTTTTTTTGTTTTCTGAGTCAAAAAGGATAAAAATCTGGTTCTAATTAGCTCAAAATCTGAACCAGAGAACAAATATAGCTCAAAACAAAGATCAAAACAAAGCTATGAAAAAGGATGAAGGAAGTGCTTTGAATTTTCAGATCCTAAAACTTCATCATTTTTTTAAAATTTTTCTGCAAATAATAATCTATGTGCAACTTGTTTTTATGCCATAGATGAGCATCAAGTTAAACTGTTCAAACCTAACTTGTATGTTTTTTAATTTCTGTTGTAGAATTTAGAAAATAAAAGTTTGTTGGACAACTTAATCCCAACAGATAATAGAATAGGTAGAGAAGCATCTAAATTCAACTGTTTAATCTGAGTTCAGGGAGAAATAAGGAGTATAATTAGATTAGTTTTATGCTTTCAAAAGAATAAAATGTTGTGAAAAGAGTTTGCCAATCCAAGTGCACTCTAATAAAGAGAAAATGTTAGATCAGTAGGATTGGGTAGGTAGAAAGCTTGTTGATGAGAGAACCATTGTTTTTATGACTGATAATATGTTTCAGAGAAAAAGAAGATCATCCACAGAAAGGAAGACAACCCAATGGAGAAGGCAACTGATCAACCTCCCAGAGAAAGCAAGTCTGAAATTCTTGATGCCTTCAAAAAGGCACCATCCCCAAGTGGAGCCACTGTTAGCCACCCATAAATTCTTTCATATCAAATGGTGGCTAAATAATGCTGGATAGCCTTCAAGAAAAAAATTTATTACTAAAATTGCTGATGCTTAAAGTTTTTTGATAATATCCTATCCTTTGGATAATCGTCACTGCTGTTTCCCTTCAGGACTTCAGAAATCCTGCTGATTTCCAAGCCAGAATATTGTTGCAAGCATCATTTCCCTTTTCCCCTTTTCTAAAAGCTAACCTCATTTCCTATCCCTCTATTTCCCATGAAAACCCCTCATTTTCATGTTTTTCCCATTTTTCCTTCATCAAAATCCACTTTTATAAAGTTTAAAACCCACTTTTAAGCCTTATCGGAACCCTCAATTTCCCTTGAAAACCATTGGAAAACCATAAAAACCCACATTTTGTACATATATGGGTCTTATCCCCTTCCTGCATAAATCCCTGGTCGTATGACCCTTCATATGACCCTCGGCCCTGCAATCGGGCGCCAAGCCATTTTAAATATTAAACACACCCGCCCAAAGTTTTAAAACCTTTGGTTTTGTTAAAATTTCGATTTTTATTATATTACAAAGTTTCCACTGGTACGAATTTCAAATTAATCTCCACCTTCAATCTGATCTGCAGATCGAGGGTGCAGAGTCTGTCTCCCTATGGTCCCCACTATCCATAATCCGATTGCCCAAAACTGGCGGTATCCATCGCACCGCCTTTAGGCGAAAGCTATTTTCCCTCGATCGCCGGCGATTCCATACATCTCATGACACGCGTCCCGTGTACTTTTTCAAAACTGCTTGCCCATGATGCGTTATCATTCAGATGTGGACGCCCAACGATATTGCTGTCCACCATCTGAACTGGGGCGGGCCATCCAATGACTATCGCTCACCGAAGATGCCTGATCGATAACTGGGCTACAGTGTGCCATCCAGTTAATCTCCATCGTCGATCTGATCTATAGATCGACGGTCCATATTCCATCGCCTTGATTCCGTCGCCCAGTCAACGATTCTCCATTTTTGACTCTCCACCTTGCTCCCGACCAACGATATCTGCGCGATCGACGGCTCTGATTTAATCTTTCTTCCACCTTCTCCGATCAATATTAACTGTTGGATGATGCCATCCAACGGCCACACTTCCTCCACATGCCGCCGTAGCAATAAACCTATAAATGCATGGATTTTATAATTTTTTTTTGTATTTTGCAGGGTTTCGAGGTTTTCTCGCCATTTTTGAGGAAAATTCGAAGGCAAAGGATGACGATCTTCCTGCCTTCGTTTCGCCAAAGGAAATCCTTCGCGGGGTATAAACTCATGTTTCTTCAATGTTTTCCTCAGACATTGATGCCACATACCCCTGCACAGCCCTGTTTATCAGAAAAAAACCATGGATTGGGCACAGTCAGAGAGTATCAGTGATGAAGACCAGAATTTACTAGAACAGAGGATTAAAGGACATATTTGTGGGGATTACATCTAAGATGCTTATCAAAATCCTAATTCCCAAGTAAAACACAATTTAAAGACAAACTCAAGGGTTTCTTCAATAGAAAAGCCTCCACCGCCACATCTGAGGCAAATTGATTCCTCCCAGCTACTGAAATGCCACCTGTGCTTCAAAGTATTCAATCAGATGCCGAATTTATTGATCAGGATCAGATTTGTCTCAAAATGCAGTCGAAGAGTTACTTCTACAAGGGACTTCAATACAAAAAATATCTACAGAGTTACTTCGATGCCACACAGATCCTCAAAGGTCAACCAAAGCTCCCACCGAGCTTAAATATTTATATAAAAACATTTAATACAGAGTACACCCATGTAATCTTCTTCATTGAGCCCCCCAAAAATCTAAGAAGCCATTAAGTTTGTATTAATTTTAATTAGAGATATTTTATCAGATCTCACCTCCTCATTCTTTTTTATATACCTCTGTAGAAGATGAGTGAGTTGTTGGTTGTTGGTTGTGTGTGATCACAAGATGTAATACTGAAACTCTTCGAAATAAATACATAGTCTGTTGAAGTTGAAGGATAAATTGAAGTCTTGGAAACCTTGCTGATGTTGTTGCATGCTTGTTCCTGAGAAGGCTCTATCATTGGATCCATGAGCTTGGCTATTGGTGAATTATTCTGAACTGTTTAATGTTTTCCCCTGTTTTCATTGTGTTCCATAACTTCTTAATACAGTAGGATAGAAAGTATTAGGCTAAGAAATGACTCCTGGAAGCACCTTAGACCTGTTCATCCTTCACTGTTTCATGTTTTCTTCTGCTGAAGTATTCTAGAGTCTTTAATCTCTCTCTTTAATCTTCATGCTTTTTTATTTCCTTAATAGCTTGAAAAGTTGGTTTCAGCATGATTTATGGTTCTCCCTGCTTGTCTGCTGCCACTTAAAAACTGTTATTGAAGTCTCCCTTTGAATTTCTTTGCTTACAGTGAATCAAAGAGGTCGGTTTTGATCTTGCTCTTTGTCCTCGCTTAAAAAGTTGGCTTAAAGGTCATTTATAATTATCATCATAGATTTTTTTAGGTGTTCCCTCTTCTATGACTTTAATTATCAGTAAATCTTTTATGTTTTCTAAGTCATTTGAAATAAAATATTTGAGGAAATAGGGTGTTCCCTTAATCTTAGATTTCATTTTAAAAGTTGTTTTGAGATCATTAGTTGCTTAAAGCTGTGATTTGTAGAATTTATGGTTAGCCCTGTCTATCAAAGAACTCTTTATTGTTCAAATTATGCTTTTGAATTCCCTTTTTTGAGAATTAAACCTCTCTTTCCAAATCATTAATGCTCATCTCATTCCAAAAACAAAAGGATCCGACGGCCAAGTCAGATTTTCCCTTTGATATTCCATATCCATTGATGAGTACGTTATGAACTCTTTTTGACTCCATTGCCCAATGAACCAGATATTTCTCTGTCCTATTTATCTTTCCTAGGCCTTTCATGTTCTGCTGTATCATTCCAGCCCAACCAAACAAAAAAATAAACACCTGCACTTAATAACTAGTCTAAAACCAATACTCAAAGCACACAAGATAAACCTTTGCAAAAAAACTTTTGAGAGATCCCTCTTTGAGAACAGGAGGACTAGATCCTGGAACTCTAAAGATTGGTTCTAATGTTGCCTTGTCTTTTGATTCGCCAAACTATCAAAACACGGGACACCAACAATAGCAATAACTAGGCCTTATTTGATTGCTTTGAGGCTGCAGGTGTCTTTTGGTAGCTGCAGAGGATTCAATTAGCCTCTGATGTGGCAGTGGAGGCTTCTCGGATTGATAGATATTATTGTTTTAACCTAAAACACCTTTAATTTACTTGATTTTTGTGTTTTAGGCTTAATGAAGCCTAATTTTTGTCTTTTGGTCTTCAAACTGTCTTCAATTGTGGATCAGGTCTTTGATTAATTTAATTAATGCATTAATCCTTAAAAAAATGTGTTAAAACCTTAAATTTCTTCACTTCTTCTTTGATTTCATACTTTCAAACTGATACTCTTCGGCTGTGGTGTTTGTTTTGTTTCCATTGTTGTTGTAGGTGCCCAGAGGTTGTATAAAGGCATCAGTGCTCATGAGGCACTGATAAAACATAATTTGGAACCCTGTGGAATGATTTCCTTCACACATAAAGGCCTAGGGGATCGTCATCCTCGGCATTCAATGGGGGAAATTACAAAGAAAATGTACAAAAAACCTTAGGCAGAAGGAAAATGCGGTTAAACGAAATTCGAGGTTTCGGGATCATTCTGGGCCATTGGATGAGATCAGCCACAAATATCGATGGCGGAGGTAAATCAATGAAGTCCCTTGGAAGAAAGGCAGAGGGCAATAGTGTAATGGTTGGATTAAACTGGGACTGTTAGATCTCAAAGATCAACGATGGAGTTTAAACGTGATGGAAGGTAATATAAATGGGGTAAAATGGTTTCGACCATAGAAACCACTGGTTTCGACCGATAAAAATGAGGGAAGGCGGTATTGCCTGTTTGAACGCGATATGTGTTAGCGATTGACACGTGGCCTTTTAAAACCACCCACATCGCGTAATTTTAAAACATTAACCTCCGGACTCAAAATTACACGAAACCGCGCACTGGCCGTTAGATCTTGGGCCTTAGATCGGATGATCGTGAGGAGAGCGCGATGGAGAATAGATGCACGAGCGATAAAAGGTGGGGCGGGGTCAAGGCGGTTTTAATCTTGACCGTCGGATTAGGGAATGAACGAGTCAGATTGATTTATGAGGGCAGTAGGTCCCAAATGAGTTGGGCCTACCAGGTCAAATATGGACCGTTGGATGAAATAGATCAACGACTTAGATTTAATCATTGGGTAAATGAAATAAAATATGAGGCAAGGGCCGGGTGGAGAAAGGGCGATTGTGGATTGTTGATCTACAGAGATCAACGGCGGATCTTCACCAAACGACTTTATACAACGGGTTTTATGAAAATAACCAAGGGTGTCAAGTTTTAATCTGGACCTCAGATCTATGAAATGGACGGCTCAGATCCAATCACGAGATCGCCAATCGGCGGTGGAGAGAGGAAAGGGGCAATGGAATTTTGCGATGCGATTACACAAGGGCCGTTAGATCTTAGAGAGATCTACGATTGGGATTAATCTGTGGGTTTTAATATCGGAGGGCTAAGGCAGAGGGCGATCAATCTAGGTCGTTGGTTCTTATGTTTTTCAATGGTCCAGATTGAATCGCAATGATAACAATCGAGGTAGGAGAGAGGAATGGCACAAAGATTTTTTCCGATGTGATTGGATTGGAGTCGTTGATCATAGAACCAGATCAATGATGGAGATTAAGTCATGGATGCCAAAGGCGGGTATGCAGGCTTTGGAACAAATTAATGTGGATCATCGAATCTGAGTATGTTGGAACAAATTGACGGCTAGGAAACCATCGGAGGGTTTCCAATAGGAGGAGAGCAATAAACTATTCAAACGCATCCAATGAAAAACTCCGATGTGAGATCCCGAAGATCTTTCATTGGTTTAGATCAACAGTTGTTTTTTTCCCAACCAATGAACCATCGGACTTAATGAAAAAGTCAGGAAATTGGATTTTTTATGAAATATAAAGGAGGAAAAGGTTCGGCAAAGGTTTTTGTTATGTTTTATCACCCGATTGCGGGCTCTGGGTTACGTGAAGGAGAGCGGAGGAGTCGGGGGTTTTTAAAAAGAAAAGGGGCCAATCGTATCGGGATTTTTTCCTTTAAACAAAGAAATGTGCCCATCACAAAACCTTTGATTACAATTAGTGCTCAGGACTTTAACTCTTATCCCTGGGCGCGGGTTATATGGTGGGGAAGTGGTTGGGGGGCTAGGGCCGAAAGGGCTTAAGGCCTTAGCACAAAAAGGTTGTTTTTTATGATTTTTCAAGTATTTCAAAGGATTTTGAAAGCTTCCAATAAAATAAAAAAGGAGTTTTAAACCTTATCAAAGGGGTTTTTATGAATGGAAGACAGGAAATGAGGAAAATGGAGGAATTTCATGAGGGAAAAGGGGATAAAAATTGAGGTTAATTACGAATGAAAGGAGGAGAAAAATGAAGGGAAAGTGGGTTTTTCAGTAGTCTTTTCCTTCAGGAAAACAACAGAATTTTTAGGTTTAAAAGGGAAACAAAAGTGAAGATTAAACAAAGTATTATTTATCTTCATAAAAACTTCACGGATGATAGGTTATCAATGGGGAATTATCTCTTGGAGTTTTCAAGAACAAAATTAGCCACCTCTTGGTATAACAAAATTTATAGGTGGCTAAAAAAGGGTAAGGTTAGGGTTAGGTTATAGTTAAGGTCAAGGTTATGGTTAAGGTAAGGTTAAGGTTAAGGTTAAGGTTAAAGTTAGGGTTAGGTTATAGTTAAGGTTAAGGTTAAGGTTAAGGATAAGGTTAAGGTTAGGTTGAGGTTTTGGTCAAAGTAAAGGTTAAGGTTAGGTTAAGGGTAAGGTTAAGGTTGTGGGTAAATTTAAGGTTAAGGTTAGGGTAACCTTAACCTTAACCTTAACTTTACCCTTAACCTTAACTTTATCCTTAACCTAACCTTACCCTTAACCTTAATCTTAACCTAACCTTAACCTTTACCTTAACCTAACCTTAACCTTAACCGTAACCTAGGGTTAAGGTTAAGGTTAAGGTTACGGGTTTAGTCAGGTTAAGGTTAAGGTTAAGGGTAAAGTCAAGGTTAAGGTTAGGTAAAGGGTAAGGTTACGGTTAAGGTTCAGGTTAAGGTTAAGATTAAGGGTTTGGTTAAGGTTAAGGGTAAGGTTAAGGTTAAGGTTAGGTTAAGGGTAAAGTTAAGGTTAAGGTTAAGGGTTTGGTCAAGGTTACGGTTAGGTTATAGTTAAGGTCAAGGTTAAGGATATGGTTAAGGTAAGGTTAGGGTAAGGGTAAGGTTAAGGTTAAAGTTATGTTAAGGTAAGTTTAAGGTTAAGGGTAAGGTTAAGGTTAAGATTATAGTTAAGGATAAGGGTAAGGTTAAGGTTAAGGTTAGGTTAAGGGTAAGGGTAAGGTTAAGGTTAGGCTAAGGTCAAGGTTAAGGTTAAGGTTAGGTTAAGGTTTGGTCAAGGTTAGGGTAAGGTTAAGGTTAGGCTAAGGTTATGGTTAAGGTTAAGGTTAAGATTAAGGTTAAGGTTAGGGTTCAGGTTAATGTTAAGGGTTTGGTCAAGGTTAGGGTTAGGTTAAGGTTAAGGTTAAGGTTAATGTTAGGTTAAGGGTAAAGTCAAGGTTAGGGTTATGGTTATGGAAAGGTTAAGGTTAAGGTTAAGGGGTTAAGTTTAGGTTAAGGTAAAGTAAAGGTTAAGGTTAGGTTAAGGTTAGGGTTTTGGTTATGGGTTTGTTCAAGGTTAGGGTTAGGTTATAGTTAAGGTCAAGGTAAGGTTAAAGTTAAGGTTAAGGTTACGGGTTTAGTCAGGTTAAGGTTAAGGTAATGTTACAGGTTCAGTTAGGTTAAGGTTAAGGTTAAGGTTAAGTTAAGTAAATGTTAAGAAAAGGTTAAGGGTAAGGTTAGGGTTAATGTTAATGTTAGGGTGAAGGTTAAGGCTAAGGTTAAGGTTAAGGTTATGGTTAGAGTAAGGTTAGGGTTAGGTTATATTTAAGGTTAAGGTTAAGGTTAAGGGTAAGGTTAAGGTTCAGATTTAGGTTAAGGTTAAGAATTTGGTCAAGGTTAGGGTTAGGTTATAGTTAAGGTTAAGGTTACGGGTTTAGTCAGGTTAAGGTTAGGGTTAAGGGTTTGGTCAAGGTTAAGGTTAAGGGTTTTCTCAAGGTTAAGGTTAAGATAAGGGTAAGGGTAAGGATAAGGTTAATTTTAAGGTTATGTTAAGGGTTTGGTTAGGGTAAGGTTAAGGTTAAGGGTTTGCTCAAGGTTAAGGTTAAGATAAGGGTAAGGGTAAGGATAAGGTTAATTTTAAGGTTATGTTAAGGGTTTGGTTAGGGTAAGGTTAAGGTTAAGGTTAGGGGAAGGTTAAGGTTAAGTTAGGTAAAGGTAAGGTCAAGGTTACGGTTAGGTTAAGGTTAAAGTTAGGTTAAGTTAAGGTTAAGGTTAGGTTAAGGGTAAATTTAAGATTAATGTCAGGGTCAAGGTTAAGGTTAGGTTAAGGTTAAGGTTACGGTTAAGGTTAAGGTTAGGTTATAGTTAGGTTATGTTAAGGGTAAAGTTAAGGTTAAGGTTAAGGTTATGGTTAAGGTTAGGGTAGGGTTAAATATTAAGGTTAAGGTTACGGGTTTAGTCAGGTTAAGGTTAAGGTTATGAGTTTAGTGAGGTTAAGGTTAAGGTTAAGGTTAAGGTTAAGGTTAGGTAAAGGTTAAGGTTATGGGAAGGTTAAGGTTAAAGTTAGGTTAAGGTTAAGCGTAAATTCAAGGTTAAGGTTATGTTAAGGGTAAAGTCAAGGTTAAGGTTAGGGTTAGGTTATAGTTAAGGTTATGGTTAAGGTTAGGTTAAGGTTAAGGTTAAGGTTGAGGTTATTGGTTTAGTCAGGTTAAGGTTAAGGTTAAGGGAAAAGGTTAAGGTTATGAGTCTTAACCTTAACTTTACCCTTAACCTAACCTTAACCTTAACCTGACTAAACCCATAACCTTAACCTTAACCTAACCTTAAACTTTACGTTAACTATAACCTAACCCTAACCTTGACCAAACCTTAACCTTAACCTTAAACTTCCCATAACCTTAACCTTAACCTTAACTATAACCTAACCTTAACCTTGACCTTAACTATAAACTAACCCTAGCATAGACAAACCCTTAACATTAATCTTAACCTTAACCTTAACCTTAACCTTAACCTAACTGAACCCTTAACCTTGACCTAACCCTTAACCTTACCCTAATCCTAACCTTAACCTTAACCTAACCTTAACCTTAACCTTAACATTACCCCTAACCTTAACCTTAACTTTAACCTTAACCTAACCCTAACCTTAACCTTAACCTTGACCAAACCTTATCTTAACTAAAACCTTAACCTTACCCTTTATTGGGGTCCTGTGATTTGGCTGATTGGCAAACCAAATGACAAGGAAACATTCAAACCAAGCTTTAGAGCTCTAAGACCTAGCCTTCCTAGTCTCAGAGTGTGGGACGTTGGATCGGAAATGATCAATGGCCAGGATCTTTTTTCGGGAGGAGATGGTGGATGGAGGAGGAGGAAAAGGTGGAGCCCCGATGGCCGTCAGATCTTCAAGATCGATGATGGAGAGTTGATTAGCGGAAAAGGTCGAGACGAAGGATTAACAAAGGAAAAGGGGTTTAGTAAAGGAATGGGAAAAAAGGTCTTGTGGAGAAAGAAGTGACTGTGCGTGGAAATGAAGAAGGGCCAAGGGCTTTAGCGCTCGGTCACGGTCCTGGGTCACATGGAGGAAAAGGAGCTAAGGGCTTAATCTGAATAGTGCTTAAGGCCTTTATGATAAAACATCATTTTTAAAGCTAACATGAAGGTTTTTACAGCCTTTTAAGGGTTTTGGTAGAGTTAAAAAGGCCAAATTATACCAAGTAATAGAAAAATAAATGGTCTAAATGGGTTTTGATAGCCTTTTAATTGAAATGAAAGGTAAATAAAGGGATTATTCAGAAGAAATGAAGGATAAGAAAATGGGAAAATATGAGTGATATGAAGGGAATTGTGAAGATGAAATGGAGGAATGAAATGATGGATATGAGGCCATGAAAAACAATTTTCTCATTGGAAAAAGTAGGATTTTGAGGTGAAGACATTAGTGAGATGGTTTTTTTGGATAATGAACATGGAAAGACTTCAAAAACTCATAGATTTACTTGAAATTTGTTTCTTGAAGGCTGCAAACTGATTCTAGCCATCATTAGGTATAACATAAATTATAGATGGCTAATAGTGGCTCTACTTGGGGAGGACAACTTTCTCTTTACGTGTCCAGAACCTCAGTTCATCAATCTTTGGCTTTCAGTAGACCAGTGTCTTAATACATTGGGTAGAACTTCTTTGTTTTCTTGCTATTTTTCTTTGTATTTGAGACCATTTTAGCAATCTGCAGCATATGAAATTCCTCCAAGCAGCATCACTACCTACCCAATCCTGCCTGTCCTAGCATTTTTTCTTCTTCTGAACGCACTTGGACTTGCAAACCTTTTGACATCAAAATTTTATTATTTTATTGAAAGTAGGAAATTAATCTAAATATACCCTTATAACTTCCATGAGTGCATATTAAACAGTTGAACTCAAAATCTTCTTTACCTAATCTACTATCTGTCAAGATTAAGCTGTTTGGCAGATCTGCATTCTCTACATTCTAAAACAGAAATACACAAACTAGGATTAAAAAGATTGATTTTCTGTAGTGTCTATGGCATAAGAAACCAGCTACACATAGAATTTTATTTGCAGAAAATTAAAACAAAATTGTGAAGGCTTAAGATCTGAAAATAAAAGACATCCTTCTTTCTTCTTGTCTCAAGTTTTGATCTATTTAGAGCCATCTTTTTCTTTATTTTATTTGGTTCAAATTTTGAGCATGTTTGAACCATTATTTCTTCTATCCTAATCTATTCTACTGATAAGCTAAGATTAAAAATTTTGTCAAATCTTCTTCACTAACCTATCAGCAGTAAATTGAAATCTATTTAGTCATGATTAGGTTGTATGACTAAATAGCAGTGTTTTATTCTAGTAGTGGCATTTAAGCTTGCACACTTTCAGATTCTTCTTTTCTTTTTTAGTATGGGGCTGTACCTTTCTTCTTTTAATCTGCCCTCTTTTTCTTTTTTTCTTTTTCATTCTTTTTCAAAGAAAAAATAAAAACTAACTAAATTCTCACAGGCTGAGATTATTTGATTTCCTATCTAACCTAATCTAACCTGGAAAATTTACATATTTAGCTGATGAACTCCCTTTTCCAATATAGCCAATCAAGTAAATGGTTCCATGATTGGTATTTTCTCATCTCCTTGAGCATGTTGGACAAACAGGGCCACTCCCATTTCCCTTGTTCTTTAGCAGCAGTGCTAAAGAATCTTCTTACTTTTGGTAATACACTGCTCCTAACGACCTTTATCCCTTCTTCAAATGTCTTCAAGAAATGAGCATAGGGATCTTGAAATAATGTCTGGTTATGAATATTTGGAAGATAGGTTTCGACCAGGCTTACTTTTTTCTCCACTGGATAAATCTTAAGATTCTTTTGAGAAAGAACTTCTTCCTCATCTTCATTATCATCTGAACTAGAGGACTCATCATATATTGTAGTGCTGTCCTCTTCTAGTCCTAGTATGCTCTGATTCATTGGACTGTACTCTGTGAAGAGATCATCATATTTTTGAGCAAGGGTATCTTTTATTACCTCAACCCTTTCAGGAAAAGGCTCCTTATCTTCAGCTTGCTCAAGAAATTATTCTTCCTTCTCAACCTCATCATCACAACTGATAGATTGCTGACTCCCAATTATTTGAAAGCCATTTCTAATGGATTGGATTGGTTGATTGCTGCTTTCAAGCTAATGATAGTGTTACACAGTAATTTGTCGCCGTCCCTGCAATCCCCCGTCCCGCACATTGGAGGGCTCATTGGTCATGTGACATGACCTGGAACCACTTTCATGGCATCCCCCTTGACAAGGACCATCATTCCCCTGAAGAAAATTTCATATGAAAATCCCTAAAAATAGCCTTTTTAGCCTTGGCGCGACTAGCCAGTTCAATCCTCGTGCCAATGGGGAAAATCCACCAAACAGGGCATGCCAACTGGCGCTCTGTCCCAGTGTATCACCCATGCCAGGCTTAATCAGGAGTGTTTTTTAAAAATAAATGGCAGAATTTTGATTCCAACCAACTTCTGAACGAGTCTTGAAAATGAGTTGGGAGGTTTGGCTCTAGATCTCCATGTAGGGGAAGTGGTTTTCCACCTATCATGGAAGCTTCCTTGAGGATAGGGCCAATCCCACCATTGTAGGGATCCCAACTCCCCTTCCACCATCTATATAAGCTTGTCATGTTCCCTTTGCAAGGTAGCCTGAATAGAGCTAAATCAATTGTAAGGAGATTATCTTCAGCCAATCGAAGAGAGAGAGAGACTTGTCCCATTCTCAACAAGCTTTACCGAGACATACTCCTCTGTTGACCCGCTAAAGGAAGATCCAGTGTCAGAGCTCAGGTTGTATCTTTCTTTGTTTTCATTAATAATAAATTACTTTGATTATGGTTCCATTCAGATGTTCATGTTTCATGTTATGAGTTGTATCTTCTCTGACCGATACATAATTGCATGTATTAGTTTTTACGCTTGTTTGTTTGTTGTTCCGTCTTGTATGTGTAGGTGTTTGATCGCATTGAGCGGGAGAATTGTGATCTGCCAGAGTAAGTGACGGAAGTGCCATCTTCTCTGCAAACGACAGTAGTGTAGGACTTAAGGTAGGCCTCTTGTCTTATCTTGGTCTTTTGCAATTAGGAACTTGCGTCTTAGCGTGACTCGGTTGTTGCTAGACCCGATCTGGGCTAGTAGGGATCGACTCTGTCCACAGAGGGGATTTACCTCTCCAAAAAACTAGCGACTCCACTGGGGAGACATTGATTGGAGTTTGTCTTGTATTTTCGGTTGATTTTGGTCTTTTCCTGCTTGATCAGCTCTTGTGGTTCGCTCTTTTTCAGTGTTAAATTTTTGTTTAGCCTCACCATCCCTAATCTGCTTCTTGATTTCTCTCTTTTATCTTTTCCATTAGTAAACTTGACTAGCACGGTTTTTTCCCTGACAGTAGTGCCAGCTGGCACATGTTGCCAGTTTATCACCCATGCCAATCCTGTTATGGCGCTAGTTGCAGCCTGACAGTCGCGCCAATTCTATGAGGTGCTAGGGTTTGCTTCTTTTTGGGCTTTCTGAGCTTGGTCTATGGTTTTTGTGTCACTTTTTCGACTACACGAGTGTTATGGAGCCTTGTTTGACTGATTGAGACCTTCATCCTCTAGTTTTTTGCCTTTTTCTATCAATTTTACTTTCTAGCCCTAGGGCATCTAGGTGCTATAGTGTGTCGAGCCTCCCATGGGAGTTTTTGGTCTTCGTTTGATCGGTCAATTTTATTATTGCTTCTTTGCATTCGTTTGGTAGTTCTCCATTGTTCTGTGGCATAATTTGAGTGATTGGCTTCTTCTTCATTTGAAATCTGCTTTGTCTCGTTTTGAGCCTAGATTACATGGTTCATTTGAGTCTTTGGGATTCCTTTTGATTTGAGGGACTTATTTATCAATTTGAGATCTGATTGTGTGTTTGGCATTGAGTGAAACTTGCTGGTCTTTGCTCTTTAGCTATCGCTTCTAAAATTTTCTTTTCATTAGTTTTCATTTTGTTTAGTGCACTTTTCTCTTAAACATTGAAAATACAAAAAAAATATCTTTTGCTTTCGATTAGTTAATGTAGATTGAATTTTTTCTGTGTTATTAGTGATTACTAACTCTAAAAGAAAAGCTTTTAATTTTCATTAGCATGCATTAGAGACATTAGTGGTTGTTTTGTGATCATTTTGTTATTGTGTGAAAGCTCTCAACCTTCCCGTAGTTAGCTATTCATCGAACGAAATGATACATTGTGGCATGTAGTGTGCATTTAGGATATTTTGAGACATAACATTCGCTAGGGCCTGGAAATTAAAACATAATTGAAGATCAACATTAAAATTTATTCAATTTACCTTAAGGTAGCATTGAAACATTAATGAAATATTTAGAGTTCTAGGCTAGTGACATGTTCCGGTGTCGTTAAACCTACTAGCTGTCGTTCACCTCTTGGCTTTAGACAGCAGTAGTATGGACTTGTGCTCCCCATACCGTCGCCTATATAAAGGGATACCCCATGAGGTTGCTATCCTTTATCCATAGGAAGCTGAGTCTACTACGTTATACCCGTGATACACTGGACACAGCATTTGGGGAGATTTCCTGCACGTACGTCAAGTCCTTGGTGATTTCTCTTTCATTTTGAAACGAAGGTGGATATTGCAGTTCACGGATATCTGGTACACCCTTTGCCTAGATTACCAGAGTAGTCATTTTGATATTTTTTGACTCCTTAAATTTGAAAGGATCATCAAGCGCTTGTCCTTTCACGCTTGTTTCAAAACTGAAAGAGATAGACTCATCTTTCATCCATTTCTCGACTCTTAAAACATGAAACAGTGAAGTTTCTAAGTTTCAATGTGGTAAAATAAATCACCTGCGATCACACGCCTTGTTAGAGTTTGCTTGTTGGCCGTTTGATTGTGTGCCTTTATTTTTTAGCCCGGGTGTTGTGTTTGATATTTTCCTCTTGTCATTACTGTCACAGTGGCGAAATCCTCAGTTTCGTCTACTTCTAGTCCGTATACTGACGATTCATCAGAGGTCTCTCAATCCTCTGCTGAACCTGTTTGGTCAATTTAGTGTGTCCTAAATTGCTACATTAATTTATCAATCCGGGATTCGTAAGCTGATCAAGTGTGGCACACTATATGTGCAAGATAACCTATTTCTTAACTTTTTGTCGTTTTTGGTTTTCTAATGTGAGATGGGAAAAATAAAAAAAAGTATGGTTATGATTGTTCAAGGAAATGATATCCTTTATAATAATTTACCAACTTGAAACTTCAAAAGGAATTTGAAACATACAATGACAAAACTTGAAAGGAAATGAAAATGTGCTGCTGAAATGAAAATGTGCTGCTAGTCTAATAAATCAAACAATGAACTACTGATCATGAAACTCATTATTCTTGCTGCTGTTCAAACACAAAAGAAACTATGCTCAAAGAAATCCAAAAGTTGCAACAAAGTAAATCTAAATCAAATTACATCAACTTATCTTCTGATCCCTCATCATTAGTCCAGCTATGATTTTCGGAGGTAACCATAAACAACTTGAGTAACCTGATATATAACTTGCAGAAAGTAAACTAATATCAAACTACACATTCATAATTCAATCCCTCACCATCAGTCTAGTTGTGGATTTCGGAGGTAACTAAAGATGTCATGAGCAATTTAATATATCTAACTTGTAGAAAGTAAACTAATATCAAACTACACATTCATAATTCAATCCCTCACCATCAGTCCAGCTGTGGCTTTCGGAGGTAACTGAAAATGACATGAACAATTTGATATATCTAAATCTAACTACTGAAACAAATGTGCAAAATTGAAATAAACAAAGCAGTACTGAAATTAAACAGAAACTAAGAAAAGTAAATTAGCAGCAGAATAATATTAATTCCATGTCATTAGTCAAAAAGTTATGCAAATGCCCGGGCTGCCTATTTATAACCTGAAACAAGAACACTGATCAGTTAACAATAACATAAAACATGAAAGACAGAAGTAAAAGGTAAAGCATGAAATATTATAAATAGAAATGAAGCATATATACCATGAAAGATGCAATGTATAAACATGTGAATGAATTATGGCACAATGATATTTAAGAAATAAAACAAGAACTATACAATAATGCACAAGACCTCAGCGTGTGCAGGGGCCCTCTACACCAGCCTTGGAAACAGACTTCAAGTACGAATTACGCTTGGAAACAGTCTTCTTATATATTAAAATGCAGTCATAATAGCAAGGTGATATTACGACACAGTGGCAGCGTAATTACATTACAGAGCTATCTGGAGGCTAATGGAGACTAATAAAAAAAACTAACAAAAAACTAACTCTTATGCGTATGAAAACGCGTTATTTATAACTGAAGGTGGTGTAAGTAATTTCCTAAAGTTTATGCTGATACAAAACATGTAAACCATTACGTCCAAGGATCTAGGATCATGGCCGCGTTGAGGAGTAAATTTATGAGAAGTGGATGTTGGATTCGGCTTATGGAGCCATGTACAAGTGTTGATTTGTCTCCCACAATTCAGAAACAGCCATAGAAATCTCCACATGATGTGAAACAGAGTCCTGTCACCATGGGACTCTACGATTGACTTGCACTTGGCCATCTTTGACCGCAGCCTCCCTGGATGAATTTGCCCGAGCCAATAGGACACGATCTATGTCCACATCATTTCTGACTTGCCCATGTGGCTCGTTTTTCTTGAAGACACCTGTAACATAGAGTTTCACAAAATGGCTGCGGAAAGTTGCAGCAGCTGCGGAAAGTTGCAGCAGCTGCGGAAAGTGGCAAGATTATGCAGTTAAATGAGAAAAATCTAAATGAAACAGCAGACACAAAAATATAGTTAAAAACCATTTTAGATTCTCTTTTACAATTAATATACAATGATATTGAAAACTGGGAAGGTTCAGGTGAATGAAAAAGGTATAGAAAGGTGTATGGAAAAGATGCAGATTTGAGACTCAACATACCCCCACTGTGAAGGTGTTGCATGTCCTCATGCAACCAAAATTTTGATAATCCTTCTTCAGTTCATATGCCTTGACACTTCAGCCAGTACATCCAGCCCTATCCTCTTTTTCCTTGGTGCTGCCAACATCCTAGGCTTCTTCATTAAGCATCTAAATTTGATATTAACTGGTGCTCTGCTTAACTTCTGGAATTTCTTTTTCAATTTCTTGTTCTTCTTCTGCCATATTCCCAGATGTAGCATGGTATTATCATGAATGATTTTTTCCAATTTACCTTGTTCCTTCAATGCCTCATTTTCATTTTTAATGTGTTTATTTAAAAGCTCTAGCTCAAAGACTTCCTGTTTCAGTGATTGGACTAAATAATTTTGTACTGTGTGAGGCTGAATGGACGAATTACTGGGGCCCGTAGCTGCTCTTTCCAAATATTATATATAATCATATACTTCCTGCTGCTTGGGGTCTATATCAGGTGTCATTTTTATTGGGTTGTCCCCAAAATTCCGTGGAGGAGAGTTATCTTCAAAATCTAGCTGAGAAGGGCTCACATCAACATCTTGCTGAGAATGGGATGGACTATGTTCAATGTCTGATTGAGAATGAAATGAACCAGGTTCACTAACTGACTGAGAGTGAGATGGACTATGGTCAGCTGGGGACTGTTCAAATGTTTCCTCTCCTAAATCAATGAAATGAGGACCCTTCATTTGCGTTTTCCTAAATTTCCCCTTAAGTCTGGAACTTCTTCTCACACGCTGTGGACCACTATCCTTTTGCTTTTGTTTCCCTTTCTCTGTCTTCTTGGCCATAGATGACTGTTTTTGAAGATGAACTAATCTCTCAGATAACACTTGATGATCTTCTTCTTTGGAAGAAGGGGTTTGATGTATAACCTCAATACTTTTCTCTCTTTTGGTGTTATTGGCTTTTTACCCTTAGTTTATTTCTTCTTCCTCTTTGACAGTCTCTCATCTCTATCAGTTCTTTCAATTGTAGTAGTAGGAGTATTTTGAATTTCATCATTTGTTCTCTTTTTCCTACTCCTTCTTGATATGCTACCTTCAGGAATTTCTTGAGTAGGAGTACTTTGGGTTTCATCATTTGTTCTTTTTCTCCTACTCCTTCTTGATGTGTTACCTTCAGGAATTTCTTGAGGTTCCTCAAAGAAATTTCTAATCAAAAATTGTTCCCATGTGTCTTTCTTCTCCTTTAACTCTTTTTCAATCAAAATTTTTACAAGACCATGGTGATATAGATGTGGTTCTACATCTCCTAAATGCTTCTGAACAGTCACAGACATTTTATTCAAACTATTTAATAGAAAATATGGGAGATTGAGAGTTTGATTATCTAGAAAGTTCATCAGCAATCTGGTGTGGTACATATACATGGACCCAAAACGGCCTTCACAGGTAATGAATTTTTGAACAACTAGCAACAAAGTATCCCATTCCTCTTTCAATGCATGAACAAGAATTCCTCTTTTAAAAATAGTTATGTCCATACCTTGGTTTCGTAAGATTATTCTCCAGGCTTCATCACTAATTCTTTTATTCTTAAACCAACGCTCACCCTCTTGAAGAAGTTCCGTGGAAGATGCTATATATGCCTCGTTCACCGCAAACTTAAGGTCTCCAATCTCTACTTCCAGGCCATTGAACGACCTTGCAAATGCTTTTGTCACTTCTTTATGGTAACCTCTGAACTTTTGGATAAACCGCAGCCACTTTTCTTTCTTCAATATATCCCTTACTTGCGGATATCCCTCCATGAATTTAGGTCCTTCTGGTTCTGCTCTTAGCAATTTACCCATTCTTCTTTCTGCTCTTCAAAAATTTGCCTGCGTGAGGGTTCAATGGAAGTAGAACGGCTGAATGCACGGAAATGAGCACAATGACTGTAGGTAGATATCAGAGAGTGGGTATACAGGCTGTAGCGTAACAAAGAACGAAATAGAATGAAACGGAACAGAGAGGGGTTTCGTGAGCACGACAGAGATACGACTGTGAGATTGACAGAACAATAGGAGGAGTATAACACATCTAGCAGTGTTTTGAAATTTGGTGGCTGCAAAATAAATGTGAGCACGTTTAAACAACGGCTATGGATTTATGTGGCTGTAAGAGCCCGTGGTCAAATCAACTACGTCTCATTGTCACCGGTGGAATATCAGAGTATGAGTGAAGATTGGGGGTTTAATTATGGAACCGTTTGAGAATGAATGCGAGAGGATCATATGGAGATCGTGAAAGGGTTACGGAATTTGTCAATATAATCATTGCACATAATGGATGGAGCTTATGGTTTAAAACTATATAAAAATGTGTTTTCAATGCTATTTGAAATGAATTTTACTCATACCTTGGAATCTTTGCCTTTTTCCTTGGTCTTCAATTTGATGCTCTTCATTGATATCTTGAATGCTCCATGTCTTCATTTTTGGTCCTCCTACCCGCATTTTATTTCATGATTATGGAAATAACATCTGGCTGTACATTCTTTTGAAAACAGAGTAGTAGCCATGGAATCTGCTTCTGGCTGCGGAAACTGGTGTCAGCTGCGGAAACAGATGTCAACTGCGGAAACTGACACAACTATTATTTGAGTGAATGGAAATGAACGGATGACAAATGACTGAATGGAATGGTCATGAAAAAGAATTTTATTGGTGAAAATGGAATGAAAAATGAAGTGAAATGGAATGAAGTGGAGTGAAGTGAAGTGGAATGAAGTGGAATGGAATGGAGTGGGTGGTCACAAGACTTGTGAAATGAAAGAGAGAGATTTTTTTTTGAAAATATAGGGTGTCAGGTGTTCCTAATTTTCACCCAATATTTTCTGTATAAGACTGCCAATCAGTGATTGGTTTTCAGGCTTATACAATTTTATTTTTATTTTTTTTCTTTTTTTTTTAACTGAAAAGAACAAAAGCTAGGCTTGTGGAGAAGAAGAATTCTTCTGTACTAGCCTGATTGCAGAATTATCTTGAAACATTTTGACAAAATCCTCTTTTGAGAGTGGCTTATGATAAACTTTCAATATATGGCCATTCACAATAAGAGGAGTTTGAAACTCATCAATGGTCTTGATTCTTACCGCTCCATTGTTAAAGTTCTTATCAATCTCATATGGCCTAAGCCAATGAGTCTGAAATTTTACTTGAAAATCTTTAAACTTGGAATCAAATAACAATGCCCAATCTCCTTCTTGAAACTTCTTCTCTTTGATGTACTTGTCATGCCATTTAGCTCTTTGATATTGAACTAGACCAGTTCTTAAAATTGCTTCTTGTCTGATCTCATCTAGCTCATTCAATTGCTCCATTCTATGCTTTTGGGCTTTTGATAAGTTCATCCCCGATTGAACTGCTATCTTGAAGGTCTTGACTTGGAACTCAATGGGGAGCAAGACTTATTTCCCATAAACAAGTTCATAGGGAGAATGTCCTATTGTATTTCTCCATGTAGTTCTGTAGGCCCACAAGGCTTCAGGAAGCCTTTCTGCCCAATCTCTTCTATCTAGATGAACAATTTTGGTGATGATACTTTCAAGAACTTTGTTTGTAGACTCCACTTGACCATTTGCTTGCGGATGGTAAGGAGTAGATATTATGTGCTTGATTTTGTATTCTTCCATCAATTTTTCCACCAAGTTGGATGTGAATTGGCTTCCTTGATCTGTCACAATTTCTCTTGGAACACCAAAGCGAGTAAAAATATCCTCATAAAGAAAATGAACAACTGAATTTTCAGTAGCAGATACTAATGCTTTGGCTTCTGCCCATTTAGTAACATAATATGTACAAACCAATATATACTTCTTTTGCTTAGATGGTGGATTAATGGGTCCAATGAAATCTAAAGCCCATTTTTCAAGGGGTTCAATGAGTACTTGTGTTTGCAATGGCATTTCATTTGAAAGGGTAGGTTTCCCTACTCTTTGGCAGCTGTCACACCTTTTGACATATTGTTTTGCATCTTTGAAGAGGGAAGGCCAATAATATCCTAAAGAGAGGATTTTATAGGCCTTCCTTTTGTCTGCAAAGTGTCTGCCACATGGTTCATCATGACATGCCTTAAGAATATCATGCATTTCATCTTCCCTGACACATCTTCTGATCACAAGATCTGGCCCTGTTTTAAACAATTCGTTAGAAATCCATGAATATTTTCAACTCTCCTGAATAATTTTTCGTTTTTCATTTGGAAATAAATGTGAAGGCAGTTTCCCTGTAACCAAATAGTTAGCGATATCTGCATACAAAGGAGTCTTAATAGTTACTGCAAACAAGTATTCATCAGGAAACTTATCCTCTACAGGAGAATCTTCTTTACTATTCTGAATCCTAGACAAGAAATCAGCTACTGTATTTTGTTTTCCTGGTCTATCCAACACAATAATATTGAATTCTTGCAAAAGTAAGGCCATCTTGTCACTCTGCCATTAGTAACAGGTTTGTTCATTAAATATCTAATTGCAGAATGTTCAGATGAATAAAAGTTTCATAGCCTGTTATGTAATGTATAAACTTATTAATTACATGAACAACAACTAAAATCTCTTTTTCAGTCACAGTATAGCTTAACTCTGTGGGAGTCAAATTTTTACTGGCATAATAAATGGCATAAGGAACTAAATCTTTTTGACCCAACACAGCTCCTAGAGCTGTATTTGAAGCATCTATAGAAATATGGAAAGGGAGTTTCCAATTTGGTCCTCTTAAAATAGGTGCTTCAGATATTCTTGATTTCAAAGTTTCAAAGGCTGATTTACATTCAGGATCCCATTTGAATTCACAATATTTTGTAAGCAATTTGAAGAGTGGAGATGCTATTTTAGTGAATTTTTCTATAAATCTTCTATAGTAACCAGTAAATCCTAGAAAAATTCTAACATCTCTTTGACAATTTGGAATAGGTAACTTGGATATGACTTCAACTTTTGATCTATCAACCTTAATCCCATCTCCCGAAATATGATGCCCCAAAACAATCCCTTCAGTAAACATCATAAAGCATTTTTCATGGCTTAATGAAAGGTTTGTTTCTTTACATCTTATAAGAACTTTTTCCAATTTTTCTAATGCCTCTTCAAATGAATAACCATAAACTGTAAAATCATCCATATAAACCTCTACACAATCATGGATTAGATCAGAAAAAATTCCTAGTACTTCTCTTTGGAATGTTGCAGGTGCATTACATAACCCAAAAGGAAGCACTCGGTAGGCAAAAGTTCCCCATGGAAAAGTAAATGTGGTCTTATCTTGATCTTCAGGTGCTACCTAAATTTGATTATAGCCACTAAAACCATCCAAGAATGAAAAGTACTTTTTACCTGCTAATGTATCTAATACCTGATCAATAAAAGGCAAAGGAAAGTGATCCTTCAAATTTGCTTTGTTCAATTCCCTGTAATCAATGCATACCCTCCATTTACCATTCTTTTTAGGTACTATAACCAAAGGAGAAACCCATCGGCTATCCGAAATTGGATAAATGAAGTTTACATTGAGAAGTTTTTGGAGCTCTTCTTTCACTATCTCCCTAAGATTTGGATTCATCCTTCTTTGAGGTTGTCTGATTGGTCTACCGTTTTCCTCAATATAGATATGATGGATGCAAGTCTTAGGATCAATACCTTTCATGTCAGTATACTCCCATGCAAATGCAGTAGAATGTTTTTGCAAGATTTTAGTTAGTTCTTCTTGTTGTGACTTTTCCAAATGTTTGTTGATATTCAATGTTTTTCCTGGAAAAATCTCAATAGTAGAACTACCAAACTCTTCCATAGAGTAAAGAGACATTTGTCTTGATGATAAATATTCTATGTCAGATTCCAACCGAAATTGTGTGGGGTCATATTCTGAAGATATCTCAAAATTTTCTAATGTGTTCAGAATTTGACTATCCTCACTGATTTCAGAAATGGTAAAGACAGGTTGTATAATATCCTCATCATCAACCCATTCATTGTCTCCTACTTCTGTGATTGCTTTTGCTGGAGGATACAAATTGAATTTATTTGTCGAATTACCATTAGAAATGTACATATCCCCAGATCTACAACTAATAAAAGCATCAGCTGTGGCTAGCCAAGGTCTTCTTAAGATAAGTGGGTGCCCTCCTAGATTACTCTTGGGAGTCAAAATCATAAAATCTACTGGATATTCCCAAGAATCTAAGGAGACTGAAATATCTTCTAATACACCATCCGGTTTAATAATGGATCGATCTGCAAGTTGCAGTAAAGTAGGTGTAAAAATAAGGTTAGGAAGTTTTAGCTGGTCCATAGTCTGTCTACTCATAATGTTGATAGCAGCCCCTAAGTCAATCAATGTGTTTGGAATTTCTATCCCATTTATATGTGTCTTGACAATTGGACTTCCTGGATCTACATACTTCTGCATGGTAATTTTTCCCATCATAATATCTACAATCTTTCCTACCAGGTGGATTATTCTTGTGTCTTTTAGTTTCCTTCCTGGTCTTTTGAAACTCAACTCCTTTATGGGTTTTGCTAGAATAGGAATTTCTCGAATGGCTTGTAGCAAGGGAATCTTGATACAAACATTCTTCAATTCATCTAGAAAGTCATAGTTAGGCAACAAGATTTGTTTTTCCACCCCCTTGTCAATTTGTAGTCTTTCAGGAAAAGGAGGTGTATATGAAGATGCAGGTTGCTCAACTATAGGAGTTGTGGGTGCTAACTTTTCTTTTTCTTTTTGAATGTTTTAATTTTGAAGAGATTCTTCCTCAGAACCCTTATTGACCTTGAGAGAGTCCTCCTCAGAGGTATCTTGCTCTTGAATATCTATAGAAGGTTTTTCTAAAACTCTACCAGATCTGAGTTGTACATCGTTGAGAGGAACAATCATATAGGTAGGAAATTGTTGTCCTTCTACCATGTAAGTATTCTGAGGATTTTTATTGTTAGGATTTGGCAATGGCTGAATTGGAAGTTGATTTTTATTTTGTTGGTATGGGAGCATGAGTTGAGGATTTGGATTTTTTTGAGAAGGTTTTTGTTGTGGAAATGGCAATGAAAGTTTTGGATTTACATTTGGAAGTTGTGGAGCTTGTTGATTTTGAAAAGATGGAGGATATTGATAAAATTGAGAAAATATCCCATAAGGAATTTGCATCCCTTGTACCCATGGCTGATATAGATTTTGATGTTGGGGCCAAGGTTGTTGCCAAGGATTCCAATTTGGTGGGGTTTGAAGATTCATAAGGTTGTTAAACCCTTGAGTTTGTTGTCCCTGCCAAGGTCTCCTTGAAACAAAACAGAGATATTCTACTGAATTTGGGTCTTCTTGAAAGACAGATTTGAGTCCAAGAATTGAAGGACAATCCTTGATCTCATGATTCTCTGATCAAATCATACATGTTTCTACAACTTTTTCATCCAAGGGACATTCCCTTAAAACATGTTTCTTCCTACATTTTGGAAAAAAGATGGCTAAAGCATCTGTTTCTGCTTTCTGCTTGTTTTGGATTTTTAAGGGTGTCTAGTTGTTCACTAAGGCTCCCTAATATATCAGTTTTGAATTCATCAAGCATATTACCAATCTCTGCCCTACTTACTGATCCAGTTGCATATTTGTTAGCCCTAATAAGAGAAGGATCCCTAAGTCCTTTTCCTGTTTTAGATTTTCCTCTTGAGAGATGGACACATAGTTCTGTTATGTCACGAAGTGGAAGTTGAGAAATGTATCCTTTCCCCATCACGTTTAAAATATCTATCCATTCATCTCTAATGGCTTTTAATATGAGGGCTTTCAAGTTTTCATCATCTAAGTTGCTCATCTTTGCTCTTTTCAAGTTGTATTGAAATCTTTCAAGTAAATCTTCCAAATTTTCGTCTTCTTTTTGTATCATTTTGAATACCTCATCCTTGTGATTGGTGGGCATACAATAGTCCAAGTATCTATCCAAAAATGTTTTTTTCATATCATTCCAAGTCCTAATAGATTGAGTAGCTAATCCCATGAACCATTTCAAAGCAGCTCTCTTCAAAGTTGAAGGAAACAGTTTGAGTTTTTGAGAGTCTTCCATATAGTCATAGGTTCGGCACACGACTTCAAACTCAAACAGAAATGTTTCAGGATCCTCACTTCGCAATACATAAAATTTGGGGAGGACAGATGGTGAGATATTTTCATTGTTGTATGAGTTTCCTCATCAACTATAGGGAATCCAAACAATTTATCTCCTTCCCTATTTCTTCCATTATTATCTTCACCATTGTTGTCTCCATTGTTTCCTCCTCCTCTACCTCTACCTCTCCCTCCAAATACATCTATTATTTCCTCTGCCATGATAGTATCTTTAGAGTCCTTAAAGTCCTCTGGTTTTTTTATCAAGGGAGGATGAGAGAGAGTCTCTTTATTTTCTAAATAGGATTTAGTAGGTGGTATAGGAGAATCCTCTAATTCAGCTGCTCCTTGAATTCCAAAAATATTAAGGCTAGGGGTAGATGGTGGTGAATCTGGTCTATGCCTTGAAGAAGATGGAGTTGTGAAAATTGAACTCTTGGTTTTAGCTATAAACCTTCCCCTAGAATCTCTTGCTCTATGCATGTCATTTTTTTTAAATTTTTTTAAAAATTGGGCTAATAATTCTCTTTCTGATCTTCCAGGTCACACTATGTGCAAGAAGAGAGCATACTTAAGAAATTACTAAACCAATAACTCTCTTTTATGATCCTACAGATCACACTAGGTGCAAGAAGAGAGCATACTTCAAGAAGTTATCAAGTTTTCCCTTCTTTTATTATTTTGTTTTTTTTTTTTAAAGAAATTGGCTACCTAATTACACTTCCCCAGCAACGGCACCAAAATGTTTGGTCAATTTAGTGTGTCCTAAATTGCTACATTAATTTATCAATCTAGGATTCGTAAGTTGATGAAGTGTGGCGCACTATATGTGCAAGATAACCTATTTCTTAACTTTTTGTCGTTTTTGGTTTTCTAATGTGAGATGGGAAAAATAAAAACAAGTATGGTTATGATTGTTCAAGGAAATGATATCCTTTATAATTATTTACCAACTTGAAACTTCAAAAGGAATTTGAAACATACAATGACAAAACTTGAAAGGAAATGAAAATGTGCTGCTGAAATGAAAATGTGCTGCTAGTCTAATAAATCAAACAATGAACTACTCATCATGAAACTCATTATTCTTGCTGCTGTTAAAACACAAAAGAAACTATGCTGAAATAAATCCAAAAGTTGCAACAAATTAAATCTAAATCAAATTACATCAACTTATCTTCTGATCCCTCATCATTAGTCCAACTATGATTTTCGGAGGTAACCATAAACAACTTGAGTAACCTGATATCTAACTTGCAGAAAGTAAACTAATATCAAACTACACATTCATAATTCAATCCCTCACCATCAATCCAGCTGTGGCTTTCGGAGGTAACTGAAGATGTCATGAGCAATTTAATATATCTAACTTGCAGAAAGTAAACTAATATCAAACTACACATTCATAATTCAATCCCTCACCATTAGTCCAGCTGTGGCTTTCAGAGGTAACTGAAAATGACATGAAAAATTTGATATATCTAAATCTAACTATTGAAACAAATGTGCAAGACTGAAATAAACAAAGCAGTACTGAAAGTAAACAGAAACTAGGAAAAGTAAATTAGCAGCAGAACAATATTAATTCCATGTCATTAGTCAAAAAGTTATGCAAATTCCCGGGCTGCCTATTTATAACCTGAAACAAGAACACTGATCAGTTAACAATAACATAAAACATGAAAGACAGAAGTAAAATGTAAAGCATGAAAGATTATAAACAGAAATGAAGCATATATACCATGAAAGATGCAATGTATAAACATGTGAATGAATTATGGCACAATGAGCTTTAAGAAATAAAACAAGAACTATACAATAATGCACAAAACCTCAGCGTGTGCAGGGGCCCTCTACACCAGCCTTGGCAACAGACTTCAAGTACGAATTACACTTGGAAACAGAGTCTTCTTATATATTAAAATGCATTCATAACAGCAAGGTGATATTACGACAGAGTGGCAGCGTAATTACATTACAGAGCTATCTGGAGGCTAATGGAGACTAATAAAAAAAACTAACAAAAAACTAACTCTTATGCGTATGCAAACACGTTATTTATAACTGAAAGTGGTGTAACTAATTTCCTAAAGTTTATGCTGATACAAAACACATAAACCATTACGTCCAAGGATCTAGGATCATGGCCGCATTGAGGAGTAAATTTATGAGAAGTGGATGTTGGATTCGGCTTATGGAGCCGTGTACAAGTGTTGATTTGTCTCCCGCAATTCAGAAACGGCCATAGAAATCTCCATGTGACGAGAAATAGAGTCCTGTCACCGTGGGACTCTACGGTTGACTTGCACTTGGCCATCTTTGACCGCAGCCTCCCTAGATGAATTTTCCCGAGCCAATAGGACACGATCCATGTCCACATCATTTCTGACTTGCCCATGTGGCTCGTTTTTCCTGAAGACACCTGTAACATAGAGTTTCACAAAATGGCTGCGGAAAGTTGCAGCAGCTGCGGAAAGTGGCAAGATTTCACATCTAAATGAGAAAAATCTAAATCAAACAGCAGACACAAAAATATAGTTAAAAACCATTTTAGATGCTCTTTTGCAATTAATATACAATGATATTGACAACTGGGAAGGTTCAGGTGAATGAAAAAGGTATAGAAAGGTGTATGGAAAAGATACAGATTTGAGACTCAACAGAACCTCAGCAGCCCATTGTCTCCGAGCTTCCCGACAGGGGACCAGTTCTATCTCATCTTCCCTTTGGAGGACCAGTTGAGTTCAATTGGCCCTTATCCAATGCTTGGTTTGGATTTGGAGTAGGGGAATATTTCCCTCCTCTTACATCGGGTTCGTCTTTTATAGCTGCTGTAATTCCTCCTAGTCCTCACTATCTTCTAGAAGATCTTGCGACAGGTTCAGATATGGGCTCATCTAGCCATTATCCTAGTGAGGAAATCCCCACTTCTGGTGAAGATTACCAGTTTTTCCCAGAAGATAACCCTAATTTATCTGTTATGTCTTCGCCAGGTCCTTCACTTCCAGTGGGGTATAGATCTTTAAGTCAGATTATGACTGTTGTTGCCTCTATGGGGATATCAACTCCCTCTATGAGGCTGGTTATTCCTTCATTGGGGATGTCTCCAAGGACACCCATCACGTCATCCCCTCAGTTCACTTCAGTACCTGTCAAGCCCACTGTCTGTGTGGCTGCATCTACACCCGCTATTACCACTCAGTCCGTAAGGACTGTGTCACTTCTTGAAGACGTCTATATAGCATCTGCTATTCCAGAGAACATCTCTCCTGAGGAGTATTAGTTGTCCCTACATCAATAAAACTCCAAGGTTGGTCCATCCTCCCAAGATCCTAACTGTCCTTATTTTTCGTATTATTCACAGGATGGTACACCCGTCTATATTTTTCCTTATCAATATGATGAGCAGGGAAACCATCTACGTTTTCCTGCTTCAGAGGCTTATCAATATGTCCAAGGTTTTCTATCTGCCCAGGATAGGAAACCTTCCAACCCAAAAGGACAACCCTTACAGGGCCAACCTTCGGGCTAGCCTGGTTATCTTTATGACTCGCGAGGACAACCCTTACAAGGTCAACCTTCGGGCCAGCAGGGGTCGTTATATGGTCCGCAAGGAAAATCTTACAACCCTCAAGGTCACCTATATAGCCTCACCTTGTGGTCCAACCAGGGCAACCTCAAGGACCCACAGGTCAACCGGGGTACCAACCGTGGCCATTGTATAGTCCTGGGGGGCAAATCCAACCTTCTTAGCCCACGGTGCAACCTCTGCAACCTCAGTTTCATATTGGTCCGAATGTTGCACCGCCAGGGCCCTCTTATGGTCTTGTTGCAGGTCAAAATAGTTATCAGGCACAACCTGGCCCCATTCTACCACCAGGCCAACCGGCCCATCTGTCATAGCCTGGTGTCCCACATCAACCAGGTCAACCTGTACAACCTGTCCAACATGTTCACCCGGGTCAACATGTTCAACTAGGGCAGCCCGCTTAGCCAGGTCAACCTGTCCAACCAAGCCAGCATGTACATCCTGTCAACCCTGCTCAACAACCTATTTACTCGATGCCGCAACCGAATCAGCCGGTGCGCCCTACTTATCATACTTAGCAGGGCCCCACCTATCAGTAGCCCGCTCAACCCCAGGGCGGTTATTATCTTCAAGGTCAATCACAACCGGTTTACAACCCTCCCCAAGGTTCTAATTATTACCTTCAATAACCGGGCTTTACCTATACTTAGCAGTCAAATCCGTATACTGCTCAAATGGGGCCGACATATAATAGGGTCCATACCCTAGTTATCAATCCCCATACACTGGTTACCAGCAACCGTATCAGTCTAACTATACGACCTACACTCCCTATGGTAAAAATCCTCTGGAATAGAACCAATGGGGGAAAGGTTATGCTCAACCAGGATGGAGTATAGGTATAGGTCCTTATCGAGGGCCTGGTATGCCTTTCAATCCGTAATTTCCTTTCTTGGTCACCTTGGAATTACCGAACGTTTCTAAATTAACCAACGATCCAATTCTTCATAATCCTTATTGGCCTCCGGTTCTGACCAAGGTGCCCGACGACTGTCCTAAGTTTGAAAGTAAAGCTGGAGAGGACCCCCAAGCTCATGTAATGACCTATCATCTGTGGTGTTCGTCCAACTTTTGGGTGGATGATTCAATTCGTTTACACCTCTTCCAGCGCACTATTACCAGTGTTGCTGCTAAGTGGTATATTGAAATACCTCGCGGCATATTTCAAGATTTCAATATGTTAGCTATGGCTTTTCTGACACACTTCCAGTTATCAGTTCGTTACGAAGCTGAGACGCATCTCCTAAACTCTTTGAAGCAGGACAAAGCCACCCACATATCCGATCATATTCATGAGTGGCGACATCATCATAGACTGATCAAGTTTGATATACCTGATCAGCTACTAACTCATTGTTTCACCACCTCCTTCGTTAGCAAAATCATTCAAGACATTGCTATGGGAGCATGTGTGACTGAAGAACAAGCCATCGCACATGCCCAATACCTAGATCTGGTGTACTCTCAGTCTGGCACGCTTTATGATATTTTGACTGATGCTCTATGCCCAGGAACCTCTAAGGCACCACCTACCCCAGTGGTGGATGGTGTCATTGGTTTTGTTTCTCAAAATTCTTGGAAATACTCTAATGGGAAGCAGAATTCCAATCCTTCCAATAATTCTGCTCTTCCTTCCCCTCCGGATTCTGGTAAAACTGCATAGGTCAACGTCGTTCAGTCTAATCCTATGAAAAAGGCCTCCAAAGGAAAGAAGAAGGGCAAAGGAAAATCCAAACCCGACGCCCCAAAACTAGAGTCTTCTAAACCTCGTACTGATGATGGTTCTCAACGTAAACCGAAGTGCCCCTACCTTATCTATAAAGGAGACCATTATACCAAATATTATCCCCGACGATCTGAAGTTAGTCAAATTCTGAAAGGCTCCAAAGGGACTCTGGCAGTTCTCAAAGAACCGTTCTTGTCTCAGCAGACCAAGATGGTTGATCAGCCTTCATCATCCGTACCATTTGGGTCCTAGGTCTTTATGATGAATGGTGCTGCACTTGTCTCAATTGCTACGCATTCGAAGGACTATGCTGGATCGCGCCAGGCAGCTGGAAAGGAAGTTGTGGATGGTCCACCTTCCCCACCTGTCTCTGGTCCTTTAGAAATCAAGAAGCCAAACACCCGTGCCGCCCAGCACTACAATATTGTTGAGGATTTGGCACATGCGACTTCTGCAATGTCTACATTGGAAGTGCTTCAAAGTTTCCCATCGCAATGGAAAGCTCTGTTGTCTACAATCGGTGGAATTTATCCCATCGATTATAATCTTCTCACCTTCAACCTAGAAAATATTGTCCCCCGACTTCCACATCAAATCGCTCTTGTTATCCAAGTCGGGATCAACGGCCTCAACATCCATTGAGCCGTTGTGGATGAAGGTGCTTCCACTTGTGTTATGTCATCCACCTGCTGGAAGGCCATTGGCTCTCTAGCTCTTACATCATCTCTCAATGCCTTAGAAGCATTCGATGGTCAAGAATCAAAACCCCTAGGTGTCCTCGAGAGTTTTTTGATCACGTTACAGGGGAAGACAGTCAATGTAGAAGTAGAAGTGGTTGACACCAAGCTCAACTACAATATCCTTCTTGGCCGCAGTTGGACTCACGCCATGCTATGCATTCCATCCATCCTCTTTCGGCTTCTGAAGTTCTCGCATGAGGGAAAAATTGTTACTGTGGATCAGTTGTCTTTATTCACCTCATCCTCTAAGAACAACGTACCTTATGTGGATCAGATCCCCAATCCCCCTGAAAGTGTAGGACCCGGTCTCTTCAAGGACCCCATCCTCATGGGTATTTTTCCGACGCCACCACTGCACACCGTTCAAGTTAATATGGTCTCTAGGTCTGACGACCCTTGGATCATCCCTTCGCCTGAACAAGTGACCTCTTTCGGAGAATCGATGTCGTTAACTCTAGTTGAGATTAATTATTGCGAAATCGTCACTGCATATGATCCTCCTCCTAAACATGCTCCTTCGAGCATGGATTTGGATATATATTCTCAATCCCCTTGGCTCGGTGATGCAGATTCACCTGACCCTTTAAGAGAATTTTTCCCTTCCGATGAATCTATTATTGAAACAATGTCTCTTGAAGATCTGCCATGGAGCGATGGACATCATCGTTCCTCGTTCATGCCTGGCCTGGGGGCAATGTCTGATTGTCTAGAGCATTTCACATCTCAGGTTCCCAGCCCGCCTCTTCAAAAAATGATATTAACTCATGAGGTCCTTTCGGAGGGAAACCTAAGTAATATCACTCAAACCATGCCAATCGACATATCCGTCAAACTGGGCGTAGTCAAGAATATTCATGTGGGAGTGACTTGTTCTCCTGAAGAGATACAAGTTTATACGAATCTATTTCATGAATTCAGAAATGTTTTCACATGGTCCTATGAAGATATTCCTGGGATTTGTTATTTCCTAAATCTACCTCAGGCTGAAAGAAGGCAGAGTTCAGGGTAACATCAAACCACGCTTAGTCTGGTAATTAGCCCTACCAGATCAGGAGAGGGCTCTCTCCAGGTCAATCTCAGCAAAAATAATCTATAGGGCTTGATATGACTTGAAATAAAAGCTAATTTTAGGCTAGGTATATAAGTAAAGAGGTTTTATTTTGATTTTGGGGTTTTTTTTTGGAAACAAAGGAAAGGTAGTTTTGGGTTCAAGGATGAGGCCTAGTTTTTGCAGAGTTCTGATTGGGGCAAGGAAGGAAATTTTTTTGATGCTTTGGATTGAATGAATGGATAGCTTAGACTGGTGAGGAGCTGAAGAGGGAAAGAGGCTTTCAAGAATCCTCTTCAAACAGATGAAAACATGGAAAATTAAACAAAACTAAATGCAGAGCAAAGCAATCTAATGAATTCCACCTTTATAACTTGTTTGTTCAATTTAAGAAGAAAGGAGAAGGGAAATGATACATATAAAAATCAGTGAACTTAAAATTACATAGAGAAAAACACCATCAAAACATAGAGCCACATGGATCCCAAAGAGTGCTACAAACCCTGGTATATTCCTTTGCCAAAAGTGCATAGATTAAATGTACAATGAAGTGCCAAGAAATCCCAAGTGTCCAACCTCTAAAAATGACTGAGAAAATACAAGATATAGACAAGCCTAACTCATCCCCATGCTTCTAGTGGTCAATCTCACTATTTTAGGAGATATTTAAACAAGATCTAAACTAAGAACTGGAAAATAGGCAGTGGAACAACTTGCCTCTATAAGATAGGAAACTGATTCATTCAGTTACAATTCACATTTTGGTGAATGGATCTACTTGCATGAGTAAAATTGTGCCAAAATTACTTCAAAGTCATGAAATTACATCAAGTTACATGAATATCTATACATATGAGGATAAAAAAGTCAAACTGGACAAAACTAGGAGAAAATCTGAACTGCTGAGTGAAAATTAGGCCAAATTTCCCAATGCGCCGCGCCTGATATCTCTATGCGTAGCACCAGTTGAGGCTGATTTTTAGGGCCTTCCCAAAGTCAAAATTGAGTTTTGGATAGCTCTTTGCAAAGCCCTTCCTATCTACTTTCCAACCCAAGTGGAATTTCTAGATTTGGTTGCCATTTTCCCATCCAAAAATCAAATCTCCCAACACTGCTTCCTGTGTGTGAAAAAAGTGGCAGAAAGGCCATTTTTAAGGTGTTTTTGACCCTTTAGGCAACCCAGAACTTGATGAAATCCTTAGGTAATCCATAGGCATGCATAAATTTTGATGAAAAATCTAGAAATGAAAATTTTTCCTCCAGAAGAGCTGCCAATTATAAGCGCGCGCCAAGTGGCACTACGCGTCGGGCAGGAAAATATGTTTTTAGGCCAAAAAATTCAAAATTAACAAAAATTTTCCCAAATTTCTTGAAATATGGGCTGAAGGTCCCTCATCAAGCACTATGCTGGGCCAAAGAAGCTTCGGCCAAAATTTGGAGCCTATCATGCCTTTTGCGACGCATTAGTGCCCTCCTTAGCCTTGCCTTCAGGATCCTGATCCTCGCTTTGCAAACATGATTTCGTGCCCAATAATGGTTCTTCATGTGCCTTAACATGTTTTTTTCCTTGTTGGCCTTCTAGGTGCATGTAGTTTAGTGGTGGAATCACTGTCTCAGTCATAGGATGTATCAGTGTCTGCCTCTATAATGTCCAAGGTGTATGCAAGGTCTATGTTGTATTGGATGACAATGAGAATTTTGTGTTTTGATTTGATTGCCAAATATATGGGAATATAGGAGGGAATATGAGGAATAGGGCAGAAAAAAAAATGAACCTTTGTCAAGTGGAATTTTCCTTTTAAAAACTTTTGATTTGATAAATTTTAGGGACAAGGGACAACCACTTAACTTTGGAGAAATTTCACAATTGGGATGGGGAGGTAATGGAAATGGGTAGGAATGAGTAACTAGGGATAGAGAATAGGGAAATAGGCTATTGTGAGAAAATAAACAGTGATGAGGGGAAGAAACAAGGTGGCGAATGGAGTATTTGGCACAAAACTAATTTCAAAACCCTAATGGAGGCAATTCTCAAACAAGATACTAGGGTTTGGCTTTTCGTACTCAAATCCTCACAAAAAAAACCAAATACATGTTCATGGAAATAGAGGAGTGGCTTTGAATTTATTGATCATGGAGCAACCGAGAAAATTTGATGTTTGGAGAAGAATGGCCAAATTTTGATGTTTCATCCCAATGCGTCGCGCAGTCTGCCCAGTGCGTCGTGCCCCTCCAATGCGCATGTTGTGGAGGTAAATCCCCTCTACGAATAGAGGCGATCCCTACTATCCCAGATCAGGTCTAGCAACAATCGTTCACGCTATAGTGTATGTTCCTAATTGTAGATAAACCAACTAGCGATGAAGGCTTACCTGGAATCCAACACTGTTGTTCGTAGAGAAAGTAGCGCTCCGGTTCCTTAGCTCTAGCAGATCACAATCCTCATGATCTCCATGATCGGACACCTGCACACGCCATAAACAAAACAAACACAAGCGTAAAATCCAGTGCATACAACTATATGTCAGTCAGAGAAGACATAACTCATGATCATCATCAAGAACAAGAGTGGAACCATAACCAATAGTCGCTTATCATTAATTAGTCAAAAGAAGAATACAACCATAGCTATGACGCTGAATTCTCCTTCGGAGGGTCATCAGCAGAACATGTCTCGATAAAGCCTGTCAAGGATGGGACAAACCTCTCTCTTCGGATGTCTCGACAATGATCTCCTTGCTTGGATTTGGCCTTAAGGGAATGAATCAAGGCTCTTGCAGCATTAGGCTCTTGGGAACTTGGTGACTAGCTTGCAAATGAGATGAGCAAGCTTTTATAGATGGAGGAAGGGGAGTTGGGATCCCTATAATCATGGGATTGGCCCTATCCTCAAGGAAGCTTCCATGAGAGGTGGCAAACCACTTCCTCTACATAGAGATCCGGAGCCAAACCTCCCAACTCAAATTAGATACCAGTTCCTGGATTAGTTAGGACGAAAATTCCGCCATTTATTTTTAAAAAACACTCCTTGAAATGGCTAGCACGAGTGTGACTCTGGGACAGAGCACCAATTGGCGTGCCCTCTTTGAAGGATTTCCCCCATTGGCGCGGGTACTGAACTGGCTAACCGCGCCAATGCAAAAAGGGGTGTTTTTAGGGTTTTTCACAAGGAGTTGTCTTCAGGGAAATGAAAGTACATGTTCAGGGGAATGCCATGAAAGTGTTTTCAAGTTATGTCACTGCTCACAGGTCATGGAATAAGCCCTCCAATTGTGCAGGATGGGGAATTGTAGGGACAGTGACAAATTGTTGTGTAACAGATGCCCCCTAAAGCATGAGGCCCGAGAGAGAGAGGGGTGAAATGCTTTACGAGAACATGTCCAACTAAAAACACCACCGTCGGAAAACCTGCGTAGAGAAGTACAACTGATATCTCAAATACATGATATATTTGGTATGGGCACAACCATCCATAACAGAGTATAAAATAATCCAGATCCAAGGCATGGACACAGCCATCCAATGAGGATCGATAAATAGACTCAGGTATGGTCGCAGCCATCCAATCAGTGAGTCATGTAACTAATCATGATAATGCACAAAATCGTAGCCTGGATCATAACAAATAGGAATCCAGGGTATTACGCTCCATCTCAACCTGAACAAAGTACAAGTTCAAGCATGTGAATATGTGAGCTGAAGTCGAGCATGCAAGAACATCGTCTGATTACCAGCCAATGATGAAAGCTGTTAACAGATGTGAGAGGTACCACCATTAATTCCAGTGGTCCTCAAGGTACTACAGGTACAATATACGGCATGTGAACAATGAGCTAAAGTCGAACACCCACAGAATCACTCGATCGAAGGCCAATGATGAAAACCTGACGTCGAATGTGAAGAACCCGCCATTGAGGCATGCAGGCTCCAAGGTACCAGAAGGGAGTCTCTAGATAAGCTTCTTCAATAATGAGCTGAAGTCAACAGGAAGTGACCTTCATCGAAGGTGGGCCATAGTGTTTCCCACATCATCGACGCGAGACAAAGGAACATAATTTTTTTGTGAATCACGATCAGATGAGAATCAGAGGAAGGTTGAAACTTGCAGAGGTCAACTTCTCTTGAAAATAGGGCGACACGATAGTGAGTTTGGAAGTATTTGACATCAATGGATCATAGGTCATGGCAACGAGGCAAAGAGCAGATGAGAGTTCAAAAAGGATTACCCAAACCCACAGAGGCAAGTGGAAACGATATGAGATGTCCCCAACCCGACACGAATGGAGACAAGTGCCATGTTCAAGAGCGACATACTGCCGACACGACAATGATTCTGGTTCCATTTTTCCCCACCATTTCTGGCAAGTACCCCAATTATTTTGATAACAAGCTTGAAGGGGATAGCATATGCTTGTAATATAAGTTTTTCCTATGGACGAATCCATCCTAGTACATTTAATGAGCCCTAGGAAGGACGAACTCGAATAACGTCATTACGACTGAATGTGGTGTCATCAGGGTTTAACGAGTCTAACAAAGGAAGAACTCAGCGTCTTTTCATATTTAGAGCATTTGAAAAGACAACGGAAAAGTAAACTCCAAAGGTCCCTTTTCGTAAATAGTTCCTTAGATCCGAAAAGGTAGAAAACTTTGTCTGAGAAAACCTCCCAGTCATGATAGGCTAGGGTATTCCTTTTTCGTAAATAATCTATCCCAGCCCGAAAAATGGGTAAACGTATACTGGGTAGATGTCGTTTTGTGTCCACTTAATGAGATCGAAACGACAAGGAACTCGGCAATATTTTCATGTTTAGAGAGTCAGAAAAGAGCTGAAAGATGACTCCAAAATGACTTTTTCGTGTATTTACCGAGTCCGAAAAAGTATAAAATACAACTCGTGTCACCGTTTAAGCCGCATAAAGACCTGTTGCTGCATAGAAAGGCAAGTGTAAAACCCATTTTCGACAAAATATATTAAAATATTTATAAAAATGACTTTTAAAACCTATTTAGATTTCAAAAATTTATTAATAAGTCTCAAATGGTAAAAACAAAATTACTTTTACTATTTACCTCATTAGAGAGCAACAGTGGTCCATTTGGTGTGCAAACTTCCGATGGCGACTGTGACCAATTCGGGCTACCATTCAGATCCTTGTTTGTTCTACGTAAGAGGCGCTTCCCTGAACTCCATTTTGATCCATTTTATAGAGATTTCCATTGCGGATTGGGCTTCTGTGGAATATTTTCAAAATTTTAGGGCTCCGCCCATTGGCGCAGGTATAGGGCACAGACCCACGCCAATGGCCTTTTGGATACAAAGGGGTCGTGCCAATGGCGCAACGTGGTTTTTCTGTTTTAAATTTCCAAACAGAGAACAATCCAATGGATTTTTCCATGTAACAGAGGTCTAATCAAGGTTTTTTGATCATGTTGATGCAGGCAACCAAACACAATGGTTATCGAATGGAAGGAAAGGGAGCATGGGGAAGAGGATGAACTAGCCATGGAGAATGAGGCCTATATGAATGCACTTAAGAACTGTGGACTCAATAAGTTCTTCCTGACACCCTGCTTACGAGCTCAACTTGAGCTCCTACCGTACTTGGTGAGTATTTGGGATGAAAATGAAGGAGTGTTCAAACTTCGGGACCAAGTGCTGGAACTGGAGGTTTCTGATGTATACTTCATAACCAGACTGTCGCGCGGAGGTCCAGTGCCCATCTTGACAGGCAACAAACCATCTGGTGAAAAGATGGAGCAGGTAATGGCGAGGGTGTGCCCAAGGGCACAGACCAGATCAGAAAACGGGAAGGTGGATATCCACACTATCAAGGATCTAGCACTGAGAGTAGTGCTACACACCATCACACAAGCTGCGGGATCGAAAGCTCCACACGAGGCCACCAAGGCCCAACTCCTATTAGCCTCTGAGTGTATGAATCCTACACTATTTGATTGGGCTACAGCGGTGACAACCAATATCAAGAGGCAGCTTACAAAGTGCAAGCAAGCCAAGCTGAAAAAATTTGGCTATGGTTCCATTTTGGTATCGTTCATCCTGGAATGATTACAAATATTTCAGGGCCAAGGGGCCATGGTTGCTAAGCCGATACCAAGAGAGCCAAGGATGGCTTGCTGGGCAGCACTTATGCCCAGATCAGGAGGAGGCCAACAGATGTCCTAGAGGCTGGAGTTTTTTGGATGGTTATGGCTGCAGCTAATCGTGGTCGAGGATTGGCCTTATGCTAGGACCAATTTCACCGGAGACCCAGACCTTCCGCTCCTAGAGGGGGATGACTGGGATGAAGAGTTGGGTATGACCTCTCTTTTTGATTTTTATGTTTTATGATTTTTTTTTTGTAATACATGTCCGTTCTAATAACAGTTGTTATGTGTATGCAGATGTCGGCCCAGAGAGACCCACGGGCATGTCGCCCATTGCGTGGAGAACCCATGCTGATCCTGACCCTCAGGCTGAGGGTGGTGAGGGAGGTGAACTGATTCAGAACCTGGAGGGCATTGCCCAGGGGATCCCAGACTATGCACGGCTAGCAGATGTTCTGCTAGCATACCAGCGACACATTGTGGGGGTGCCCAGTCGCCTCCACTGACTAATGAGACACTTAGTGCACGCGGTAGCATGTTACCATGAGCACCATGCAGATTAGACACCTAGGGATTCTTTCATGCATATTTTTTGAGAGACATGTCGTCTCCGGATGTATTAAGAAGAACATGTATATTTTTTATTTTATGTGATGCACACTATGTAAAAATTTCGACACACACACACACACACACACACACATATATATATACATACCTATTTCTGGATGGATCTTCTTACATGTGATGATGTTTTTCATATGCTATGCAAATGTCTAATACAATGTTATCTAATGTATCGGTTGCATAACAAACGACCCAATGAAAAAGTTCACATAATGTATAGAATCACACATTTTATTTTTATGCAAGATTAAAAGCACACATGAAAACACACATGCAAACTATGCTTGGAAATGAGTTTTATTTTTATGCAAGTTGTTTGGTCAATTTAGTGTGTCCTAAATTGCTGCATTTAATTTGTCAATCCGGGAATCGTAAGCTGATGAAGTGCGGCGCACTATATGTGCAAGATAACCTATTTCTTAACTTTTGTCGTTTTTGGTTTTTCTAAGGTGAAATAGAAATTCTAAAATGAAAAGCAAGTTTGGTTATATTTGTTCAAGGACGTGATATCCCCTATAATGATTTACCAACTTGAAACTTTAAAAACAAATTGAAAATTACAATGACAAGACTTGAAAGAAAGTAAAAGTGTACTGCTGAAATGAAAAGGTGCTGCTAATCTAATGAATCAAAACAATAAACTAGTGAACATGAAAACCAAACTATTCTTGCTGCCAACTAAACACAAAAGAAACTATGCTTAAGGAAATTCAAAATTGCAACAAAATAAATCTAAATCAGATTACATCAATTCATTTTCCGACCCTTCATCATTAGACCAGCTATGACTTTCGGAAGTAATCATAAACAACTTGTGTAACTGATATTTAATTTGCAGAAAGTAAACTAATACTAAACCATACACTCATGATTCAATCCCTCGCCATCAGTCCAGCTGTGGCTTTCGGAGGTAACTGAAGATGTCATACATGATTTAATATATCTAAATTTGCGGAAAAGAAACTAATACTAAACTACACATTTCATAATGCAGTCCCTCACCATCAGTCCAGCTGTGGCTTTCGGAGGCAACTGAAGACGCTATGAGCAGCTTAATATATTTAAATTTAACTACTGAATCAGATAAGCAAAACTGAAATGTACAAAGCAAAACTGAAGTTAAACAAAAGCTATGAAAAGCAAACTAGCAGCAGAACAATGTTAGTTTCATGTCATTAGTCAAAATGCTATAAAAATGCCCGGGCTGTCTACCTAAAACCTGCACAAGAAAACTGATCAGTGATTAACAATCATAAAACATATAAGACAGAAATGAAATGGAAATTATGGAAATGTATAAACAGAAATGAAACAACTACAAAGTATGAACATATGATGGATTATGATACAATGACTTTTTAAAGAAATGAAATGAAAAATGTACACTAATACACAAAACCTTAGCTGAGCAGGGGCCCTCTACACAGCCTTGGTAACGATCCTCAAACACGAATTAAGTTGAAAAACAGAGTCTTCTCATATTAACAAGCAGTTCATTACAAAATGGTAGTGTTACGGCTCAAGGGCTGCGTAATCACTACAAAGAAAACTAACAGATAACAGAGTACATTCACGAACATCAACTATCAACTAACAACTAACTTTTTGTGCGTATGCAAACGCTCTATATATAACAATAAACTGTAACTGTCTCCTAAAGTTCATGATGGCAGAGAGCACGTAGACCACTACGCCCACGGATATAGAAGTATGGCCGTGTTGGAAAGCGAATCTACGGAAGGTGGATGCTTGAATTCAACTCCATAGCTCTGCACAGATGTCGATTTAACCTCCGCAAGCTTAGAAACGGCCGTATGGATGTTTATGTGCCACGAAACAGAGTCCCGCCGACATGAAACTCCATAGTTGACTTCCACGTGGACGGCTTTGACCGCGGCTTCTTTGGACGAGTTTGCTTGAACCAATAGGACACGAACCATGTCCACGTCATTCCTAGCCTGCCCATGTGGCTCGTTTCCCTTGTAGACACCTGTTGCATATAGTTCCACAAAATAGCTGCGGAAAGTTGCAGCAGCTGCGGAAAGTGGCATGTTTCCGCAGCTGTATGAACAAAATCTAGATCAAATAGAAAACACAAAAACATAATTAAAAACCATGTTAGATACCCTTTTTCACATGATATTGACAATTTTGGAGGTTTAGGTGAGTGAAAAAGGTATGGAAAAGTGTATGGAAAAGATGCAAATTCGGGACTCAACATACCCCCACTGTGAAGGTGTTGCATGTCCTCATGCAACCAAAATTTTGATATTCTTTGTTCAGTTCATGTGCCTTGATACTTCGGCCAGCACATCCAACCCCCTTCTCTTCTTCTTTGGTACTGCCATCATTCTGGGTTTCTTCATTAAGCACCTAAATTTGATATTCACAAGTGCTCTGCTCAATTTTTGGCATTTCCTTTTTAATTTCTTATTCTTCTTTTGCCAAATTCCCAAATGTAACATAGTGTTATCATGGATGATCTTGTCCAGTTTGCCTTGTTCTTTCAATGTTTCATTTTCATTTTTGATGTGCCGATTCAAAAGCTCCAGCTCAAAAATTTCCTGTTTTAATGACTGAACTAAATCATCCTGCAATGTATGAGGCTGAATGGAAGAGGTACTTGGACCTGTGGCTGCCTTTTCCAGGGATTCTATATAGTCATATACCTCCTGCTGCTTGGGATCTACTTCCGGTGTCTTTTTCATTAGGCTGTCCCCAAAATGCTGCAAAGGAGAATTATGTTCAAAATCTGGACGAGGAGGGCTTACATCAATATTTTGCTGAGAATAAGATGGAGTATGCTCATTGTCTGATTGGGAGTGAAAGGAGTCAGGTTCACTAACTGACTGAAATGGACTATGGTCAGTTGGAGACTGTTCAGATGTCTCCTCACCCAAATCAATGAAATGAGGACCCTTAATTTGTGTTTTTCTCAATTTTCCCTTAAGCCTGCTGCTTCTCCTCACATACGGTGGTACACTACCCTTTTGTTCTTGTTTTCCTGTCTCTGCCTTCTTGGATATAGATGACCGTTTTTGAAGAAAAACTAATCTTTCAGATAGTATTTGGTGATCTTCTTCTTCAGAAGAAGGAGTTTTATGGACAACCTCAATAATTTCTTTCCCTTTTGGTATTATTGGCTTCTTAGCTTTAATTTCCTTCTTCTTCCTTTTTACCAATCTCTCTTCCCTATCAGTTTTTTTTATAGTAGTAGTAGAAGTATTTTGGATTTCATCTATTGTTCTTTTCCTTCTACTTCTTTTTGCTGTGCTAGCTACGGGAATTTCCTGAGTAGGAGCAATTTGGGTTTCAACATTCATTCTCTTTCTTCTACTCCTCCTAATTGAACTACCTTCAGGAATTTCCTGAGGTTCTTCAAAAAAGTTTCTAACTAGGAATTGTTCCCATGTATCTTTTCTTTCTTTTAGCTCCTTTTCAATCAGAATTTTTATAAGGCCGTGGTGATAAAGATGAGGCTCTACATCTCCCAAGTGTTTTTGAACAGTCACAGCCATTTTCTTTAAGCTATTGAATAGAAAATAAGGAAGATTGAGAGTTTGGTTTTCAAGAAAATTCATCAATAGCCTAGTATGGTACATGTACATAGACCCGAAACGGCCTTCACATGTAATAAATTTCTGAACAATTAGTAGTAAAGTGGCCCATTCTTCTTTTATTGCATGCACATGGATTCCTCTTTTAAAAACAGTGATATCCATACCTTGATTTCGTAGAATTGTTCTCCATGCCTCATCACTGATACTTTTATTTTTGAACCAACGTTCTCCTTCCTGATGGTTGTTGCTATTGATGCTTCATTGACCAAAAACTTGAGGTCTCCAACTTCTGCTTCCGAGCCATCAAATGATCTTGCAAACGCTTTTGTAACTTCTCTGTGGTAACCCCTGAATTTCTGAATAAAATGCAGCCATTTAGCTTTCCTCAACATCTCTTTTGCTTGCGGATATCCCTCTATAAACTTCGGTCCTTCCGGCTCTACCCTTAATAATTTTCCCATTTCACTTCTCTGTGCTTCACAAGTTTGCCTCTGTGAGGGTTTAAGTGGAAATGGAACGATGGAATACACAGGATTGAGCACAATACTGTGGGGATGTTATCATAAAATGGAAATGAGCACCATAAACGGAATGGAGTAAGACTGTGGGTAGATATACGGGAGTGAGAATGAGCAAAAGGAACAAAATGGAGTGAAACAGGGAGTGAGAATGAGTAGAGCGGGGTTTTGTAAACACGATAGAGACACGACAAAGAGGTTAACAAAGTATAATGCATTCGGCCGCGTTTTGAATTTTGGTGGCTGTGTAATAAATATGAACACGTTTCAATCAATGATTATGAAGTTATGCGGCTTGTAAGAGTCCTTTGTCAACTCAAATACGTCTCATTATCTACGGTGGGATATTGGAACATGAGTGAGAATTGGAATTTTAATGATGAAACCGTTTGTGAATAAATGCAAGAGGATAACATGGAGATCGTGGAAGGTTACGGGACTGTCAATATAATCATTGCGCGTTATGGGTAGAGCTCATAGTTTAAAATTATATAAAAATGTGTTTTTCAATACTATTTGAAATAAACTTTATTCATACCTTTGGAATCCTTGCTTTTGCCCTTGGTCTTCAACGGATTGATCTTCATTAGTGTCTTGAATGTTCCATTGATCCTCTCTCCTGCATTTTATTTCATAATTATAGAAATAACAACTGACTGTACATTCTCTTTGAAAACAGAGTAGTAGTAGCTGCGGAATCTGCTTCTGGCTGCGGAAACTGGAGTCAGCTGCGGAAACAGATGTCAGCTGCGGAAACTGACACAGCTATTACTTGGTTGAATAGAAATGAACAAATGACAGATGACCAGGTGGAAATGGTCATAAAAAAAAAAAAATTATTGATGGAATGGATGAAATGAAGTGGAATGAAGTGGAATGAAGTGAAATGAAATGAAATGAAATGAAATGAAGTGGAATGAAATGGAGTGGGTGGTGAAATGAAATGAAATGAAAGACAGATTTTTTTGGAAAATATAGAGTGTCAGGTGTCCCTGATTTTCACCCCATATTTTCTGTATAAGACTGCCAATCAATGATTGGTTTTCAGGCTTATACCATTTTTTTTCTTTTTTTTCTTTTTCTTTTTTTTTTTAACTTGAAAAACAAAAGCTAGGCTGGTGGAGAAGAAGAATTCTTCTGTACCAGCCTGATTGCAGAACTTTCTTGAAACAACTTGACAAAATCCTCTTTTGAGAGTGGCTTATGATAAACTTTCAATCTATGGCCATTCACAATAAGAGGAGTTTGAAACTCATCAATGGTCTTGATTCTTACGGCTCCATTGCTAAAGATCTTGTCAATCTCATATGGCCCAAGCCAATGAGTCTGAAATTTCCCTTGAAAATCTTTAAACTTGGAGTCAAATAACAATGCCCAATCTCCTTCTTGAAACTTCTTCTCTTTGATATATTTGTCATGCCATTTAGTTCTTTGATATTGAACTAGATCGGTTCTTAGAATTGCTTCTTGTCTGATCTCATCTAGCTCATTCAACTGCTCCATTCTATGCTTTTGGGCTTCTGATAAGTCCATCCCCAACTGAACTGCTATCTTGAAGGTCTTGACTTGGAACTCAATGGGAAGCAAGACTTCTTTCCCATAAACAAGTTCATAGGGAGAATGTCCTGTTGTATTCCTCCATGTAGTTCTGTAGGCCCACAAGGCTTCTGGAAGCCTTTCTGCCCAATCTCTTCTATGTAGATGAGCAGTTTTGGTGATGATACTTTCAAGAACTTTGTTTGTGGACTCCACTTGACCATTTGCTTGTGGATGGTAAGGAGTAGATCTTCTGTGCTTGATTTTTTATTCTTCCATCAACTTCTCCACCAAATTGGATGTGAATTGGCTCCCCCGATCTGTCACAATTTCTCTTGGAACACCAAAGCGAGTAAAAATATCCTCATAAAGAAAATGAACAACTGAATTTTCAGTAGCAGATACTAATGCTTTGGCTTCTACCCATTTAGTAACATAATCGGTACAAACCAATATATACTTCTTTTGCTTAGATGGTGGATTAATAGGTCCAATGAAATCTAAAGCCCATTTTTCAAAGGGTTCAATGAGTACCTGTGTTTGCAATGGCATTTCATTTGAAAGGGTAGGTTTCCCTACTCTTTGGCAGCTATCACACCTTTTGACATATTGTTTTGCATCTTTGAAGAGAGAAGGCCAATAATATCCCAAGAAAAGGATTTTATAGGCCGTCCTTTTGTCCGCAAAGTGTCCGCCGCATGGTTCATCATGACATGCCTTAAGAATATCAGGCATTTCATCTTCCCTGACACATCTTCTGATCACAAGATCTGGCCCTGTTTTAAACAATTTGTTAGAAATCCATGAATATTTTGAACTCTCCTGAATAATTTTTCGTTTTTCACTTGGAAATAAATGTGAAGGTAGTTTCCCTGTAACCAAATAGTTAGCAATATATGCATACCAAGGGGTCTTAATAGTTACTGCAAACAAGTATTCATCAGGAAACTTATCCTCTACAGGAGAATCTTCTTTAGTATTCTGAATCCTAGACAAGAAATCAGCTACTGTATTTTGTTTTCCTGGTCTATCCAACACAGTAATATTGAATTCTTGCAAAAGTAGGAGCCATCTTGTCACTCTGCCATTAGTAACAGGTTTGTTCATTAAATATCTAATTGCAGAATGGTCAGTATGAATAAAAGTTTCATAACCTGTTATGTAATGTCTAAACTTATTAATTGCATGAACAACAGCTAAAAACTCTTTTTCAGTCACAGTATAGTTCAACTCTGTGGGAGTCAAATTTTTACTGGTGTAATAAATGACATAAGGAATTAAATCTTTTTGACCCAACACAGCTCCAAGAGCTGTATCTGAAGCATCTGTAGAAATATGGAAAGGAAGTTTCCAATTTGGTCCTCTCAAGATAGGTGCTTCAGATATTCTTGTTTTCAAAGTTTCAAAAGCTGATTGACAATCAGGATCCCATTTAAATTCACGGTCTTTTGTAAGCAACTTGAACAGTGGAGATGCTATTTTAGTGAATTTTTCTATAAATCTTCTATAATAACCAGTAAATCCTAGAAAACTTCTAACATCTCTTTGACAATTTGGAATAGGCAACTTGGAGATGACTTCAACTTTCGATCTATCAACCTTAATCCCATCTCCCGAAATATGATGTCCTAAAACAATCCCTTCAGTAAACATCATAAAGCATTTTTCATGGCTTAATGAAAGGTTTGTTTCTTTACATCTTATAAAAACTTTTTTCAAATTTTCTAATGCCTCTTCAAATGAATTACCATAAATTGTAAAATCATCCATATAAACCTCTACACAATCATGGATTAGATCAGAAAAAATTCCTAGTACTGCTCTTTGGAATGTTGCTGGTGCATTACATAACCCAAAAGGAAGCACTCGGTAGGCAAAAGTTCCCCATGGACAAGTAAATGTGGTCTTATCTTGGTCTTTAGGTGCTACCTGAATTTTATTATAGCCACTAAAACCATCCAAAAATGAAAAGTACTTTTTACCTGCTAATGTATCTAATACCTGATCAATAAAAGGCAAAGGAAAGTGATCCTTCAAAGTTGCTTTGTTCAATTCCCTTTAATCAATGCATACTCTCCATTTACCATTCTTTTTAGGTACTATAACCAAAGGAGAAACCCATCGGCTATCTGAAATTGGATAAATGAAGTTTACATTGAGAAGTTTTGGAGCTCTTCTTTCACTATCTCCATAAGATTTGGATTCATCCTTCTTTGAGGTTGTCTGATTGGTCTACTGTTTTCCTCAATATAGATATGATGGATGCAAGTCTTAGGATCAATACCCTTCATGTCAGTATACTCCCATGCAAATGCAGTAGAATGTTTTTGCAAGATTCTGGTTAGTTCTTCTTGTTGTGACTTCTCCAGATGTTTGTTGATATTCAATGTCTTTTCTGGAAAAATCTCAATAGCAGAATTACCAAAATCTTCCATAGAGTAAAGAGACATTTGTCTTGATGATAAATATTCTATGTCAGATTCCAACTGAAATTGTGTGGGGTCATATTCTGAAGTTATCTCAAAATTTTCTAATGTGTTCAGAATTTGACTATCCTCACTAATTTCAGAAATGGTAAAGGCAGGTTGTATAGTGTTCTCATCATCGACCCATTCATTGTCTCCTATTTCTGTGATTGCTCTTGCTGGAGGATACAAATTGAATTTCTTTGTCGAATTACCATTTGAAATGTACATGTCTCCAGATCTACAACTAATAAAAGCATCAGCTGTGGCTAGCCAAGGTCTTACTAAGATAATTGGATGTCCTCCTAGATTACTTTTGGGAGTCAAAATCATAAAGTCTACTGGATATTCCCAAGAATCTAAGGAGACTGAAATATCTTCTAATACACCATCTGGTTTAATAACCGATCGATCTGCAAGTTGCAATAAAGTAGGTGTAAAAGAAGGTTAGGAAGTTTTAACTGTTCCATAGTCTGTCTACTCATAATGTTGATAGCAGCCCCTAAGTCAATCAATGTGTTTGGAATTTCTATCCCATTTATATGTGTCTTGACAATTGGACTTCCTGGATCTACATACTTCTGCATGGTAATTTTTCCCATCATAATGTCTGCAATCTTTCCTACCGGGTGGATTCTTCTTGTGTCCTTTAGCTTCCTTCCTGGTCTTTTGAAACTCAACTCCTTTATGGTTTTTGCTAGAATAGGAATTTCTCGAATGGCTTGTAGCGATGGAATCTTGATACAAACATTCTTCAATTCATCTAGAAAGTCATAGTTAGGCAACAAGATTTGTTTTTCCACCCCCTTATCAATTTGTAGTCTTTCCGGAAAAGGAGGTGTAGATGAAGATACGGGTTGCTCAACTATAGGAGTTGTGGATGTTAGCTTTTCTTTTTCTTTTTGAATTTTTGAATTTTGAAGAGATTCTTCCTCAGAACCCTTATTGACTTGAAGAGAGTCCTCCTCAGAGGTATCTTGCTCTTGAATGTCTATAGAAGGTTTTTCTAAAACTCTACCGGATCTGAGTTGTACATCGTTGAGAGGAACAATCATATAGGTAGGAAATTGTTGTCCTTCTACCATATAAGTAGTTTGAGGATTCTTATTGTTAGGATTTGGCAATGGCTGAGCTGGAAGTTGATTTGTCTTATGTTGGTATGGGAGCATGAGTTGAGGATTTGTATTTTGTTGAGAAGGTTGTTGTTGTGGAAATGGCAATGAAAGTTGTGGATTTGGGCTTGGAAATTGTGGACCTTGTTGATTTTGAAAAGATGGAGGATATTGATAAAATTGAGCAAATCTCCCATAAGGATTTTGCATCCCCTGTACCCATGGCTGATATGAATTTTGATGTTGGGGCCAAGATTGTTTCCAAGGAGTCCAATTTGGTGGGGTTTGAAGATTCATAGGGTTATTAAACCCTTGAGATTGTTGTCCCTGCCAAGGTCTCCTTGCGACAAAACAGAGAGATTCTATTGAATTTGGATCTTCTTGAAAAACAGCTTTGAGTCCAGGGATTGAAGGACGATCCTTGATTTCATGATTTTCTGAGCAAATCATACATGTTTCTACAACTTTTGCATCCAAGGGACATTCCCTTAAAGCATGTTTCTTTCTACATTTCGGACAAAAGATGGCTAAAGCATCTATTTCTGCTTTCTGCTTGTTTTGGATTTTAAGGGTGTCTAGTTGTTCACTAAGGCTCCCTAAGATATCAGTTTTGAACTCATCAAGCATATTACCAATCTCTGCCCTACTTACTGATCCAGTTGCATATTTGTTAGCCCTAATAAGAGAAGAATCCCTAGGCCCTTTTCCAGTTTTAGATTTTCCTCTTGAGAGATGGATACATAGTTCTGTTATATCATGAAATGGAAGTTGAGAAATGTCTCCTTTCCCCATCATGTTTAAAATGTCTATCCATTCATCTCTAATGGCTTTTAATAGGAGGGCTTTCAGGGTTTCATTATCTAAGTTGCTCATCTTTGCTCTTTTCAAGTTGTATTGAAATCTTTCAATTAAGTCTTCCAAATTTTCATCTTCTTTTTGCATCATTTTGAATACCTCATCCTTGTGATTGGTGGGCATACAATAGTCCAAGTATCTATCCAAAAATTTTTGTTTCATATCATTCCAAGTCCTGATAGATTAAGTGGCTAATCCCATGAACCATTTCAAAGCAGATCCCTTCAATGTTGAAGGAAACAGTTTGAGTTTTTGAGAATCTTCCATATAGTCATAAGTTCGGCACACTACTTCAAACTCAAACAGAAATGTTTCAGGATCTTCACTTCGCAATCCATAAAAGTTAGGGAGAACATATGGTGAGATATTTTTCATTGTTGCATGAGTTTCCTCATCAACTATAGGGAATCCAAGCAAATTGTCCCTATTTCTACCATCATTTCCTTCACCATTGTTATCTCCATGATCTCCTCCTCTTCTACCTCCACCTCTATTTATTACTTCCTCTGCCATGATAGTTTCTTTAGAGTCCTTATAGTCCTCTAGTTCTTCTACCAAGGAAGGATGAGAGAAAGTCTCTTTGTTTTCTAAGTGGGTTTTAGTAGGTGGTATAGGAGAATCCTCTAATTCAGCTGTTCCTTGACTTCCAGAAATCTTAAGGCTAGGGGTAGATGGTGGTGAATCTGGTCTATGCCTTGAAGAAGATGGAGTTGTGAAAATCGAACTCTTGGCTTTAGCTATAAACCTTCCCCTAGAATCTCTTGCTCTATGCATGTCATTTTTTTTTATTTTTTTAAAGTTGGGCTAATAATTCTCTTTCTGATCTTCCAGGTCACACTAGGTGCAAGAAGAGAGCATACTTAAGAAATTACTAAACCAATAACTCTCTTTTCTGATCCTCCAGATCACACTAGGTGCAAGAGGAGAGCATACTTCAAGAAGTTATCAAGTTTTCTCTTCTTTTATGATTTTATGTTTTTTTTTTTTAAGAAATTAGCTACCTAGTTACACTTCCCCGGCAACGGCGCCAAAATGTTTGGTCAATTTAGTGTGTCCTAAATTGCTGCATTTAATTTGTCAATCCGGGAATCGTAAGCTGATGAAGTGCGGCGCACTATATGTGCAAGATAACCTATTTCTTAACTTTTTGTCGTTTTTTTGGTTTTTCTAAGGTGAAATGGAAATTCTAAAATGAAAACAAGTTTGGTTATATTTGTTCAAGGAAGTGATATCCCCTATAATGATTTACCAACTTGAAACTTTTAAAGCAAATTGAAAATTACAATGACAAGACTTGAAAGAAAGTAAAAGTGTACTGCTGAAATGAAAAGATGCTGCTAATCTAATGAATCAAAACAGTAAACTAGTGAACATGAAAACCAAACTATTCTTGCTGCCAACTAAACACAAAAGAAACTATGCTTAAAGAAATTCAAAATTGCAACAAAATAAATCTAAATCAGATTACATCAATTCATTTTCTGACCCTTCATCATTAGACCAGCTATGACTTTCGGAAGTAATCATAAACAACTTGTGTAACTGATATTTAATTTGCAGAAAGTAAACTAATACTAAACCATACACTCATGATTCAATCCCTCGCCATCAGTCCAGCTGTGGCTTTGGGAGGCAACTGAAGATGTCATATATGATTTAATATATCTAAATTTGCAGAAAATAAACTAATACTAAACTACACATTTCATAATGCAGTCCCTCACCATCAGTCCAGCTGTGGCTTTCGGAGGCAACTGAAGATGCTATGAGCAGCTTAATATATCTAAATTTAACTACTGAATCAGATAAGCAAAACTGAAATGTACAAAGCAAGGCTGAAGTTAAACAAAAGCTATGAAAAGCAAACTAGCAGCAGAACAATGTTAGTTTCATGTCATTAGTCAAAATGCTATAAAAATGCCCGGGCTGTCTACCTAAAACCTGCACAAGAAAACTGATCAGTGATTAACAATCATAAAACATGTAAGACAAAAATGAAATGGAAATAATGGAAATGTATAAACAGAAATGAAACAACTACAAAGTATGAACATATGGATGGATTATGATACAATGACTTTTAAAAGAAATGAAATGAGAAATGTACACTAATACACAAAACCTTAGCTGAGCAGGGGCCCTCTACACAGCTTTGGTAATGATCCTCAAACACGAATTAAGTTGAAAAACAGAGTCTTCTCATATTAACAAGCAGTTCATTACAGAATGGTAGTGTTACGGCTCAAGGGCAGCGTAATCACTACAAAGTAGACTAAAAGATAACAGAGTTTATTCACGAACATCAACTATCAACTAACAACTAACTTTATGTGCGTATGCAAACGCTCTATATATAACAATAAACTGTAACTGTCTCCTAAAGTTCATGATGGCAGAGAGCACGTAGACCACTACGCCCATGGATATAGAAGTATGGTCGTGTTGGAAGTGAATCTACGGAAGGTGGATGCTTGAATTCAACTCTAGAGCTCTGCACAGATGTCGATTTAACCTCCGCAAGCTTAGAAACGGCCGTATGGATGTTTATGTGCCACGAAACAGAGTCCGGCCGACATGAAACTCCATAGTTGACTTCCACGTGGACGCCTTTGACCGCGGCTTCTTTGGACGAGTTTTCTTGAACCAATAGGACACGAACCATTTCCACGTCATTCCTAGCCTGCCCATGTGGCTCGTTTCCCTTGTAGACACCTGTAGCATATAGTTCCACAAAATAGCTGCGGAAAGTTGCAGCAGCTGCGGAAAGTGGCAAGATTCTACAGCTGAATGAACAAAATCTAGATCAAATAGAAAACACAAAAACATAATTAAAAACCATGTTAGATACCCTTTTGCACATGATATTGACAATTTTGGAGGTTTAGGTGAGTGAAAAAGTTATGGAAAAGTGTATGGAAAAGATGCAAATTCGGGACTCAACACAAGCTTAAAACACAAACTATGCTTGAGAAAGACGGGCATGCCCCCAGCATGGTGTCTCAATTCGAGATACATGTCCCCCAAGCTTCCATCCATAGGAAATGGATTGAAAGTTGAAAAAAAAGAAAGAGATTTGAACTAAATCTATCAAAAATCAAATTGAACAGGCTCGTGTTTCATTATTTTAACGAGGTTGACACACTTGACAGAACTGTCCTCATAGCCGCTTGTTTCATTGTTTTAGGAGCTTGGCACAAGAGGAAGAATTGTGCTCCGGTGAGCTCAACGAAGGAGGCTCAGGAGAGAGATGATTAGATACATCATGCTCTAGAAAATGTGACATTGCCCCCAGACTAGGCATAAGTGAGGAACGATGATGTCCATCGCTCCAAGGTAGCCCCTCAACAGACATTTTTTCAACAATGGCTTCATCAGAAGGGAAAATCTATTTAAGAGGATCAGGCGAGTCAGCCTCACCGAGCCAGGGGGATTGAGAATAGATTTCTAAAGCCATGCTCGAAGGAGCATGCTGAGGAGGGGGAGGATCAGATGCGGCGACAATTTCACAGTATTTGATCTCTACTGGAGTTAAGGGCATCTATTCTCCAAAATTAGCCACCTGCTCAGGCGTAGGAATGAGCCATGGGTCGTCAGACCTAGAGATCATATTAACTTGAGCAGTGTGCGGTGGTGGTGCAGGAAAAATACCCATGAGGACGGGGTCCTTGAAGAGACCGGGTCCTACACTATCAGGGGGATTTGGGATCTGATCCACGTACGGAATGTTGTTCTCAGAGGTGGAGGTGAAGAAATACAATTGATCCACAGTAACGATTTTGCCCTCGTGAGGGAACTTAATAAGTCGAAAGAGGGTGGACGGCACGCATAACATGGCGTGAGTCCAACTACGGCCGAGAAGTATATTGTAGTTAAGCTTGGCATCAACTACTTCTACTTCTACGTTGACTATATTCCCCTGTAAGGTAATCGCTAAACTCTCGAGAACACCTAGGGGTTTCGATTACCGACCATAAAATGCCTCTAGGGCATTAGGAGATGATGAAAGTGCCGGAGAGCCAATGGCCTTCCAGCAAGTGAAAGACATGACACAGGTAAAAGCACCTTCATCCACAACGGCCCTATGGATGTTAAGACCGTTGATCCTGACTTGAATAACAAGAATGATATGATGTGGGAGTCGGGGGGGTAAAGTTCTCTAAGTCGAAGGTGAGAAGATTAGAATCAGTGGGATCGATCCCACCGATTGCAGACAACAAAGCTTTGCGTTGTGACGGGAAACTTTGAAGAACTTAAAAATGCAGACATGGCAGAAGGAGCCTGTGCCAAATCCTCAAAAATATTGTAGTGTTGAGTGGCACGGGCATTTGGATTGTAAGAAGATCTTCTTAGAACACCTTTAGAAGGTGGCCTCACAACAGGTTCGACAGTAGGCTTCTCAATCTCCAACGAACCGGAGACAGGTGGGGGAGGTGGACCGTCCACAACTGCCTTCCCAGGTGCCTGACGTGATTCATTGTAGTCCTTCGAATGTGTAGCAATAGAGATAGGTGAAGCACCATTCATCATAAAGACCTGAGACCCAAATGGTGCAGATGGTGAAGGCTGTTCAACCATCTAGGTCTGTTGAGACGAGAACGGTTCTTTAAGAACTGCCGGAGTCCCTTTGGAGCCTTTTAGAAGTTGACTAACTTCAGATCGTCGTGGACAATATTTTGTATAATGATCTCCTTCATAAATGAGGTAGGGGTACTTCGGTTTGCATTGGGAACCGTCCTCGGTACGAGGTTGGGACTCTGGCTTTGGGGCATCAGATTTGGATTTACCTTTTCCCTTATTTTTCCCTTTTGAGGCTTTCTTCGTAGGATTGGCCTGAATGGCATTAACCTCCGTAGTTTTGCCAGAATCGGGAGGGGTGGGAGGAGAAGAATTATTGGATGAGTTGGACTTCTGCTTCCCATTCGAAGACTTCTTCGAATTCTGAGACACGGAACCAATAAAACCATCCACCTCCGGGGTAGGTGGAGCTTTAGAGGTTCCATACCATGGAGCATCAGGCAAAATATCATAAAGCGTGCCAGACTGAGAGTATACCAGATCCAGATATTGGGCACACACTATGGCTTGTTCTTCGGTCACACATGCTCCCATAGCAATATCTTGAGTAATTTTGTTAACGAAGGAGGTGGTAAACCAATGAGTTAGTATCTGATCAGGTATATGAAACTTGATCAGTCTACGATGACATCGCCACTCATGAATGTGATCAGAAATGTGGTTGGCTTTGTCTTGCTTCAAATAAGTCAGGAGGTGCATCCCAGCTTCGTAGCGAATCGGTAACTGAAAGTGAATCAGAAAAGCCATGGCTAACGTATTGAAATCTTGAAATATGCCACGGGATAATTCAATATACCACTTAGCGGAAACGCTAGTCAAAGTGCGCTGGAAGAGGCGTAGACGGATTGAATCATCCACCCAAGAGTTGGACGAACACCAAAGATGGTAAGTCATCACAAGAGCTTGGGGGTCCTCCCCAGCTTTACCCTCAAACTTGGGGCAATCACCGGGCACCTTGGTAGGAACCGGAGGCCAATAAGGATTGTGCAGAATTGGATCATTCGTTAATTTCGAAACATCCAGTAATTCCAAGGTAGCCGGAAATGGTAATGGCGAATTGGATGACATACCTAGACCTGGATAAGGACCAGTATCTGTACTCCACGTTGGTTGAGAATAGCCTTTCCCCTAGGGGTTCTGTCCCATAGGATTCTGACTGTAGGGGGTATAGGTCGTATATCCAGCCTGATTCGGTTGCTGGTAACCAGCGTACGGGGCTTGATAAACAGAGTATGGACCCTGATTGTAAGTCGGCCCTGTGTAAGCAGCATTTGGATTTGGCTGCTAAGCATAGGTGTAGCCGAGTTGCTGAGAGTAATAGTTAGAACCTTGGGGCTGGATATAATTTGGTTGGTATTGACCATGAGAATAGTAACCGCCTTGAGGTCGAGTGGGCTGCTGATAGGTGGGACCCTTATGAGCCTGATAATTAGGGCGCAGCGGTTGATTTGGCTGCGGCATTGAATAAGTCGGCTGTTGGGCATGGTTGACAGGATGTGCAGGCTGGCCTGGTTGAACAGGCTAACCTGGCTGAGCGGGCTGCCCTGGATAAACAGGTTGACCCAAATAAACAGGTTGTGCCGGTTGTGCAAGTTTTCATGGTTGTTGAGTAGCACCAGGTTGTGCCAGATGGGCCGGTTGGCCTAGTGGAGGGACACCAGGTTGTGTCAGATTGGCCGGTTGGCCTGGTGGCGGGATACCAGGTTGTGCCGGATGGGCCGGTTGGCCTGGTAGCGGAATGGGGTTAGGTGGTTGCTGATAACCGGTTTGACCCGCAGCATGACCATAAGATGGTCCTGGCTGATGTGCAACGTTGGGACCAAGAGGATACTGCAGTTGCAAAGGTTGAGAAGGTTGGAATTTCCCCCCAGGACCATATACCGGCCTTGGTTGGTACCTTGGTTGACCTGTGAGTCCTTGAGGTTGCCCAAGTGAGACTCCAGGGAGAGGCTACACGAGTTGACCGGAAGGGTTGTAATACTATCCATGCGGACCGTATAATGGCCCTTGCTGGCTCGGAGGGTAGCCCTGTATGGGTTGTCCCTGCGGGTCATAAGGATAGCCAGGCTGGCCCGAAGGTTGGCCTTGAAAAGGTTTTCCTTGCGGGTTAAAAGGTTGTCCAACCTGGTTATAAGGTAAACCCTGAGCATGAAGTTGAGCCTCAGGAGCAGGTAAACATAAAGGGTTCCCATGCTCATCGTAATGATATGGAAAAACGTACATGGGTGTACCATCCTGTGCATAATGCGAAAAGTACGAGCGGTTGGGATCTTGAGAGGACTGTCCGACCTCGAGGTTCGGCTATTGTAGAGACAATTGATACTCCTCCGGAGAGATGTTCTCCGGCATAGCAGATGCTATGTAGATATCTTCGGGAAGGGATGTGGTCCTTACGGACTGGGTAGTAATGGCAGTTGCAGATGCGGCCACACAAACAGTGGGCATGGAGGGTACAGAAGTAACCTGAGGGGATGATGTAACGGGCATTCGTGGAGACATCCCCAATGAAGGAACAACTGGCCTTGTAGAAGGAGATGATACCCCCATAGAGGCAGTAGTAGCGGCAATGATCTAACCCAAGGATCTATACCCAGTGGATAATGAGGGTCCAGGTGATGACATAACAGATGGTTCAGGGTTGTCTCCTGGAAATAATCTCTGAGGAAATAACTGGTAATCTTCACCGGACGTGGGAATTTCCTCGCTAGATTCACTCATGCTTCAGCCTGCCACTAGATCTCGTAATAGACGGCGAGGACTAGGAGGAATAACAGCAGCTATAAAAGGCGAACTTGATGTAAGAGGAGGGAAATCTTCCCCTACTCCCAATCCAAACAAAGGGCCGGAAAAGGGCCAATTGAACTAAACTGGTCCTCCAAAGGGCTGCTCAGACAGAACCGGTGCCCCGTCGGGAAACTCGGAAACATTTGGCTGCTGGGGTTCAGTAGAGGATTGAGAAACCTCTGATGAATCGTCCGTATATGGACTACCAGTAGACGAAACAGAAGGTTTCGCCACTGTGACAACAATGAAAAAAGATCAAGCACAACACACACGGGCTGAAAAAGATTCAAGACACACAACCAAATGGCCAACAAGCAAAATATAATAGGGCGTGTGATCACAGGTGATTTATTTTACCACATTGAAACTTAGAAACTTCACCGTTTCATGTTTTAAGAATCGAGAAACGGATGAAAGGTGACTCTATCTCTTTCAGTTTTGATGCAAGCGTGAAAGGACAAGTTTTTGGTGATCCTTTCAAATTTAAAGAGTCAGAAAAGATCAAATGACTACTCAGGAATACTAGGCGAAGGGTGTACCAAATAACCGTGAACTGCAATATACACCTTGGTTTCAAAAATGAAAGAGAAATCAACCAAGGACTTAACGTACGTGCAGGCAATCTCCCCGAATGTTGTGTCCGGTGTATCATGGATATAGGGCAGCAGACTCAGCTTCCTATGGATAAAGGATAGAAACCTAGTGGGGTCTCCCTTTATATACTCGTTGGTATGGGGAGAACAAGTCCGTACTAGTGCTGTCTAAAGCCAAGAGGTGAATGACAGCTACTAGGTTTAAAGATGCCGGAACACGTCTCTAGCCTAGACCACTAAATGTTGCGTTAATGTTTCAATGATGCCTTAGTGTAAGCTGAGTAAATTTTAATGTTTATCTTCAATTATGTTTCAGTTTTTAGGCCCTAGCGAGTGTGATGTCACAAAATCTCCTAAATGCACACTATATGCCACAATATATCATTTCATTCGATGAAAGCTAATTATGAGAGAGTTGAGAGCTTTTCACACAAACAAAATGATTAGAAAACAACCAAAAAAGCCTCTAGTGCCGCTAATGTAAACCAAAAAATTTTCTCTCAAAGTCACTAATCACTAATAACACCAAAAAGATTTTAATTTGCACTAACCAATCAAAAGCAAAGAGATTTTTTTAATATTTTCAATGTTTAATAGCAATAAGCACTAAACAAAATGAAAACTAATGAACAGAAATTTGAGATGCGATAGTAAGAGAGCAAAAATGAGCAAATCACTCAATGACAAACACGCAATCAGACCTCAAAATGAAAAAATAGTCCCTCAAAACCAAAAGAATCCCAAAGACTCAAATGGACCATGTAATCTAGGCCCAAACAAGGCAAAGCGAAATTCGAATGAAGAAGAGAGAAAACACTCAAATGACACAATAAAGTGATAATCAATCGCTAAATGAATGTAAAGAAGAAATCACAAGGTCAAATGAACCGATAGAAACCCAAAAATCCCAAGGGAGGCTCGACACACAAGAGGACCTAGATGCCCTAGGGCTAGAAAGTGAAATCGATGGAAATGGGCAAACAACCAAAGGACGAAGGTCACAGCCAGTCAAACAAGGCTCCAGAACACTCAGATAAGTGAAAAACAAGGCCAAAGTCACAGATCAGTCTCAGAAGGCTCAAAACACAGAAAACCCTAATACCTCACAGGATTGGCATGACTGTGAGGCTGAAATTAGCGCCAGATTGGAATTGGCGTGGGTGATACAGAAGCAACCTGTGCCAATGGGCGCGACTGTCAAGCTGAAAAGCACGCCAGTCGAGTTAACTATGGGAAAAATAAAAAAGAGCAGTCCAGACACAAAATAGTGATGATAAGGCCAAACAAAATCCAAACAAACAGAAAAACAAACCCAAAAAGCTGACCAAGCAAGGAAGGTCAAGAATCAACCGAAAAGACAAGACAACACTCCAAGCGTTCAGTTCATAAAATAAACCGGAGATCGACTGAAGCAGTGTTGATCTACTTCACTAATGTAGAGAAAAAGCGTTTCAAAGGCTATCTGGCTAACTTTAGGCTCCGTCTGTAGCTTACAAAGTAGAACAACAACAAGCCAACGATCTCCAACAAATTCGCCAATTTTTTGTGGAGGTAAATCCCCTCTACGGACAGAGGCGATCCCTACTAGCCCAGATCGGGTCTAGCAACAATCGTTCACGCTATAGTGCAGGTTAATAATTGTAGATAAACCAACTAGCGATGAAGGTTTACCTGGAATCCAATGCTTTAATTTGTAGAGAAAGTAGCGCTCCCATTCCTTAGCTCTGGCAGATCACAATCCTCATGATCTCCGTGATCGGACACCTGCACACGCCAGAAACAAAACAAATGCAAGCGTAAAATCTAGTGCATAGAACTATATGTCAGTCAGAGAATACATAACTCATGATCATCATCAAGAACAAGAGTGGAACCATAACCAATAGTTGATTATCATTAATCAATCAAAATAAGAATACCACCATAGCTCTGATGCTGAATTCTCCTTCAGAGGGTCGTCAGCAGAATGTGTCTCGATAAAGCCTGTCAGGGATGGGACAAACCTCTCTCTTCGGATGTCTCGAAAATGATCTCCTTGCTTGGATTTGTTCTTAAGGGAATGAATCAAGGCTCTTGCAGCATTAGGCTCTTGGGAACTTGGAGACTAGCTTGCAAATGAGATGAGCAAGCTTTTATAGATGGAGGAAGGGGAGTTGGGATCCCTATAATCATGGGATTGGCCCTATCCTCAAGGAATCTTCCATGAGAGGTGGAAAACCACTTCCTCTACATGGAGATCCAGAGCCAAACCTCCCAACTCAAATTAGATACCAGTTCTTGGATCAGTTGGGATGAAACTTCCGCCATTTATTTTTTTAAAACACTCCTTAAAATGGCTGGCGCGAGTGCGACTCTGGGACAGAGTGCCAATTGGCGCGCCCTCTTTGAAGGGTTTCCCCCATTGGCACGGGTACTGAAATGGCTAACCATTCCAATGCAAAAAGGGGTGTTTTTAGGGTTTTTCACAAGGATTTGTCTTCAGGGCAATGAAAGTACATGTTCAGGGGAATGCCATGAAAGTGTTTTCAAGTTATGTCACTGCTCACAGGTCACGGAATAAGCACTCCAATTGTTCGGGATGGGGAATTGTAGGGACAGTGAAAAATTTCTGTGTAACAGTGTCATGCCAGTGTATTTTTTACACTGCAGAGGTAGGCCCAATGCGTCGCGCCTGCCCTGTGCGCCGCGACACTCAGCCTATGAGTCGGGCACCCAACTTCAATACAATATGCCCTCGAACAACTTGTTCGCTCTTCAAAACTCTTCCTTGGCTCATTATTGTCTCTTTGGCATGAAAATGGAGTTTTGAATTTGTAAAATATGTTATATGCCAAGGATTTAAATTTTTCATTTGAAAAAACTCACTTTGTAATGTTGAAAACTTGACATTCCTCAAAAACTCTGTTTTGCTTCATTTTTTATTTTTTAACTGAATGATGAGCTTTCAAACACTAAACCACCATAAATTCTGAGAAAAACTCTTCACTTGCAATGTAAAAAATTCTTAACTTACTTTCACACCACAGATTTGAGCACATTTTGAAAATTTGGAGAAGTTTATAGTGAAGTTGGGCTTGCAGCTCTATGCGCCATGCCACAAACCCAATGTGTAGCACCCTTTTACAGGAGGCTTTTGGAGGCCTTCCCTGTGTCAAATTTGGGCGTGGGATATCTAGTTGGAAATCTTATTGATTATAATTTCCAACCCAACTGGAATTTTTCAATCTGGAGTTCATTTTCCTTGTCAAAAAGCAAATCTCCCAAGACTGGTCAAAATGTGCAAAATGAGGTTGCCTCAAGGGAGAGTGCTGTGGCAGTCAACTTTTGAAGGTCTTCCTCAACTCCAAATCGAGCTAATGATAGCTCATTGGAAATATATTTGTGTCTAGTTACCATTTGACTTATCAAGCAAGCAATTTTTCCAACCAAGCTAGGAGAAATGTTGATTTTCCCAAGGTCACTTCAGAGGTGCATCAATTCTCCTGAGGCAACTGTATTTTTGACATTTCTCTAAAACCATTACACCTGTGTAAAAAGTGAAGGAGGTTATTCTTCCTTGGCCTATTTTGGACAAAAAAATCTCTCATTTTTCCCAAATTCATCTTTTCTTGCTCAGAAACATCATTGGAGTAAAACCTATCCCGATGTGTGGAACAAAGGATTTGTCGAAATGAAGTGAAACGAAGGGGATAAGGGGCTTCTAAATTCTTGAGAAAATTTTGGGAAATAGGGAGGGATGTTAGGAAGTAGGGGAAAGTTTAATTTCAGAGAGTGAGTGAGGGGAAGGGGTCCAAAATGGAAAAACACAGGCCTAGCCTAGAAAATTTCCAAGTTGTAGCAAGAAAGTAGGGTTTGTGAAAAAATGAGGAATTTGGGGGATCTCAGTGATGGGAAGTGTTTAATAAGGTAAATTAAGGATAGGGGAAAGTGTATGAACATCAGGATACAATTTTTGCTGATGATTTGACCATCCAAGAGAAATTACCTTCAAAACCCTAGGAGAGGGAAATGAACCTTACCTAGGCACAATTGAAGCATGAACAAGGTGTAAAATGACTCTTTGGAACTTGACATGATGATGAAAACCCTCTGAATGATGGTACACTCAACTGAATGGTGACATGGACCGAAATTTGGACAACTTTGAAAAGAGTGAAAACAAACCTTAGACCTAATACCTAGTGACCAAATTTTGCTTGAAAACTCACTGAAATGAAAAAATTTGACCTTGACACCTTAAAATCACTTTGTAAGAGAATGTTTGATCACTGGAGGAAGGCTGCAAAGACTAACACTAACATTGGCTCCAATGGGGATGGTAGCTCCTTGGAGGTGCCAAGAACTACAGATCTTTGGAAAGAAGACAGTGCCTTCATCCATTGGGCAATGGAGCCAAAAACTCTAGCTGAAATGCATGACTGAAAACTAATGACTTGAAGACACAAATTGACACTCACTCAACTAAAAATTGACTCGATACTTAAACAAAACCGACAAACTGGAAATATGCTCAATATGAAGCTTATTCAATACAACCTACTCTAGTTGTTCCATTCATCACTTGATAAAGTGAAATGAAATAACCAATGCAACCAAGTAAGTATTCCAACTGCTATTTGAATTCTCTGCAAGTGCTCGCTTATGAACAACAAGAGAGAACTATTGAAAGGAAACTCCCATGAAAACTTGTGAACAGATCCGTTGAATACTATGGATTCTCTATCCGCCTCCAAAAACACTGCATAAGGATCCTGAAATTCATGCACACTGGGACTTAGCTTATCCAATGGATTACTTCTTTTCTTCTCATACCATGAATGCAAACTTTGTTTTGAGCTTTGTAACGAGACTTCTGCTAAAAATGACAAAGAGACCGACTGCCGTATCAAGTTTATATTAGCACACGTTTCAAGCTTACATATAGTCAATGGAGAATGACTTTGACTGCAGACATCATCCAACACCTCAGCTATTAGATCATGAAAAACTTGAAAATACTGAAAATACTGTTGGAACCCATTTTCTATTGGTTCCGATGAGATTACATGATTTCCTACGGGCTGCTCATTTGAAGATTTACTATGCAATTTACCCTTCAAAAACTGAAATGATTCAAAACAAAATGGTATGGAGTCATCTTGTATCATTTGATCATATGTGCTAGCTTCCATGGATTCATCTGCAACTTGACAATCAATGGCATTCGGGGGCTGCAAATCTGGATATGAGAAGTCTTCAAAAAGGTTTTTATTGCCCTCAAGATGGTCCAAATCGAGACTTGTTGACAGTTGATTTCTGATTGCATGAATGTTGTCTCTGATGAAATGAAATGAATCAAAACAAAAAGGCAAATATACTTCACTTACTTTATAATTTTCTGCACTTTCCTCGTCATTTTCATAGCTAATATGCATCAGTTGATCACTGTACTCAAGCTGTTGAAAGTGAACTTCCTCCTTCCAGAAACTAGCTGTTGATTTGTCTGCAAGATTAGCTTCTGTTTGGAGAACATAATCATCATAATGCTGGTCAAACTGAGGAAAATAATCAGTATAAAACACATCATCAAGCATACATGTCAAATCAACAGATCTCTCTTCTCCAATATGATCTATAAAACAATCATTACCAGATCTATGACAACTGGGACAAGAAACAAAATATTTTGGATCAACAACTTGTTATTCTTCAATCATCGAGCCATGGGCTTGAACATTATACTCATTCCTTGTGGTGATCTTTTGCATCATCGCTTCCACTACACTTACCAACATGTCAAGCTTTACCTCTAGAGATGTCGATTTCTCTGGATCTATGTTTTTCATCTCTTCTTCCTTCAACCTTGCCCTTCGGATCAGTAAATGAGCCTCTACATCTACTGCACTGTTCTACATCTTTTCAAGTGTTGCAAGATTCATTTCTCTCAGCTGAAACTCCATTTCCGGATCAAAGTCACCCAGATAGTGCAAAAGAGAAGATCTAGGAGGAGGTCTTATATCTACTGGCATCGAATAATAAACTTGGTTAAATCTGGAAGAAAACTGTTGTACTGTCTCCCGTGGAAGTCTTTTTAGCCGGTTATACTCTTCTATAATCAAGAAAGGATTTTGTCTGACCACCCACCTGTCGAGGAAAACTTTGACGAACTGTTGGAAATCTGATATGCTCGCATCAAGTAGGGTTTTGAACCAACTCTTGACTTTTCCTTGCAAAGAAAGAGCAAAAATCCTAATATTGACATCCTCTTCATCAACTTCAAAAAGGTCAAGAAAAGACTCAAAATTCAGAACATGTCTCTCAACAGTGATGTTTTCATGTTCACCATCAGATCTTGGTAGATATAGGTCATAATTTTTAGGGAAAGCATGGGATATAGGAGGTAAAATAAGAGGCTTGTATCGATCTAGAATTTTACAAGGTATAGGGTTATGTTCAATCTTGGTCTCTTAAGGCTCATCAGTTTGAAGACGGTCATCACAAGATTCAGAAAAAGGGTCTTGATCAAGCTCAAAAGCATGCAAATATTTGGTATTCACAATATTCAAAGGGAAGGAATCAAATGCAGGCCGAGGGTATTTTCTCAAATACAATATACTTTGCAAAGCCTTCTTGACATTCTCAGGAAAAGAGAAGAAATAATTTATGACAAAGAACAAAATGTCTTGGATGAAATTCCAGCTTGAATACCTGATCTTTCCATATTGTCCTTTCATGTTTCTGCTGGTCAGTTTCATCCTCCAGTGGAGTCCTTGGATCTGATCTCGAAACTGATTTAGAGTTTCCAAATGAATGATTTCAGCCTTGCGGTGTCTGATCATTGTCCACCATCAACAATCAGATCTGAAATTGATTAGATCTTACTAAGGAAATCAGATGTTCAGTTCATAAACTAGACCAGAGATTGACTGAAGAAGCATTCATCTACTTTTGCTAATGCAAAGCAAGAGCATTTCGAAGGCTACCTGGCTCACTTCAGGCTTATTCTATAGTTTATAAAGCAAACAAAAAACTTTCTCTTCCCCAGTGGATTCGCCACTATGTTCTTGCCTAAATCTACCTCGGGCTGAAAGAATGCAAAGTTCAGCATAACATCAAACCACGCTCAGTCTGGTAGCTAGCCCTACCAGATCAGGAGAGGGCTCTCTCCAGGTCAATCTCAGCAAAAATAATCTATATGACTTGAGATTACTTGAAATAAAAGCTAATTTTAGGATAGGTATATAAGTAAAGAGGTTTGATTTTTATTTTGGGGATTTTTGTTGGAAACAAAGGAAAGGCGGTTTTGGGTTCAGGGATGAGGCCTAGTTTTTGCAGAGTTCTGATTAGGGCAAGGAAGACAATTGTTTTGATGCTTTGGATTGAATTAATGGATGGTTTAGACTGGTGAGGAGCTAAAGAGGGAAAGAGGCTTTCAAGAATCCTCTTCAAACAGATGAAAACATAGAAAATTAAACAAAACTGAAGGCAGAGCAAAGCAATCTAATGAATTCCACCTTTATAACTTGTTTTTTAAATTTAAGAAGAAATGAGAAGGGAAATGATACACATAAACATTAGTGAACTTAAAATTACATAGAGAAAAACACCATCAAAACATAGAGCCACATGGATCCCAAAGAGTGCTGCAAACCCTGGTCTATTCCTTTTCCAAAAGTGCAGATATGAAATGTACAATGAAGTGCCAAGCAATCCCAAGTGTCCAACCTCTGAAAATGACTGAGAAAATACAAGATATAGACAAGCCTAACTCATCCCCATGCCTCTAGGGGTCGAGATCACTATTTTAGGAGCTATTTCAATAAGATCTAAACTAAGAACTGGAAAATAGGCAGTGGAATAACTTGCCTCTATAAGATAGGAAACTGATTCATTCAGTTACAATTCACTTTTTGGTTAATGAATCTACTTGCATGAGTAAAAATGTGCCAAAATTAATTCAAAGTCATGAAATTACATCAAGTTAAATCAAGAGCTATACATATGAGGATAAAAAAGTCAAACTGGACAAAACTAGGTGAAAATATGAACTGTTGAGTGAAAATTAGGCCAAATTTCCCAATGCGTCGTGCCTGAAATCTCTATGTGTAGCGCCACTTTGAGGCTGATTTGTAGCGCCTTCCCAAAGTCCAAATTGAGTTTTGGATAGCTCGTTGGAAAGCCCTACCTATCTAACTTCCAACCCAAGTGGAATTTCTGGATTTGGTTTCCATTTTCCCCTCCAAAAATCAAATCTCCCAACACTGCTTCCTGTGTGTGAAAAAAGTGGCAGAAAGGCCATTTTTAAGGTGTTTTTGACCCTTTAGGCAACCCAGGACTTGATGAAATCCTTAGCTAATCCATAGGCATGCATAAAGTTTGATGAAAAATCTAGAAATGAAAACCAAACGATTCTGCGTGCGGGTTACTTCTGGCTATCTATATTCAAAGACTGTATTGTTGCAGTCCGCAAATGTCATGTGTGCTAGGTCTTTCAGTGGAAGATGCATGCACCACCCCTACCCTTGCATCCTGTCATTATCGTCGGCCCTTTTGTGAAATGGGGCATGGATTTTATGACATGTAACCCTCACTCGGGCGGGGGGCATGCTTATATAATCGTCGTCATAGACTACTTTACTAAGTGGGCCGAAGTAATGCCTACATTAGCCGCTGACGGTAAGACAGCTACCAAATTTCTTTTCAACCATGTTATTACATGTTTTGAAGTCCCTCAGGCCATTTTTACCAGTCATGGCACCCATTTTCGGGATTACATGATGGCTGAGCTGACGTAAAAGTTGGGCTTACGCCATGATAGCTCAACGCCATACTACCCCCAGGACAATGGCCAGGTTGAGGTTGTGAACAAGGTTTTGGTCAGGATACTTCAAAAAATGATTGGTATCCACAAATCCAACTGGCATCTCCAATTGTTCTCAGCTATCTGGAATTATCAAAGGTTTGTAAAGAACGCAACCGGATTAACACCTTTCCAATTAGTGTATGGTCTGGAAGCGACTCTCCCAGTTGAATGTGAAATTCCTTCCCTGAAGTTAGCTGTGGAACTATTGCCTGACACTTCTCTAGAGGAAGAAAGTCTCTTGTATTTGGAATGACTGGATGAAACCCTCCGCTTAGCTGTTATTGAGGCATAGAAAAAGCGAGTCAAAGCCCACTTCGATCAATTGGTTTCTCCACGTTCTTTCATTGAAGGGGACTTTGTCCTCTTATATGACCAAGCACACGATCAACTTGGAGCAGGCAAATTCCAGCCCATGTGGCATGGGCCCTATATAGTTAAACGAGTATTAAAAAATGGGGTCTATGAGCTTATCGACTATGAAGGAATTCCTCTGGCGCAGCCTAGGAATGGGCTGCACCTTAAAAAGTACTACGCTTGAGTTATTCTTATGTGGTGTGTGTGTACATAAGTGAGTGTTTTCATTTTTGTGCATGTGTGGTGTGGTGTGCTTTGTAAGCATCTTTCTGCTGATTCGGTCTTCCTGATTGTGCATATTTCCATTACTCCTTTTGTTGGTTTCGCCGATGGTGCCTCCAGCAGTACCAGGAATCTGTCTTCGGCAGCCTAGGTAATCTACAATCCTACTGGTGAGTTGGTAAATTTACAAGGTGTTTGTCTAGTGCCTACCACAGATAATGTCGCGGAGTATAGTGTCATTTTGGAATTATTAAATGAGGCTGTAAACCTCGGTATTCATGTGTTACTTGTGTATCTAGACTCATAACTTGTAGTACTACAACGTAACAGTCATTATTCAGTTAGAAACCCATCCATTTTATGCCTGTATCTACGTATTCGTTTACTAGAAAGGAATTTTGATTAAATTACATATCAACACATACCCAGACACATGAATGCGTTAACAAATGTAGTAGATAATTTGGTTTTAGATAGACATTTGCGCAACTTGTAAAAAACATCATCACATGTAAAAAGATCTATCCATATATATATATATATATATATATATATATATATATGTCAAATAGTTTGCAGTTTGTGTACATCACATAAAATCAAAAAATATACATGTATGTTTTAATAATGGCCAGAGACAACATGTCTCTAAAAAATATGCATACAAAAATCCCTAGATGACTAATCAGTGTGGTGCTCGTGGTAACATGTCACCGCGTGCACCAATTGCCTCACTAGTCAATGGAGGCGACTAGGCACCCCCACAGTGTGTCGTTGGTAAGCCATCGGGACGTCTGCCAGCTGTGCATAGTTCTGGATTCCCCAGGAAATACCCTCTAGGCTCTAGATCAACTTGCTCCCTTCGCCACCCTCAGCTTGAGGGTCATGTGTGAGAGGAGTCCTATGTGCAATGGGCGACATGCCGGTGGGCCTCTCAGGGCCAACATCTGCATACACATAGAACTGTTGTTAGAATAGGCATGTATCACACACAAAAAAAATCATAAATACATAAAAAATAAAAAAGAGTCATACCCAGCTCCTCATCCCAGTCATCCCCCACCGGGAGTGGAAGATCTGGGTCTCCCGTGAAGTTGGTACCTGTGTAGGGCCAATCCTCAACTACAATCAGATAACACCATAACCATACAAAAAACTTAGGCCTCCAGGACATCTGTTGGCCCCCTCTTGACCTGGGCATAAGTGCTGCCCATCGAGCCATCCTCGGCTCCCTCAATGACGACTCGGTGACTATCACCCCTTAGCCCTAGAAAATTGGTAATCATTCCAGAATGAACGACACCAGAATGGAACCATACCCAAACTGTTTCAGTTAGGCCTTCTTGCACTTTGTCAGCTGTCGTTTGATGTTTTTTGTCACGGAAGTGGCCCAATAAAAAAGTGTAGGATTCATGCATTTGGAAGCTAGTAGGAGCTATGCTTTGGTTGCCTCATGTGGTGTCTGTGACCTCGCAGCCCGCGTAATGGTGTGAAGCACTACTCCGAGTGCTAGATCGTGGACAGTGTGGATGTCTAATTTCTCACTGCCCAATCCTGTTTGTGCCCCTGGGCACACTCTCTCCATTACCATCTCCATTTTCTCCCCAGAAGGTCTACTTCCTGTCATGATTGGCACTGGGCCTCTGTGCGACAATCCGGTTATGAAATAAACATCAGAGACTTCGAGTGCTAGTACTTGGTCTCAGATTTTGAACACTTCTTCATTATCGTCCCATATTCTAACCAAATACTGCAATAGCTCAGGCTGAGCTCTCAAACAGGGTGTAAGGAAAAACTTCTTGAGACCACAGTCTCGAAGGGCATTCATGCAAGCTTCATTTTGCATGGCCATTTCATCCTCTTCCACATGTTCCCTCTCCTTCCACTAAATCACCATTGTGGCTGGATATCTGCACGAACATGGTCAAAAATAACTTATTAGATCTCTGCAACACTTAAAAATTCAGTTGAGTGGCTCACATTTTGATAAACTAAGGTGGAAATTTGAGTCGCGCCAATTGGCACGACCCCTTTGCAAAGAAGAGCCAATTGGTGTGGGTCCATGCCCGATACCCACGCCAATTGGCTAAGCACTAAATTTGCAAAAGGTTCCCCCAGAGGCTGAATACCCAATGGAAACTTACAAAAAATGAATCAAAACAAAGCTAAGGGGAGTTCCTCTTACCTGGAACGAATGAGAATCCAGATGATATACTAGATTGGTCCCAATCGCTGCCACAAGTTTGCATAGAAAAAGCTCACTGTTGCTCTCCAAATGAGGCAAAAAGTAAAATTAAATATGTTTTTACTATTTGTGGCATATTTATAACTTTTCAAGGTCAAATTAGGTTTTGAAAATCATTTTTCCCAATATTTTGCTATATTTTGTCGAAAAATGGATTTTACGCTCGCTTTTATGTGTAGCAACAGGTTTTTACGCAGCTTGGACGGTGATACGAGTTGTATTTTATACTTTTTTGGACTCGGTAAAAACACGAAAAAGTCATTTTGGATTCATCTTTCAGCTCTTTTCTGACTCTCTAAACATGAAAATATTGCCGAGTTGCTTATCATTTTGATCTTGTTAAAGTGGCTGCGAAACAAAATCTACCCAGTATACATTTACCCCTTTTTCGAGCTAGGATAGATTATTTACGAAAAAGGAATACCCTAGCCTATCGTGACTAGGAGGTTATCTTAGACATAGTTTTTTACCTTTTTGGATCTAAGGAACTATTTTCGAAAAGGGAATTTTGGAGTTTACTTTTCCGCTGTCTTTTCAAACTCTCTAAACATGAAAAGACGTCGAGTTCTTCCTTTGTCAGACTCGTTAAACCCTGATGACATTGGATTCAATCATAATGACGATATTCAAGTTCCTCCTTCCTAGGGCTCGTTAAATGTACTAGGATGGATTCTGTTAGCCACCCATATTTTTCCATTATATCAACTGGTGGCTAAATATTCTTTGTAGCCTTCAAGAAACAAATTCAGTCTTGAAGTTGTTGGTGCTTGAAGTCTTTTGGTGAAACCATAAACCGCTGATTAGTTCTTCATACCTGTCCTCCTCCCAGCCTCTGATATTCCATGAAAATCCAAGTCAAATACTGCTGCATCCATTTTCCTATCCCCTCCCTTGCTTCCATCTTTCCTTCATCCTCCAATTTCCTTTTATTCATAAGAACCCCACAAAACCATATGTTATTCCTTATCCCTTCATTAATCTCATTTCCCAAGGTTAAAAACCCATTTTTTAACCTTATCGGAATTATATTTCCTTTTTGAAATTCTTTGGAGAACCATAGAAAACACATGTTTCTATGCGTTAGGCTTAGGCCCCTCAGGCTAAGCCCCCTGCCTTTTCTTCCTCCACATGCCTGAGCGCCAGGACCAACCCCTCAGGTCCTGAGGCGCTAAACCAAAATGTAATCTCCTATCCGTCCTTTTTCCTTTAAAACATTCGAAAACCCATCTTTTATAAGGTTTTGGCGTGAAATATTAAATCTCATGTTTTATTGCCCAAAGTCCTTCCCAGCCGTCAATCTGCTCCCCAGATCCGACGGAGTGGACCGAGCCCCACCTGGTGGACACCTCTCCCTCGCACCCTTTTCCATGAAACCGTGGTTTTCATCCTGCACCACTTTTCGTCGGGTGGCGGTTTTATCCTGTCGGCCAGCGATTCCATACGCCGGCCGACACATGTCCTCCTCCCTATTCCAAAACCACCATCCGTTCGCTTCACCCGCGCGTTATCTATTGTACCATAACTCCACAGTGGGATCCACCTCCATCGTCGGATCTGGGCCCTCCCATCTGACGGTTGCCGATCGCCTCATCTGCTCGACCTTTAACAGACTTGCCCACCCGTTAACTTCCCCCGGCGCGTTCGAAAACCGATCTCCGCCGTCGGTCTCTGTAGATCGACGGTTCTTATACAAAATCCTGATTCCATCGTACAGTCCCCCTTTTTTCTCCATTGACTTTTCAGAACGCTCCCGACCGTTGATCGTAATACGATCAGCGGCTCTGATTGCTCCGTTTTCCCGCAGGCTCTCCAATGCAGATTTGTCCATATAACGCAGGATTTTCTCATTTTGTTTGTATTTTGCAGGTTTTAAGGTTCTTTCATCATATTTTAGGAAAATCTGAAAGACGAGGGTGACGACTCCCGTTCTTTCGATTTATTCAGAGGATCGACCGCAGGGTGAAGAAAAATGTTATCAACAAGGTTTCATGAGCCTTGGTTGCCACGCATCCCTGTAAAGCTTGAAGAATACCTTCAAAATCAATGCAAAGAAAGAGTATCGGATATTGAAGACAGCAATGAACCAGAGCAACAGATTAGTGGACAGATTGGCGAGGATTACAGCTAAGACGGTTATCAAAAGCCTAATCCCCGACTCAGAACACAGATTAAAAGGAAAACCTAAAAGTGTTCATCAGACATATTGCCTCCACCACCATACTTTGAGGCAAATTGATTCCTCAACCACCGCAGTGCCACCTATTGCCTCAAAACACTCAATCAGAGGCTGAATTTATTGAACAAAATCAGATATTATGCCTCGAAGCAGCCAAAGAAGTTATTTCTACCTCAGATTTAATGACAGAATGTTTGCAGAGTAACCCTAATAGTACGCAAAGCCTCAAATATCAAACAAAGCTCCCTCCAAGCTTACTTCATAAGTGTAAACACATTAATGCAGTGGAACACCTGTATGATTTCTTCATCGAGCCTCCAAGGGCCAAGAAGACATTAATTCTGCATTAATTGTATTTGAGATATTTTCATCAGATCTCACCTCCTCATACTTCTATAAATACTTCAATAGAAGATGAGTGAGGGGTTGGATTAGTTGGTTGTCAATGTAATTGTTGAAGCATTCTATGTAACTGAGCTGAAAACTCTTGACTGTAAATAGTGGTTTCATCGGCTATTGGAGCTCTGCCTGTAGCAGATAGGTTAGGTTGTGAAGAGAGATGGATTAAAACATTGGATCTAAAGATTGTAACCGGTTTGAAGCATCAATACAAGCTGATTTCTGGGATCCTGGTCTATGCTGATGGTGATGTTATTCTCACTGTAACTTGTATTTTGTTTCTGTTTTCAATTTGTTTCATTTTCCACTGTAAAGAATAGTTTAAACAGGGTTAGGACCTACTGTATATCAGTAACCTTCTTTGGCTGAGAAATCTTTATCTAGATGTTTTCTTTCAACTGTGTTATTTGAAAATGATTTAATTCAGTCTAAGTACACGGATGCTGGCGTTCCCTCATCCTTTTTTCACTGCTGAATGTTATTTTTAAATGTTACTTTCAATATATGTTGTGTGAGGATGAATTGAGGAAATCAAGGTTAGCCCTGAGTCCCTTTCCTGTTTGCTCAACTATTTGATTGTTTCCCTTAGGATGTGTTAAAATCTGACTAGTTTCGAAGTACTTATCAGATCTTAGGTCATTCTGTGTTATCTCTGTGATCGTCTTGGAAGTAACTAAGTAAAGAAGAGCTAGGAGAGGATTATGGCGAGCCCATCCCGCTAGTTTATACTCCAAAAGTTGCCTTCAAGTTTCCCTTTGTTTTTATATGTATTCTATTAGAAGTGTATCAAAGGCTGGATAGTTTCAAAGTACTTACCAGATCCTATTTTGCTTTTATGTTTCTCTTAAGTGCTTGGTCAAAGGCTGGCTAGTTTGAAAGTACTTACCAGATCCTGGGCTGCTCTTTGTTCTGCATCTGTCATTTCCCTTTCTTATTGTATCATTCCATTCCATAAATCAAACTTTAAAGAGATCCTTAGGCATAGATTACTTGCCCCATAGATCACTCTTGAACCTGAATGTTTCAATTAAATTCTCTTATGACTCCATAGCCCAATGGATTGAAAACTTGCCATCATATTTCTTCTTGATCGAAGCTTACTCTTTTGCTTGCAACTTCTCACCTTTGAACCTATTTGCATATAGATCTTTTTGCCTTAGACAGCAATTATGTTCAATCATCCGAAAAGACCAAACAAAACCCTTGGACCTCATAACTAGCCTAATATCATTACCCTAAGCTTTCAAAGACAATATCCATCTTTGTACATATTGGAGAGATCCCTCTCCGGATTCAGGAGGGCTAGATCTTAGAATCCCAAAGTTGGTTGAAATGATGTTAACTCTGTGATTGGACTTTGCCAATCTTGCTTGTTACAAAGACCTAACATTTCTAGCGACTCCACTGGGGACTGAGTGTTTTTAATACCTCAGAAAACCCTTTATTCAAGAACACTTTGAGAGTAAAAAGCATCCTTTTCAAGCACTGCATAAGATAGGTAATTATGATGAAACTTGTTTGAATCAGTGACAAACTAGGTAAACCCTAGGTTTCCCTTAAGACTTCGTCTAACCTTGAAAAATCAGCTGGCTTAGCCATAAGAGTAGACTGCCTTTGTCTTGCAACCTTAGCTAAGTTTTGAAACAAAGTTAGGATATTCTTAACAATCACAAAACTGAAAAATGATTTAGAAAAAACCTAAAAATATTTCAGATTGGAATTAAATAAACATGGTGGTGGACCATAAGACCTTTTACCTCTGAAAGGAGCTAAAAATTTCCACTTGGCGACTCCACTGGGAAGAACCCTTATCATTATAGTATCATTCAAATTTAGTTAGAGGACTGTAGGATCAAAATTGTGAAAATAGATTAGTTAACCTCTCCAATATTTTCATATCTGGTTGAACTTTTCTTGTTTATTTGGGTCTAAAAAACATAGCATAGTGGCTTCTAAAAAGATTCACACTAGAGCCCATCCAGACCCTAACCCACTTGAGATAGTTGATAATCTAGAAAGTATCCTTTGGAAGTCTCCTAAGGTTAAATTATTAACTGTTTTCAGATCACCCTTGAGAGCTAATTCAGCCCCTGAAAATCTTTCAGCTCTGCAACAATCACAAGCTAACTTAGTGAATCCATTTAGGACTAGGTCATTTGATGATATAATCCAGTTAGACTCTGAGTCTTCAAATTCATCTCCTGAAACAAGTGAAAATCCTGGTGGCAGAGAAACAACACCTCCTGATTTACATTTCCTTCACAATTTAGGTGTCTCTCATCCAAGATCATCTCAACAGTCTACTCCTGGTCCATCCACTTCTACTCACCCTTCATCCACTGTTCAAACCACTCCACTTCAACCCACACCTCCTCTTGTAAATCCACCACCTATCATGGCAGCATGGTATGCTCCCTTAGTCCTTCCTGCACCATTAGTCAATCTTCCACAGGACTATCAGTCCAAAATTCCATTGTATGATGCTAGCAATACTATAACAGCATCTCAACATGTGGACAAGATGAATGAATACTTTGACAGAAATGAAATTGATGATGATTCTGTCAAGCTTAGACTATTTGCTCAAAGTTTTGGGGGAGAAGCAAGAAAATGGTTTAAAGGTTTAGCCCCCCACAGTATTAATGATCTCCAAGGCTTCCATCAAACATTCTTAAACAAATGGGAAGTAAGGAAGAATCCTCTCCAAGTCCTTGCCGACTATAACAATCTCCATAGGAACCCTGGGGAAAGTGTACAAGCTTATTGTAACAGATTTAACAGTGTGTATAATGCACTCTCCCCTGAACTCAAACCTCCTCAGGGCTCAGCTTTAAACAAATTTCCTGAAGGGTTTGATCCTGACATGACATATTCACTCAGAGAAAGAGTCTTTGCAACCCTGGAAGATATGCAAAGAGGTGCCCTTTCTGTGGAAGTAAACTTAATGGAGAAGAGAGCAAGGATGAAAGCTGAAAAGAGAGTATCCTTTAGAGAGGAATCCACCCCTTCTACTTCAAGCTCAAAGATGGAAAGAATGATGGAAGAAATGATGAAGAAAATGAGCATCCTGGAGAGAGCACAAGCAAGTCTAAATCAAAACACTCCTCAAAACAGAAACCAAAGCCAGAATCATAATATTAGAAGAAATCGACCTCCAAATAGACCCCGGGAAGAGGATCAACACATCACTCCTCCCTTTCATCAAAACTTTTTAAGTGAGGTTGAGCAAACAGAAAAAATAACAAAGGAGGATGATATAAACTTATTTTGGGTAGATGATGATAGCTTCGAAGTTCATTACGATAAAAAACAAGGTCTTTACACACCTTACGATGACAAAAGAGATGATAATGAAAATTATTATCAGAACATGGAAAATGCTGTCATAGAAACTTCAAAGGAATACGAACTCAGAAGCAAATCTAATAAACAAATCCCCAACAATAAAACCTCTGACAAACCTTCTCAAAATAGCACTGCAACCCAGTCGAAGACAATCAAACAAAAAGACAAAACAATGGTTTTTAATTCTGGTAGTGGTAAAGAGAAAGACACTCAATATATTGAAAAACAGAGTGCAAACATTAGCAGTACTAACACCCCGGTTAGTGCTCCTGGTAAAAAAATTGTTTCAATTGTAGATAAACCAAATCAGCAAGCTGTTATTGTTGATAAAGTGGTAGTAAACAAAGCTGAAATCAATGCTTTAAAGAGTCAAAACCTTTTCAGCCTGGAACAGGAAATTTCAAAGATCAAAATTTCTGTTCCTTTGACTGAGTTAGCTACCCAACATGTATATAGGTCCAAATTTTTGAAAGCTTTGAACTTAGAAGATAATGAAGATACACTCAATCTTAATGATGACCAACCAGAGCTTATTTTTGGTCCAAAGATTGAAGGAAAGTTTCAAGAGGGTCTTGTCCCTCCCTTTTACGTAAGCTTAAACATTCATGATAAAATTCTGCACAATGCTATGCATGACTCAGGCGCTTCCCATAATTTAATGCCAAAAGCTGTAATGGAAAGCCTGGGTCTTGAAATTACCAGAACTTACAAAGACTTGTACTCCTTTGACTCAAGCAGAGTTAAATGTCTAGGATTGATAAAAGATCTTTGTGTTAACTTAGCCCAGATTCTAACCAAATGTTTGGTCATGGATGTTGTCGTGGCTGATGTACCCCCAAAGTATGGAATTCTTTTATCAAGATCTTGGGGGGCTAAGTTACATGGAACTATGCAAATGGACATGACCTATGCGACTATCCCTGTTTTTAAACAGACTAGAAGACTTTACAGGGAAACCCACATGCAGTACACAGTGACAAGTCAAGACCAGCCTCAAAACTCTCCTTTGTACGCTATAAGCACGAGCCTTGATTCTTTTATCATGTTTAATGATGAAACACTTACAGAACAAATCATTTCAACAGAATCAATGGCTGAAACGGAGGAGGAGAAACACAACGCTGAACTGCCGAAATAGTCTATTGTGTCTAAAAATCCTAGCAAACTAAACACAGGTCTTGAACTGCAAGTCATCAATCCATTAAACTTAAAACTTGACAGTCAAGAAGACGATCCTCAACCCGATGAAAAACTTGAGGAATCAAATTATATAAAGGAGATACACCAAAATAATAAAACTAAAAATGTTCCTCTCTGGACTATGTATTTTGATGGGTCATGCACCAGAACGAATGCTGGTGCAGGTGTCTGGATCACTAACACTGAAAATAATCATACAGAATGTATTTCATGTAAATTAAACTTTCAGTGTTCCAACAACATAGAGGAGTACGAATCCCTGCTCTTAGGCTTACATTTACTGAAAAATTTAGGTGCCAAGAGAATCAATGTATATGGCGATTCTGAATTAATCATTAGGCAAGTTAATGGGGAGTATAATGCAAATCACCCCAGACTTAGGGCCTACCGAAATGATGTCATGGATCTTTTGAAAACATTTGAGGAGCCCAACCTGACTTTTTTCCCGAGGAAAAGAAATATTGCAGCCCACAATTTAGCCTTTGCTGCTAGAACCTGCCCAATACTATATGATGACACGTCTCAGATAAAATTCAGACCAGCTGTCCCGGATAATAAGAAATATTGACAGGTGTTTGACGGAGATAAACAAATAGAAGACTTCATGCAATTCAGAAATGAATTTTAACTCCATAGTTCAGATTCAGATTATGATACAGATTGCAGTGAAGAAAATTTTCTTGGTGAAGAAGAACCGTCTCCTGAGCTTATAGACATTAACCTTCAAACTAGCAAACTTACAAACCAAACAGAATGGAGTGCAAAATCTGAAACAGAGGAATTGGAAACTCTGCATTCTAAGGATGATAGTTTGCCCAAGGGTTTGGCCCCTCTAGAATAATTGTTTGATTTTAACGATGTGGCCAATAAACCAAAACTGGAACCTATAGAGACTGAAGTAGAGGAGTGCAATATAGGCAGTGAGGAAAAACCGAAAATGATCAAACTGTCCAAAACTTTGCCAGCTCACATTAAACTCAAATACATAGAGCTATTCAAAGAGTTTTCTGATGTTTTTGCGTGGATTTATGAAGATCTTAAATCCTATGACACTAAAATAATACATCACAAAATTCCTCTTAAAGAGAACCAAAAACCATTCAAACAGAAACTGCGCAGAATAAACCCTGTCCAGTTCCCATTGGTTAAGAAGGAAATCATGAAGATGCACGATGCTGGTATTATTGTCCCTATTAGATATTCTGAGTGGGTATCTAATCTGGTGTCAGTTAGGAAGAAGACTGGAGAAATCAGGCTTTGTATAGACTTCATAAATTTAAACAAAGCTTCATTGAAAGACAACTACCCTTTACCCAAGATGGATCACATTTTGCAAAGGGTGGTGGGGTCTAAAAGAATTTCTTTGCTAGATGGATTTTCAGGGTATAACCAAGTCTTAGTCCACCCTGATGATCGATTAAAGACGGTGTTTACTACACCATGGGGCACTTTCATGTATTTGAAAATGCCTTTTGGTCTAATGAATGCTGGAGCAACCTTTCAGAGAGCCATGGACATAGCATTCTCGGAAGAATTGGGCTTCTTCATCATTATCTATCTTGATGATGTAACTGTGTTTTCAAAAACAGATGAAGAACATTTAGAACATTTAAGAAAGGTTTTCGAGAAGTGCAGAAGGTTTGGAATATCTTTGAACCCTAAGAAGACACTATTTGATCTCCAAGAAGGTAAGCTTCTTGGACACATTATTTCAGAGGAGGGTATAAAGATAGATCCAAAGAGGATTGAGGATATATTGCAAATCTCTCATCCTCCAAATATCAAGGAGTTGCAGTCTTTCATTGGAAAGATTAACTTTTTGAGAAGGTTCATCCCTAACTTGGCAGAGCTCCTTAGAAATATCACAAACATGTTGAAGAAGGAGCAAGCGATAAAATGGACCTTGGAAGCAAAGACATCATTTGAGCTGGTGAAACAAGAATTAACCAAAACACCGGTTCTCATAAGCCCTGATTTTTCAAAATATTTTTATATCTTCTCATTTGCATCAGAACATACTATTGCTGCTGTCCTTTTACAGAAAAATCCACAAGGACAAGAGCAACCTATTGCATTATTCAGCAAGGCATTGAGGGATGCCCCTTTGAAGTATAACATTATGGAAAAGCAAGCTTTTGCTTTGGTTAAAGCATTGAAATACTTCAGAATATACATCCTTCACTCACACGTCATTGCCTTTGCCCCGAATTCAGTTGTTAAATACATTCTGACCCAGGATCCGGATGGTAAAAGAGGTAAGTGGATTGTTGTTATTCTTGAATATGATTTATAGATAAAACCCACTAAGCTCATAAAAGGCCAAGGTCTAGCTAAATTAATGGCTGAATCAAATTGTGAACTTCTTGATATTAATATGATCGATGCTTTAGATAACCAAGAAGAACTCTCAACTCCTGTTATTGAAGATCATTTTATGAATTCTCCTTGGTACGCTAATATTGTTTATGTTTTGCTTAATCTGAATACACCTCCTGGTTTATCCAAAACAAAGGCAAGATTCCTAAAGTTAAAAGTTGTAAACTATTGCATTATTGATAAATGTCTTTATTGGAAAAATGCAAGTAGCATATTGCTTAAATGTTTTCCTGAGTTTGATGCAGAAAAAATTAAGCAGGAGTTCCATGAAGGAGATTGTGGAGGCCATTTGTACTGGGAGTCAACAGCCAACAAAATTTTGAGGGCTGGTTTCTATTGGCCCACCCTTTTTCCTGATGTTCACAAAATGACAACTACTTGCCATAAATGCCAATTGTTTGAGGGCAAGAGAAAATTATTACCCCTTCCTCTGCATCCAATCACTGTTGAAACTCCTTTTCAACAGTGGGGTCTTGACTTCATAGGAGAGATTCATCTACCACCCTCTGCCCAGCATAGGTGAATTCTTACCGCCACAGACTATTTCACTAAGTGGATATAAGCCATTCCTTGTAGGCAGGCCAATGATTCAGTTATCATAAAATTCATAGAAACCAATATTCTTTCCAGATTTGGCTGTCCTACCAAGATCATCACAGATAATGTAGCAGAATTTGGATCAAAGAAAATGGTGGAATTCTATCACAAGTACCAGATAACATTGGGACACTCCAGAGCCTATTACCCTCAAGGTAATGGACTTGCAGAGTCTTCCAACAAGAGCTTAGTGAATATAATAAAGAAACTGTTAGAGGACAACAAGAAGTCTCGGCACACAAAGCTGATCCATGCACTTTGGGCTAATAGATTAACATTGAAGAAATCCATTGGTATGTCACCCTTCCAGCTTGTGTATAGTACAGATGCATTTTTTCCTAACAGCCTCGGTGTATCAGTTATGAAGTTAATTCAAGAGTTGCAGACTGAAGAAAATGACATAATCAGAAGGATAAATCAAACCATTCATCTTCAGCAAACCAGAGAGGAAGTGTATAATAAAGCATTGCAGAAACAAGACAATATCAAGAAGATATTTGATAGAAGAAAAAAGGCCAGCAGTTTCAAGATTGGGGACAAAGTTTTAAAGTGGGACTCAAAGAGGGAAGACAAGGGAAAGCATGGTAAATTTGACAATCTATGGCTTGGCCCTTACTCTATTCATTCAGTTGCTGGAAACAATGCATTCTTCTTACAAGAGCCGAATGGAACAGATTTGTTTGGGGGTCCTGTCAATGGCAGGATGCTTAAGCATTACCTTTCTTAAAACCATTTTGTGTTCTGCAGCCTTTTTATTTTTCTTTTTCCATTGTGAATATTTCATCCACCATTGCATTCAAAGTTGTGAAAAATAAAAAAAAATACAAAAACAGAGAAAAAATGAAAAGAGGGCAGAAATGAAAACAAGAAAGGCACAGCCCCATGCCAAAAAGAGAAATAAATATGAAAGTGTGCAAGCTCAAATGCCACTCCTCAAAACACACTTCTAATTAGTCAAACTGTTTAATCTTGACTAATTAGCTTTCAATTTTCTGCTGATAGGGTAGCGAATTTGATTTGCCAAACTGTTTAATCTTGGCTCATCAGTAGATAGATTAGGATACAAATTAAGGTTCAAACAAACTCAAAATCTAAACCAAATTTTCCAAAGAGAAATGACTCAAAACTGTTTCATTTTCTGAGTCATAAAAGAGAAAAACTGGTTCTAATTTGCCCAAAATCTGAATCAGATATCAAGGAAAAGATAGCTCACAGAAAAAGGAAAAAACCGAGCTGTGAAAATAAGAAAATGCCATGATAAGAAGCTTTCAAATCTTAAGCTTACCATTTTGATTTTTAACTTCTGCAAATAATAATCTGTGTGCAGCTTGTTCTTATGCCATAGATCATAGCAAGTCAAACAGCTCAATCTTGACTTGACTATTTTTAAATTTCTGCTGTAGGATTTAGAGAATGAAAGTTTGTTGGACTGTTTAATCCCAACAGGCAGTAAACTAGGTAGAGAAATATCTGAGCTCAATTGTTTAATCTGAGTTCAGGGGGAAATAAGGAGTAGAAATAGATTAAATTTCCTGCTTTCAAAAGAATAAAATGTTGTGTAAAGAGTTTGCCAATCCAAGTGCACTCTGATGAAGAAAAAATGTTAGATCAGTAGGGTTGGAGTAGGTAGAACTGTATTGATGAAACTCATTTTTCTCTCATGAATGATATTATTTGTCAAAGAAAAGCAAGAGAAAGCAATGAGTTAGGCACCAGTCAGCATCCCAGAGAAATCAAGTCTGAATTCCTGATGCCTTCAAGAAGGCACCATCCCCAAGTGGAGCCACTGTTAGCCACCCATATTTTTCCATTATATCAGCTGGTGGCTAAATATTCTTTGCAGCCTTCAAGAAAAAAATTCAATCCTAAAGTTGTTGGTGCTTGAAGTCTTTTGGTGAAACCATAAACCGCTGATTAGTTCTTCATACCTGTCCTCCTCCTAGCCTCTGATATTCCATGAAAATCCAAGTCAAATATTGCTGCATCCATTTTTCCTCTCCCCTCCCTTGCTTCCATCTTACCTTCATCCTCCAATTTCCTTTTATTCATAAGAACCCCACGAAACCATATGTTATTCCTTATCCCTTCATTAATCTCATTTCCCAAGGTTAAAAACCCATTTTTTAACCTTATCGGAATTATATTTCCTTTTTGAAATTCTTTGGAGAACCATAGAAAACACATGTTTCTATGCGTTAGGATTAGGCCCCTCAGGCTAAGCCCCCTGCCTTTTCTTCCTCCACATGCCCGAGCACCAGGACTGACCCCTCAAGTCCTGAGGCGCTAAACCAAAATGTAATCTCCTATCCGTCCTTTTTCCTTTAAAACATTCGAAAACCCATCTTTTATAAGGTTTTGGCGTGAAATATTAAATCTCATGTTTTATTTCCCAAAGTCCTTCCCAGCCATCGATCTGCTCCCCAGATCCGACGGATCGGAGCGAGCCCCACCTGGTGGACCCCTCTCCCTCGCGCCCTTTTCCATGAAACCGTGGTTTTCATCTCGCACCACTTTTCGTCGGGTGGCGGTTTTATCCCGTCGGCCAGCGATTCCATACGCCAGCCGACACGTGTCCTCCTCCCTATTCCAAAACCACCGTCCGTTCGCTTTGCCCGCGCGTTATCTATTGTACCATAACCCCGCAGCGGGATCCACCTCCACCGTCGGATCTAGGCCCTCCCATCTGACGGTTTCTGATCGCCTCATCTGCTCGACCTTTAACGGACTTGCCCACCCGTTAACTTCCCCCGGTGCGTTCCAAAAATGATCTCCACCGTCGGTCTCTGCAGATTGACGGTTCTTATACAAAATCCCGATTCCATCGTACAGTCCCCCTTTTTTCTCTGCTGACTTTTCAGAACGCTCCCGACTGTTGATCGTAATACGATCAACGGCTCCGATTGCTCCGTTTTCCTGCACGCCTTCCAATGTAGATTTGTCCATATAACGCAAGATTTTCTCATTTTGTTTGTATTTTGCAGGTTTTAAGGTTCTTTCGTCATATTTTAGGAAAATCTGAAAGACGAGGGTGACGACTCCCGTTCTTTCGATTTATCCAGAGCATCGACCGCAGGGTGAAGAACAATGTTATCAACAAGGTTTCATGAGCCTTGGTTGCCGCGCATCCCTGTAAAGCTTGAAGAATACCTTCAAAATCAACGCAGAGAAAGAGTATCAGATATTGAAGACAACAATGAACCAGAGCAGCAGATTAGTGGACAGATTGGCGGGGATTATGGCTAAGATGGTTATCAAAAGTCTAATCCCCGACTCAGAACACAAATTAAAAGGAAAACCTAAAAGTTTTCATCAGACATATTGCCTCCACCACCATACTTTGAGGCAAATTGATTCATCAACCACCGCAGTGCCACCTATTGCCTCAAAACACTCAATCAGAGGCTGAATTTATTGAACAAAATCAGATATTATGCCTCAAAGCAGCCAAAGAAGTTATTTCTGCCTCAGATTTAATGACAGAATGTTTGCATAGTAACCCTAATAGTACGCAAAGCCTCAAATATCAAACAAACCTCCCTCCGAGCTTACTTCATAAGTGTAAACACATTAATGTAGTGGAACACCTCTATGATTTCTTCATCGAGCCTCCAAGGGCCAGGAAGACATTAATTCTGCATTAATTGTATTTGAGATCTTTTCATCAGATCTCACCTCCTCATACTTCTATAAATACTTCATTAGAAGATGACTGAGGGATTGGATTAGTTGGTTGTCAATGTAATTGTTGAAGCATTCTATGTAACTGAGCTGAAAACTCTTGACTGTAAATAGTGGTTTCATCAGCTCTTGGAGCTCTGCTTGTAGGAGATAGGTTAGGTTGTGAAGAGAGATGGATTAAAACATTGGATCTGAAGATTGTAACCGGTTTGAAGCATCAATACAAGCTGATTTATGGGATCATGGTCTATGCTGATGGTGATGTTATTCTCACTGTAACTTGTATTTTGTTTCTGTTTTCAATTTGTTTCATTTTCCACTGTAAAGAACAGTTTAAACAGGGTTAGGACCTACTGTATATCAGTAACCTTCTCTGGCTGAGAAATATTTATCTAAATGTTTTGTTTCAACTATGTTATTTGAAAATGTTTAATTCAGTCTAAGTACATGGATGCTGGCGTTCCCTCATCCTTTTTTCACTGCTGAATGTTATTTTTAAATGTTACCTTCAATATATGTTGTGTGAGGATGAATTGAGGAAATAAAGGTTAGCCCTGAGTCCCTTTCCTGTTTGCTCAACTATTTGATTGTTTCCCTTAGGATGTGTTAAAAGATGACTAGTTTCGAAGTACTTATCATATCTTAGGCCATTCTGTGTTATCTCTGTGATCGTCTTGGAAGTAACTAAGTAAATAAGAGCTAGGAGAGGATTATGGTGAGCCCAGCCCGCTAGTTTCTACTCCAAAAGTTGCCTTCAAGTTTCCCTTTGTTTTTATATGTATTCTATTGGAATTTTATCAAAGGCTGGATAGTTTCAAAGTACTTACCAGATCCTAGTTTGCTTCTATGTTTCTCTTAAGTGCTTGGTCAAAGGATGGCTAGTTTGAAAGTACTTACCAGATCCTGGGTTGCTCTTTGTTCTGCATCTGTCATTTCCCTTTCTTATTGTATCATTCCATTCCATAAATCAAACTTTAAAGAGATCCTTAGGCATAGATGACTTGCCCCATAGATCACTCTTGAACCTGAATGTTTCAATTAAATCCTCTTATGACTCCATAGCCCAATGGATTGAAAACTTGCCATCATCTTTCTTCTTGATCGAAGCTTACTCTTTTGTTTGCAACTTCTCACCTTTGAACCTATTTGCATATAGATCTTTCTGCCTCAGACAAAAATTATGTTCAATCATCCGAAAAGACCAAACAAAACCCTTGGACCTCATAACTAGCCTAATATCATTACCCTAATCTTTCAAAGACAATATCCATCTTTGTACATATTGGAGAGATCCCTCTCCGGATTCAGGAGGGCTAGATCCTAGAATCCCAAAGTTGGTTGAAATGATGTTAACTCTGTGATCGGACTTTGCCAATATTGCTTGTTACAGAGACCTAACAGATTCATCTGAAGGACAAAATTATATTACAAGCATATTCTATCCCCTTCAAGCTTGTTCTCAAAAATAATTGGGGTACTCGCCAGAAATGGTGGGGAAAAACGGAACCAGTATCGTCGTCGTGTCGGCAGTATGTCGCTCTTGAACATGGCACTTGTCTGCATTTGTGTCGGGTTGGGGACATCTCATCTCATTTTCTGCTTGCCTCCATGGTTTTGGGTAATCCCGTTTGACCTCTCATCTTTTATTTTCCTCGTCATCATGACCTTTGATCTTTTGATGTCAAATACTGCCAAATCCACTGTCGTGTCGTCGATATGTTCAAGAGAAGTTGACCTCTGCAGTTGCAACCTTCCTCTTATTCTCATCTGATCCTGATTCACAACATTATGTTCCTCTGTCTCGCATCGTTGATGTGGGAAACACTATGTCCCACCTTTGATCAAGGTCACTTATTGTCGACTGCAGCTCATTATCAAGGAAGCTGATCTAGAGACTCCCTTTTGGTAGCTTGGAGCCTGCATGCCTCAATGGCAGGTTCTTCGCATTCGACGCAAGGCTTTCATCATTGGCCTTCGATCAAATGATTTTGTGAATGTTCGATGCCAGCTCACTCACCTATAGTACCTCGAGGGCCATTTTCATCATTGGTGGTTCCTCTTGCGTCTGTTAACAGCTTTCATCATTAGCTGGTAATTAGAAGATGTTCTTGCATATTCGACTTCAGCTCACATATTCACATGCTTGAACTTGTACTTTGTTCAGGTTGAGATGGAGTGCAAGACCCTGGATTTTGTCTTTTGGAATCCAGGATGTTGATTTTGTGTATTATTATGATTGGTTACATGACTCATTGAATGGATGGCTGCGACCATACCTAAGTCTACTTATTGATCCTTACTGGATGGCTACGTCCATGCCTTGGATCCTGATTATTGTATACTCTGTTACAGATGGCTGCGCTCATACCGCATATATCATGTATTTGAGATATCAGTTGTACTTGTCTATGAAAGTTTTCCGACGGTAGTGTTTTCAGTTGGACACGTTCTCGTAAAGAATTTCACCCCTCTCTCTCTTTCGGGCCTCATGATTTAGGGGGCATCTCTTACATAGTAATTTGTCACGCTCCCTGAAATCCCCCGTCCTGCACATTGGAGGGCTTATTCTGTGACCTGTGAGTAGTGACATGACCTGGAACCACTTTCATGGCATCCCCCTTGACAAGGACCATCATTCCCCTTAAGACAATTTCTTGTGAAAAGCCCTAAAAATAGCCTTTTTAGCCTTGGCGTGACTAGCCAGTTCAGCCCTCACACCAATGGGGGAAATCCACCAAAGAGGGTGTGCCAATTGGCACTCTGTCCCAGTGTATCACCCGTGCGAGGCTTAAAAAGGAGTGTTTTTTTTTTTAAATGGCGGAATTTTGATTCCAACCAACTCCTAAACGAGTCTCTAAAATGATTTGGGAGGTTTGGGTCCAGATCTCCATGTAGGGGAAGTGGTTTTCCACCTATCATGGAAGCTTCCTTGAGGATAGGGCCAATCCCACCATTGTAGGGATCCCAACTCCCCTTCCACCATCTATATAAGCTTGTAATTTTCCCTTTGCAAGCTAGCCTAAATAGAGTTAAATCAATTGTAAGGAGATTATCATCAGACAACCGAAGAGAGAGAGACTTGTCCCATTCCCGATGAGCTTTACTGAGACATACTCCTCTGTCGACCCGCTGAAGGAAGATCCAGCTTCAGAGCTCAGGTTGTATCTTTCTTTGTTTTCATTAATAATAAATGACTTTTATTATGGTTCCACTTAGATGTTCATGTTTCATGTTATGAGTTGTATATTCTCTGACTGATACATAATTGCATGTATTAGGTTTTATGCTTGTTTGTTTGTTGTTTCTTCTTATATGTGCAAATGTTCGATCGCATCGAGCAGGAGAATTGTGATTTTCCAGAGCGAGGTACATAAGCGCCATCTTCTCTGAAAATGACAACAGCATAGGACTTAAGGTAGGCCTCTTGTCTTATCTTGGTCTTTTGCAATTAGGAACTTGTGTCTTAGCGTGACTCGGTTGTTGCTAGACCTGATCTGGGCTAGTAGGGATCGCCTCCGTCCACATAGGGGATTTACCTCTCCAACAGATAGTAAAGTTCATGACACCAATCAACTACTGGTTGCCCTGCATGATCAGTTTCTGCTTGAAGCTCATCATCATCATCAGACTGATCAAAAATTGGAAAATCATTAATATAAACAATCTCACCAATCAAGCATATTGGGTTATCAATTTGTTTTTCTTTAAGATGATCTACAAGTTTATTTCCTGATTCAGGACAACAAGGTTCATTAGGTATATGATCAGAAGTGTTTTGTTCAAATGAAGTTTTGAGGGCTGGCTGTTTATTTAATATTTGATCAATTTCTTCTTATGTCAAAAGAGAAGGAATTTTTATTTGGCTTTGGGAAGAAGTACATCATTCCTCTTTCTCTTGTGTTGACTGATTTTTAGGATGGATGTCTTCTTGAGCCTTTATTAGGGGATATTTACTTGTGCTTGTAGGAAAATTTTGAGGATTCTCTTCTATTTCCTGATATTTTCCACTCTCAAACAAATATTCTTGATCTTTGTGATGGTCAGTTTGAGGTTCATGAATTGTTTCTGTTACATTGTTAGGATGCCACTCTCCTTTTAAAATCTGAAATGAGTTATAATAGAGGGAGAGTGCCTATATCTATTGATTTTTCTTCTATTTCAGGTTCCGTGTTTCCTAGGAGGCTTATTGTTTCCTCAAAGCACTCCTCACTTTTTGCATTTTCATTTTGGTCATAAAGTTCTCTTAACATTGCAATACAAGATAAAGCTAGGCTGTTAGGAATTTCCTGACAAACTTCTTTATTTTTTTTCTCTGTAATCTTGCTCATCATACATATTCTTCTTGTTGCTTATGTCTTGTAGTGGTTGAGTTTTTTTTTTATCAGGAGAAAGCATGGGTTGCTCTTGATAATCAACATCTATATCAGCCTCTTTCCTTTCCAATTTCTTATCAAGTATGTACACTATTTTACCAATTAGTTCCAATAATGTGTTTAGTTTAGCTTCTTTTTCTATACATGATTCTGTGTTTGTTAATTATAAAGAGGTAACTGCATCTTTTCAACCAGTTCAGAGTCTTCTTCTAGTCGAACCATTAGGTCTTTTGGGATTATGGAGTCGCTAGGTGGAAGATTTTGAACTTTTTTTTCCACCTGCAGCATGATTTGGGTTGCTCAATGCATTCCCAGGGGAGTTTACAAGGACTAGTAAAGTAATAGGCCTACTAGAGGCCAGTGGAGTCGCTAGGTGGAATTTTTTTAGCTTTTCTGAAGGTAAAATGTTTTATGGTCCACCACCAGTTTATTATAAAACCCAATTTGAAATTTTTTTGGGGTTTTGTTACTTTCTATGGTTATTGAAGGACTTAGTGAGTCTACAAGAGTTTGCTAGGCTATTATGTACTTAGAAGTCCCACCGTGATTGCCAAAATGTTGGGGTCCTGTGATTTGGCTGATTGGAAAACCAAATGACAAGGCAACATTAAAACCAAGCTTTAGAGCTCTAGGAGCTAGCCTTCCTAGTCTCAGAGAGGGATCTCTCAGTTGTTAGCAAAGGTGTGTGCTTTTTTGCTTTTAAGGGTTGATTTTAGACTAGTTATTAAGTGCAAGTTTTTTTGTTTGGGTTTGGTTGGTTGGACATGAATGATTAGGAAGCATAGATAGAAAGGGAAAAAATCAGAGCCATTGGGAAAAGGATTCAAGAAGAATTTATAACAAGCTCAATCAATGGATATGGGATATCAAAGGGAAAATCTAACTTGGCCAGTGGATCTTGGGTTTGGTGGATGAAATGAAATGGACATTAAGGATTTAGAAGGAGAAGTAGAACTAAGGGCAATCAAGAATCCCTAATTATATGTATTTCTCAACAAAGGGGCTTAAAACATTATCTGAACATGAAGAGGCATTAAATAGATAGGGCTACCCATAAATTCTACAAACCACACTTTAGAAAATAACAATTTCAAGACTAACTTTTCCAATGAAATCTAGGAGTCGAGGAACGCTCTATTTCATCCAAATATTTCACCTTCAAGGAATTTAGAAAACATAAAATATTCACAAATAACTGTATCATTGAAGAGGGAACGCCTAAACATCTCTGCTTACAATTATAAGGACCTTCAAAACAATTATCTCAGCAAGAAAAAAGGGTATGATCAAAACAGACCTTTTTGGCATACTATAAAAAATGGTACTTTAAAGGGAGACTTCAGAAATTTTTTTCAAGTGGTAGCAAGTAAGCAAGGAAAACCATAAATCATTCTTGAGAACAAATGTTTGAACTATTTCTGAAATAAACAAGAATAAGGGTTCAAGAGAGCAATTAAGAATTCTCTAGAATGTCTCAATAGAGGAAAACATAAAATAGTGAAGAGTAAACAGGTCTAAGGTGATTTTAGGAGACATTTCTTAGCCTAAACATTTTACTCTATTGTAGTAAGAAATGATGAAACAGAATGGAAAATAGGAAAAAACATTAACAGATTATAATACATCACCAACATCCATGCTTAGGGATCCAATGATAGATCCTTCTCATTAACAAAACATGTCAAAACATCATCAATCTTCCAATACTTCAATTTCTTCTCAATCTTCAGCCAGACTATGTACAACTTCAAAGAGTTTGAAAGCCAACAGCCAACCCTTAAAATGAGAGTTCGAATAGGATTTATAGGTGAATGGGGAGGAGAGGTGACAGAGATGGTCTTAATGGTTAATTAAAATAGAGAAGAAAAGAATTCGAATGCCCATTCTGTGTCATAAATATTACATTAATTTATTTCCCATTCTAGTAGTTCTTGTAGACTTTGAGGCCTAATTGTCAAGCTGGTAATAACTCCAAAGTGTGTCTTTTTGGAGAACTCTTCTAGCTCCTGCACTTCTATCTTTTCTTTTGGAACAACTAAAGTCGACAGTATGGGTTTTGAGACCACACATACCTTTACAATAACTTTTCTGATAGTTTAAAATATATTCTTTTGTGTAGTAACTGCTTGTTTGCCTTTGTAGGCAGAAAGTAGGTCAAAGGTGTCAGTTAGATATTATAAATGAATAACTGCTCTTTGTTGATGCATTCGAGGCTGCGTTGGCCTAATCTTTCCTCTAATTGCATCATTAAAACTGGCTTTAGGCCTGATTTTACTTTCGCCTTCATAATCTTTTATGTTTTCTTTATCTCCTTTGATGATTGCTTCGAACCTTTATTTGCTTATCTTTAGTCTCTCCACTCCTTTAATTTTCACTGTTTGCCGTATTTCTTGATGTACATGTGTCCTTGGTTGCTGCGCTGGAGGGTTTGAATGAATAGTCAATGCTCATAACACATTGCCTTAAATGTGGAATAAACCCTTTCTTATGCCTTTTTTGCATTGATTTGAGCCGCAGAAGGTTGTCACGTTAGACCCTGTCCCTTTTATGGACTGTGGGAAGGCTCAGATATCTTAGAACCGCCATTGAACCTTCACAGTAAAAAACTATTAAATAAAACTTGAAACTTAGGATAAAACTACTTTCAAAGGGTTTCAGCGGAGGCAGGGGAGCTGTGTGGAGGTGAAAATGCATGCGAGAGGAGGTTCCATGGATGGAACCTGTGAAAACGAGATTAAAATGTGATGAATGGCGCATAATCAGGAACGACGGTTTTGGAGAATACCAGAGGTGGTATTTTCATGGAGGGAGAGTGGTAATAGGTTTTCCACAAATCGAACACAATATGCGTCAATGCTCAAGACATGGCTTTGAGAAACCACCCATTTCGCGCTCGAGTTGCATGTTGTGGGAGGAGGGGTGAAATGAACGAGAAAAGGGATCAAGGCTATTAGATCTGGGAGCTACAGATCTGCCGTTGAGAATGAACGCGGAGGGATAAGAGTAGCATGGTGGGATGAGATGGTGGGTTCGGGCTGATGTAAGCCTATTTTTGTCGTGTAGAGGAAGGGGTTAATTGGCGGGGTTAATTGATCGGGTTGAGTGCAGGCCGTTGGATCGGAAATGATCAATGGCTAGGATATTTTTTTGGGAGGATATGGTGGATGGATGAGGAGGAAAAGGTGGAGCCCCGATGGCCATCAGATCTTCAAGATCAATGGTGGAGATTTGATCGAGGGAAAAAGTCGGGACGAAGGATTAATAAAGGAAAAAGGGGTTTAGTAAAGGGATGGGAAAAGAGGTCTTGTGGAGGAATAAGTGACCGGAAGTGGAATGAAGAAGGGCCAAGGGCTTTAGCACTCGGTCACGGCCTTGGGTCACATGGAGGAAAAGCAGCTAAGGGCTTAATCTGAATAATGCTTAAGGCCTATATGATAAAAGAGCATTTTTAAAAGCCAACATGAAGTTTTTTATAGCCTTTTAAGGGTTTTGGTAGAGTTAAAAAGGCCAAGTTAGACCAAGTAAGAGAAAAATAAATGGTCTAAATGGGTTTTGATAGCCATTTAATGGAAATGAAAGGTAAACAAAGGGATTCTTCGGAAGAAACGATGGATAAGCAAAGGGGAAAAATGAGGGATATGAAGGGAATTGTGAAGATGAAATGGAGGAATGAAATGATGGAGATGAGGCCATGAAAAATAGTTTTCTCATTGGAAAAAGTGGTATTTTGAGTGAAGACATTAGTGAGATGGGTTATTTGGATAATTAAAATGGCAGGACTTCAAAAAATCATATATTTACTTGAAATTTGTTTCTTGAAGGCTGAAAACTGATTCTAGCCATCATTAGGTATAATAGAAATTATAGATGGCTAACACTGGCTCCACTTGGGGAGGACAACTTGCTCTTTAGGTGTCCAGAACCTTAGTTCATCAATCTTTGGCTTTTAGTAGACCAGTGTCTTAATCCATTAGGCAGAAATTCTTTGTCTTCTTGCTGGTTTTCTTTGGATTTAAGAACATTTTAGCAATCTGCAGCATATGACATTCTTCCAAGCAGCATCACTACCTACCCAATCCTACCTATCCTAGCATTTTTTCTTCTTTTGAATGCACTTAGACTTGCAAACCTTTTGACATAAAAATTTTATTCTTTTATTGAAAGAAGGAAACTAATCTAAATCTACCCTTATAACTTCCATGAGTCCAGATTAAATAGTTGAACTCAAAAGCTCCTCTACCTAATATACTATTTGTCAATATTAAGCTGTTTTATAGATCTGCATTCTCTACATTCTAAAACAGAAATTTAAACACAGACAAACCAGGATTAAATAGTCTGATTTTTTGTAGTGTCTATCGCATAAGAAACTAACTGCACATAGACTTTTATTTGCAGAAAATTAAAACAAAATTGTGAAGGCTTAAGATCTAAAAATAAAATACATCCTTCTTTCTTCTTGGCTCAAGTTTTGATCTATTTAGAGCCATATTTTTCTTTCTTTTCTTTGGTTCAGATTTTGAGAATGTTTGAACCATTATTTCTTCTATCCTAATATATTCTACTGATAAGCCAAGATTAAATAGTTTGGAAAATCTTCTTCACTAACCTATCAACAGTAAATTGAAATCTATCTAGTCATGATTAGGATGTATGACTAAATAGCAGTGTTTTCTTTTAGTAGTGGCATTTAAGCTTGCACACTTTCAGATTCTTCTTTTCTTTTTTAGTATGGGGTTGTACATTTCTTCTTTTAATCTGCCCTCTTTTATTTTTCTATTTTTCATTCTTTTTCAAAGCAAAAACAAAAATGAACTAAATGCTCATAAGCTAAGCTTATTTGATTTCCTATCTAACCTAATCTAACCTGGAATATTTACATATTTAGCTGATGAAATCCCTTTTCCAATATATCCAATCAAGTAAATGGTTCCATGATTGGTCTTTGCTCATATCCTTGAGCATGCTGGACAAACAGGGCCACTCCCATTTCCCTTCTTCTTTAGCAGCAGTGCTAAAAAATCTTCTTGCTTTTGGTAATACACTACTCCTAACAACCTTTATCCCTTCTTCAAATGTCTTCAAGAAATGAGCATAGGGATCTTGAAATAATTATTGGTTATGAATATTGGGAAGATAGGTTTCGACCAGGCTTACTTTTTTCTCCACTGGATCAAGCTTAAGATTCTTTTGAGAAAGAACTTCTTCCTCATCTTCATTATCATCTGAACTGGAGGACTCATCATATATTGCAGTGTTGTCCTTTTGTAGTCCTGCTATGCTTTGATTCAGTGGACTATACTCTACGAAGATATCATCATATTTTTTAGCAAGGGTATCTTTTATTACCTCAACCCTTTGAGGAGAAGGCTCCTTATCTTCAGCTTGCTCGATAAATTATTCTTTCTTCTCAACCTCATCATCACAACTCATAGGTTGTTGACTCCCAATTATGTGAAAGCTATTTTTGATGGATTGGATTGGTTGATTGCTGCTTTCAAGCTGATGATAGTGAATTTCATGACACCAATCAACTATTGGGTGCCCTGCATGATTAGTTTCTGCTTGAAGCTCATTAGCTAAGGGCTTAAGCCAAACAACGCTTAAGGCCTATATGATAAAGGAGTGTTTTTAAATCCAACATGAAGGTTTTTAAAACCTTTTAAGGGTTTTGGTAGAGTTAAAAAGGCCAAATTAGACCAAGTAAGAGAAAAATAAATGGTCTAAATGGGTTTTGATAGCCTTTTAATGAAAATGAAAGGTAAATAAAGGGATTCTTTAGAAGAAATGAAGGATAAGAAAAGGGGGAAAATGAGTGATATGAAGGGAATTGTGAAGATGAAATGGAGGAATGAAATGATGGAGATGAGGCCATGAAAAAAAAAATTGAATGGAAAAAGAAGGATTTTGAGGTGAAGACATTAGTAAGATGGGTTCTTTGGATAATGAACATGGAAGACTTCAAGAACTCATATATTTACTTGAAATTTATTTCTTGAAGGCTGAAAACTGATTCTAGCCATCATTAGGTATAACATAAATTATAGATGGCTCACACCCTTAACCTTAACCTTAACCTTAACCTAATATTAAACTTAACCTAACCTTAACCTTGATTTTACCTTAAGCTAACCTTAACCCCTTAACCTTAAACTTACCTTCCCATAACCATAACCTTAACCTTAACCTTAACCTTAACCTAAAATTAGCGTTAACCTTAACCTTAACCTGACTAAACCCTTAACCTTAACCTTAAAATTAACCTTAACATTACCCTTAACCTTAACCTTAACCTTGACCTTAACCTAACCTTAACCCTAACCTTAACCTTAACCTTCACCTAACATAATCTATAACCTTAACAGTAACCTTAACCTTACATTAACCTAACCTAAACTTAAGGTTATAGTTAAGGTAAAGGTTAGTGTTAGGGTTAGGGTTAAGTTAAGGTTAAGATAATGTTAAGGGTAAGATTAAGGTTAAGGTTATAGTTAAGGTTAAGGGTAAGGTCAAGTTTAAGGTTAAGGTTAAGGTTATGTTAAGGTTAAATTTAAGGTTAAGGTTAAGGTTTCGTTAAGGTTAGGGTTAGGTTATAGTTAAGGTTAAGATAAGGTTATGGTTAGGTTAAGGTTAAGGTTATGGTTAGGTTAAGGTTAAGGGTAAGGTCAAGGTTAAGGTTAGGTTAAGGGTAAATTTAAGGTTAAAGTTAAGGTTTGGTCAAGGTTAGTGTTAGTTTATAGTTAAGGTTAAGATAATCATATGGTTAGTTTAAGGTTAATTTTAAGGTTAGGGTTGGGTTATAGTTAAGGTTAAGGTTAAGGTAAGGCTAAGGTTAAGGTTAAGGTCAAGGTGAATGGTAAGGTTAAGGTTAGGTTAAGGTTAAGATTATGGGAAGGTTATGGTTAAGGTAATGGTTAAGGATAAGGTTAGGGTTAGTTTATAGTTAAGGTTAAGGTTAAGGTTATGGTTAAGGTTAAGGTTAGGTAAAGTTTAAGGTTATGGGAAGGTTAAGGTTAAAGTTAGGTTAAGGTTAAGGGTAAAGTCAAGGTTAAGGTTACATTAAGGGTAAAGTCAAGGTTAAGGTTAGGGTTAGGTTATAGTTAAGGTTAAGGTTAAGGTTAGGTTAAGGTTAAGGTTAAAGTTGAGGTTACGGGTTTAGTCAGGTTCAAGTTAAGTTTAAGGGTAAAGGTTAAGGTTACGGGTGTTAACCTTAACTTTTCCCTTAACCTAACCTTAACCTTAACCTTAACTTGACTAAACTCGTAACCTTAACCTTAACCTAAACTTAACTTTTACCTTAACTATAACCTAACCCTAACATTGACCAAACCTTAACCTTAACCTTAGCTTAACCTTAACCTTCCCATAACCTTAACCTTAACCTTAACTACAACCTAACCTTAACCTTGTCCTTAACTATAACCTAACCCTACCATTGACCAAACCCTTAACATTAACCTTAACCTTAACCTAACTAAACCCTTAACCTTGACCTAACCCTTAACCTTACCCTAACCTTAACCTTAACCTTAACCTTGAAATTACCCATAACCTTAACCTTAACTTTAACCTTAACCTAATCCTAACCTTAACCTTACCCTTAACCTTGACCAATCATTATCTTAACTATAACCTTAACCTTAACCTGACTAAAATTGTAACCTTAACCTAACCTTAACTTGTGTTTACCTTAAGCTAACCTTAACCCCTTAACCTTAACCTTCCCATAACCTTAACCTTAACCTTAACCTTAACCTGACTAAACATGTAACCTTAACCTTAATCTTAACCCTGACCTTAACCTGACCTTAACCCTAACCTTAACCTTAACCTTCACCTAACATAACCTATAACCTTAATAGTAACCTTAACCTTACATTAACCTAACCTAACCTTAAGGTTATAGTTAAGGTAAAGGTTAGCGTTAGGGTTAGGTTAAGGTTAAGTTAAGGTTAAGGTTAAGGTTATGGTTATGGGAAGGTTAAGGTCAAGGTCAAGGTTAAGGTTAAGGTTATGGTTATGGGAAGGTTAAGGTTAAGGTGAGGTTAAGAATAAATTTAAGGTTAAGGTTAAGGTTTCGTCAAGGTTAGGGTTAGGTTATAGTTAAGGTTAAGATAAGGTTATGGTTAGGTTAAGGTTAAGGTTAATGTTATAGTTAAGCTTAAGATAAGGTTAAGTGTAAGGTTAAGGTTAATTTTATTGTTAAGGTTAAGGGTAAGGTCAAGGATAGGTTTAAGGTTATGGTTATGGGAAGGTTAAGGTTAAGGTTAAGGTTAGGTTAAGGGTAAATTTAAGGTTAAAGTTAAGGTTTGGTCAAGGTTAGGGTTAGTTTATAGTTAAGGTTAAGATAAGCATATGGTTAGTTTAAGGTTAGGGTTAGGTTATAGTTAAGGTTAAGGTAAGGCTAAGGTTAAGGTTAAGGTGAAGCTTAAGTGTAAGGTTAAGGTTAAGGTTATGGTTAAGGGTAAGGTTAGGGTTAGGTTATAGTTAAGTTCAATGTTATGGTTAAGGTTAATGTTAAGGTTAGGTTAAGGTTTAGGTTAAAGCTAGGGTTAGGTTATAGTTAAGGTTAAGGTTAAAGTTAAGTTAAGGTTAAAGCTAAGGTTAAGGATAAGGTTAGGTTAAGGTTAAGGTTAAGGTTAAGGTTAGGTTGATGGTTTGGTCAAAGTCAAGGTTAAGGTTAGGTTAAGGTTTAAGTTAAGGTCTTGGGTAAAGTTAAAGTTAATGTTAGGGTAACCTTAACCTTAACCTTAACTTTACCCTTAACCTAACCTTACCCTTAACCTTAACCTTAACCTAAACCTAACCTTCACCTTAACCTTAAGGTGAAGCTTAAGTGTAAGGTTAAGGTTAAGGGAAGGTTAAGGTTAAGGTTATGGTTAAGGGTAAGGTTAGGGTTAGGTTATAGTTAAGGTCAATGTTATGGTTAAGGTTAGGTTATGGTTAAGGTTAATGTTAAGGTTAGGTTAAGGTTTAGGTTAAAGTTAGGGTTAGGTTATAGTTAAGGTTAAGGTTAAAGTTAAGTTAAGGTTAAAGCTAAGTTTAAGGATAAGGTTAGTTTAAGGTTAAGGTTAAGGTTAAGGTTAAGGTTAGGTTGATGGTTTGGTCAAAGTCAAGGTTAAGGTTAGGTTAAGGGTTAAGTTAAGGTCATGGGTAAAGTTAAGGTTAATGTTGGGGTAACCTTAACCTTAACCTTAACTTTACCCTTAACCTAACCTTACCCTTAACCTTAACCTTAACCTAAACCTAACCTTCAACTTAATCTTAACCTAACCTTAACCTTAACCTAGGTTATGGTTAAGGTCAAGGTCAAGGTTAGGTTATGGTTAAGGTTAAGGTTATGGGTTTAGTCAGGTTAGGGTTAAGGTTAAGGGAAAATTCAAGGTTAAGGTTAGGTTAAGGCTAAGGTTATGGATAAGGTTCACGTTAAGGTTAAGATTAAGGGTTTGGTTAAGGTTAAGGGTAAGGTTAATTTTAGGTTAAGGGTAAAGTTAAGGTTAAGGGTTTGGTCAAGGTTAGGGTGAGGTTATAGTTAAGGTCAAGGTTAAGAATATGGTTAAGGTAAGGTTAAGATAAGGTTAAGGGTAAGGTAAAGGTTAGGGTTAGGCTAAGGTTATGGTTAAGGTAAGGTTAAGGTTAAGGTTAGGTTAATGTTAAGATAAGGTTAACGGTAAGGTTAAGGTTAAGGTTAAGGTCAAGGTTAAGGTTAAGGGTAAGGTTAAGGTAAGGGTAAGGTTAACCCTAACCTAACCTTAACCTTAACCTTGACCTTAACTATAACCTTAACCCTAACCTTAACCTTCACCCTTAACCTTAACTTTACCCTTAAGGTTAAGTTAAGGATAAGGTTAAGGTTAAGGTTAGGCTAAGGGTTTGGCCAAGGTCAAGGTTAAGGTTAGGTTAAGGGTTTGGTCAAGGTCAAGGTTAAGGATAGGTTAAGGATAAGGTTAAGGTTCTGGGTAATTTTAAGGTTAAGGTTAGGGTAGGGTTAGGGTAAGGTGTTGGTATCCTTTGTTTTGATAGATTGTCTTACCAAAAGACAAGGCAACATCAGAACCAATCTTTAGAGTTCCAAGTTCTAGTCCTTCTATTCTTAGAGAGGGATCTATAAAATTTACTTGTCTTGCAAAGATTTATCATGTTTTCTTTTAAGTATTGATTTTAGACTAGTTATTAAGTGCAGGTGTTTATTTGGTTTGTTTGTTTGTTTGGTTGGATTGGCACAATAGAACATGAAAGGTAGAGGTAGTATAGATAGAAATAAGAAGTGTCAGTTTCATTGGGCAATGGAGTCAAAATGAAGTTGGTAATAGGCTCATAAGTGGATATGGGATATCAAAGTGAAAATCTAACTTGGCCACATGATCATTTAGTTTTTGTGAATGAGATGGAAATTAATGATTTGAAAAGAGAGTTTGAATTCTCAACAAAGTGAACTTAAAAGCATAACTTGAACATAAAGAGGTATTTTATAGACAGGGCTAACCATGAATTCTACAAACCACACTTTAAGAAAATGATGAATTTAAGACAACTTTTAAAATGAAATCTAAGATTCGGGAGCACATCGTATTTCCTCAAATATTTTATTTCAAAGGAGTCAGAAAACATGAAAGATTCACTAATAACTGTAGTCATAGAAAATGGAACACCTAACACATCTATGATTACAACTATAAATACCTTCAAAACAATTATTCAACCAAGGACAAAGGGTATGATCAAAAAAGACCTCCTTGGCTAACTACAAACAATGGTACTTCAAAGGGAGACTTCAAAAAAAATTTCAAGTGGCAACAGACAAGCAGGGAAAACCATAAATCATGTTGGAACCAACTATTTGAACTATTAGAGAAATAAACAAGAATGAGGACTAAAGAGAAATATTAAAGACTCTAAAATACCTCAGCAGAAGAAAACATAAAATAATGAAGGATAAACAGGTCTAAGGTGCTTCCAGGAGTCATTTCTTAGCCTAAAATTTTCATCCTACTGTAGTAAGAATTTATGAAACATAATGAAAATAGGAAAGAAAATAGACAGTTCAGAATACATCACCAACAACCAAGCTCAGGGATCCAATGATAGAGCCTTCTCAAGAACAAGCATGTCAAAACATCATCAAGCTTCTGAGACTTCAATTTCTTCTTCAACTTCAAACAGACTATGTATTATTTCAGAGAGTTTCAGTATTACAAATAGTGACCAACAAACCGTTTACAATGTGCTCCTCAAGGAGATTTTATAATAAAATGAGGAGGTGGAAGAGTTCCTAGGGTTGAAGTGTAATTAATTCTATACTAAATGAAACTCCTAGCCTTGAAAACCATACAAGGCATAAGGCAGGAAAGCATTCAATTATAACTCTGTTTTATTAACTCTGTTTCTACTTTTTAGGCTTAGTGGGTAAAAATATTGACTTTTAGGTATTTCCTTATCTTTTTAATAACTTTACTGGAAATTTGAAATATCTTCCTTTGTTTTTTATAACTATCATTTGCCTTAGTATTTAATGTTGTTGGCTGAGATTTGATCTGGGTATTCCTTTGAGGCAGAGTGGCTACAGGTGGCAACTTTGGTAGTTGGGGATTCAATTAGCCCCTTTGATGTGTCATCCAAGTTTTCTTATGGATCGGTCTTCATTTTTGGATTAGACTGTTGTTTCATTTAAATTATGCTTAGGGCCTTTAATCTTCAGATTACACTTTGATCATTCAATTTTACTGATGCTTACTATGTTCTATTTCTTTGCAGGTGCGTAGAGGGTTTGTTGGAGTTTTTGTTCAGAAAATCAATAATCATGACTTATCGATTCCCTAAAAACGTGTAATTAGAACTCATAAACCCTTTGAAATTGTATCAAAGGCCATGAGGATCGTCATTCTCGGCCCATAACATTGTAATCACTACGGGAGGGTTTTACCCTTTAATTTATAAAACCTGCATAAAACAAACAATCATTATTTATATCCTACGAATTATGGGTTTGACTGCTTAGGAGGGTTTGTGAAGGTGGTTCAGAGCTGTGAGGATGGAGGAATGCAGTAGTAGAAGGAACAAAAACCATGGCAGAAAATGAAACAGGGTTTAAATTTGAATTAGGGTGCGAATTGAGGAAAGGTGGTTTTGGGAAAATTGGAAGTGGGTTTCACGTAGCGTTTGGGGGGATAGGCGGTATTGCCAAAAAAATGCGATACAATACATCACTTGAAACATGGAAAAATAAAACCACCTATTTCGCATGGAAGTAGCGCGGTGCGGGGAGGTCTAAAAAATTGCACGAGATTGATCTTCGTCCGTTGGATGCTCGTCGGGAGATCGAACGGCGCAGATAAAACACAATGGGTAGAAAGCTGCATGGAGGATGTATGGTGGGAGATAGGGCTTGACGACGTGAGATGGAACTGTGGCCATTGATCTGGTGGAAGGAGCACAGATCAACGGTTATCATTGAGTGTGAAAACTTAATAGTCCTGAGGGAAAATTAGAGTGGGTCCGGCAGTGTGTCAGCAAATTTGTCGCAGGGTGGATGGGTCAAAAGGTTATCGGGTTTAGTCCCAATCGTTGGATCACCTAAATGGATGTTTGAGATTAAAATATGGGGTGGGTTATTTGAACAGAGGAAAAGGTAACGCATGATGGACGGGTGGAGAGTGGATAATGCGATGGCCGTTGATCTGCAGAGATCAACAATCTAAATTCGTTTAAATCATAACGTTGGGGTAATGATAAAACAAAGGAAATAAGGGTTCGGAAGAGGGTTTTTAGGCCTTTAAGTGCCCGATTGTGGGGCTTCGACCATATGAGGTGGAGGGCTAACAGACATAAGCCCTCGAAGGCTTAACTTTTTATCATGCAAGAGACTGATTTTTTAGGCCAAAAACAAGGTTTTTAAGGCCAAAAAAAAGTTTCGATAGGCTAAAGGGGGGATTTTAAACCAAATAGGAGGGAGATATAAGGTTTAAAGAGGGTTTTGAATTTTTTTAGAAGTCAAATGGAGGTTTTTATGAATGAAATTTGGAGAGTGAAGTGAAGAAGTGTAATGATGGAAAATGGAGCCTCTTAAGCAGTTTCCTCTCTGTTCATCAGCAGGTACTTGAGGACTTATAGTGAAACAACAGTGAAGATTAATTCAAATGATAAATAACATCATAATACTTCAAAATATGATAGGTTTTCAAAGGAAACTATCTCTTGAAGACTTGAAGACAAAGTCTAGCCACCACTTAGTATAACAGAATTTATAGGTGGCTAACAGTGGCTCCACTTGGGGAGGACAGCTGGTTCTTTAGGTGTCCAAAACCTCAGCTATTGATCTCTGATTTTTTAGAAAACTAGCGCCTTCATTCATTGGGCAGCAACTTTCTTTTCCTTTAGCTGACCTTTCTTTGATTTGATAATCTCTGCAACAATCTGAAACAATGGAATTCTATCAAAACAACATCTCTACCTACCCATTCCTAATGATCTAACATTTTTTCTTATTTCGTAGTGAATTTGGACTAGCAAACTCTCTTCATAAACATTTTATTCTTTTGAAAACAATAAACTAATCTAAGCCTAAACTTATTCCTCCATGAGTTCATATTAAGGAGTTGAACTCATAATTTTCTCTACCTAACTACTATCTGTCAGGATTATACTGTCTGAGAAACCTTTATTCTCTAAATTATAAAACAGGAAATTTAAAAGCAGCCAAGCCAGGAGTAAGCAATTTGACTTGCTGCAGATCTATGGCATAAAAACAAGTTGTACATAGTTTTTATTTGCAGAAAAGTAAAAAAAAGTTGTGAAGGCTTAGGATCTGAAAACTAAAACATCCTTCATTATCTCTTTAGATTGATTTGGAATTTTTTTGAGCTCTATTTTCTCTCTTATCTGGTTCAAGTTTTGAGCATATTGGAACCAGTTTGCTTTCTATCTTTGGCTCAAGATTTATTCTTTTTAGAGCCATTCTTCTTTTGAAACTCATAGGTTCAAATTCTGAATTTGTATGAACCTTTGTTTTTCTATCCTACTCTACCTTACTGATAAGCCAAGGTTGTGTTGTTTGGCTAATCTAATTCACTAACCTATTAGCAGTAAATTGAAAATATAATTAGTCATGATTAGGCTGTATGACTAACTAGAAGTCTATTTTTAGGAGTGGAATTGTGAGCTTGCACACTTTCAGACTTTGTCTCTCTTTTTGGTATGGCGTTGTACCTTTCTTGTTTTTATCTGCCCTCTTTTCTTTTCTATTGTTTTTGTATTTTTATTTTTCTAACTTTGAATGCAATGTTCAGACAATGATAATTTACAATCGAAATTAAAAAGCTTTGAAACTCATGACTCTTGATAGAAGTAATGCTTGAGCATCCTGCCATTGACCAGACCTCCATATAGATCTTATCCACTCAACTCTTTCAAGAAAAATGCATTATGACCCCTCTCAGCATGAATAATATAGGGTCCTTTCCATAGATTCTCAAACTTTCCATGATTTCCCTTCTCTTCCCTTCTTGAATCCCACTTAAGAACCACATTTCCAACTTGGAAATTGTTTGCCTTAGTCCTTTTATCAAAAAAAAATTTGATATTTTCTTGGACTAGTTGTGTTCTTTCATAGACTTCTTCTCTGGACTGTTGTAAATGAATTTTTTGGTTGATTCTTCCCTGCATATCATTCTCTTCAGTTTGCACTTCTTGAAGGAGTTTCATGACTCGAACTCCTAATGATGTTGGAAGACTACATCCAAGCCATAGACTAGCTGATGGGGGGACATATTTATTGACTTCTCAGTAGTTAATCTATCAGCCCATAAGGCATGAACCAACGTACTGTGCCATGATTTCTAATTTTGTTCCAATAGATTTTTGATGATATTGATGAGGCTCTTGTTGGAGGATTCAGCTAATCCATTTCCTTGGGGATAGTAGGCAGTAGAATGGCCTAAGGTGATCTGGTATTTGTAACAAAAATAAACCATTCTTTTAGACTTGAAGGAAGCAACATTATCTGTGATGATTTTTCTAGGACAGCCAAATCTGGATAGGATGTTTGTTTCAAGGAAATTGATAATGACAGAGTCATTAGCATTCCTAGATGGTATGGCTTCTATCCACTTGGTAAAATAATCAGTGGCAGCGAGGATCCACTTATGCTAGGTTGATTAATATGGGTGAATTTCCCCAATGAATTCCAAGCCCCATTGTTGAAAGGGTGCCTCAAAACTGATGGGATGTAAGGGTAAGGGAAGGAGCTTTATTTTGCCATAAAAAATTTGACACTTATGGCAAGACATGACTAACTTTTGAGTGTATGGGAAAAGGGTGGGCCAATAGTAACCAGATCTAAGGACTTTTTTTTTCGTGGTCTTCCAGTAGAGGTGTCCTCCGCATTCTCCTTCATGCAGCTCATGCATGATTTTTCCTGCATCATCCTCAGGTAAAAATTTAAGAAAAATTCCAACATCATTTTTCCAATATAATACCCCATCTAATATGCAATAATTCAAAGCCTTCTATTTCAAAAATCTAGCTTTAGTTTTAGACAAAGAAGGAGGGGCATTTAGATATAAAAGCACATAAATGATGCCAGCATACCAAGGAGAATTCAAAAATGTTTCTTCAATGAAAGGAGTAGTGAATTCTTCTATTTCTTCCAACACATCTACCATATTCATATCTAGTGTGTAGTGTCATTTTATTCATACTGCCATCAGTGATCAAAATTCCTCTTTTGCATTTTCACTTTAGGAGTACCATACCATAAATTTTCATCATTCCGCTAGGTCATGGATTCATTGATGGTAGTGGTCTTTCATCAGTTTTCCCTCATGTGAAACTTGTTGATTCTCCTCTCTATGGTCTTTAGTCATGAGTCACTTTCACCCTGTGACTCATGATTAGGTCATAGGTTTGGTCTCATTAGGTTTTAGGATCTCACTATGGTCAAATTAATGAGTTAAGTGTCAATAAATATCAGCAATTTCATGAGGAGGTCGAATAAAATCAAAGCCACAACATCTGGGAAGATCAAAGAAAAGTTTTATTCAGCTTGATGTAATTTTCACCTAAAAACCATGTTTTGAGGTGAAACCATGATACTTTGCCTTTATTATCATCTCTTATGTAATTTTATGTCAATCATATGTTGTTGTTGATGATCTCAATCAACTCTTTCAAGAAAAATGCATTATGACCCCTCTCAGCATGAATAATATAGGTTCCTTTCCATAGATTCTCAAACTTTCCATGATTTCCCTTCTCTTCCCTTCTTGAATCCCACTTAAGAACCACATTTCCAACTTGGAAATTGTTTGCCTTAGTCCTTTTATCAAAAAATTTCTTGATATTTTCTTGGACTAGTTGTGTTCTTTCATAGACTTCTTCTCTGGACTGCTGTAAATGAATTGCTTGGTTGATTCTTCCCTGCATATCATTACTCACACTTCAGAAGTTGCTATCTCCACAAAGTCACCACCCTGCCCTTCAGAGAGGTTTTCCATAGCCTTGTTAGTGTCAAATCATGTTCTAATTATTTCCATCAGAAATATCCTGGAAAGAGATTTCCAACAGTATTTTATACTCTCAAAACTGACTCCTGCATTGAAATTTATGCCTAAGTGAATAAAGCTCCCCTATACCCTAAACCCTACCCCTTTTCCCATTTTTTTTCCCTTAAAATTTATTTTATTAAAGTTTAATGTTTTCTTTATCTGATGGCATAATTGCATCATTAAAATATTTTAAACACATAAAACCTGATGCGATTTAATAAACCCCACCCCTCATTTCCCCTTAAACGTTATAATAAAGTTTTAAAGTTTTTATTATAAATTCCTCCCATTCCGATTGCAATCGAACCATACTTATCGTGCACTTTGATTGACCCTTGTGACTAAAAAAAACTCTGATGCGATTGCATACACCCGATTGAGTCCTTCCGAATGAATCCCACCCGATTAAATCCAGATCGTTGATCTGATCAACGATCCGACGGCCCATATGCCATCGCATCATCGCAATCGGCACTTTCAATCAATCCCCTTCGATTGACCCCTCCCTGTTTCTCCAATTGTGATGAACTCCTCTCCCCCGATTACACCTCTGCCATTGATCTGACCATCTGATTGAATGGCCCACAGTCCGTCGCACCATCAAAATCGGAATTTTCACATAACACTTTGCCTCCGCTCTCCTCCGATCTCCCGATTCCGATTGGTCAGGCCCCACCATTAAACCTTTTGCCTAGCTCCAAAGTAAAAATGCTATTTTCCTTTGTAAATGCGCTAAGTCACATTTTATTTAATTTTATAAAGGATCCCCCCATCTCTTATCCCCAATTGCATCGAAAAAATCCTATGGTGTAACACTTAACCTCCGCTCCCAAACCCCAATTTCCGATTGCGATTGGCCTTCGGGTCCCACCATATAATCTTCCACCCATTCATAATAAAAGAGCCTTTTCCCTTTGTAAATCCAAAATTTCATTTTATTTCATTTTTTAAAGGACTTCCCTCCATCTCTCCATCCTCAATCACATCGGCAAAATCCTATTGCGCCTTAACACCTCCCTTCCCTTCCGATTCCGATTGCGATTATTCTCCCGGGTCCCACCTAAACGCCTTCCCCATTTTTCAACGTAAAATTATTTTTCTCCTTTGTAAAAGCGCTGAAACATTTTTATTTGTTTTTTTACCTCATTACCCTTTAGCTTATCCTTTACCCCTATTACATTTATTCCAATTGCATCGGAGTTTTAGGGCCTCGTTCTAATAAAGTCTTCCCCTTTCCTCTGATCCCCGATTGTGATTTCCCTTATGCACTAATCGCATCGTAAGTTTTCATTATGTGTCACACCTCCATGATTTTTCAATTACGATTATGATTTGGGCCCACATCCCTTTCCCTTCACTCCTTTTATCCAAAAAGTGGTCTTTTCTTCATTAAAGGCATGAAATTCAATTTTGATGTTTTCAAAAGGTATTTCTCAGCATATATGAGATTTTCAATAAAGAAAAGACACATTCAAAGGGCCGAGAGCTAATTATGAAACATATACTTCTATAGCAGCATAAAAATAGGGATTTTCGCTTCAGATTACCTATTTTTCATTCATCCAGCATATCAGTGAATCTGCCAAAGTGGTCAAAATGTATTGTTGTTCCTCCCTTTCAGGAGCAGATTGTTGGTTGTCTTTCCTATGTTCGGATTTCATTTCTGAGTTGGTAAAACAACTCCCTTTTTCTGTGGATCTATTTCCCACATTTCTGGTCTATTTAATGTAATTTTCACGCATTTTGTAACCATTTAGTCAGTAAGTAGGGGAAATAGTGTGGAAATCAAAGAGGACGCTCTGCGCTTCATTGTAACAGTTTGATAGGGAATTAATAAAGATATGCGGCTCTGATTTGTGGGATCCATGTGGTATGAGTTTTAGCATTTTTTCTCTCCTTTGTGTTCATATGTAAAATTTTTATGTGTACCATTCATTCATAAACATCTCTAGTTGAATTATTTTCAAGATAGATAGGTAGAATCCATTTTTAATGCTCTGAATTGGAAAATCATTCAATATTCTATGTTTTCTTCTGTTTGAAAAGGATCCATCTCCTATGCCCTTTTCATCTCCTCACCAGTCTTTCCATCCCATCATTATTTAAACTGAATTGCTAAAATTTCTCGCCTACCTTGCCCCATGAAATATCTTATATCCCTCATTTAGTTCCCCAGTTTCAAACTATCCTATTTGTTCCATATAACCCTGAAAAATTCATTCATTTAAAAATTTCCCATCATTATACCTAGCCTAATATATTTTCATAATTGTACTTTGTTGAATGTCTTTCATGGAGAGAGCCCTCTCCTGACCTTCTAGTGCTAGCTACAAGGTTGAGCGTGGTTTAAAGGTTACCCTAATTTGCCTTCCTTCAACCTAAGGTTCAAATTAGGTGCTAACATTTCTAGCGACCATACTGGGGAGTTTTTAGCATAGAAGATTCATTACCCCAGTAATATTTTCCTTGTAAATTCTTGGACTTTGGATGATGATGTTCAGAGTTTGCTAGGTTGAAACATAATTTTGTAATGTAGAAATTTGACCACACTAGCTTCAAGAAGATACACAAGGGCCAATCCTGATCCAAATCCTCCCCCTGTGTTCGAAAATCCTAATCTCATTCCAAGAATAGTCAGAAGACAAGAGGGATAACTAAATCCTAGACCTATTTTCAGATCCCATACCTAGCCCAGTGAGTGGTTGTTTGTATAATATCTTTCCTTTGATGAGTGTTTTGAGCTTTCTTTGTTTAGAAGTAAGACTGAAACTGCACTTGATGACATAGTTTTAGATCTAGAATTTATTGTAGATATCGAAGTTCAAAGGGCAAATACATCAATTGATGATTATATTTTGAATTCCCCTCAGTCATCTATCATTGTAACCAATATCCTTAAGCCTTTAGAGTCATCAAAGACAGCATTTACTCCTCCTAATTCATCAGCATTCCCATCAGTCAATTCTTAGCTTTCATCTCCTCCATCAACGCCTCCCTTAAATTCTAGTAGTACAAACACTTTTGTAAATCCACCTCAAGTCATGGCTGCCTGGTATGCACCCCTGGTTTTACCTCATAATTTGAATGATATGCCTGTTGATTATCAAAGTAAAACTCCTATCTTTGATGCCACTCAAAGCATCATAGCCCAGAAGCATGTTGATAAGATGAATGGATTTTTTTATCTTCATGAGGTAGAGACAGAGAATGTAACCACAAGGTTGTTTGTCCAAAGTTTTGGAGGTGAAGTTAGAAAGTGGTTTAGAGCCTTACCAACAGGCTCTATTCACACTTTGCAGGAGTTACATACACAGTTCTTAGACCGATGGGAGGTAAAGAAAACCCCACTCCAAATTTTGTCTGAATATGAGAATATTAAAAGAAATGTGGGTGAAACTGTACAATATTATTGTTTAAGATTTAATGTTTTATATAATGCTATTCCGGCTAACCTGAAACCTCCTGTGGGATTATCCTTGCTTAAATTTCCAGATGGTTTTGATGCTGATATGGAATATCAGCTACGAGAAAGAGATCCAACCACACTTGAAGACATGCAGAAGATAGCTGTGAGTGTAGAAGTGAATTTACTGGCCAAAAGAGCTCAGACCATAGCTAAAAAGAGAGTCACTATGAAAGAAGACGCATCTCTTTCAGACAGCAAGATGGACACTTTGATCCGGACAGTGGAAAATATGGTTGATCGACTGACGATTTCGGATAGGCCTGAAGCAAAAATAAGGAATCTGAATTTTAGAGGTCAGCAACCGCAATTTAGAATCAAACAAAGAGAACAGAGAATGCAGGACCAAGTACCACCACAAAAATAGATCAAGACTCCATTGCAGCAGAATTGCATTCAAGGAATGGAGACAAACAAGGATGATGATCCTGTGATTGAAGCCAATCATTTCTTCACTGTAGATGGTGTGCCCATCTTTCTCACAGAAGATGAAGAATATATAGCAATTGCAGACGTTCAAAAATATGAAGATTTTATTTTGGCTAATGACACCATGTTAGAAGAAGAGTCTGACGATTTCAAAAGAGGGTACATGAATGCTTTATTAGCCCAACAAAAGCAGTATTCTTTGAGGAACAGAGATGTCCCGATCAGTCCCATTTAGAAGAGAAAAGAGCTCCAATTGAAAAACGATTCTTCAAATACTCAGAGAAAATGAAAAGAGCCTGTGGATCCTTCTCCAAGCAAGGCATATTCAGTGACTAATATTTCAAATGAAAAGAACCAGCATAGTGCGAAAAAGGAGCAAGTAGAGAAGAAAGATCCTCCCATTAAAGAGGTAGAAAAATTTCCTTCTTTTAATTTAGAAAATGAAATTTCTAAGCTGAAAGTGTCCATGCCCTTGACCGAGTTGGTGAAAAATAGCACTTATAAACATCAGGTGTCTAGAATTTTGCAAATAGACTCTGTTTAAGATATGGTAAATGTTGAATATGACTACCCTGAACTCATTTTTGGTCCATCCATAGAAGATCAATCCGAAGAAAGTGAAGTCCCTCCCTTTTACCTGAGTCTTAGATTACATGAGTTCATCTTACATAATGCTATGTTGGACTCTGGAGCCTTGCATAATTTGATGCCCAAAGCCATTATGGAGAAGTTAGGAATTCATATTACCCGCAAATACCATGTTTTGTATTCCTTTGACTCTGGTAGGGTCCATTGTATTGGTCTTATCAAATACTTAGTAGTGTCTTTAGATCAAATCCCTGCCAAAAATGTTTTGATGGATGTATTTGTGGCTGATGTTCCACCATGATTTGGAATACTTCTATCCAGGTCTTGGGGTGCGAAAATTAAAGGAACCATGCAGCTTGACTTCTCTTATGCCACTATTCCCATGTTTGGTTAGTTGAGAAAACTATATAGGGAGAAAAAGATGAAATACATGATCACTAGCAAAGAGAAGCTAGTTAATCATCCCATTAATGTAGTCCTAACAGATTTAGATTCATTTGTATTATATTCAGATGGTGGTTTGAATGATGACAATGTTCATTTGATACAAGTAGAAGAGATACCTGAAATTTCAGAAAATTTTAGGGAAGTCCTCAAACAGGAAAAAGATAAAGCAGCAAGCACTTCTGAGCCTCCTACTTACCAGCAACAAGAAGACAGTGAACAGAAGAAAGATGCAGAAATCGGTCAGGATAAAGTAGAGAAAGAAGCAAAATTTCAGCATCTACAAGAAGAATAAGAAGGCCTATGGAGCATGGAATTTGATGGAGTTTTTGGTAAGGACGGAGCTGGTATTGGAATATGGATTCGGAGCCCTGCTTTCCAGCCTGAAAAATTTCCTAGTAATGTTAGAGTATGTGCTTATAAGTTGGCTTTTAACTGCTCTAACAATGAAGCAGAGTATGAAGCTTTGATTGCAGGTATGAAAATTTTGAAGAAGTTAAATGCAAAGAGTATTTCTATCTATGGAGATTAAGATCTGATAATAAGATAGGTCAAAGGAGAGTACCAAGCAAAACATCCATTATTGAGGGCATATACAAACACAGTCCTAGACATTTTGAGGACATTTCCTTAGTAGAATTTGATAGCAGTACCCAGAATGTAGAATATAATTGACGATTCTCGTGCCACTACAGAAAGCAACTTGAAGATTCCGATGAAATCCAACAACAAGTTTGAGATTTATGTCAAACATAGGCCTGATATTCCTGACAATTTGAGGTATTGGCAAGTGTTTTTAGATGACAATGAGATCAATGATTTTTTGCAGAGTGAAGGAAAATTCAAAGATACTCCCATAGAAGGTGATTATGAGGTTGATGATCAAGAAATTGAAGCAAATCAGATGGACATATTGCAGCTGAAGGAAAATGTAATTCCTAGAGGTATCATACCTTTAGAGGAGCTTTTTGATCAGGATGATGTTGCAAAAAAACCAAGCTTGGTTCCTACTAAGAAAGGAGTTGAAGATATGAACCTTGGAATAGCTGACAAGCCCAAGCTTGTGAAATTATCAAAGGCATTGTCCCCTGAGGTAAAGGAACAGTATGTTAAGTTACTTTTTGAATTTTCTGATGTGTTTACATGGGATTATTCAGACTTGAAGGTGTATGAAAAAAACATAATCCAACATACTATTCCCATCAAGCCTGATCAGAAGCCATTTAGACAAAAGCTGAGAAGAATCAACCCAAAGCTACTACCATCCATCAAAAAAGAGGTAAATAGATTGTACAAAGCTGGTATCATCGTCCCAATTATATTTTCTGACTGGATTTCAAATTTGGTCCCAGTACATAAGAAGACAGGAGAGATAAGGTTGTGCATATATTTTCAGAATCTGAATAAAGCATCTTTAAAGGATAATTATCCACTTCCGAAGATGGACCATATTCTACAAATATTAGTTGGAGCATCACGGATGTCACTACTTGATGGCTACTTAGGCTACAACCAGATCTTGGTGCATGACAAAGACCAAGACAAAACTGCCTTCACAACACCCTAGGGAACTTTCTATTATGCCAAAATTCCATTTGGATTGAAGAACGTTGGAGCCACTTTCCAGCGAGCAATGGACATTGCTTTTGCCAATGAAAAGGATGTTTTTCTTGTTGTTTATTTGGATGATCTGACAGTGTTTTCTAGTTCTGATGAAGAACACTTGCACCATTTGAGAGTTTTTTTTCAGTGATGCAGGAAGTTTGGGATTTCTCTCAATCCAAAGAAGAGTCTCTTTGTTATGGATGAAGGCAAGTTATTGGGGCATATCATCTCTAAAGACGGTATCCACATTTATCCATCTAGAGTGGAGGAAATTCAACACAAAGACCTTCCACGGAAAAAAAAGGAGATTCAAGAATTTAATGGTAAGATGAACTTCCTGTGCAAATTTATACCCAATTTGGCTGAAAATTTAAGGGAAATGACTAACATGTTGAAAAAGGATAGCACTGTCAAATGGAGTGAAGAAGCTATCAAGTCATTTAATCTGGTAAAGTTTGCTCTGTCCAATGCCCCAATCTTGATTAGTCCTGACTATACTCAATATTTTATTATATTTTCATTTGCATCAGAGCATAATATGGCCGTGGTTTTGACGCAAAAAAGATATCATATTGAAAAGCCAATTTCCTTTTTCAATAGGACTATTAGAGATGCTTCCTTACAGTATAATATTATTGAGAAACAAGAATTGGCTCTTATAAAGGAATTGAAGGATTTTAGGGTCTACATTCTACATTCACATACTATATCATATGTTCCTAATGTTGCAGTAAAGGATGCCCTGATGCAAATTGATCCAGAAGGTCGAAGAGGTAAGTGGATAGAAACTATGTTGGAGTATGATTTAGAGATCAAACCCACAAAGCTGATCAAAGGACAAGGCTTGGCAAAGCTAATGGCCCAATCAAACCTACGTGCCCTGGATATAAATCTCATAACAGTAATGTCTAAAGATGAGGTTGAAGGTTTGATTGTTCTAGTTTCAGACATTTTTCTTCAATCCCCATGGTATTCAGATATTGTTTATCTTCTTTAACATATTTCACCACCTCCAGGAATGTCTAAAAGCAAAGGTAGATCACTGAAACTTAAGGTTGCTAAATATTGTATTTTAAATAGTGCTCTTTATTGGAAAGATCCAGGAGGTATTTTGCTCAACTTTTTGGTTGAAGAAGAGGCTCAGAAGGTAATGCATGAATTTCACAAAGGTGATTGCGGTGGTCACTTGTTTTGGAAAACTAAAACTAACAAGGTATTGAGAGTAGGGTATTATTGGCCCCCTTTATTTTCAAATCTGTATAAAACAGTGATGAGTTGTCATGAATGCCAAATTTTCCAAGGGAAAAAGAAATTGCTTCCTCTTCCTTTGAAACCAGTTTCAGTAAATGCTCCCTTTCAGTAGTGGGGACTTGATTTCATAGGGGAAATCCATCCCGCATCATTAGCACAACATCGATGGATCTTGACAAGTATAGATTACTTCACCAAATGGATCAAGGTCGTTCCAGTAATGCAGGCTACAGACACAGCAATTATTCAATTTTTAGAGTCAAATATATTATCTCATTTTGGTTTCCCTCACAAAATTATAACAAATAACACAACATCGTTCAAATCTAAGAAGATGGTGGAGTTCTGCAACAAATACAATATTTTGTTGGGCCATTCAACAACGTACTACCCACAAGGCAACGACCTAGCAGAATCGTTGAATAAATCTCTGATAAACATAATAAAGAAAATGTTGTAGGCAAACAAAAGGAACTGGCATCGAAATCTCATCAATGCGTTATGGGCAGACAGAGTTAGCAGCAAGAAATCTATAGGTATGTCACCTTTTGAACTAGTTTATGGTATTGATGATGTCTTTCCTACATCTCTTACAGTTCCAGTCATGAATTTATTAAAATAATTTGGTAGTGAAGAAGATGATAATCAGCGGAGGATCAATCAAATGATCCACCTTCAGAAAACAAGGGAGGAAGTGTCATAGAACACCATTCAGTTGCAGGAGAAAATAAATAAGATCTATGACCGAAAGACCAAAGCAGAAAGGTTTCAGTTGGATGATGTGGTGTGGAGATGGGATGCAAGAAATGAGGACAAAGGGAAACACGGTAAGTTCGACAACCTGTGGAAAGGACCATATAAGATTTCATCATACAGGGGACAGAATGCCTTCTTTCTTTCAGAGATGGATGGCCAAGATTGCCCTGGAGGATCAGTGAATGGTAGGCTTTTGAAGCACTACCATTGTTGAAGATAATGGATCAAAAACTATGTCACAATCATCATATATACCATGTTATTTTTAGTTAGATTTCAAGTACACGGTCATTCAAATTTGGGGCCCGAGCTGAAGGCTATAAAAGTTGAATGATATGTGTATGGTTTGGTTTTATTTTAGTTTTCAGTCTTAGTTCTGAGACAGATTCAGTCCACATTGTTTCCTTTTTCAGTATTTTTTGACTCCATGCCCAATGGATAAGCCTACTTGGTCTACGGTGTTCTTGGCACCTCCAAGGAGCTACCATCCCCATTGGAGCCAATGTTAGTGTCAGTCTAGTCATACTGCCATCAGTGATCAAAACTCCTCTTTGTCATTTGCATATTAGGTGTCCCTACCATAAATTTTCATCATTCCGCTAGGTCATGGATTCATTGATGGTAGTGGTCTTTCATCAGTTTTCCCTCATGTGAAACTTGCTAATTCTCCTCTCTATGGTCTTTAGTCATGAGTCACTTTCACCCTGTGAGTCATGATTAGGTCATAAGTTTGGTATCATTAGGTTTTAGAATCTCACCATGGTCAAATTAATGAGTCAAGTGTTAATAAATATCAACAAGGTCATGAGGAGGTCGAATAAAATCAAAGTCACAACATCTGGGAAGATCAAAGAAAATTTTTATTCAGCTTGATGTAATTTTCACCTCAAAACCATGTTTTGAGGTGAAAACATGATACTTTTCCTTTATTATCATCTCTTATGTAATTTTGTGTCAATCATATGTAATAACTCACACTTCAGAAGCTTCTATCTCCACAAAGTCACCACCCTTCCCTTCAGAGAGGTTTTCGATAGCCTTGTTAGTGTTAAATCATGTTCTAAGTATGTCCATCAGAAAGAGCCCGGAAAGATATTTCCAACGGTATATTATGTTGATCATGTTAGCCCCCTATTAATTTTTGACAAGAAAACAGGGGGTCAAACTATCTCCGAGCTTTCAAGGAATGCATTCCTGCTGAAAACACATCATCCTTGAAATCCCTTTATGTCCTTTGTCCTTTTATGAATCCCCACTATTGTTTCCAGTTAAAAACCTCTCTGTTTCTGTGAAGATGAATGCCCAAAAAGGCCTCAATTTCCCTTATTTTATTCCCACTAATCCTCTGTTTCAACACTATTTTCCCCTCCCCTAATTCCTCATTAATCCCTCATTGATAATTCAATTCCCCTTTTTAACCTTACGAATACCCTTGGTTGTTCTGAAAATCCCTTTTCCTCTTTACCGTTACCCCTTTTCGGCCTTAAAATGCATTGAAAAATAGGCCAAAACCCACTTTTCACCTTATGACAAGCTAAGCACCTTTTTAGGCCAGCCCCTTAATCACTTCCCCATATGCCCCGAGCACTGAGACCAAATGCTTAAGCCTTGGGTGCCTTATCGCAATCGAAAGTTTTTGCAGGGCGCATTTCCTTTGTTCCTCTTGTTTTCCCCGATGCGATTGGACTGTGGTCTATCGACTCCCACAATGATCCTTGCCGCCGATCTATTAAGATCCGACGGCTCGACGCTAATCACACCGCGCCCATCGCTTCTTCCATTTCCTCCCTCCGATTTCCTGCCGACCGTCGATCTCCCTGCCAGATCCGACGGCCCAGTGCTAATCGCGTCGTGCCTGTCGTCCCTGTCCATCCACTCTTCTGATTTCATCAGAGCCATCAATCTGTCTCTAGATCAAACGATGGTCGTTTAATCGCATCCCTGCTTCAATCGAAATCGGAACTTTTTGCAATGCCGCCCCACCATCCCTTCTGATTGCAATCCCCTCGATCTGATCATAGTCATCCATCTGATAAGATCCAATGAACCTCATTTCTCCCACTCTGCCTCTTTTCCCCCATCCATCTTCTCACCGATTTGATCTCTGCCATTGATTCCCTTCACGATCCAATGACTGGCGCTCAATCGTACCGTCGTCAATCGGAACTTTTTAAAGGTGTCACCCTCTGTCTCTCCCGATTGCGATTCGCCGATTCGATCGTGACTGTTCATTTGATCCAAGATTGACGGTCCACATCGCATCGTGCTTGCACCCATATTTCTTCATCGGAGCCTCTTTTAACTGCATCATTTAACCTCCGCCATTGGTCGCCTCCTGCGATCCAACGGCCCAAAGCTAATCGCCCTCCCCCTTAGCTGGGTCCCACCATCAAATGGCCCGTGTTCATTCGTTTCCATCACTTTTCTTTGTAGATCCACCCAAATGCTAAAATTTGGGTTTCAACGATTATTCTGGTCTCTTTCGCCAGTTTTTTCCTTCATTCACCATTTCCGCCACCATTCCAGAGGTTTTCAAAGCATCTCTTCCGCCACCTGGATTTTATAATTGGTTTATTTTATGATGTTGGTTTTCGCAGAGTGGTTGACTCACCCTATATTCCATAATCACAGTGATTGTGGTTTAGAACACAGAGAGGCCATTTCATCAACGGCCAAATATAGCAGCAAGTCAGAGTAGTAGTGTCAAAGACCTGCCACAGCAAGAACAAAAGATTGAAGACAATTTTGGGATTTCAGCTAATATTGATTATCAATAGCCCATCCTCCAAGTTAAATCAGAATTAAAGAAAATCATGAAGGGCTACAGGCAGAAAATCCTCTACTGCCACATCAGAGGAAAATTGATTCCTCTCCGCCAACATTTCACCATCTGTGACAGCGACCACCTCAACTCCACCTCGTCAGCAAGAATCGTCAATTAATTATTCAGCCCTAGTGGTCTTTTACTTCTATTTTAGTTTGTTTCTTTTAAATTTAGAGTGGAATTCACATTACACTCCTGCATTTCACTTTCTGTTAGAAACTTTTATTTGATATTTTTGTTTAAAACGGCCGTGAGCCCAACTGTCAATGATGAGATGCCCCAATTCCTCATCATTAATTTTGGTTATTTTTTATGGAGACCTAAAACCGATTTCTAGCATGCAAGGAAGATATTTTTCCCAAAAATATCTTCTCGTTCCTTTTTTCTGAGGCTTTTATATAAGCAATATCAGAAGAGAAAAACAGGTTCCAGATTTTCTGAAGAATTTGGCTGTGTAAGAATTTTTGTATGCTTGTTGTTGAAATCTCAATAGAAATGTGAGGAGCCCGTTGGGTCTCAGCGAGAAGAAGTTTTATTTTAAGTGAGGATTATGGTCTTAATGTTTTATAGTATGTAACTCTGCCTTATGTGATATTTTTTGATTGTTCATTTCACCATTTCCACTTCTCTTATATCATGCTCTGGAATGTGAGTGGCTCACTAGCTTTGGTATAAATTTATCGCCATTGATACTTATACTTAACTAGTCTAGCGCTTTAAATATGGCTCAGGCATGATATGTTGTTTCACTTTCCACTTCACTCATGTTTCCTCTATATTGAGTACTGTGGGATGTTATTCTTTGAAATCTATTGACATGCATGGATTCTTATCTTATTAAGCCCATCTCATGTTTAGATATGTTTACGGAATTCCATCTCATTAGTAGTTAGTATTCCTTCTGTATTTTCTACGCAGCAAACGTAGCCTGATTTTTAAATATCTATAAAGAATTTTAGAACCCAACCCTCCTTACTGAAATCTTTCTTTGAGTTGTCTGATGCATCTATATTGAGGATTCACTCCTTTCCTCTACAACATCTTTTCATTATGCTGAATCTGTGAGTATTTTGGTTCCATCTATATTGCACCTCCTTGTAAAAGTTGAAGTAGTAAAGAGCCTCATACTGATAATGGTCTTGAAATATACCTTATGCTCCTTACTATATAAGATGTCCTAGGCACTGGTCTTTCACAACTCAAGGTCATCTCTAGGAATGACAACATATTATACTCTCAAAACTGACTCCTGGATTGAAATTTATGCTTAAATGAATAAAGCTTCCCTATACCCTAAACCCTACCCCTTTTCCCATTTTTTTCCCTTAAACATTATTTTATTAAATTTTAATGTTTTCTTTATCCGATGGCATAATCACATCATTAAAATATTTTAAACACATAAAACCCCGGTGCGATTTAATAACCTTGCCCCTCATTTCCCCTTAAAATTTATAGTAAAGTTTTAAATTTTTTATTATAAATTACTCCCATTCCGATCGCAATCGAACCATACTTATCGTGCACTCTGATTGACCCTTGTGACTACAAAAAACTGTGATGCGATTGCATACACTCGATTGAGTCCCGCCGATTGAATCCCGTCTGATTAAATCCCAACCGTTGATCTGATAAATGATATGATGGCCCATATGCCATCGCATCATCGCAATCGGAACTTTCAATCAATCCCCTCCGATTGAACCCTCCCCATTTCTCTGATTGCGATGAACTCTGCTCCCCCGATTACACATCCGCCATCGATCTGCCCATCCGATCAAACAACCCATAGTCCATCGCACCATCGCAATCAGTGTTTTCACATAACACTTTGCCTCCTCTCTCCTCTGATCTCCCGATTCCGATTGGTCGGGCACCACCATTAAACCTTCTGCCCCGCTCCAAAGTAAAAATTCTATTTTCCTTTCTAAATGTGCTAAGTCACATTATATTTCATTTTATAAAGGATTCCCCCATCACTTATCCCCAATCGCATCGGAAAAATCCTATGGTGTAACACTTAGCCTCCACTCCCAAACCCTGATTTCCGATTGCGATTGACCTCTGGGTCCCACCATATAATCTTCCACCCATTCATAATAAAAGGGTCTTTTCCCTTTGTAAATCCAAAATTTCATTTTATTTCATTTTATAAATTACTTCCCTCCATCGATCCATCCTAAATCGCATCGGCGAAATCCTATTGCACCTTAACACCTCCCTTCCCTTCTGATTGCGATTGTGATTGTTCTCCCGGGTCCCACCTAAAGTCCTTCCCCATTTTTCAATGTAAAATTATTTTTCTCCTTTGCAAAAGTGCTGAAATTTTTTTATTTTTATTTTTACCCCATTACCCTTTGGCTTATCCTTTACCCCTATTACATTTATTCAAATCGCATTGGAGTTTTAGGGCCTCGTTCTAATAACATCTTCCCCTTTCCTCCGATCCCCAATTGTGATTGCCCTTATGCACTAATCGCATTGCAATTTTTCCATTGTATGTCACACGTCCACGATCTTCCGATTTCGATTGTGTTCGGGCCCACATCCCTTTCCCTTTGCTCTTTTTATCCAAAAAAGGGTCTTTTCTTCACTAAAGGCATGAAATTTAGTTTTGTTGTTTTCAAAAGGCATTTCTCGGCATATATGAGATTTTCAATAAAGACAAGCAACAGTCAAAGGGCCGAGAGCTAATTATGAAACAAAGACTTCTATAGCAGCAGAAAAATAGGGATTTTCTCTTCAGATTTCCTATTTTTCATTCATCTAGTGTATCAATGAATCTGCCAAAGTGGTCAAAATGTATTGTTGTTCCTCCCTTTCAGGAGTAGATTGTTGGTTCTCTTTCCTATGTTTGGATTTCAATTCTGAGTTGGTAAAACAAATCCCTTTTTCTATGGATCTATTTCCCACATTTCTGGTCTATTTAATGTAATTTTCACTCATTTTGTAACCAGTAAGTTAGTAAGTAGGGGAAATAGTGTAGAAATCAAAGAGGACGCTCTGCGCTCCGTTGTAACAGTTTGAAAGGGAATTAATAAAGATATGCAGCTCTGATTTGTGGGATCCATGTGGTATGAGTTTTAGCATTTTTTCTCTCCTTTGTGTTCATATGTAAAATTGTTATGTGTACCATTCATTCATAAACATCTCTGGTTGAATGATTTTCAGGATAGATAGGTAGAATCCATTTTTAATGCTCTGCCTTGGGAAATCATTCAATATTCTATGTTTTCTTCTGTTTGAAAAGGATCCATATCCTATGCCCTTTTTAGCTCCTCACCAATATTTCCATCCCATCATTATTTAAACTTAATTGCTAAAATTTCCTTCCTACCTTGCCCCATGAAATATCCTGTATCCCTGATTTAATTCCCCAGTTTCAAACTGTCCTATTTGTTCCATACAACCCTGAAAAATTCATTCATTTAAACATTTCCCATAATTATAGCTAGCCTAATATCAGTTCATAATTGTACTTTATTGAATATCTTTCATGAAGAGAGCCCTCTCCTGACCTTGTAGAGCTATCTACAAGGCTGAGCGTGGTTTAAAGGTTACCCTGATTTGCCTTCCTTCAGCCTAAGGTTCAAATTAGGTGCTAACATAGTGCTTGGAAGTTTGACTCAGCCATGAGTCTTGCTAATCCCTGCCCTTTAATTAGTTTGGTGGGCCTGATTTCTAAGTAATATTCAAGAATAGTAGCAATCCACTTTCCCCTTTTACCATCAGGGTCTTGACTTAGAATGTCCTTGACAACAGTATGTGGAACAAAAGCAATTATGTGAGAGTGTAAAATGTAGACTCTAAAGTCTTTTAATGCTTTCACTAATGCTAAGGCTTGCTTCTCCATGATGTTATATTTGAGAGGAGCATCTCTTAAGGACCTACTAAAAAATTATATCGGTTGTTCTTGCCCCAAACCATTCTTTTGATGCAACACTGCAGCTATTGTATGCTCTGATGCAAAAGAAAAGCTATAAAAATCTTTGGTGAAATCTGGACTAATCAAGACTGGTGTTTGAGTAAGAGCTTGTTTAACCAGTTCAAATGATTGTTTAGCTTGTTTAGTCCATTTCACACCTACCTCTTTCTTAAGCATGTTTGCTATTTTTCTTAATATCTCATCAAGGTTGGGGATAAACCTCCTCAAAAATTAATCTTTCCAATGAAAGATTGTAATTCTTTGAGACTTCTTGGATGGCTGATTTTTAATATGCCACCAATCCTTTTAGGGTCTACTTTGATTCTCTCTTTTGAAATTATTTGACCAAGAATTTTACCTTCTTGGAGACCAAAGAGTGTCTTTTTGGGGTTCAAAGATAATCCAAATTTCCTACATTTCTCAAAAAATTTTCTTAAATGAATTAAATGTTCTTCATCAATTTTAGAGAAAACAATTATGTCAACAAGGTAATGATTATAAAATAGCAAATATCTTCTGAGAAGACTATGTTGATGGCCCTTTGGAAAGTGGCCCCTGTATTCATCAAACCAAATGGAATTTTGACATACATAAAGGTGCCCCAAGGTGTAGTAAAAGCAGTTTTGTGTTGATCACTTGGGAGCACTAACACCTTATTGTACCCTGAGAACCCATCCAACAGTAATATTCTTTTTGATCCAACTACCCTTTGAAGCATATGGTCCATTTTGGGTAAGGGGTAGTTGTCTTTCAGGGAGGCTCTATTTATATTTCTAAAGTCAATGCAGAGCCTGATTTCCCCTATCTTCTTCCTAACATAAACTAGGTTTGACACCCATTCTAAATATCTAAGAGGTACTATAATCCCAACATCATACATTTTTTCAATTTCTTTCTTGACTAAAGGTAATAAAACAGGGTTTATCCTTCTTAGTTTTTGTTTGAAAGGTTTCTGGTTTTCCTTAAGAGGAATTTTTTGTTGAATGATGCTAGTGTCATAAGATTTTAGATCTTTGTATCCCCAAGAAAACACATCTCTAAATTATTTGAACAACTCTATGTATTGTAGTTTTATATGAGCTGGGAGTGTGCTAGATCATTTGATCATCTTGGGCTCTGCTAGGCTGCCTATGTTTTGTTCTTCTACATCTGTTTCCATAGGCTCCATTTTTTGTTCTTTGGCTACATCATTAAGGTCAAAAGGGTGTTCTAAAGTTGTGAGACCTCTTGGAATTGTATCATTCTTGCATTGTAAAACTTCCAAGTATTTCTAGTCTACGTAGTCAATTAATTTTGCTTCAAAAAGATTCTCACAGTTATTTATATCAGCAGAATATGTCATTTCTATTTCTGAGATTTCTTCATTATCCAAACAGTTTTCTTCATGGCTGGTTTCTAATGCTGGTATGGCAAAATCATTTTCTGATTTTAGGAAATCATCTGTGTGTTTCAGTGTCAAACACTTGCCAGTGGTCCTCATTGTCAGGCACTGTAGGCCTATTTTTGACCATTATGTTAAGATGTTCATTTATCTGGGGTACTTGGTGATTGTTGGCATTGAAGGAAAGTTCATTTTCTAGATGATTTTGTGCTCTTGGAATGAAAATGAGTTCATATTTTTCAAAGGTCTTTAATAAATCAAGGGCAGCATTTCGATATTCTCTAAGTCTTGGGTTTTTAGCTGAATATTCTTCTTTGATTTGTCTTATGATAAGTTTAGAATCTCCTAGGATTTATATTTTAGGGGCTTCTAATTGTGTAAGCAACTGCAAGCCAAGGAGAAGGGCTTCATATTTAGCAATATTTTTGGTGCATGGAAAATCTAGTTTATATGAATAACCCTGATTTGTATTTTGAATCCATACACCTACCCCTGCACTTGTTTTATTACAAGACCCATCAAAGTTTATTGTCCAAAGTATATATGCCTCATTTTCATTTTCTTGTTGTTGTTGATTTCTAATGATTTGTATATGAGTTGAAGTAGTTTTAACTTATCTGGTAAATTGATTTCTTCTTTGTTTTCCTTTTCTTGTTGAGTGATTTCATCTTCATTGTACAAGATAAAGGAATCTAAACTTGATTGAATGATTGGAGAGTTTTTTGGTTTATCTATGTTTCTCACCATATATTTCATGTGGGATTCCATGTATAATATTTTTTTTTGGTTAAAAACTAGGATGGTGGCATAAGACATGTCTATTTGAAGGCTCCCTTGAATTTTGGCTCCCCATGATCTTGATAAAAGCATGCCATATTTTGGGGGAATGTCAGCTACCACTATGTCCATTACTAGACTCTTATCAGGGATGTGAGATAATTTTACACATAAATCTTTGATTAAACCTAAGAATTTGACTCTGCTTGAATCAAAGGAATACAAATCCTTGTATGGTTTAGTAATTTCTAAGCTTAAGCTTTCCATTACTACTTTGGGCATAAGATTATGTGAAGCTCCAGAGTTTAACATGGCATTGTGTAATATCCTATCATGTATATTCAAACTAACATAGAAGGGAGGGACAACTCCTTACTGGTATTTTCCTTCAACTTCTGGACCAAACAACAACTCAGGTTTGTCATTTGTCAAGTTTAACGTATCAATGTCACTTCCTAAGTTCAAAGCTTTCAAAACTTGGTTTTTGTAAACTTCTTGGGTTACTAGTTTAGCTAGAGGTATGATAATATTTATCTTTGCAATCTCTCCCTCAAGGCTGAAAGGAAATATTGATTTTGTCATATTTACATCTGTTTTTTCAATTGAATTCCTTTCAGCAATTCTAATTTTCTTAAATTTTTTTGGACTACTATTTGGGACAATTTTGTTAGGGCCACTAGCTGAAGTGTTAGGGCTGCTTTGTTCAACATTTGGCTAGCTGCTTTTCTCTTTGTTTAAATCTATTTTCTTAGCCAAAATGTTGGGTTTATCTTTTGTTTTCTTAGGCTAATTTTCTGCATTTTTCCTAACAGTAGTGCTAGTTCTTTTGTCATTTGAATTATCTATGTTGCCTCTGCTCCTAAGATCATATCGTTTGTGCACCTTCATGATTTCATTTTCAAACCCCAATCTATAATCATCAGAATCCTCATATGTATCTTCATTTTGTTATGGGGAGAAGAAAACTTGTTCTTCTTCAGTGAGGTAAACATCATCCCCACTGTCTGATCCAATCAAGTTTACATTATTTTCTCCCAACCTTTCAATCTCCCTTTCTTCCTTTTGATCTAAATAGTTTTGTTGGAAGGGAGGTCTAACTTGTTGGTCATTTTTTCTCTACCTATCTTGATTAGGGTCTCTTCTCAAATTCTGGTTTCTATTTCTATTTTGGTTTTCTCTAGGAGGCACTCTATCATTCAGATTTATATTTTCAAGCATCCTCTCCATTACCTTTACTAAGTTATCGATTTTAGTATCTGATATAGAGGTTGATGGAATTGTATAATCCCTGTATGTAACTCTTTTCTCTACCCTCAACCTAGCTCTTTTTTCAATTATATTTTCCTCCACACTCATGTCTCCCCCTGCATATCTTCTAAAGTTGAGGGGTCTCTTTCTCTTAGCTGATAAGCCATTTCCGGGTCAAATATTCTAGGAAATTAGGTAAGGCTAATCCTAGTGGAGGTTTCATGTCTAGAGGATGTGCATTATACACACTATTGAATCTAGTGCAGTAATCATGGACACTTTCCCCAGTATTTCTTTTGAGGTTAGTATAGTCTGAAAGGATTTGGAGGGGGTTTTTTCTGATTTCCCATTTGTTTATAAATGTTTGATATAGAGAAGGAAGATCATTTATGTTGTGAGGAGCTATGTTTTTAAACCATTTCTTGACTTCTCCTCCTAAACTTTGAGCAAAAATTCTCATTTTAATAGTCTCTTCTTCTATCTCCATGTAATCAAATGCATCATTCATTTTATCTACGTACTGTTGGGCACTAGTAGGTTCATTTCCGGTGAAATGAAGAATTTTGGATTGGTAATCATTTGGTAAGCGAACCATGGGTTGTGGTAACACTAGTGGAGCATACCTTGATGCCATGGCTGGAAGGAAAGGTGGATTTACAAGGGGTGGATTGACAAGAGGGAAAGTGGGTTGGAATGGAGTGTTTTGAACAGTGGTGGTATGGATTGGAGTGGAAGAAACACTTGGGCCAAAAAATTGGTTTCTAGCAGATTTGTTACAAAAGAGGCTAAAGTTGTGAAGAAGTTGGGAATCAGGAGGAGTCGAAGGCGAGGCTTCTCTACTAAAGCTCTGTTGCAAACCTGCTATTTCAAAATTATCTTAGTTCAAATAACTTTGAGATCTGGTTTGAATATGTTCTTTGTATGATGTAAGTCAAAGTGTAAATCCTTTAAGACAACAAGGTTTTCAGGGATATATTTTGTTCTTAAGAGGCTCTAATCAGCAGTTGATTTTCCAGACTTAGAATTTTGCCACAAAATATTCTATAGATTGTCAACTATTGTAGGAGGATTAGGGTCTGGATGAGATCTATTGTTGATCCTATGTGAAGCCAGACTATTTTTTAAAAATGAGATAGGACGAAGTTTTTTAGGGATTGTTTTTGAAAGTTTTGCGTCTCACAATGTCTATTCTAGTATGGGAATAGGCTTCTAAACTTCCTCAAGGATGGTTAACACGGTCCTAAAGAGATCTAGAGACCTAGATGAGTAATAAGCCTACTAGGGCTAATGGAGTGACTAGGTGGAAACTTTTTAGCTTTTGTGAAGGTAAAATGTTTTATGGTTCCACCACCATCTTTATTATGAAGCCAATCTGAAATATCTTTGGATTTTGTATATTTCTATGGTTAAGAGAGTGTCCTATGTCTGATTTTAACACTTAGCTAAGGTGCTCAAACAAACATAGTCTACTCTATGGCTTACTAACTGGTTTTCTTAGAGATTTGTATGACTAAAAAGTTTATAATAGTTTTCTAGGCTATCATAGATTCAATAAGTCCCACCGTGATCGCCATTATGTTGGTATCCTATGTTTTGATAGATTGGCTTGCCAAAAGACAAGGCAACAACAGAACCAATCTTTAGAGTTCCAGGATCTAGTCCTCCTATTCTCAGAGAGGGATCTCTCAAATTTACTTGTTTTGCAAATATTTATCATGTTTTCTTTTAAATATTGATTTTAGGCTAGTTATTAAGTGCAGGTGTTTGTTTGGTTTGTTTTTTTGTTTCGTTGGATTGGCACAACATAACATGAATGGTCTAGGTAGTATAGATAGAAAGAAGAAGTGTCGGTTTCATTAGGAAATGGAGTCAAAATGAAGTTGGTAACAAGCTCATAAGTGGATATGGGATATCAAAGGGAAAATCTAACTTGGCCACAAGATCCTTTATTTTTTTTTAATGAGATGGACATTAATGATTTCAAAAGAGATTTTTAATTCTCAAAAAAGGGAACTTAAAAACATAACTTGAACATAAAGAGGTATTTGATATACAGGGCTAACCATGAATTCTACAAACCACACTTTAGACAAATCATGACTTTAAGACAAATTTTAAAATGAAATCTAAGATTCAGGAGCACATCCTATTTCCTAAAATATTTATTTCAAAGGAGTTAGAGAACATGAAAGATTCGCTGATAATTGCAGTCATAGAAGAGGGACCACCTAACACATCTATGATTACAACTATAAGACCTTCAAAACAATTATTCAAGCAGGAAAAAAGGGTATGATAAAAAAAAACCTTCTTGGCTAACTATAAACAATGGTACTTCAAAGGGAGACTTCAAAAACAATTTTCAAGTGGCAACAAACAAGTAGGGAAAACCATAAATCATGCTAGAACCAACTATTTGAAATATTAGAGAAATAAACAAGCATTAGGACTAAAGAGAAATATTAAAGACTCTAAAATACCTCAGAAGAAGAAAACATAAAATAGTGAAGGATAAACAGGTCTAAGGTGCTTCCAGGAGTCATTTCTTAGCCTAAACGTTTCATCCTACTGTAGTAAGAATTTATGAAACATAATGAAAATAGGAAAGACAACAAATAGTTCAAAATACATCACCAACAACGAAGCTCAGGGATCCAATGATAGAGCCTTCTCAAGAACAAGCATGTGAAAACATCATCAAGCTTCCAAGACTTCAATTTCTTCTTCAACTTCCAACAGACTATGTATTATTTCAGAGTGTTTTAGTATTACAACTAGTGACCAACCAACCCTTTACAATGTGCTCCTCAAGGAGATTTTATAATAAAATGAGGAGGTGGAATATTTCCTAGGATTTAAGTGTAATTAATTCTATACTAAATGCAACTCCTAGCCTTGAAAACCATGCAAGGCATAAGGCATGAAAAAATTCAATTATAACTTTGTTTCTGCTTTTTAGGCTTAGTGGGTAAAAAGATTGACTTTTAGGAATTTTCTTATCTTTTTAATAACTTTACTGACAGTTTGAAATATCTTCCTTTGTTTGTGATAACTGTCATCTTCCTTAGTCTTTAATGTTGTTGGCTGAGATTTTATCTGGGTATTCCTTTGAGGCAGAGAGGCTGCAGGTGGCAACTTTGGTAGTTGGGGATTCAATTAGACCCTTTGATGTGTCATCTGAGTTTTCTTCTAGATCGGTCTTCATTTGTGGATTAGACCGTTGTTTCCTTTAAACTCTTCTTAGAGCCTTTAATCTTCGGATTATACTTTGATCCTTCAATTAGTTGATGCTTACTGTGTTCTGTGGCTTTGCAGGTGCACAAAGGGTTTGTTGTGTTTTTTGTTCAGAAAACCGATAATCATGACTTATCGATTCCATAAAAACATGTAGTTATAACTCACAAACCATTTTAAATTGTATCAAAGGCCATGAGGATCGTCATCCTCGGCCCATAACATTATAATCATCTGCGGGAGGGTTTTACCCTTTAATTTATAAAACCTGCATAAAATAAGCAATCGTTATTTAAATCCTGCGAATTATGGGTTTGACTGTTTAGGAGGGTTTGTGAAGGTGGTTCGGAGCTATGAGGATGGAGGAATGCAGCAGTAGAAGGAGAAAAAAAAATGGCGGAAAACGAAACAGGGTTTAAATTTGAATTAGGGTGCAAATTGAGGAAAGGTGGTTTTGGGAAAACAGGAAGTGGTTTTCGCGTAGCGTTTGGGGGGGTAGGCGGTATTGCCAAAAAAAACGTGATACGATACATCGCTTGCATGTGGAAAATCAAAACTGCCTATTTCGCGTGGAAGTAGAGCAGTGCGGGGAGGTCCAAAAAATTGCGCGAGATTGATCGTTGTCCATTAGATGCTCGTCGGGAGATCGAACGGCGCGTATAAAACACGATGGGTGGAAAGCTGCACAAAGGATGTATGGTGGGACATAGGGCTCGACGGCATGAGATGGAACCGTGGACAGTGATCTAGTGGAAGGAGCATAGATCAACATTTATCATTGAGCGTGAAAACTTAATAGTCCTGAGGGAAAATTAGAATGGGTACGATATTGCATCAACAAATTTGTTGTGGGGTGGACAGGTCAAAAGGTTATCAGGTTTAGTCTTGATTGTCAGATCACCTGAATGGCTGGTTGAGATTAAAAGATGGGGTGGGTTATTTGAAAAAAGGAAAAGCTAAGGCATGATGGATGGGTAGAGAGAAGGTAACCCGATGGTCGTTGATCTACAGAGATCAACGGTCTAAATTCGTTTAAATCATAATGTCGGGGTAATGAAAAAACAAAGGAAAGAAGGGTTCGAAAGAGGGTTTTTAGGCCTTTAAGTTCCTGATTGCAGGGCTTCGGCCATACGAGGTGGAGGGCTAACAGACATAAGCCCTCGGGGGCTTAACTCTTTATCATGCAAAAGACTGATGTTTTAGGCCAAAAAAAAGGTTTTTAAGGCCAAAACAGAGTTCTAATAGGCTAAAGGGGGAATTTTAAACCAAATAGGAGGGAGATATAAGCTTTAAAGAGGGTTTTGAATTTTTTTTAGAAGTCAAATGGAGGTTTTATGAATCAAATTTGGAGAGTGAAGTGAAGAAGTGTAATGATGGAAAATGGAGCCTCTTAAGCAGTTTCCTCTCTATTCATCAGCAGGTACTTGAGGACTTATAGTGAAACACAGTGAAGATTAATTCAAAGGATAAAGAAAATCATAAGACTTCAAAAGATGATAGGTTTTCAAAGGAAACTATCTCTTGAAGGCTTGAAGACAAAGTCGAGCCACCACTTGGTATAACAAAATTTATAGGTGGCTAACATAAGGTTAAGGTTATGTTAAGGTTAAGGTTAAGGTTATGGGAAGGTTAAGGTTAAGGTTAAGGTTAAGGGTAAGGTTGGGGTTAAGGTAAGGTTAGGTTAAGGTTAAGATTAAGGGTTTGGTCAAGGTTAGGGTTAGGTTATAGTTGAGGTCATGGTTAAGGTTAGGTTATAGTTAAGTTTAAGGTTAGGTTAAGGTTAAGGTTAAGGTTACGATTTTATTCAGGTTAACATTAGGATAAGTCAAATTTAAGGTTAGATTAAGGTTAATATAAGGCAAAGGTTACGGTTAAGGTTAAGGTTAAGGTCAAGGTTAAGGTTAATGTTAAGGGTAAAGTTAAGGTTAAGGTTAAGCTTATGGTTAAGGTTAAGGTTAAGGTTAATTTTAAGGTTAAGGTTAGGTTACAATTAACCTTACCCATACCTTAGCCTTAACCTTAAGGTAAAATTAAGGTTAAGGTTAGGTTAAGGTTACGGTCAGGTCAAGGTTAAGATTAGGTTAAGGTTAAGGTTAAGGTTAAGGTTAATGTTAATGGTTTGGTCAATGTTATGGTTAGGTTAAGGTTAATGTTAAGGGTTTGGTCAAGGTTAGGGTTAGGCTATAATTAAGGTCAAGGTTAAGGTTAATGGTAAGGTTATAATTAGGTTAACGTTAAGGTTAAGGTTAGGTTAAGGTTAAGATAAGGTTAAATTTAAGGGTTTGGTCAAGGTTAGGGTTAGGTTATAGTTAAGGTTAAGGTTAGGTTAAGTTAAGGTTAAGGTCAAAGTTAAGGGTAAGGTTAAGTTTAGTTTAAGGTTAAGCTTAGGTTAAGGGTAAAGTGAAGGTTAAGTTTAAGGGTATGGTTAGGGTAAGGTTAGGGTGATGGTTAGGTTAATGGTAAGGTTATAGTTAAGGTTAAGGTTAGGGTTAAGGTTAGGGGAAGTTTAAGGTTAAATTTAAGGTTAAGGTTAAGGGTTTGGTCAAGGTTAGGTTTAGGTTATAGTTAAGGTTAAGGTGAAGGTTAAGGTTAAGGTGAAGGTTAAGGTTAAGGTTATGTTTATGGGTTTAGTCAGGTTAAATTTAAGGTTAAGGGTTTGGTCAAGGTTAGGGTTAAGGTTAGGGGAAGTTTAAGGTTAAATTTAAGGTTAAGGTTAAGGGTTTGGTCAAGGTTAGGTTTAGGTTATAGTTAAGGTTAAGGTGAAGGTTAAGGTTAAGGTTATGTTTATGGGTTTAGTCAGGTTAAATTTAAGGTTAAGGGTTTGGTCAAGGTTAGGGTGAGGTTATAGTTAAGGGTAAGGTTAAGGGTAAGGTTAATTTTAAAGGGGTAAGGTTAAGGTTAAGGTTAAGGGTAAGTGTTGGAGAGTAAATCCCCTCTGCAGATAGAGGCGATCCCTACTAGCCTAGATCAGGTCTAGCAACAATCAGTCACAAAGTGACGTAGGTCTCTAGTTAAAAAATGACAAAAACATAATGAATTGCCTACCTCAAATCCTATGCAGTGGTCATTAAGAAAGGATGATGCTTCTCGTCCTTCGCTTGGCAGATCATGATTCCTCCACTCGACATGTCTGAACACCTGCACACATGCAAAGGATACAATGATATGCAACTTAAAATCTAAAGCCTGTAACCATACATCAGTCAGAGATGATGTAATTCATTGCATCAAAGAAAAAGACGGATGAATGAAACCATAATCAAAGTTGCTTATCATTAAAATAAGAAAGAAAAGATACAACCCAAAGCTCTGACGCTTGATCTTCCTTCAGTGGGGCTAATAGCGGAGCACGTCTCAATGAAGCCTGTCGAAAATGGGACAAATCTCTCTCACTTTAGCTTGGCTCTCAAAAGATATCTAGCTATAGTCTCCTTGCTACAAGGTCAACTCTTTCTCTCTAGTGCTACTAGATTGCTAATGGAGAAAGGAAAGCTTATATAGATGGTGGAAGGGGAGTTGGGATCCCTACAATTATGGGATTGGCCCTATCCTTAAGGAAGCTTCCATGATAGGTGGAAAACCACCTCCCATACATGGAGATCCAGAGCCAAACCTCCCAACTCATTTTGGAGACTCGTTCATGTTGAGATTGCAACAACATGATGAGCTTAGTGGAAAGAAGTCGCCTTCACTAAGTGGGCCCGTAGGCTATTTTTGGCGCAAAGTCTATTTTTAGACATATGGATCATGTTCTATGAGTTGTAGGATGCTATTTGTGGATGGTTGGTCAAGTTGGAAAAAATAGATGGACTTCTATTTTTAGACATATTGGGCGAAATCCATTTTTATATTGCCAGTCTAAAAATAGATATGTCGAATATTATTATCTCTTAATAATATTTGGACTATAAAAATTATCTTATTCTCTTGGAGCACTTCAGTTAAGTGCATAGATTTGGGCACAGGAGCTGACAGAAGGAATTACGCTATTCCTGAGGGTTAAGTGGAGCTATTGCATGGATACTTCAGTTAGAACTCATGTGACAGAGTTTGGTGGAGTTGATTGAGGAAGTTAGTGGAGTTGTATTCAGTTTAACTAATCTAAACATAGTTGATCTATTTGTATTCAGTTTAACTGATTGATACAATTAGTGAGAGTGGTGTGAATTAATTATTAATTAATTCACTAATTATAAACTCATTAATCAACTAAAGAATGCATCAGTTAACTTTAATGCATGGACAGTTTCAGTGGAGACCAGTGCAGAAATAGGTGTAAGAGTAGGTTAACTATCAGTTGTGACTATACTGTTGCTATTTTCAACACACAGATTGGTGGAGAAGCCCATGAGGATTGCGCAGTACAAGCCAGGTGGTTTATCTATTTAATGAAGCCATCCCATAGCATTGAAAATGCAATAGAGGCTGGCTATCAAGTGGCAAAAGATTGGAGCATGTGTTTTGCTAGATCTAGCTTGATAGTGTGTAGCAATTGAGGGTGTGCATGAGAGCTTGTGAGGAGCTTTTGTACTATGATTGTTACATGATCTCCATGACATATAATATAGATATAGTTGGGGTTTTCAGCTTTAAGCTTTCCCATTAAATACTGTGTTCATATGTGTGATTGTTTGTGGTTTTAATGTATGCATGCAATTGATTTTATTTCTGCATGTGATGATCAATGGTAGAAGAGATTATGTATTATGCATGAAGCTAAAATAGTGTGTGATCGGGAGAATCTCGGTGAATAATATCTCAGTTATTCAAATTTCTACGATTCGGGAGTTTTTTTGGAATCAAACACGCCATTTTCTTGAAACAGTGTATTAATCTTGGTACGAGTGAGACAACGGGACGGAGAGCCCAGTTGGCGCGCCCTACATGGTGGATTTTCCCACGAGCGCGCAAGGGGCAAGAGAGCGGCATAGGCGACCAGCTAAGATCAGCTTTTAGGGTTTTTCAAGGGAAAATTTCTTCAGAGGAATGGTTGTCCTTTTCAAGGGCGATACCATGAAAGTGGTTTCAGGTTATGTCACTGCTCACAGGTCACGGGAAAGCCCTCCAATGTGCGGGATGGGAAACTACAGGGACGGTGAAAAATTACTGTGTAACAGTAAGGTCAAGGTTAAGGTTATGGTTATGGAAAATTTAAGGTTAAGGTTAGGGTTAGTTTATAGTTAAGGTCAAGGTTAAGGTTTGGTTAAGGTTAAGGTTAAGATTAGGTTAAAGTTAAGGTTAAGGTTAGGGTAAAGGTTAGGGTAAGGTTAAGGTTAAGGTTAGGTTAAGGTTAAGGTTAAGCTTAAGATTAAGGGTAAGGTTAAGGTTAATATTATTGTTAAGGTTAAGGGTAAGGTTAAGATTAAGGTTAGGTTAAGGGTAAGGGTAAGGTTAAGGTTAAGTTTAAGTTTAGGTTAAGGTTAAGGTTAGGTTAAGGTCAAGGCCAAGGTTAAGGTTAAGTTAAGGTTAGGTTTGGTCAAGGTTAGGGGAAGGTTAAGGTTAGGTTAAGGTTTAGGTTAAGGTTATGGTTAAGGTTAAGGTTAAGGTTAGGGTTAAGGTTAATGTTAAGGGTTTGGTCAAGGTTAGGGTTAGGTTAAGGTTAAGGTTAAGGTTAGGTTAAGGGTAAATTCAAGGTTATGGTTATGGTTATGGGAAGGTTGAGGTTAAGGTTAAGGGGTTAAGTTTAGGTTAAGCTAAATTCAAGGTTAAGGTTATGTTAAGGTTAAGGTTAAGGTTTTGGTTATGTGTTTGGTCAAGGTTAGGGTTAGGTTATAGTTAAGGTCAAGGTAAGGTTAAGGTTACGGGTTTATTCAGGTTAAGGTTAAGGTTAAGGGTTTAGTTAAGGTTAAGGTTAAGGTTAAGGGTAAAGTCAAGGTTAAGGTGAAGGTTAGGCTAAGGTCAAGGTTAAAGTTAAGTTAAGGTTAAGGATAAGATTAAGGCTATTGTTAAGGTCATGTTAAGGTTAAGGGTATGAGCTTAGTAAGATTAAAGTTAAGGTTAAGGTTACGTTAAGGTTAAAGTCAAGGTTAAGGTTAGGTTAAGGGTAACGTTAAGGTTAGGTTAAGGTTAAGGTTAAGGTTAAGGTTAAGATAAGGTTAAGGGTAAGGTTTAGGTTAAGTTAAGGTTAAGAACAAGGTTAAGGGTAAGGTTAAGGTTAAGGTTAAGGGTTTGGTTAAGGTTAAGAGTAAGCTTAAGGTTAAGGTAAAGGTAAGGTTAAGGTTAAGGTTAAGGTCAAGGTTAGGTTATAGTTAAGGTCAAGGTTAAGGTTAAGTTATAGTGAAGGTTAAGGTTAAGGTTACAGTTAAGGTTAACGTTAAGTGTGAAGGTTAAGGTTAAAGTTATAGTTAAGGTTAAGGTGAAGGTTCGTTAAATTTGGAAAACTAGGTCCAAACTCCATCTTGTGATTCTCAGATGAAGATTCCAATATTTGTATTGGATTCATCTTTCAGAGAGGTGTAAAATAGAATCGAAAATTGATTTTAATGTGATGAGTAGAAAATTTATTTTGAATTTATTATTTATAATAAATTTAAGTGTAGGTTGGCCTTAAGGTTTTTACCCCCAACAGATGTGTCACACACCTCTCATGATTGGTATCTATAGGGTCAACATTGGAGCATTTTTCCACTAATCTCATCACACATCTCCTCCTCTTATACAAGCATCTAAGAAGCAGCTTCATCTCACATGTGGGAAAGGTGGTCAAATTTTACCGCAGCAAGAAGGTCGAAGTTTACCGCAACAAGAAGGAAAAAATTCACTACAGCCAGAAATCTACAATTAGGGTTTCTGGGGAAGCTTGACCAGTGTTGACTTTGGTTAATGCATGGTCCGATTGGGCTGAATTTTGGAGGACACTTTTATCTAAGGAGGCTGTACTCTTTGGCATAGAAATCAAGGTCAAAGGTTGACCATAAGTTGAGATGCATTGAATTTTAGTGCTGCTTACTTGCGTTGACTTTTCTAGGCAGTGTTGAATTTTCTGAGGTTGACTTATGAGTTGACCGTGTGACTGTTTTAAGGACTGTTGTGACACATGCTGGGTTGGCTGACTGTGAAGTATTTGTTGTTTAAGAATATTTTTGACCATTGTAACGCACTATCACCTTTATCTGTTTCTGACTTGTCTTCTAAAGGATCACTGGTATGTTCTATCTGCATTTTACTTGTAAATTCATGTGATTTTTGTTAATAAAAGTAAAGTTGCATCAAGCATAGAAAATCTACAAAATATTACATGGTATCAGAGCTAAGGTGAAGACAAGCCCTAACTTATAGAAATCACCAAAAGATAAAAATGGGTTCCACAAGTTATGGCTTCAAGGAGGATGACAAGCTGACTAGAAGGGATGACTTCCATGCTTGGAAGATGATATTAGATCTCAAATTAGAAGACCATGATCTCATGGACTATGTAGTGGGTAAGATACAAGAACCTCCATCCAATTCTACTTTTGCTGCCAAAACCAAGTATAATAAGGGGGATATCAAATAAAATTTGATGATCAGGGAATCCATACATAAAAGTTTGGTTGCCTACATATCTGAGCTAGGCACATCCAAAGAGATGTATGATAAGTTGATACAAATTTTCAAAGTAAACAATTCAAACCGAGTGCTATTATCCAAGAATCAATTGAAGAATATGAAGAAAGGCAAGGATGAGTCTATCCAAACATACTTTCTGAAACTAATCAAGATCAGGGACAATCTGCTGGCTATTAGGGAGACAATAGTTGATCATGAGATGGTACTCACTGCACTTGGAGGTCTCCCATGTGAATGGAAAGTATTCAACACTACCATTATCAATAATAATACAATTCCTAACTTTGACGAGCTATTGTCAAGATGCATGCAAGAAGAGACAAGAATGAAGGAATACGAAAATGACTGAAATTCTGCCTACGCTGCTCATTATAGAAAGAAGAACTCTGGTGGTTCAAAGAATAAAGGAAGAGTATGGGCCCAAGGAAAGAAGGGAAAGTGTTTCACTTGTCATAGGCCAAGTCATCATGCTAGAGAATGTCATTTCAAGAAGGATTCTCTTGATAGTGATGACAACAACAATCGGAGGAATGGAAATCAAAGAAACAACAGGTCCAAAGGAAAGAGGAAGGCGCCCTCTGGAAGAAACAATCAACCTTTCAAAAGGTTTAGAAACTTTAGGTATGAGGAGTCAAATGTTGTTGATAAAAGAAATGAATACATTCTTGTATCTTCCCTGTGTGCTGCATCCCCGCCCGATACTATGGATGTCTGGCTGATAGATAGTGGTGCCTCAAGACACATCACTAGGTTCAAGGAAGCACTTTCTGACATGGTTGACAAGGATACTAATACAGAAATTATCCTTGGAGATAATTCCACATGTCCCATGAAAGGGACAGGGACTGTGACCCTCCACTTATCTCAAGGACAAGTCCTACATTTGCAGGATGTACTCTATGTACCAAAATTGAAGAAGAACCTTGTGTCTATATCAGCCATGGAAGACAAAGGTTTCAATGTGGCATTCAATGATGGAAAGGTGTGAATGTGGAAGAATAATATCAAGGAAGCTATCATGATTGGTTTTATAGTTGGAACACTCTACCAGGTTGGAAAAATTCCACTGGGAGCTATGACATGTGATACTATCCGACAAACTGAACTATGAAACTGAAGGTTTGGACACCTTCATTACAAGGTCCTTCCCGAAGCAAGGAAGGTGGTGATAGGGATTCCTGAATTTGGAAATAATCATGAAGGTGTATGTAAGGTTTTTGCTGAAGGAAAGCATACAAGGGGACCTTTCCCCTCAAGTGTCACAAAGACATCTGATATTTTGCAACTGGTCCATTCTGATCTATCCGGTATGCTACCCGTGACATCCTTGGGAGGATGTTCTTACAATATTACATTCACTGATGAATTATCCCACAAAACCTGGATATACTTCTTGAAGAAGAAGGATGAGGCTTTCATGTGGTTCCGTACCTTCAAAGCCTTGGTGGAAAATATGACAGGGAAGAAGATCAAGATTTTGAAGACCAACAATGGCACTAAATATGAGTCTAATGAGTTCAAGGACTTTTGCAGAGAAGCTGGCATTAAGAGGGAGACCACTACTACCTATACTCCTGAGCAGAATGGCATTTTTGAATGAAATAATAGGACCATTGCAGAAGATGCCTATGCCATGCTATGTGACTAGGGTTTACCGAAGTTTTTGTGGGGAGAAGCTGTGAATACTTTTGTATACATTCAAAATCAATGACCTCATTCTGCTCTAGACTCCAAAACTCCCAAAGAGGTTTTCACTGGTAAGAAACTTGAAGTCTCACATTTTATATTTTTTGGATGTCCTGTTTATTTTCATGTGCCAAAAGGAAAGAGAAGTAATCTGGATGCTTCTGGGAAGAAAGGAATATTTGTGGGCTACATCGAAACTTCTAAGGCCTATAGAGTCTATGTACCTGGTCAAAGGGAAGTAGAGATATGCCATGATGTCACTTTTAATGAAGATTCTTTCTTGAAGAAAGTAGTAGACCTTCTGAGATCTGAGGAAAATCATGAAGCAAGGCTTGGAAATCAAGAAGAACCGCAGGATGAGACAATGTTTGATGCTGAAGGACCAATGGACCCAATCGATCCATCTCCTTCACTGATAAAGATACCATCATGGCTCAGGGACACTCTCGAAGATGCTGAGGGACATACTGTCCTAAGGGGTACATTCCCAGAAAGCAAGAAGCCGTGTAGATACCAAGGGTATCTGGCTGCCATGAGTACTATTGTACAATTTGAACCTGGATCTTTTGAGGAAGCCATACAGAATCAAGTCTGGAAGGATGCTATATATGAAGAATATGAGTCCATAATGAAGAATGATGTTTGGGATGTGGTTCCAAGACCGAAGGACAAATCATTTGTCACCGGGAAATGGCTCTACAAGATCAAGCATGGATCTTATGGAAGTGCTGAAAATTTCAAGGAAATATTTGTTGCCCGTGGCTTCTCTCAAAAGGAAGGAATAGACTATGATGACATATTTGCACCTGTGGCATGATATACCACCATTAAATCAATCATAGCCCTTGCTGCTACGCAAGTATGGAGTGTTCATCAGATGGATGTCAAGACCGATTTTCTGCATGGTGCAATAAAGGAAGAGGTGTATGTAGAACAACCTCTGGGGTTTGAAGTCCAGGATCAGGACACCCATGTCTACAGGTTGAGAAAAGCCCTCTATGGGTTGAAGAAAGCACCTAGAGCTTGGTACAAGAGGATAGATAGATACTTGATGAAGCTGGGCTTCACTTGAATTAATGTTGATCCAAACCTTTACTTCAAGGTTGTCCAGGGGAAGCCTCTCATTCTGGTGTTGTATGTGGACAACCTCTTCCTAATAGGTGCTGACCATCTCATTCATCAATGCAAGAGGGAGCTTTCTGCTGAGTTCGAGATGAAGGTCCTAGGACTGATGCACTATTTCCTAGGCTTGGAGGTCTGGCAGAGACCTGGCGAGATTTTCCTTTCTCATAGAAAATATATTGTGAAGCTTCTGGAAAGATCTGGAATGGTGGACTATAAGCCCGTGTCAACATCGATGGAACTCAAAGTTAAGAAATTCAGTGGCAGTGTTGTTGGGCCCATATTGGAAAATCCTACTGAGTATCGTCAACTTGTAGGGGCCCTGATGTTCTTAGTGAACACTCGTCCGGATATATGTTTTGCAGTGAAAACCTTGTTGGAGGATTAATCCGTCTTGTGGACAAGACCAATCTCCCTAGTACCAAAAGTATCTAGCAACAAACAACCAAATAGACTAATATTTCTCTAAGCATATACGATCTACGAAAAGCGCTATAGAGGTGTTAAGGACTCACCATTTGTTCAGTGCTTGTTTGAAGTCGTTGTTGTCCCTCGCGCGCTTGAAGGAGTTTTCCTCGTAAACCTGCAGTCACAAACAAACAAAATATTACATAGCACCTGTATAGAAATCATCATAAACCATGCTTATCATATTGATCAAGGAATCTATAAAATAAACCATTGATTGAAATATTATTGAGAAAAATAAGTATATTTGTATTAATTTCAAAAGAAGAAAATCCTTACAACCTAAGCCTTGATTTTGCATGGGACTTTCTGGGGTCCGAAGCAGGAATCTCCTTTACTTTGATAAGCTCTACACTCCTCCAACCAAGACTAATAGAGGTATGTAATCTCTCCTCACAAAATTCTTAATCAACTTAGTCTGAATCTCAACAGCACTTAACTTCAAATATTCTAAAGCTTCAACTCCCTTTGAGGCTACCCAATGCCTCTTTTTATAGTGGAAAAGAAGAGGTTTTCTGTTCCAAGTGTGAAGGGATAGAATCCTCCTTCAAAGGGATAAGCTCCTCACATCAAGGGGTTAGCTCCATAAGGTAAGGGATTCATGCACCTCACAAGAGCGGTTCTGCCACCGCAAAATCCATTCTAGAAGCTTCCAGAATTTACTTTAATTGAGATTTTTGGAATTTACTTGTGCCTTTTTAATCTTACAGGGGTTCGCACCTATAACAAAGATAAAGTGTGTTTAGGTACGCAGGATAGCTGAACATTGGGTGCGGGACCGCAGGAAAGATAGCCATAAAGTGCGATACCAAAGTTTAGGAAACTTTTAGGAACTTTTTCTGATTTTCAAGGCTTGACATGAGAAACTAATATGTTTAGACTTGTAAAGGGAGAAGTATGAGTTATAATGAGCTCATACACATAGCAGAATGTCAGGATGAAAATTTTTAGTGTAATAGATTTCCCCCTAAAGTAAAAAGTCTGGAATAGATGATGCTGAAGTCTATCATATATAAAGAGTACAATACTTTATCATTTCAAGGATCATCCTGTGGACACCCTAGGCGGAACCTGTAAAAACACTCAATGCAAAATATATATATATCATCGCTGAGGTAGGCATTCCCATACTCAGATCAGAACTAACTAATTCAAACTGTTCTGATACAGGAATGATTTTGAGTACATCACAGTATAGACATGTGTAGACACAGTATGGATGCAGCCATCTATTTGTAAATAGTCTAATGTAAGATAACAAAATTCCTCGCAGCATGGATGCTAGAAACTAGATCCAAGGTCTTGATTTCCGCATCTCGAACCAGTATGATTCTATCCATGTGAATAAATGTGTCGAAGTCGAACATGGTAGAAACCACTTGATTACCAGTCAGTGATGTAAACTGTTAACAAGTGTGAGAGTAACCACCAGTATTGTCAATGGCTCTCAAAGTACCCAGTACAATCCATGAAATGTGAATGAATGATCTGAAGTTGAACATGTGACGGAATCATTCGATCGAAGTTAAATGATGCAACCTGTTGTCGAATGCGAGAAACCTGCCATTAAGGCATGCAGATTTCAAGGTACTGACGATTTGTAGATCAACTTCCTAGATAATGAGTTGTCGTCGATAGAAAGTGATCCGTTGTAGGCAAGCCCACAACATGAAATCATAGATCAAGTTTTGAAAACATATTGGAAAGGACTGACTCAGAGATGGTAAAAAATGGATGATATATATTTTGCAGATGAATGGTTTATTTGAACTATCCTCTTGAAAACATAACGACACTGCAGATGGCTTGGTGACAGTTGACCCAAAGCTTATACCCAGGAACTGGATGAAGACTTTCAAATGAGGTTTGATTAACTGTTAGGCAAAGGATTTCCCAACCCAGGAGATTGAAAGTGTCGTGTTCAAGAGTGGTTGACTGGATTTTCGAAAAATCAAAATGCAACAAACACACCCATTTTCCTCTCTTTTCCCCCACCATTTCTGGCAAGTACCTCTTTATTTTTGACAAGCTTGAGGAGGATAAAATTTTATTTTTTATAAGCTCATCCTTCAGATGAGTCCAACTTATTTTAAAATTTGAACCCTAAGAAGGAGATAACAGGTCCTTTACTATTAAATTTTAACGAGTCCAGTATAGGGAAAACTCGGTGTTTTTCAATTTTAGGGAGTCTACAGAAAAACTTAAGGAAAATCTGTGGGTGTAATTTTTCATAAATTTAGTCTCTCGAGCCTGAAAAAAGGATAAAATAATGCGGGAGAGAACTCTATTGTCCGTATTTAGTCAACGTATACCTTTTTCGTAAGTAGTCCATTTCAGTCCGTAAAATGGGTAAACATATACTGAAGGGACGATTATTAATTTAATTTAACAAGTTAGAACAATCAAGTACTCGACAATCTTTTCATGTTTATAGAGTCTAAAATGGGCTTAAAAGAGAACTCCAATGTTTCTCTTTTTCGTGAATTTTTTTGAAAGAGTCCGAAAAAGTGATAAAAGTATGCTCTTTGTTGAAAAATGATCAATTCTCCTGAAAAATCCAATATCTGCACAAAAACTTGAAAAATTACACATACATGTTTAAGATGAGTAAAAATGCTTCAAAAATACCCTTTTAAAGTGAAAAATAAACAAATTAAAAATTCATCTATTCGAAAAAACATATAAAAAAGGACTTTTTCAATTTCATTTTTACCATTCAAGTTCAGAGTGAAAAGTAGAAGCTTTTGGGTAAAAAAATTCCTGTGAAGATTCTGGAAAATCTGTCCATCGAAATCGAGAACCATCAGTCCCAAGTAATCCACGACCTCCTAATCTTGCATTTCATCTGTTTACAATTTGTTTTTAGGCTTTAGATTTTATTTTTAAGGGAGAAAAATAGTTTGAAAATCGCCTGCGGGGTCCACAGGTGACACACATGATACCTACGAACCCTGAATTTTTCTACAAAGAAAAAATTCGTGGGTCTTCAATTTCCCCACAGAGCATGTGCCTTCCTACACACTATGTACAAAGGTAAAGTGCGGTCCCCACGCGTTTGAATTTAAAAATCAAATTTCTCTTTTGCCGCCCAAAAATTTTCAAATTAGATTGTTCTAATCTATCATTTTATGCATTGTAGGATTAACAAGATGTTGATTTGGAGAGAACATGAGCATGAGGACGTGGACGAAGCCGCAATGGTCCATTTTCCCACAATGCAAGCATTAATAGCATGCGGTCTGTATAAATTTTGGGCCATCCAAGGCATGAGGGCACAGGTAGACCTCCTGACACGGCTGGTAAACTGGTGGAACATGCAGGAACAGTGTTTCATTATTGGCGGCCACCAGCTCAAAATTGAGCTGGAGGATATTTATTTTCTGACTGGTTTGTCCAAGAGGGGTGAACAACTTTCTCTGTTTGGGACTAGGCCAGGTGGCCAGAATGTCGCTAGTCTTCGACAAGAATTCTGTAATGATGAAGTAGATCCCAGGGACAAACGGATTGATATAAAAACCATCATCCATCCCGAGCTGAAATTTATTGTGTTTACTGTTACCAGGTTGTGTGAGAGTGCAACATTGCATGTGGCTACTGGTTCCCAGATGCGCATTGCTGTGGAATGTTTTTGCGACACCATTTTCAACTGGTGCGAAGCTGTGTTGGCTAATATAAAATGCCAACTAACTAGAGCGAAGAATGGAAAACTAAATAAGTTTAGATATGGATCCATATTTGTCACCTTTTCTCTAGAGAGGATCCCCATGCTACCTCCACAGAGTATTCCTATTAATGCCGGTCGTCTTCGAGAACCTAGGATGGTTCGTTAGGTCACACTGATGGCCCGTCACGGTATTGAGGGCACTGAGATTGTTCAATTTCCTTCTTCATATTTTCATTGGCTATACCACCAACATTTTGTCATAGAGGACTTTCCATACACTGGGATAGATTTCTGCGGTGACCGAGAGATGAATCTCCCAGCAGGGGAACAGTGGGATGACTCAGGTAAAAGAATTTTCAACAATTTCTAAGTTCTAATTTTTATTTTGATCGTCTTGAAAATTAATAACCAAAATTTTTTTGAATACAGATGTGGGCCCACGGTGACCAGCCCATCTCCAGCCTTATGACAGAAGACAACCAGTTGCAGCCGCACCAGCCCCAGCAGGCCAATCAGCAGAATTCTTGACTGATTTAGAGCATCATCTAGAGCGTTTGACTCTAGATATTTCGTAGACAAACATAGATGACATTTCACTCAGATTGCAGAGATACGTGATTGGTGTTCCAGGACCTTTTAGGAGGTTCCTGTGCAGGGTGGCTCAGGCAGTGGTTTCTTATCGTGATCACCATCAGTGATGGGATGATCATGTTGTAGACTCATATTTTTGACCTTTTGTGTTACTATTTTTCCGATCATAAGGTGATTCCAACCTATGATCAAAGACAATGTATATATTTTTTTTAAAACACTTCTATACTATGATATATCACTATTTACCGGCTATCTATGTACATGTTATGAATGTTGTTTTGTTTTACTGTTTTTTGATCATTGCAAATGTCGATTTATCATACTAGAATCAATTGCGTCTGCTAATGTATTTAAATGTCTTGGAATATGTTGATATTAAATGTAATCAAATTCATGTTCCAAGAGACGAACTCTTAAAAATAACTATAATAACACCAGATTTATAATGGCATAAACCCTGTTAAGCGGTAATACCGCAAGTTTAGAGTCCAAACTAACAATCAAACTCCGAATTCCAAATGATATGGATTCAAATAATAACTCAATCACTGCACTATACTCGGCAATGTTATTCGTTGTTTGACCAAGGCTTACCCCATGCATGCATACTAACTCATCAGAGGGTGAATAGATAACCCAAGTTGCGGAAGAAATGTTTCGTGTACTACGACAAGCACCATTAGCAAAACCAATGTAGGTTTGAAGAGACATCGACATCTGCAATATCAAGAGTAGAACTCAGATAAGTAGGAATAGTGATAAAAACACAATTCTAAACTAAGCACGCTTTTCTAAGCTAAAACACAGCAGTAGTAAAGAAATCTAATCTAAAAATAGAAAATCTCCACACCAAATTTACGCATAGTATCGCTTCAGATAAAGCCCATTTCTGGGTTTATCTAAAGGGACATCGTCAAAATATATCAGCTCATAGGCCCCTTTTGCCAACTTTTGCTTAACAATGAAAGGACCATGCCACATGGGCATGAATTTCCCAACTCCTAGCTTATCATTGGCTTGATCATAAACTAAGACTAGGTCTCGTCCTAAAAAATTTCGAGGGGTAACGCTTCTATCATACTGAGCTTTTATTCGTTTAACATGAGCCTCGTTTTCTATTACGGAATTTCGTCGATTCTCGTCTAGTTGAGCTAAGTACAGGAAATGTTTCTCCTCTTCAAACGTAACTGGGAGTAATTCTATGGCTAATTTCAGTGACAAAATTTCACATTCAATCGGCAACACAGCTTCCAGACCGTAAACGAGTTGAAAGGGAGTGAAACCAGTCGATGTTTTTACTAAGGTTCGATATGCCCAAAGTGCTGAAAATAACATTGAATTCCAATTCGTTTTGTGAATATCAATAATTTGTCTAATCATGGTGACTAAAAATTTATTTATAGCTTCGACCATACCATTAGCTTGTGGATAATATGGAGTGGAACTATCGTGGCGCAGGCCAAGTTGATCTGTCAGTTCAGTCATCATGACATTTTGAAAATGACTTCCATGATCTATAATAATGGCTTGAGGAACACCGAACCTAGAAATTATGTGATTAAATACGAAAGTTGCAGCAGTCTTGCCATCAACCAAAAATGTAGGCATCGCCTCGGCCCATTTAGTAAAATAATCCACTGCTAAGATAATATATGCATGCCCCCCGGCCGAGTGAGGGTTACATGTAATAAAATCGATACCCCATTTTGCGAAAATACCAACAGCAATTATGGGATGAAGCGGAGCGGGTGGCGCGCGCATTTTACGATCAAATAGTTGACAATTGTGGCATTTCCGGACTACATAAATACAATCTTTGAATAACGACGGCCAGAAATAGCCAACGCGTAATATTTTTTGGGTTGTGGCATACCCAGACATATGATTGCCACATGCTCCAGAATGGCAGTCATTTACTACATTTTTAGCTTCTTCATGAACAAGACAACGTCTGAAAATAGAATCCGCTCCATGACGATAGAGTGTATCACCAATGATATTATACTGTTGGGATTTGAATCGTATTTTCCGTCGCTGAGATTGTGAAATTTCGGGCCGAAAATATTGGGTTTGGAGATAAAAAATAATATCTCCATACCATGGATCAAGAGTACTGATAAGAAATAGAGATTCTTCCGCAATGGGCTCCTCTACCACAGTTTCAGTATCAGTAGAGGGAAAATCAAACATCAGTTCCGCAAATACCAAAGATTTCTTTGCCTTGGATTTCTCAAACTCCAAGTCAAATTCTTGTAGGATAACTATCCATTTGGAATACTTGCCCCCTAGCAATTGTTTGGTTAAGATATACATCATAGGGTTGCAATCAGAAATGACTGTGGTTTTACGTAACAGGATGTAGTGCCTAAATTTTTGGACAGCGTGGACAGCTGCCAATGCTAATTTCTCCACATGTGTATACTTGATCTTGGTCGGATGCAGATTCCGACTAAGATAGTAAATCACATGTTCAGTATGAGGTTCGTCTTCCTAAAATAACACCATCCCAATGGTGGAATGAGAAGTAGCGATATACAAAATGTAATCCTGGTTGTAGTTGGGAGGATGCAATAACGGTGCATGGGTTAACGCGTGTTTAAGTGCATCGAAAGATCGATCAACAATCTCATCCCAAAAGAATTGAATATTCTGTTTCAAGAACCGGGTGAAACCCTTTGTAAGCTTGGCATAGTTAGGAATGAACCGACGTAAAAAGTTTTCTTTCCCCTGCAAACTTTGGAGTTGGCGTAAAGTCAAAGGAGGAGGTAATTTAACAATAGCTTCAACCTTCGACGGATCGATGCGAATGCCTGATTTCGAGACAAAAAAGCCCAGTAAATGACCCGAATCGACACAAAAAACACATTTTTGTGGATTCAACCTAATCTTATAATGCCGACACCTCATAAAGATAGCTCGTAAGTGTGTGAGATGGTCAGCCCTACGTGATGAATGAGCAGGTAAATCATCGAGATATGGTTGCACAATGTGCTTAATGTCATGAAACACATAAGACATTGCCCTTTGAAAAGTTGCTCCGGTGTTCTTCAATCCAAAGGGTAGTTTGCGATAAGCAAATGTCCCCCATGGAAAAATAAAAGTTTTTTTTGGCTGATCAGTAGGGAGTATGTTTATTTGGTTATACCCGAAAACCCTTCCATAAAGGAAAACATTTCGCTACCGAAACAATCATCGATTATCTGATTGATATAGGGAGTTGGATAATTTTCTTTGGGACAGGCTTGATTAATATCCCTATAATCGATACATACTCATATCATTCCTTGTTTTTTAGTCACGGGAAGAATATTTGATACCCAATTCGTTAAGGGAATTGGATAAATGAAACCTGCACGCAGCAGTTTTTCAACTTCTGCTTTGATAGCAGCAGCTTTTCTAGGATGTATTTGACGTAAACATTGACGAACAGGTTTGGCATCCGGGTAAGTCTTGATTTCATGTATGATGATTGACGGATCAATTCCTAGCATCTCTTCATAAGACCAGGCAAACACATCACGGAATTCTTGAAATAGGGCTTTATAAGCTTTAATTTCATCTTTAGTACAGCAAGCACCTATATGAATGTTTTCAATTATTCCTGGTTTTACTGAAATGTCAATTGGAACCGTTCGAGAAATATTTTCCAAATTTAACTTGAAGCGAAATCATCTTCAAAATGATTTGGTTCAAGTAAAAATGAAGATCGGTGATGTAGATCTTCCCATCGTAAATCATCAATAGACAAAAATTCACGAATATGCTCATTAGTATGAACAACATCCAGAAATTTTGTTGTGGCTGAACTGGATATAGAAAGTGATTCCTCAGGGATCCCATTCATTGGATTGATTCTGGTTGAAGAAGGGTTGGAAATTGACTGTATAGGCTGGTATGAAATTTCAAATGGACTCAAAGGCATCATGCCCTCAATTGAATCTAACTCGGAATCAGAAGGTATGATCCAAGGATAATCAAACATAATAGTATTTGACGAAATCATGTGAATAGTTGCAATAGCAGGCGATACATTAGGAGGAGGAAAGGAAAAATTTCCTAGTAAACCAGAATCTTTAACTAATCCTACTCCAACATCCTTATAAGGGGTAGTCACTTTACCAACGTGCTGGATTTTTTCTGTAGAGGCTGGGTCGGAAGAGAAATAAGTTAACTGATCTATTGTGATGATATTTCCTTTATATGGAAATTTTATGAGTCGAAAGACTGAAGAAATGAAAGCAGTCATCGCATAAGACCAACTGCGACCTAGAAGAAGGTTGTAATCTAGAGGGGCATCAACCACTTCCACATCTAGATTTACGGTTTTACCTTCGACCCCTATGGGTAAATCCTACAAAATACCAAAAAGGTGAAAACCTCGACCATCAAAAGCCTTAAGAATCATTGGAGATTGGTTAAGTGTAGGAGAACCAAGTGATTTCCAACACTGAATCGACATAATACACGTTGAAGTCCCCTTATCAATCACAGTCTCATAGATCGGTCTGTTTTTTACTAACACTAGTATCTGGAAAGCCATTTGATGAGGTAGACGAGGTGTACTATTTTCCAAATCGAAGATTATAAGATTAGAATCCTGAACATCTACGGCTCCTATAGCAGACAAAAGCAATTTACGCTGTGCTGGGCATGATTGCAGCACTTCCAAAGCTGACATTGATGAAGGGGAAATAGCTAAGTCTTCAACAATGTTGTAATTCTGAGTAGCACTCACATGTGGATTGAAAGTTGATTTATGAATAACACCTTTAGCAGGCAGTTTGATTATTAAGTCTGGATTTTGTTTCTCGATCTGTAGCGGACCAGAAACAGGAGGAGGTGTAGTTTATGCATTTTCATTAGAAGATTCTACTTCTTTACCATCAACAGGACTCTTAGTACCATAATCTTGTGATCGCATCACAATCCTTACATGAGACATCATCAAAATAGGTTCTTTTGAAGCAGTCGAAGTAGAACCAACCATTTTTCTATCTTGAGTTGGAAAAGGATCCTTCAAGACAGTAGGTTGTTGTGAACCTTTAATGAATTTTGCAACCTCTGCACGATGTGGGCATTCCTTAGTGAAGTGATCCTCGTCACAGATGTAACAAGGGTAACGAGGCTTGCGCTTTTCGTCATTGGATTCATTTTTATCAGTTTTCTCTTTTGAATTTTTCTTGTTTTTACCCTTCCCTTTCTTTTTACCACTGGATTTAGATTTGGCCATAGATGTCTCTACGACATGAATGTCGGCAGAAATTTCAGGGGAAGATTCTCCTTTAGGGAAATCCTGTAAGGTAATAATAGGAGAAGAATTCGTTGAAGATTTCTTCTTACTTTTTGTATTGACTGTACCAATCATGCCATCAACAGCATGAGACCCTGAAGGAGCAGCAGCTATCTGACCTTGTTTTGGAAGGTCGGGGATTTTTTCGTGTAAAGAACCTGACTGCGTGTAAACGAGATCAAGGTACTGAGCTTGAGAAATTACTTGCTCTTCAGTAACAACACCGGCCTTAGCTACATCTTCAGTGATCTTGGGTAACAATGATTTAACAAACCATTCTGCCAAAATTTTATCTGAAATATAAACTTTCACCAAACGCCTTCTACGTCGCCATTCATGAATATGATCAGAAATATATGTAGATGTAGATTTCTTAAGTGAAGTTAATAATTCCGTGCCATTGTCGTATCTGACAGGAAACTAAAAGTGAGTCAAGAAGGTAGTTGCTAACTCACTGAAATTATGAAACGAGCCTCGTGGTAACTCAATGTACCATTTGGCTGCAAGACCAATACGAGTTCTTTGGAAAAGACGTAAGCAAATCGAATCATTAATAATTGAATTAGACGCACAATAGAGGTGATAAGTCATGACATGATTTGATGGATCCTCTCCTGACTTACCTTCAAACTTCGGTATGTCACTGGGCAACTTATGCGGCATTAGCGTCCAATACGGATAATATAAAATCAGATCATTCGTAAGGCACGTCAAATCAGGTAAATCCAAAGTTGCAATAAATGGTAACTAACGGTTAGGGTCACGAAAACCTTGAGTAGCCAAAGCAGTTCTAGGAGGTGGATACCCAGGATAACTGGGAATTGGATTTTCATTAGGAATCGTGTAACCTCTTGGAAAAACAGGATTAATTGGACCAAACTGGGGTTGTTGAGGCTGCTAATAAGTGTAGCCAGGGTATGGTTTATACTGATAATTTGGATTTTGTGAACCGGGACCGAATTGAGGATATCCCTGGTACGGTTGATATGTGAATTGCGGTTGGCTTGTGACAACTGTACTTGTATCGGCTTGTCCTCGAGGCATCTGAACTGAAGTCTGAACAAAAGGCCCTGACTGGGGTACAGAGACTTGAGGTATTTGCACGAATGCAAGGATAGACGAACTCGGCGTTACAGATACTCCAGAAATAGGTGTTACAGGTTGGACAGACGTAGCAGTAGTTGCAGTAGTTTGAGGCGGAGTCTGAGGTGAACTAGGCCCAGCCTGCTGAACAGAACTAGGTGCAGGAGTTTGAATAGTAGGCTAGACAGGTTGCTGCGTTGGACCAGAAACCAAAGGTTGTCCAGGTTGAAAAGGTAACTGCACATTAAGCTATATAGGCTGTTGATATTGGGACGGATCCCACACCATATTCATTCCGGGATATTTTCCTGTAGAAGGTTGAACGTAAGGACCATAACCTGGTTGAACGTAGGGTTGATAAGTAAGTTGTAAATTTCTGGTTCCTTGAAAAGATGACTAACCAGAAGATTGTTGGTAACCTTGAATTGGGTACTGACCTTGAGGTTGGTAACACTAAGGCACGTACTGAAGCTGGGGTTGATAAGGACCCTGAGGAGCATATTGAGCATAAGGAACGTACTGTCCTGAAGGTTGATAACCCTGAGGTATGTACTGCCCTTGGGGTTGTCCCCCAAAATAATATGATTCCACAGTTTGTCCTGGGAAAAAGCTACCTTGAGGTTGAACCCCAGGCGATAACTGACTTCCTGAAGGTTTCCCCCCAGGCGGTAACTGACTACCTTGAGGTTGCCCCCAGGCGGTAACTGATTTCCCTGAGATTTCCCTCCAGGCAGTACCTGACTACCTTGAGGTTGCGGATTTGGAATATTACCAGACATCATAAAAATTTTCCCTTCGTTTGACGTTTCAATTTTAATTCCACTTAAACCAGATGATAACATGCTTTCAATTGGTTGAGGAGCTACCCCCGAGAACATACCAGACAGAGCCTAATATCCCGAAGGAACAGAAGGACCACCATGTAAAAATGATTCCGGTGTCTGGGAAAACATGGATGATTCTCCTGCCATAATGGATGATGGATAATAACCTCTGGGTGTTGGATGAAATGAAACTCAAGGTGGAGAAAAAGAAAGACCCAGATTCTCTAAAAAAATCATTAAAGATAAGTACCACGCAGTAGTTTGAATAGGGCTTTAGAAAATTCATTCACGCTCCCTAAGATTTAACGATTGAGGGGAATTGGGAAGAGATAACTCTTCGTCTGGATTAGTGAGTTCTTCAATATAAATTAGTCCAGATGGAAGATCATCAGTGACAATATTTCTTACCCTAGGTGAACCAAGATCATTGGAAGTTGATGAAATAAATCCCGAAGATGTTTCCAAAACAGAAGGTTCAGTTTCAAGTTCAGAGATTTCAGGTTCGTTAGCCCATTCACTGGCAGGAGAAATACTACCAGTAACTTCAGAAACTGAAATCGGCTCTTGAATGTGTTCTGTTATGGGTGTTTGATAATTTGGATGAACCACTATGGATGAATTTCCAAGTTATGTTGATTTAGTCCTACCGCTACTAGACGATACTAGAGCACAAAGCCCTTCAAGCTGACTTGGTGAATATTCAGGGGGTTTCCCTTGTAGTCTTTGGGATTGTCTCATCAATTCTACCACGATTAATTATTTAACTAATCACACGCAAACAAAGAAAATTTTAAAGAAAACACCTAAAGTCTTTAAAGAAACAAACAGTTGAATCACACGCTTAAAAATCTAGGAGTTCAAACCACACACAAACAATAACTCCCCCTACTAAAAACACTAGTTGGTGATGAAATCCAACTTAGTAGAAATTTAATACAGAAAGGGCAGTTGGAACAGTTACCCCGACAACCTGCTTAATGAAACAGACTGGCACAAGTTTCTTCACAAAACCATCTCATTTGAAGAGAACCCCCCAGAGAGTCCAAGTGAGTCTAGTCGACGTCTGCTCTAGGTACAGTGAGATCTTTCCTTCACCGCTACCTTAGGAAATAATCTTAAGATAATGGAAACTAAGGTTACCAATAGTAACAAATACAATTGGGGGAATAGTCTACGATTCGATCTCACGCGCAAGGGAAGAGTAACAAAGCTCAATCGCCTTGAAGGTTCCTCGACATGGTTAATCTGATGTTTACCGACAAGTGACCCCAGGCTCCTCAACAATGGTTAATCCGAGGTTTACCATTTGTAATACGTGCAAAATCTTCTATCTTCCCCAATGAGATAGAATTTATTGTCTCAAAGGTTCGGACATGATCTCATGATTGAATTCCTTAAGAGAAGCTTCCCATATTATACAAATTACGATTGGGTTTATTTCCTACCGCAAGACTTGTCTACTTGTTTGTTTTACTACCTTGGAGAGTTAATTACTCCCTACTCCAAGATACTAGCCTAAGCTATGTTGGTGATAAGAGCCCTAGAAAATAAAAAGATTGCTAGATGGATTTTAATTAAGCGTTACTTCTAAGAGCTGTTTCTTAAGTCAATGGGTGTGGAAGTGAAACTCTGATGGTGTGAAAAATCGACTTCCAAAAACACTAAAAATGTACCTAAAAATGATAATCAGATCGTTTCCTTTCAATGAAATTCTAATTAAGGAAAAGTTGGAGAATGCAATCCTTTTAATGAACAATTCCTTCTTTAAACATTAAGAGCAATTGAAAGAAAACATTTTTGTCTTTTCAGCGATAAATCAAAAATGAAACAAACTATAAAAGCTCATAAGAAAATCCTTTCACTTTCAAAAACTTAAAGCTACAAAACAAGTTTTCTTCAAAAGAGATCTACAAAATTCTATGAAAAACACTCAAAACTATCAAACTAATTCTGAGACCTACAAATTTTAATAACCTATTTGAATAAAAGCCTTAAATTTTTTTGAAGAATGTTTTACTTAGTTATTCAGAAAACTAAGGATCTATTCATTCAGAATAACAAACAGATCAAAAACATTCAATGATGTTTTTATAAAAAATGAAATTCAAAAACTAATAACAAAGTTTCTTTTCTAAGATTTGCAAAGAAACAGGCAATTATATTTCTCAATAAAGGATGATTTCATAATCAGGCTAGATTTAGCAAAAGACAAAAGACCAATGTAATCTCAGGTATTTTAAACAGTCAATACTTTGAATCGCTACAAAGACCAAGCGAAAGACAATCCAAAATGCAAAACTTCTAGAAAATCATCAAAACACCAATACTACTAAGATTCATTCACAGAAAGATTTTGACAGAAACAATCATGAATGTGGGTAGAAATAAAAAAACTCTAAATCACAATAAAGATAAACTAAAGAAAGAAATCCAATTTTTTTCAAAATTTTAATAGGGTCTGCAGGCTTGCAGAAGTAACAGGTGCGGCACCGCACTGTTTACTAAAGCAAAAATGCGAAACTGCCTGCACTGTGCAACGAAGGAAAAGTGCAGTCCCAGGAAAAATTAGAGAAAAACATAAAAGATCTCAAAATTTTCAAAAACATAGAAAACCTAAGCTACCCAGGCAGATGTCTATCAATCAAAAACTAGGAAAAACGTTTCCTCAAATCAAAATAAAAGAGAACCAAAAACAACAAGCTCTTTCCCTAGTGGAGTCACCAATTTGTTCGAGGATTAATCCGTCTTGCGGACAAGACCGATCTCCTTAGTACTAAAAGTATCTAGCAACAAATAGCCAAATAGAATAATCTTTTTCTAAGCATATACGATCTATGAAAATCTCTATAGAGGTGTTAAGGACTCACTGTTTTTCCAGTGCTTGTTTGAAGTCGTTGTTGTCCCTCGCGCGCTTGAAGGAGTTTTCCTCGTAAACCTGCAGTCACAAAAAAACAAAATATTACATAGCACATGTATAGAAATCATCATAAACCATGCTTATCATAGTGATCAAGGAATCTATGAAATAATGTTGTGTAACCAGCTCCAAAGAGAGAAGAAAAGAGATATTCACGCCTTAGAAATGAGCCACTTCGAGGGGGCAACCTCCAATACATTACATGAATGAACAATTCTTGGATGATTCAATTTACAAAACCTCCTTTCTATATATAGGAGTCCATGGGGCCATAATGTAATCCCGGTGGGCCACAATGTAATCCTAGCCGACCTAACAATAATAATTTAGGGGCACAATAACAACAGAATGGGGGTTACAAGGGTACAATAATAACAATAAAGGGGTTACACTAACAACAATAAGGTACTATACTAGTAATATAGGGACCTAACATGCCCCTCTCCTTCAAAAAAGCGTTGTCCTCAACGCTTGAGTAGCTCTGGGTGCTTCTGTATAAATTTTTCATCCTCCCATGTAGAATCTTCAGTGTATAAATTCTTCCACTTGATGAGATACTCTGAAATTGATCGATTCCGTAGTTGTCGAGTTCTTGTTTCCATGACCGCTTCTGGTTCCAATATGATTTTTCCTTCCTCATCAAGTTCTGGCAATATTGTTTGAACTGGAATATTTTCTCCTATAACCTTATTTAAGCATGAAACATGGAAAACTGGATGTACTCGCGAAGAAGCAGGAAGCTCCAATTTGTATGCCATAGTACCAATCTTTTGCAACACCTTGTAAGGACCATAGTACTTTGGCGATAATTTATTATCCTTCTTTGCTTGCTTGAGGGACATTTGTTTGTGTGGTTGTAGCCGTAAAAATACCCAATCTCCTACATCAAAACTTCTCTCGCTACGATGTTGATCTGCCTGTTGTTTCATTCGATTTTGTGCCAAATTCGGGTTATCCTTTAAGAGTTGGAGAACTTCTTGCTGATGCTCGATGTGATCTTCCACTGCTTGAACCTTCGAATTTTCCCTTAAAGATGATGTGATCGATGGTGGATGATATCCATAAAGTGCCATAAATGGGGTCATTTTTGCTGCGGTATGGAAGGAAGTGTTATACCACCATTCAGCGAGAGGTAACCACTTGACCCATTGTGTTTGTTTATCAGATACAAAACAACGAAGATATCCTTCCAAACATTTATTTACTATCTCGGTTTGACCATCGGATTGAGGATGATAAGATGAGCTATGAGCTAATTGAGTACCCAAACAAGAAAATAACTCCGTCCAAAAATTTCCAGTAAAAATGGGATCTCTGTCGCTCACAATAACCCTTGGGCTTCCATGTAGCTTTTGAATTCTATCCACAAATGTAGTAGCAACTGTACTTGCTTTAAATGGATGAGATACTGCACAAAAGTGTGCATACTTGGTAAGTCTATCAACTACCACCATGATGACATTCTTGCCTTCGGACTTCGGTAAACCTGTGATAAAATCCATTGAAATCTCCTCCCAACGTTGACTTGGAATGGATAAAGGTTGTAGAAGTCTAGGGGTCTTAATTGTCTCCACTTTATTTTGCTGGCAAACCAAACATTCTGCCACAAACTTTTGAATATCAGATTTAAGGCCATCCCAAAAAAAATCTTTCTTCACCCTGTGGTAAGTTTTTAAAAATCCTGAGTGTCCTCCTAAAGGAGAAGTGTGCAATTCCAGAAGAATCTTTTGTTTCAGTTGGGAATTCTTACAAAGATATAAACGATCTTTGTACCATAAGGAATCATTTTTCCAACTAAATGTATCAGATGTACTAGGATCTTGCTGCAACTTTTGAATGAGTGTCCATACATCTTTGTCCTTCTTCCATTTATCTCTTGCTTCGGTTATCCAATCTGGTTGGATAATAGAAATGGCACAAAGCAATGCTTCCACCTCTTCATTCTTTCTTGAGAGTGCATCTGCAACAACATTAAGCTTTCCTTTTTTGTAGATTATTTCAAATTCATAGCCCAACATCTTTGTGACCCATTTTTTCTACTCTTCTGAAGATAGTCTTTGTTCCAAAAAGTGTTTAAGACTATCATGATCAGTTTTTACCTTGAAGTGTCTTCCCATTAGGTAAGTTCGCCATTTCTTTAGTGCATGTAGTATTGCAAACATTTCCTTCTCATAAATAGGTTTCTGTAAATACTTTCCTTTGATTGGACGACTTTCAAAAGCAATGGGTCTTCCTTCCTGCATTAAAAATGCACCAATTCCATTTCCTGAGGCATCACATTCCACAATAAAGGTTTTTGTGAAGTCTGGTGTAGCTAAGACCGGTGCTAGGCACATTGCCTCTTTAAGATGTTCAAAGGCCTTAGTTGCTTCAGGAGTCCATGAAAATGCATCTTTCTTCAATAATGTTGTTAGAGGTGCTGCTATTTTTCCATAATTCTTAACAAACTTACGATAATATCCTGTTAACCCGAGAAATCCTCGCAACTGCTTTATTGTCTTAGGGACTTTCCATTCCTTAATGGCTTTAATTTTGTTAGGGTCTACTTTAACACCCTCGTGGGATATAATATGACCCAGATATTCCACCTATTGTACTCCAAAGAAACATTTGGATGCTTTTGCATATAATTGTTTCTCCTGCAATAGTTTGAGCACCCTGTCAACATGTTCAACATGATCCTTCCAAGACCTGCTGTAGATTAGTATATCATCAAAAAATACTAGCACAAATTTTCTAAGGAAGAGTTTGAAAATGGAATTCATCAACCCTTGAAATGTAGAAGGTGCATTGGTAAGGCCAAAAGGCATGACCAAAAATTCATAATGACCTTCATGAGTTCGAAATGCTGTTTTTGGAATATCTTCGGTCTTCATTCTAATTTGATGATATCCTGAATGAAGATCCAACTTGGTAAAATAAATTGCTCCATGTAATTCATCCAATAATTCATCAATCACGGGAATGGGAAATTTATCTTTAATGGTGAGCTTATTGAGCTCCCTATAATGCGGACACATTCGCCATGATCCATCCTTCTTGTGTACCAATACTACAGGAGCAGAGAAAGAACTTTGACTAGGTTGAATTATACCCGCCTCTAACATTTCTGCAATCATACATTCAATTTCGCTCTTTTTGAAGTAAGGATATCTATAAGGCCTGATGTTTGGAGGAACACTTCCTGGAATCAAATGAATAGCATGATCATGATCACGAATAGGTGGGAGTCCTTTGGGAGTTTCAAACACCTTGGAATGATTGTCCAAGACTTGTTGGAGATCTGCAGAAATAGATGATTTTGATGTGGGAACTTCTAGTGAGCATAATTGTGCAATTACGCCTCGTTGTTCTTTCTTTAGAAGCTTTGTCATGACATTAGAGCTTATTATCCTTCCCGGCTTCCCTTCAATACCCCGTAATTCGACTTCCTTTCCTTCTGAAGAAAATTTCAAGAAAAGTTCTTGAAAATTAAAAGCTACCGTCCCCAAAGATTGTAACCATTGTACTCCTAGTACAACATCAGCACCTCCCATAGGAATGGCAAGCATTGGACTAGTCAATACATATTCCCCCATGGTTAGCTTGATATTATGGCATTTTCCAAAGCAATTTATAGTTCCTCCATTTGCAACCATCACTTGACATTCTGGTGCTGGGTATAGGAAACAATTTAATTCCTTGGCTACCTTATAATGAATAAAATTATGGGTGCTACTGAATCAATCAACACTATTACCTTTTTATTCTTGATATGCCTTCTATCTTGAGAGTTTAAGGAGTGGTAATTCCTGCCAGTGCATTACACGATATGGTCGGATTCATTTCTTCCTCTTCTAGGGCTGGTCCTGGTGTATATCCTCTTCTTGTTCATTTTCTTCTTCCTCTTCACAATCTATGTAAAATAATTTCTTCTCAGCACACTTATGACCTTTAGTGTATTTGCTATCACAACTGTAGCAAAGCTCTTTTTCTCTTTTTTCTTCCAATTGTTGTGGTGTCAACCTTGTAGGTTGTGGAAATCTAGATGTAGCCACACTTCCTTCTTTATAGAATTGCGTAGTAGACTTCCTTGTTGCCATAATTTTACATTCAACTTTTCTTGCCAACCTGAATGCCTTCTCTAATGAATCAGGTTCCAGAACACGAACTTCATGTTGAATGTTATCCTTTAAACTTCCTAAGAAGAGATCAATCCTGTGGTCCTCTGAAATATCAGTTACCCTTATACTCAATTTTTGGAAGTCCTCAATGTGCTGCCCCACTAAACCCTTTTGTTTGATATTTATCAATTGGGTAAAGAAGGTGTTGCTCTTTGTATCCTCATAATGTGCTATCATTTCCTCCGTAAAAATTGACCAAGTGACAATTTTTTTACGGGAATAAAGCCATCGATACCATACAAATGTATTTTGTTCTAAATGTAAAGTTGCAATGCGTACCTTTTGTGTGTTTTGCACGTTATGGAGATCAAAATATTGCTCCATCTGTAGTATCCATGTTACAGGATCCTTTCCATCAAACTTCCTCATATCCATTTTTTGGAATATGGTGGTTCTTCCCACCAACATTCGAGTTTATGAAATCACGATTAACATTTATTTTGTTCTCATCATGAGGTTCTTCTCCTATATTTCCGCCATTAGGAATCATTTCTGGGTTTAAGCTTGTCATCAAGCCTTCCATGTATGCTTTTAGATCATTCTTCATGTTTTCTATGTTGTCTTTCATGTCATCCATCTTAGCTTCCATGCCCACTTCCATTCCATCCATCTTAGCTTCCATGCCATTCATCTTAGCTTCCACGCCATCCATCTTAGCTTGCACACCATCCATTTTAGCTTCCACGCCTTTCTTCAAACCTTCCATCTTTAGTTCCACGCCATCCATCTTAGCTTCCATGCCTTTCTTCAAACCATCCATCTTTACTTCCACACCTTTCTTCAAAACTTCCATTTCATTTTTTGCTGCTCTTTGCGAGAGTGAAATTTGTTGCACTTGTTCTTGTAATTTTGATAGATCATGTTGCAATTCTTCATCTTCATGAGTCATGGTAGAGCCTTCTGAGGGCTTGATGGGTGTTGAATTCTTTTTAGGGGCCATTTTAGAATCCAATATTGATATCTATTCTACAAGATGCCCTTGGAATCAATTCAACTTGATTCTTCAAACAAGACTTATGCAATTCGGAAAAAAATACACACCCTTTACTAGCTTTTAGGAGCTCGATATTGAAATTGAATTATCTCTGTAGTTGAAAATCTTCGATATCTGAAATTCAGCCCTGTAGTCGATCTCTGAAGCTTCTTTCAAATGCCACAGGTCTGACCTGATTTGGATTCTCCAAGACAAAGTTGTGTCCAATCTCCCACAATGACCTAATTCTGGACTGGTTTAGTAGAGCGAATTTGTACGACTTGCCACGTGTCACTGTTTTGTCCTTTGTCTCTGAAATTGATAGCCAAAAAACTTCAGTCTGTGTACTTGCGACCACTTTTTACGGCACTTCAATCCAATGCCCAGAGAGAGAGTTATTGAAGTTTTCCCACGATCACCGCTTTGAGATGCAATTCAGGAGCCTGAAAAAGCACTACCTTCCACAGATCATATCTCCAAAAATATTGCGAACCAAGCTCTGAAATGTTTTGACGAATTTCCTCAGGCTTTCAGCTTCGCACCATATGAATTTCAGACTCTGAACCTTCGTACAAAAAAATTTATAGCGCAAATTCCACGATGACCTTTTTATGAGCCTGAAAAAATACCTAACTTCCACAGATGATATCTCCTCAAATATTGCGAACCAAGATCTGAAATTTTTAGACAACCTTCCCCAAGATTTCAGCTTCGCACCCTAAAAATTTCAACTTCTGAAGCTTCGTAGAAAAAAAGTTATAGCGAAAATGCCACGATGACCTGTTTGGAGCAGCGAAACCCTAGAATCCCAAACCTCTGATACCAAATGTTGTGTAACCAGCTCTAAAGAGAGAAGAAAAGAGATATTCACGCCTTAGAAATGAGCCACTTCGAGGGGACAACCTCCAATACATTACATGAATGAACAATTCTTGGATGATACAATTTACAAAACCTCCTTTCTATATATAGGAGTCCATGGGGCCATAATGTAATCCTAGTGGGCCCAATGTAATCCTAGCCGACCTAACAATAATAATTTAGGGGCACAATAATAACAGAATGGGGGTTACAAGGGTACAATAATAACAATAAAGGGGTTACACTAACAACAATAAGGTACTATACTAGTAATATAGGGACCTAACAAATAAACCATTGATTGAAAGCTTATTGAGAAAAATGAGTATATTTGTATTAATTTCAAAAGAAGAAAATCCTTACAACCCGAGCCTTGATGTTGCACAGGACTTTCCGAGGTCTGAAGCAGGAATCTCCTTTACTTTGATAAGCTCTGCACTCCTCCAACCAAGACTAATATAGGTATGTAATCTCTCCTCACAAAAGTCTTAATCAACTGAGTCTGAATCTCAACAGCACTTAACTTCAAATATTCTAAAGTTTCAACTCCCCTTGAGGCTACCCAATGCCTCTTTTTATAGTCGAAAAGAAGAGGTTTTCTGTTCCAAGTATGAAGGGATAGAATCCTCCTTCAAAGGGATAAGCTCCTCACATCAAGGGATTAGCTCCATAAGGTAAGGGATTCATGCACCTCACAAGAGCGGTTCTGCCACCGCAAAATCCATTCTAGAAGCTTCCAGAATTTACTTTAATTGAGATTTTTGGAATTTACTTGCGCCTTTTTAATCTTACAGGGTACACACCTATAACAAAGATAAAGTGTGTTCAGGTATGTAGGATATCTGAAAATTGGGTGCAAGACCGCAGGAAAGATATCCAGAAAGTGCGATACCAAAGTTTAGGAGACTTTTAGGAACTTTTTTTGATTTTCAAGGCTTGACATGAGGAACTAATATGTTTAGACTTGCAAAGGGAGAAGTATGAGTTATAATGAGCTCATACACATAGCAGAATGTCAGGATGACAATTTTTAGTGTAACACAACTTGAGTCAATGGATGGTTGAGCCTCATCACTTTCACTGGGTTGGTGCCAAGAATCTTCGGAGATATCTTCGGGGCACAATAAACCATGGGATGAGATACACTGTCGGGAGCATGACACTCCTTGGTTATACTGATGTCGATTGGGATGGCAGTGTGGTGGATCGTAAGAGCACATTGGGATGCTACTTAAACCTTGGTTCTGCTTCAATCTCATGGATGAGCAAGAAGAAGAAGTTGGTGGCTTTGAGCACTGCAGAGGCCAAATACATTACATCAAGTATGGCCTGTTGTGAAGCAGTCTGGTTGCGAAATATCTTCAATGAGTTGTTCGAGCATGTGCTAGATACAACGGTGATACTCTGTGATAATCAGAGTTGGATTCGCTTGACTAAGAATCATGTGTTCCACGACCGATCCAAGCATATTGATATCAAGTACCATTTCATCCGCGATATGGTACAGCTAGGCGCCATAAGGCTCTATCATATAGGAACTGATGAGCAGGTCGCAGATATTCTCACTAAGCCCCTAGGGAAGGTCAAGTTCCTAACCTTCTGTGAGAGACTTGGTATTGTGGAACGACCCTATTATGTGGGTCCTGTTGGATGATGAGCTCGAGAAGCTTTGGGGGGCTTTAGAGATAGCTTCTTGGAGCTATGAGAAACCACAAGGCTAGGCTTGCCAAACCTTGTTTATGTGCTTGGACCCCACCATTATGATTATTGAGTTGGTTCACCTCTCATTATCTATTCCCCGTATGCATCCTACCCATTGAGTTCAGGGCTCATGGGAAGTACCTCTCATTTGGCCAATGAGGTGGGAAAAGCTAGAGACTAGTAGTAAAGAGTGATGGACGCATCATTGATTTCCGTACTCTCTATCTAGCATTTCATGGTCCAACCACTTGATCTGGGATCAAGTCTAGTGAGGTCTCGAACCTCCACCTAACTTCGGGTCAGATGAACCAATTTCGAGTTGGTTTGAGACTCTTTGTGAGTTCGATAGAGGTTTTGACCTCTAGGCTGAATCTGTCAGCTAGGAATGATGTCTTTGTGATTGACCCACTACAGTTCTAAAATAAAGAGGCCAACAAAGCAAGTTATGGTGGGATGACGCATGATTTTTGATTGCACTAGTGGATGGAGTTCTCCCTAGTTGAGAGGGAGTGTTAAATTTGGACAACTAGGTCCAAACTCCATCTTGTGTTGCTCAGATGAAGATTCCAATATTTGTATTGGATTCATATTTCAGAGAGGTGTAAAATCGATCTAAAATTGATTTTAATCTGATGAGAAAAACATTTATTTTGAATTTATTATTTATATTAAATTTAAGTGTAGGTTGGCCTTAAGGTTTTTACCCCCAATAGATGTGTCACACACCTCTCATGATTGGTATTTATAGGGTCAACGTTGGAGCATTTTTCCACTGATCTCATCACACGTATCCTCCTCTTATACGAGCATCTGAGAAGCAGCTTCATCTCACACATGGGAAAGAAGGTCAAAGTTTACCACAACAATAAGGTTGAATTTTACCGCATCAAGAAGGACGAAATTCACTACAGCCAAAAATCTGCGGTTAGGGTTTCTAGGGAAGTTTGACCAATATTGACTTTGGTCAACGCATGGTCTGATTGGGCTGAATTTTGGAGGAGAATTCAATCTAAGGAGGCCGTACTCTTTGGCATAGAAATCAAGGTCAAAGGTTCACCAGAAGTTGAGATGCACTGACTTTTAGTGTTGCTACCCTACGTTGACTTTTCTAGGTAGCGTTCACTTTTTTGAGGTTGACTTCTGAGTTGACCGTGTGACTATTTTGAGGATTTTTGTGACACATGCTGGGTTGGCTAACCTTGAAGTCTTTGTTGGTTGAAGCATCCTGTTGACCACCATAGACTATTTTGAGGACTATTGTGACACATGCTGGGTTGGCTAACCGTGAAGTCTTTATTGGTTGAAGCATCATGTTGACCACCGTAATGCACCATCACCTTTATCTATTTCTGACTTGTCTTCTAAAGGATCACTGGTATGTTCTATCTGCATTTTACTTATAAATTCATGTGATTGCTATTGATAAAAAGTAAAGTTGCATCAAGCATAGAACATCTACAAAATATTACAAGGTTAAACATAAAGTTATACTTAAGGTGAATATTAAGGTTATGGGAAGGTTAAGGCTAAATTTTGCCGAAGGTTAGGGTTAGGTTATAGTTAAGGTCAAGGTTAAGGTTAGGTTACGGTTAAGGTTACAAGTTTAGTCAGGTTAAGGTTAAGGTTAAGGTTATGGTTTAGGTTAAGGTCAAGTTTAAGGTTAGGTTATAGTGAAGGTTAAGGTTAAGATAAGGTTAAGGTTAAGGTTAAGGTTAAGTTTGGGGTTAGGTTATAGTTAAGGTCAAATTTAGGTTAAGGTTACAGGTCCTAACCTTAACCTTCACTATAACCGTAACCATAACATAACCTTAACATTACCCTAACCTTTACCCTAACCTTACCCTTACCCTTAACCTTAACCTTGACCTTGACCTTGACCTTAACCTTATCTTAACCTTAACCTAACCTTAACCTTAACTTTGCCCTTAACCTTACCATAACCATAACCTTAACCTAACCTTAACCTTGCCCTTACCCTTAACCTTCTCTTAACCTTACCTTAAATATAACCTTAAGGTTAAGGTTAGGTTAAGGTTAAGGCTTTGGTCAAGGTTAGGGTTAGGTTATAGTTAAGGTCAAGGTTAAGCTTAGGTTAAGGGTAAAGTCAAGGTTAAGGTTAAGGTTAAGGTTAGGGTAAAGGTTCAGATTAAGGTTAAGGTTTTGGTCAAGGTTAGGGTTATGGTTTTGGTTAGGGTCAAGGTTAAGGTTAGGTTATAGAAGATGTTAAGGTTAAGATAAGGTTAAGGTTAAGGTTAAGGTTAGGTTTAGGTTATAGTTAAGGTCAAGGTTATGTTATGATTATGGGTCTTAACCTTAACCTTCACTATAACCGTAATCTTAAAATAACCTTAACCTTACCCTAACCTTTACCCTAACCTTACCCTTAACCTTAACCTTGACCAAATCCTTAACCATGACCTTAACCTAACCTTAACCTTGACCTTAACTATAACCTAACCCTAACCTTTACCAAACGTTAACCTTAACCTTAACTTTACCCTTAACCTTAACTTTAACTTTACCCTAACCTTAAGGTTAAGGTTAGGTTATAGTGAAGGTTAAGGGTAAAGTTAAGGTTAAGGTTAAGGTTAAGGTTAAGGTTAAGCTTAGGTTAAGGGTAAAGTTAAGGTTAGGGTTAGGTTAAGGTTAAGGTTAAGGTTAGGGTTAAGGTTAAGGTGAAAGGTAAGGTTAAGGGTAAGGTTAAGGTTAAGGTTAGGTTAAGGTTAAGTTAAGGGTAAAGTCAAGGTTAAGGTTAAGGTTAAGGTGAAGGTTAATTTTAAGGTTAAAATCAGGTTAATGTTAAGGTTAAGTTCAAGGTTAAAGCTAAGGTTATGGCTAAGGTTAAGGTTACGGTTAGGTTAAGGGTAAAGTTAAGGTTATGGTTAAGGTTAAGGTTAGGTTAAGGTTAAGGTTAAGGTCAAGGTCAAGGTCAAGGTCAAGGTTAGGGTTAGGTTACGTTAGGGTTAAGGTTCAAGTTCAGGTTCAGGTTCAGGTTAAGGTTTAGGTTAAGGTTAAGGTTAGGTTAAGGTTCAAGTTAAGGATAACATTAAGGTTAAGGTCAAGGTTAGGGTTAGGTTATAGTTAAGGTCAAGTTTAAGGTTAGGTTAAGGTTAAGGGTTTGGTAAGGGTTAAGGTTAAGGGTAAGATGAGGGTAAAGGTTCAGGTTAAGGTTAAGGTTAAGGTTTGATAAAGGTTAATATTAAGGTTAAAGTTAAGGTTAAGGTTAAAGTTAAGGTTAAGGTTAGGTTAAGGTTAAGGTTAAGTAAGGGTAAGGTTAAGGTTAAGGTTAAGGTTATGGTTAAGGTTAAGGTTAGGTTAAGGGTAAAGTTAAGGTTAAGGTTAAGGTTACGGGTTTAGTCAGGTTAAGGTTAAGGTTAAGGGTGAAGGTTAAGGGTAAGGTTAAGGTTAAGGTTACAGGTTTAGTCAGGTTAAGGTTAAGGTTAAGGGTTTGGTCAAGTTTAGGGTCAGGTTATAGTTAAGGCTAAGGTTAAGGGTAGTATTAGGGTAACGTTAGGGTTAAGGTTAGGGTTAAGGGATTCCTTACACTTAACCTTAACCTTGACTTTAACTATAACCTAACCCTAACCTTACCCTTAACCTTAACCTTAACCTAATCTTAACCTTAACCTTAACCTGATTAAACCTGTAAGCTTAACCTTACCCTTAACCTTATCTTACCTTGACCCTTAACCTAACCTTAATCTTAACCTTAACCTTAACTAAAAACTTCCCGTAACATTACACTAACCTTAACCTTAACTTTACCTTTAACCTAATCTTAACCTTAACTATAACCTAACCTTAACCTTAACCTTAACCATAACATTATATTTACCCTTAACCTTAACTATAACCTAACCCTAGCCTTGACCAAACCCTTAACCTTAACCTTAACCTGACCTTAAATATAAGCTAACCATAACCTTGACCAAACCCTTACCCTTAACCTAACCTTAACTTTGACTTTACCCTTAACCTAACCTTAACCCTGACCTTAACCTAACCTTAAACTTAACTTTACACTTAACCTAATCTTTACCTTAACCTAACCTTAACCTTAACCTTAACCTAACCTTAACCTTAACATAGCCGTAACCTTAACATTTTCTTAACCTAACTTAACCTTGACCTTGACCTTGACCTTAACCTTAACCTTACCCTAACCTTACCCTTAACATTCACCTAACCTTGACTTTAACCTTAACCTTCCCCTAACCTTAACCCTAACCATAACCTTAACCTTCACCTTAACCTTAACCTTACCCTAACCTAACCCTTAACCTTAACTATAACCTAACCTGTAACCTTAACGTCCCAAACCCTTAACCTTAACCTTAACCTTAACCTAATCTTAACCTTAACCTTAACCTTCACCTTAACTTTACCCTTAACCTAACCTTAACCTTCACCTTATCCTTAACCTTAACCTTAATCAGACCAAACCTTAACCTTAACCTTAACATTACCCTTAACCTAACCTTAACCTTAACCTTAACCTTAACTATAACCTAACCCTAACCTTAATCTTAATCATAACCTTATCTTTACCCTTAACCATTGTTTGGGTTTCAAAATATCATACAAATATCACTTATTACCATATATTTTTCACCTATTCTTCCATTATATCACTCATTATTCACCACAATGTCACTTCATTTTCCCTATTGTTCACCATTAATGGGTCTCATTTATATTTTCCAAATATTATTTATTTTTAAGCATTTTTAAGAGAAATTATTGATTAAATATTATAAAATAATATATTTTACTTTATATATGGAAAGTGGATTGTTTTTGTGACATGTGTAGGTGCCAAGGAAGCTTCCAAGACACCTTTATGTGGCCTTGGATGATCAAATTCGAATTTGAGAAGATAAACCTCATGGAGAAGATTTTGATCTCATGGAGAAGATCAAGGACAAAAGGGGTTATGTGTCTAGATGGTTGAGAGATGTATGGAACTAAAGAGAGATTAGTGGATGATCATTATGAGTTTGTTACTCATCCCATTGTATAAATAGGAGTACAATCTCCTCCATTTTTAATCTTGAAGTTTTGTAATATTAGAATTTTGGAGTATGTAATCTTAGAAGCTTAGAGTTGGTTTGTAACAGAGATTTTGAAATAAAGGATCATACTTCGATTTTGCTTCTACATCTGAGTCTCCATTGAAGTGGTGTGCTTGTGGAGTTATTGAGGGCCCCCATGGCCTCACTTGCATGCTTATTTGCTTATTTTAGGTATAACTTAATTTATTTTTTTGTTTGATTTCATCTTTTAAGTTTTGTTAAATGTTCTAATATTGGAAGGATCTTATTTGAAAGTGTTTTTGTAAGAGAACCATAAGATCTCAGAAAATTATTAGATTTAGGTTTGTTTCATTTCAGCTTTTAAGTTTTGTTAAATGTTCTAATATTGGAGGAGATCCTAAAATTCAAGTGTTATTGTAAGAGAACCTTAAGATCTTGACAATTGTTAGATCTAGGTTTTATTAGTTGTTGAAAGAGATCTTGATGAATATGTTCTTGTAAGGGAACTTTAAGTTCTTGGACAAATTAGGAATCTTTCTAGATCTATATATTTTAGATAAGCACTTCTAAGTTTACCTTCTCGGGTTGAAATTAAATATAACTCTAATTGACATCATCAATTAGAACCAAAAATTTTGGCGTCGTTGCCGGGGAAGTGCAACTAGAAGGATTTAGTAATTATTTTATGCATTTGTTTTTATGGACTAATTTGTGGAACTTGGTGACAGCAAGTTCATAAAGGAGTTCAAAGTTTGGAGCATTTTTATTTTCGCACATAGTTAATTTAAATTCAGTTTTTATTTTAAACCCCCCATTTCTGACTAATCCATCTACGAATGAATAATTTGACAATGTAGAACACGTACTTCTTGGAGAGCAAGGACAATAACCTTGAGCCAACTCTAAGACAAGATTCTCACATACATGTAAAACATAACGTAAAAATTCTAAATCTTGATGTGAGCATGTTCAAATTTTTAGTGGACTATGGCTTCATTGGAAGCATTCTTTTACTTAGAAAATAAAACATCTTTCAAGTTAATGTAGAATAGATTAAAAATAAAAAATAAAACGAGATCTCATAGAATTTCATCGTAGAATTTCCTCATAGAATTTTCTTTTAGTCTTGTTTTTTTTTAAATATCATCATGAATAAAAAGAGTTGCTTCATATTTGCATTTCTATGTCTTGTTTCTGTATCACGGGTGAGCCAGGATCTTGATTATTGGAAAGATTTGTCTTCCGAGAGTCTAAATGCCCCCGTGACATTGCAGAAAGAGTGTAGATAATGCAAGGTTTTGTCGGAGATCTTAATTGTGTTTTATCCATTCACGCTAACCTGCATAAATAAAAAAATCAAGAGATTAGTATGCTCTCTTCCTGCGCTTCGTGTGATCAGGAAGATCAGAAAATCTATCTATTTATTCAAATAAAAATACTCTTGCTGGAAAATTAATCTGCGATATGAAAATACAAATTTTTTTGTGAATGAAAAAATTTATTTTTCTTTTAATTTTAGTTTTAAAAATTAAAAATTAAAAAAAAATATTCCCATAAAATAATAATAATATATATATCATATATATTATTGTTAAAAAAAAACATTTCTTTTTGAAAACTAACATTTTTTTAAAAATAGGATTCAATTCTATTTTATTTAAAAAAAAAAAAAAAAAAAAACAAAACAAAATCTTAAAAAATATAATAACAAAAACAATAAAAATAAAAAAATCAAACCAACGTCCTCAACAAATAAAACGAACCTATAACAAAACTATGCAATAACTCCACAACCAAAGACCATTTTTCAACAGGATTAAAAAAAATGGAGATCATAAAAAACAAACATTGCATAAAAAAATTGCGGTAAAGAGTTTCAACAACAGTTTACTTTTTATTCACTGTTCATTATTTACTGTCCAATGTCTCGGTATAGATATATCATTTGGTTGCTTCTGTTGTTATTTAAACTAATTTCTTGCTACGCCTCCCAAGACTGCCTTGCAAGTTCTTACACTACCAGTGTTTTAGAGCCTTACTTACAGACCCTGGAGATTGGAAGGCTTGCTTGAATTGGATGAGCGCTATCTTCTATTTTCGCGGGAACCATTAATCCGGTGCTTCAAAGAAAGAAGGTGTGCTGCATGCCTCGACCAAAAGGAACATACAAAAAATGAACGACTTGGGTACAACATTTAGTTAGAGCCTTTACACTATGATTGGAATACGGTGGGCAATCCCAGCTAAAGCAGATATACACCAGAATTCATACCACCTCCACAATTGAATAACAGCTGTTTCAGGTGGTGGAATAATTCAAGTTGAAATAAAATTCTTTGATCGCTGGTTGATAGTTCGATGCATGCAGTGTATTGATTCAAGGTTTGATAGGGAGGTAGAATAACACGCCTATTCTTATTTCTTCTCACTTATCCCTTTGTGGATTAATCCATCCCTAAAGGATCACGTGGGTGACATTGGATGGTGTTTTCTTGAATTTCTGATATTCCTCCACTCTACGAGGGCCTGGAACCCTTTCTCCATTCACAATGCAATTTATATAGCCTACACAATCTCTTTCAAGAACCGTCCTCCTCTTCAAAACTACTAGCTAAGTTATAAAGAATTCTCACACACCTTCTCTTATGCTACAGTCATCTCCTCTCCCTCTGCCATCGCAACTTCCTCAGAAAAGCCCACAAAATCCTCCAAAATCCATAAAAAATTGGGCTAAGATATTTCAATTGCTTGATATGTATCAATATCTCTATTTTGTAGGCTCAATCGAGGAGACACAACAATTAGTTGGGATAATACACTATTTCTTCAAACACATTCTGCACTGCTGGGGAGGAAGAATATATACGTTGTTCAAACACACACATTTCCATTTCTCGATTTCTGGTGAGATATATGGAAACTGGATTATTTTCACGTTCTGCCAGGATGAACATTTTGGGTTTTGTTTTAATATTACTGAGCTTTAAAGAAATTTCTAGGGAGAAAAACATCGTCGGAACGTACTTTTGGCCCTGCCGTGAATGGGATATTACAGGGAGAGGGTAGAAGCTTGGCTTCCGCGCCGCCATCGTGTGTTGGTATATATGTGGGGTGCAAGCCTTGTAATCTTGTGGAGTGTGTCCTCACTCCCAAACTGCAGTGCGCTAGCAGCAGTTTTGATGTCGATGTGTATCCCATGGTGTGAAAATGCAAATGCAGCAACTAAAAATACCCAATATTAACCTGAAAATTAAGCTTTGCTCACCCGTGACATAAGGAGGAAAATTATTCAATGAAATTTTTTGCAAAGAAATGAAGGACTATGAGAGAAAACCCACTTGAAATTCATGTCGTGATAACCATTCTTTAACAATTGGACTGGCAGGAAGTAGTAAGAAAAGGCTGTTGTATTGGCTTGTTTCTCACACGAAGGTGTTTATAATACGAGAATATGTTTTGAAGCTTGACCCTGCAATCATAACACTGCCTTTATCGACATTCCCAACAAGTTCAATGACCAATACATCATTTGGAAAATTTTATTTATGTTTGTTGTTGTTGTTTTTTTTTTTTTTAATTAATTAATTAATTTATTTATTTAGGGTTTGTTCATTTTTAATTAGTTTCTTTGTTGCAATTAATATTAAAAAAATATAAAAATCAACATAAATAATAAATTAAAAAAAATTATTTTTTTAAATTTGTTTTTCTTTTGTTGCTTCTAAAAAAAATTATTTTTTTAGTTGTTATTTAAAAAAAAAAAAAAACACTTTTCACAAAATTCAAGCAGGTTTGAAAATAAATAATGGAACACTTGGAAACAAATTACTAACATTTGGAGGATTCTATAGATGATGATTATCTTGTTTCGATAGCTTCAAGTTGGAATTAAACTCATAACATATTTTTGTTGAATGCTTTTATATGACATACTAATATGCAGAACAAAACAGATCTTTCTAATGCCAATATTTTTGCCGAGCATATTTCATCTGACACAAAAAGGGAGTATTACTTTTCATGGTTATTTTTAAGAATGGATAGATTTTAATATCATGATTAAGTCAATTTCAACACTTTGATTGTCCTTAATATGTTTTATTTGGTACGAAATTTTTGCGTAAGAATCATGAAGGAATTGGCCATTTCTTCTTGAACACACTTATGTTTTCTTTGTACCAAGTTTTTTTTTACAGGTTACAGGATAATCAAGTATTCATTAAGGAGATTACATTGTGCACACATTAGTCTTCAAATTACTAAATTCATGTAAAACCATAAAGACAAATCCATGTTCACAACCATAACCTTACACCTCCCTTTTTGCAAAAGATTTTTCCACCAATTGTCAATCCATAAAACATACCATTTCCATGTCCATTTTTACAGCAAGAGTTCTTGCTCATTCACCATGCATTTCCTTTCATCTATTCATAACACATAAATAAAATCCATATTCCATTTCCATTTCCTTTTTCCTACCATTTTTCAATTCCACCAATAAAACCCTGCTTCTACATATATCATTGAGTCAAAGTCCTAGAGTCTAATTATCTTTGTAAAAACACCTAGAGGCTTGCATGCCTTAATGGCAAGTACTCTTGCCAATGAAAAATGGGATTACATTAATATCCCTTGATCGTTGGATCTTGTAGGTGACTCGACCACAACAAACTTATTCGTACCTACAAAGATGTGTTAGGCATCTTGACTCCCATTGGAATCAATGGTGGGAGCTCTCGTGTTGGATAGTGGCATTCATTAATGGCCATTAAGTCAATAACTTCTTTCTATGTTCGACACCAACACATTTAATCACATAGTAAGATTTATGCCATCGAGTGTTGAAGACTTGAAGACCCATATTTTGTAGAAGATGAAGCAGATTTCCTTTCATTGTTTTTTAGTTTGTCATGACTTGAGGACAAGTCAATAAATAAGGCTGGGGGAGGAAAATGTAACTTCTATATTTTGTATACCTTCTAAGCCTTATATATTTTCACCCATATTCAATAGACTCATCAGATTCATCAGACTATCCAGCAGCAGATACGACAATACAGATCCATCTTTCATCCACAACTTGCTTCAGATCAAAATTGCAGCAGCTGAACATGCATGATTCATCCACTTCTGTAGGTAAGTAAGGTATGATGTTTTCTAACCTTTAATCTTGAAATTATTTTTAGATGCTAAAATGATGATATTTGGAAAATATTCCACTATTTCACTATCCCCTTTCTCATTAAAAATTGCCAAAAAACATCAGTTGGGGAGGGGGGGAATTTCACACTTCACACTTCATTTTTTCCTCATTCATATTACATCTTAACCCACATAGTCTTCCCACAATAAAAACTACTACAAAATGATGAGCATATTAAATTACTTCTTAAATATGATGATTATATTAAATGAATTCTTAAAATGATTGATCTCAACAAAGTAAATAATGATTGTAAACACAAGAACCAATCATTAAAAAGAGATCTCAACAAAGTAAATAATGATTGTAACACAAGAACCAATCATTAAAAGATGCAAATGCTTTGCAAAAATAAAAAGTTATCCAAAGATGTGCAAAGTTAAAAGGAAGTCCATGATTGAAAGATGCTTGTTACACAAGAACCAAACATATTGTAAAAGGAAGCTCATCTAAGAATCAAATCAAATAAGTCATTGTAGTAGCTTGCATGAGGACATGCAAGAGCTTCAGTTGGGGAGTATGTTTGGGTTTCAAAATGTCATACAAATATCACTTATTACCATATATTTTTCACCTATTCTTCCATTATATCACTCATTATTCACCACCATGTCACTTCATTTTCCCTATTGTTCACCATTAATGGGTCTCATTTATATTTTCCAAATATTATTTATTTTTAAGAATTTTTAAGAGAAATTCTTGATTAAATATTAGAAAATAATATATTTTACTTTATATATGGAAAGTGGATTGTTTTTGTGACATGTGTAGGTGCCAAGAAAGCTTCCAAGACACCTTTATGTGGCCTTGGATGATCAAATTCGAATTTGAGAAGATAAACCTCATGGAGAAGATTTTGATCTCATGGAGAAGATCAAGGAAAAAAGGGGTTATGTGTCTAGATGGTTGAGAGATGTATGGAACTAAAGAGAGGTTAATGGATGATCATTATGAGTTTGTTACTCATCCCATTGTATAAATAGGAGTAAAATCTCCTCCATTTGTAATCTTCAAGTTTTGTAATCTTAGAATTTTGGAGTATGTAATCTTAGAAGCTTAGAGTTGGTTTGTAATGGAGATTTTGAAATAAAGGATCATACTTCAATTTTGCTTCTACATCTGAGTCTCCATTGAAGGGGTGTGCTTGTGGAGTTATGTAGGGCCCCCATGGCCTCACTTGCATGCTTATTTGCTTATTTTAGGTATAACTTAATTTATTTTTTTGTTTGATTTCATCTTTTAAGTTTTTTTAAATGTTCTAATATTGGAAGGATCTTATTTGAAAGTGTTTTTGTAAGAGAACCATAAGATCTCAGACAATTATCAGATTTAGGTTTGTTTCATTTCAGCTTTTAAGTTTTGTTAAATGTTCTAATATTGGAGGAGATCCTAAAATTCAAGTGTTCTTGTAAGAGAACATTAGGATCTTGACAATTGTTAGATCTCAGTTTTATTAGTTGCTGAAAGAGATCTTGATGAATATGTTCTTGTAAGGGAACTTTAAGATCTTGGACAAATTAGGAATCTTTCTAGATCTATATATTTTAGATAAGCACTTCTAAGTCTACCTTCTCGGGTTGACATTAAAATAAATTCTAATTGACATCATCAATTAGAACCAAACAACCATAACATTAATCTTAACCTTAACCTAACCTAAACGATAACCTAACCTTAACCTTAAACTTAACCTGACCTTAACTATAACCTAACCCCAACCTTGACCAAACCCTTAACCTTAACCTTAACTTGAACCTTTAATAAACCTTACCCTAACCTTAAAATTAAGCTAAGGTTAAGGTTAAGTTTTAGGTAAGGTTATATTTAGGTTAAGGTTAAGGTTAAGGTTAACATAAGGCTAAGTTTAAGGTTTGGTTAAGGTTAAGGTTTAAGGTTACGGTTCTTAACCTTAACCTTCACTATAACCTATGCTTAACATTAACCTTTACCTAACCTTAACCTTAACCTTGACCTTAACTATAACCTTAACATTAACCTAATTTTAACCTTAACTTTATCTTAACCTAACCTTAACCTTTTAACCTTATCCTTCCCATAACCATAACCTTAACCTTAACTTTACCCTTAACCTAACCTTAACCTTAACCTTAACCTTAACCTTATTAAACATGTAGCCTTATCCTTAACCTAACCTTAACCTTGACCTTAACTATAACCTAACCATAACCTTGACCAAACCCTAACCTTAACCTTAACCTTCCCTATAACCTAACCTTAACCTTAACCTTAACTTTAACCTTAACCTTAACCTTAACTTTACCCTTAACCTAACCTTGACCTTAACCTAAGGTTAGGGTTAGGTTATAGTTAAGGTCAAGGTTAAGTTTTTGGTTTAGGGTAAGGTTAAGGTTAAGGTTAAGTTTAAGGTCAAGGTTAAAGTTAATGTTAAGGGTTTGGTTAAGCTTAAGGTTAAGGTTAGGGTTAGGGTTAAGGTTAAGTTTATGGGAAGGTTAAGGTTAATGTTAAAGTTAAGGTTAAGGCTAAGGCTAAGGATAAGGTTAAGGTTAAAGTTATGGGTTTAGTCAGGTTAAGGTTAAGGGTAAGGTTAAGGTTAGGGCTAAGGGTTTGGTAAATGTTAGGGTAAGGCTATAGTTAAGGGTAAGGGTAAGGGTTAAGGTTAGCCCTAACCTTGACCAAAACCTTAAGGTTAAGGTTAGGTTAAGGTTAATATTAGGCTAAGGGTAGGGTTAAGGTTAGGTTATATTTAAGGTCAAGGTTAAGGTTATGGTTAAGGTTAAGGTTAAGTTATAGTTAGGTTAGGTTAAGAGTAAAGTTAAGATTAATTTTAAGGTTATGGTTAGGGTTAGGGTAAGGTTAAAGGTTAAGGTTAAGGTTGCAGGTTTATTCAGGTTAAGGTTAAGGTTACAGGTTTAGTCAGGTTAAGGTTATAGTTAAGGTTAAGGTTAAGGTTAAGGTTAATGTTATATTTAAGGTCAAGGTTAAGGTTATGGTTAAGGTTACAGGTTTAGTCAGGTTAAGGTTAAGGTTACGGGTTTAGTCAGGTTAAGGTTATAGTTAAGGTTAAGGTTAAGGTTAAGGTTAACGTTAGGTTAAGGTTAAGGTTAAGTTTAAGTTTAAGGTTAGGTTAAGGTTAAGGTTAAGGTTAAGGGTAAACTCAAGGTTAAGTTTAAGATTAGGTTAAGGTAAGGTTAATGTTAAGGTTAGGTGAAGGGTAAATTTAAGGTTAGGGTTAGGTTAAGGTTAAGGTTAAGGTTATGGTTAGGCTAAGGTTAAGGTTAAGGGTAAAGTTAAGGTTAAGCTTAAGCTTAAGCTTAAGCTTAAGGTTAGGTTAAGGGTAAGGTTAGGGTTAAGGTTAAGGGTAAGGTTAAGGTTAAGGTTAAGGTTAATGTTATGGGTTTAGTTAGGTTAAGGTTAAGGGTAAGGTTAAGGTTAAGTTTAAGGGTTTGGTCAAGGTTAGGGTTAGGTTATAGTTAAGAGTAAGGGTAAGGGTGAAAGTTAACCCTAACCTTGACCAAACCCTTAAGGTTAAGGTTAGGATCAGGTTAAGATTATGTTAAGGCTAGGGTTAAGGTTAGGTTATAGTTAAGGTCAAGGTTAAGGTTATGGTTAAGGTTAAGGTTAGGTTATATTTAGGTTAGGTGAAGGGTAATGTTAAGGTTAAGGTTAAGGTTAGTGTTAAGGTTAGGGTAAGGTTAAAGGTTATCATTAAGGTTATGGGTTTAGTTAGGTTAAGGTTAAGGTTACGGTTTTAGTCAGGTTAAGGTTATAGTTAAGGTGAAGGTTAAGGTTATGAGTTTAGTCAAGTTAAGGTTAAGGTTAAGGTTAAGGGTAAGGGTAAAGTCAAGGTTAAGGTTAAGATTAGGTTAAGGTTAAGGTTAAAGTTAATTTTAAAGTTAGGTTAAGGTAAGGTTAAGGTTAAGTCTAAGGGTAAAGTCAAGGTTAAGGTTAGGTTAAAGTTAAGATAAGGTTAAGGTTAAGGTTAGGTTAAGGGTAAAGTTAAGGTTAGGGTTAGGTTAAGGTTAAGGTTATGGTTAGGTTAAGGGTAAAGTTAAGGTTAGGGTTAGGTTAAGGTTAAGGTTAGGTTAAGGGTAAAGTTAAGGTTAAGTTTAGGTTAAGGTTAAGGTTAAGGTTATGGTTAGGCTAAGGTTAAGGTTAGGTTGAGGTTAAAGTTAAGGTTAAGGGTTTGGTCAAGTTAAAGTTAAGGTTAAGGTTAATGTTAAGGGTAATTTCAAGGTTAAGGTTATGGTTATGGGAACGTTAGGGTAAGTTTAACCTTAACCTTAACTTTACCCTTTACCTTATCTTTATCCTTAACCTAACCTTAATCATAACCTTGACCTTGACCTTGACCTTAACCTTATCTTAACCTTAACTATAACCTAACCCTAACCTTGACCAAACCTTAACCTTAACGTTAACTTTACCCTTAACCTAACCTTAACCTTAATCTTAACTTTGGTTAGGGTTAGGTTAAGGTTAAAGTTAAGGTTAAGGCTAAGGTTAGGATAAGGGTTTCGTCAAGTTGAAGGTTATGTTTAAGTTAAGGGTAAGGTTATGGGTAAAGTTAAGGTTAAGGTAAGGGTAAGGTTAGGTTAAGGTTAGGGGAAGGTTAAGGTTAAAGTTAGTTTAATTCAATGTTAAGGTTATGGGTTTAGTCAAGTTAAGGTTAAGGTTGAGGTTGAGGTTAAGGTTAGGGTAAGGTTAAGGTTAATATAAGGTTAAGGTTACGGTTAAGGTAAATGTTAGGTTAAAGGTATAGTTAAGGTTAGGGTTAGGTTAAGGTTAAGGTTAAGGGAAAATTTAAGGTTAGGGTTAGGTTAAGGTTAAGGTTAGGCTGAGGTTAAGGTTAAGGTTAAAGTTAAGGTTAGGTTAAGGTCATTGTTAGGTTAAGGTTAAGGTTAAGGTTTGGTCAAGGTTAGGGTTAGGTTATATTTAAGGTCAATGTTAAGGTTAGGTTAAGGGTAAAGTCAAGGTTAAGGTTAGGTTAACGTTAAGATTAGGTTAAGGATAAAGTTAATGTTAAGGTTAGGTTAAGGTTAAGGTCAAGGTTAAGGGTAAAGTTAAGGTCAAGGTTAGGGTTAGGTTATAGTTAAGGTTAAGGGTTTGATCAAGGTTAAGGTAGGCTAAGGTTAAGGTTAAGGTTAGGTTAGGATAAGTTCAAGCTTAAGGTTAGCTTAAGGTTAAGGTTACAGGTTTAGTCATGTTAATGTTAAGGTTATGGTTAAGGCTAAGGTTAATGTTAAAGTTAAGGATAGGTTAAGTTAAAGTTAAAGTTAAGGGTAAAGTTAAGGTTAAGGTTAGGGTTAAGGTTAGGGAAAGGTTAGGGAAAGGTTAAGGTTAATGTTAAGGTTAGGATAAGGTGAGGGTTAGGTTATAGTTAAGGTTAAGGTTAGGTTAAGGTCAAGGTCAAGGTTAAGGTTAAAGTTATGGTCAAAGTTTGGGTTAGGTAATATTTAAATTTAATGTTAGGTTAACGGTAAAGTCAAGGTTAAGTTTAAGGTGAAGGTTAAGGGAAAGGTTAAGGTTAAGGGTTACAGGTTTATTCAAGTTAAGGTTAAGGTTAAGGTTAAGGATAACCTAAACCTTAACCTTAACCTTAACCTTAACCTGAATTTTAACCTGAACACTAACGTTAACCTTAACCTTAACCTAACCTTAACCTTAACAGCCTTAACCTAACCTTAACCTTAACCTTAACCTTCCCATAACCTTAACATTAACCTTAACCTAACCTTAACCTTAAATATAACCTAACTCTAACCTTACCCGATCCATAACCTTAACTATAATCTTCCCCTAACTTTAACCTTATCCTGAACCTAACCTTAACCTTAACCTTGAACTTGACCTTAAGGTTAAGGTTAAGGTTAAGGATACATTAAGGGTAAAGTCAAGGTTAGGGTTAGGTTATGGTTAAGTTTAAGGTTAAGGTTAAGGTTATGGGAAGGTTAAGTTTAAGATAAGGTTAAGGTTAAGGTTATTGTTAGCTCAGGCTAAGGTTAAGGTTAGGTTAAGTTTAAGGTTAAGTTGAAGGTTAAGAGAAGGTTAAGGTTAAAGTTAGGTTAAGGTAAGGTTATGGGAAGGGTAGGTTAAGGTTAAGGTAAAGGTAAGTGTTGGAGAGATAAATCCCCTCTGCGGATAGAGGCAATCCCTACTAGCCTATATCAGGTCTAGCAACAATTAGTCACGTAGTGAAGCAGGTCTCTAGTTACAAAAATGACAAAACATAACAAGTTTCCTACCTCAGGTCCTACGCAATGGTCATTGATGAAAGGATGATGCTTCTCTTCCTCCACTTTGGCAGATCACGATCCTTTTGCTTAACAAGTCTGAATACCTACACACATGTGAAGAAACACAACGATACACAGCAATGAATCTAAATCTTGTAACCATACATCAATCAGAGATGATGTAATTCATTGAATCAAAGAAAAAGACACATGAATGAAACCATAATCAAAGTCGCTTATCATTAAAATAACAAAGGAAAGATACAACCCAAAGCTCTGATGCCAGATCTTCCTTTGGTAGGGTTGACAGCAGAGCATGTCTCAATGAAGCTCGTCGGACATGGGATAAAGCTCTCTCTCTTCGGCTTGGATCTCATATGCTGTTTGGAAATAGTCTCCTTGCTCCAAGTTCAGCTCTTGCTTCTGCTATTAGGACTACTAGCTTGCTAAGGGAAAATGGCAAGCTTATATAGATGGTGGAAGGGGAGTTGGGATCCCTAAAATTGTGGGATTGGCCCTATCCTCAAGGAAGCTTCCATGATAGGTGGAAAAACACCTCCCCTACATGGAGATCCGGAGCCAAACCTACTAACTCATTTTAGAGACTCGTTCAGGAGTTTGTTGGAATAAAAAAATTTTCATTTATTTTTAAAAAACAATCCTTATTAAGCTTGACATGAGCAAGACACTGGGATAGAGCACCAGTTGGCGCACCCTCTTTTTTGGTTTTTCCCCATTGGCGCGAGGGCTAAAGTGGCTAGTCACGCCAAGGCCAAAAGGTTAGTTTTTAGGGTTTTTCAAAGGAAATTTTTTTCAAAGGAATGATTGTAATTGTCAAGGGGGATACCATGAAAGTGGTTTTAGGTTATGTCAATGCTCACAGGTAACGGGAAAGGCCCTCCAATGTGCGGAACGAGGGATTGCAGGGACGGTGACAAATTACTATGTAACAGTAAGGTTAAGGTTAAGGTCAAGGTGAGCTTAACCTTGACTTTACCCTTAACCTAACCTTAATATTAACTATAACCTAACCCTAACCTTGACCTTAACTTTACCCTTAACCTTAACCTTAACCTTAACTATAACCTAACCCTAACCTTACCCCAACCATAGTTGTAACGTTAACCTTACCTGTAACCTTAACCTTAACTTTACCCTTAAGCTAAACTAAACCTGAACCTTACCCTTAACCTTATCTTAACCTTAACCTTAAACTTACCCTTAACCTTCACCTTAACCTTAACTTTACCCTTAACCTGACTAAACCCGTAACCTTAACCTTAACCTAACCTTAACCTTAACCTTCGCCTTAACCTTCCCATAACTTTAACCTTAACTATAACCTAACCTTAACCTTGACCTTAACTATAACCTAACCCTCACCTTGACCAAACCCTTAACATTAAACTTAACATTGACCTTAACCTTAACCTTAGCCTTAAAATTAAGCTTAACCTTGACCTTAACTATAACCTAACCCTAACCTTAACATAACCTTAATCTTAACCAAACCCTTAACGTAACCTTAACCTTTACTTTACCCTTAACATAATCTTAACCTTGACCTTGAACTTACCCTCAACATTAACCTTAACCTTAACCTTAACCAGACTAAACATGTAACCTTAACCTTAACCTTAACCTTAACCTTATCCTTAACCTTAAACTTAACCTTCACCTTAATTATAACCTAACCCTAACCTTAACCAAAAATTAACTTTAACCTTAGAGTTAACGTAACCTTAACCTTTACTTTACCCTTAACCTTACCCTTAACCTAATATTAACCTTACCCTAACCTTAACCCTAACCTTACCCTTACTCTTAACCTTAACCTTAACCTAACCTTAACCTCAACCTTATCCTTATCTCAACCTTAACCTAACCTTAACCTTAACCTTAACCCTAATCTTAACCCTAACCTTAAGGTTAAAGTTATGGATAATGTTAGGCTAAGGTTAGGGTTAGGTTATATTTAAGGTCAAGGTTAAGGTTAGGTTAAGGTTAAGGTTAAGGTTAAGTTAATGTTAATGTTAAGGGTTTTCTTAAGGTTAAGGTTAGGGTTAAGGTTAAGGTTAAGATTAGGTTAGGTTAAGGTTAAGATAAGGTTAAGGGTAAGGTTAAGATTAAGGTTAAGGTTACGTTAAGGGTAAATTCAAGGTTAAGGTTACGTTAAAGTTAAGATAAGGTTAAGGTTAAGGTTAGGTTAAGGTTATGGTTAGGTTAATGTTAAGTTAAGGTTAAGGGTTTGGTCAAGGTTAGGGATCGGTTATAGTTAAGGTTATGGGAAGGCTAAGGTTAATGTTAAGGTTAAGTTTTATGTAAGGTTATAGTTAAAGGTTTGGTCAAGGTTAGGGTTAGTTTAAGGTTAAGGTTAAGGTTAGGTTAAGGATAAAGTTAAGGTTTGGGTTAGGTTAAGGTTAAGGTTAAGGTTAAAGATAAGGTTATGGTTAAGGTTAAGGTTAAGGTTAGGTTAATGTTAAGGGTAAGGTTATAGTTTGGTTAAGGTTGAGTTTAAACTTAGGTTAATTTTAAGATAAGGTTATGGTTAAGGTTAAGGTTCGATTAAGGGTAAAGTCAAGGTTAACATAAAGTTAAGGTTAAGGTTAGTTAAGGTTAAGGTTAATGTTAGTGTTGAGGAGGTAAATCCCTTCTACGGGCAGAGGCGATCCCACTAGCCCAGATCGGGTCTAGCAACAATAAATTCACGCAATGATGTTGGTTCCTAGTTACAAAAAGACAAATATCCCAACGAGTAGCCTACCTCAAATCCCACACAGTTTTCATTGAAGAAAAGATGGTGTTTCCCATCCCTCGCCTGACAGATCACAATCCTTCCGTTCGACACGTCTGAACACCTGTACACATGCAAAGAAATGATGATATACAACGTAAAATATAAAGCATGTAACTATACATCAGTTACAGAGGATATAATTCATTGCATTACATAAAGAAATGAAAACGTGAATGGAACAAAAATTAGAGTCACTTATATTATAAATGAAAAAAGGGATATTACAACCAAATGCTCTGACGCTATGATATTCCTTCAGCAGGGCTGATAGTGGAGTGTATCTCAACAAATCCTGTCGGGAATCTGGACGAAGCTCTCTCTCTTTGGCTGGGCTCTCAATGGTTGCCCAGCTATAGTTTCCTTCCTACAAGTTCAGCTCCCAAGCATTCAGCTATTCAACCATTTAGCTAGCACATCAATGGAAGATGGCTATATTTATAGAGGAGAGGAGGAGGTTGGGATCCCTACAATAGTGGAAGGGAAGCCTTATCTCTTGGGAGGTTTCCCCATAAGGTGGAAACAAGAGACCAAAGGAGCAAGGCCATGGTTATTTAGTCGAACCACTCCCTATGACTCATCCACAAAGTTTTTGTGATAAAAAATTCGTCTCTTTTTCTAAAAAAATTTCCATAAATAAATTGGTGCGGGTACTTAAGTGGGACAGAGCACCAAATGGCGCAAGCTCAGTGTTAATTTTTCTCATTAGCACGAGGGCATAACGGGCTACCAGCGCCAAGGAAAAAACAGGTGTTTTTAGTGGTCTGCTCAGGAAATAGTCAACAGAGGGAATGTTGTACTCGTGGCAAGGGATGAAATGATGGTATTTTCAAGGCATGAAACTTCTAATTAGTCATAGAAACAACCCTCCAATATGCAATATGGGGATTGCAGGGACGGTGAAAAATTACTATGTAACAGTTAGGGTAAGGTTAGGGTAAAGGTTCAAGTTAAGGTTAAAGTTAATGGTTAAAGTTAAGGTTAAGGGTTTGGTCAAGGTTAGGGTTAGGTCACTAAAAATAACCTTCACCTTAACCTTAACCATAACCGTAACCTTAATCTTAACCTTAACCTAACCTTAACCTTATATTAACCTTAACTATAACCTAACCCTAACCTTGACCAAACCTTAACCTTAACCTTAAACTTAATTTAACCCATAATCTTAACCCTAACCTTAACCTTAACCTTAACCTAACCTTGACCTTGACCTTGACCTTGACCTTAACTTAACCTTTACCTTAACCTTATCTTACCGTTAACCTTAACCTTAACCTAACCTTAACCCTATCTTAACCTTAACCTTCACCTTAACTTTAACCTTACCTTTACCTTAACCTTAAGGGTAATGTTAAGGTTAAGGTTAAGGTTAAGGTTAAGATTAAGGTTAAGGTTTTGGTTAAGGTTAGGTTATAGTTAAGGTTAAGGTTAGGTTAAGGGTAAAGTCAAGGTTAAGGTTATGGTGAAAGTTAAGGGTAAGGTTAAGGTTAAGGTTACGGTTAGGTTAAGGAACGGTTAAGGTTAAGGTTATGGTTATGAAAAGGCTAGGTAAAGGTTAAGGTTAAGGTTAAGGTTAGGTTAAGGTTAAGGTTATGGTTAGGTTAAGGAAATGTTAAGGTTAAGGTTATGGTTATGGGAAGGTTAGGTAAAGGTTAAGGTTATGAGAAGGTTGATGTTAAGGTTAGGTTAAGGTAAGGTTAAGGTTAAGGTTAAGGGTAAAGTTAAGGACCTTAACCTAACCTTAACCTTACCCTCAACCTTAACCTAAACCCTAAACCTTAACCTTACCCATAACCTTAACATTACCTTAAACCTTAACATTATCTTAACCTTAACCTAACTTTAACCTTGACCTTAACCTAACCTTAACCTAAACCTTATCTTAAGCTTATCCTAACCTTAACCTTAACCTTAAGCTAACTATAACCTTAACCTTAACCTAACCTTAACCTTAACTTTTCCCTTAACCTAACCTTAACCTTATCTTAACCTTAAACTAACCTTAACCTTGACTTTACCCTTAACGTAACCTTAACCTTAACCTTACCCTTAACCTTGTGTTAACCTTAACCTAACCTTAACCTTAACTATAACCTTAACCTTAACCTTCCCATAACCATAGCCTTAACCTTGACATTACCCTTAACCTAACCTTAACATTAACCTTAAGCTTAACTTGACCAAACATAAAACCTATAACCTTAACCTAACCTTAACCTTTACCTTAACTATAACCGAACCCTAACCTTAACCCTAACCTTACCCATAACTTTAACCTTAAGGTTAGGGTTAAGGTTAAGGTTAAGGTTAAGGTTACGTTAAGGTTAAGGTTACAGGTAAGGGTTTGGTAAAGTTTAAGGTTAGGTTGTAGTTTAGGTCAAGGTTATGGGAAGGTTAAGGTTAAGGTTAAGGTTTGGTCAAGATTAGGGTTAGGCTATGCGTAAGGTTAAGGTTACGGTTAGATTAAGGTTAAGATTAGGCTAAGGTTAAGGTTAAGGTTAAGGTTAATGTTAAGGGTTTGGTCATTGTTAGGGTTAGGTTTAGGTTAATGTTAAGGGTTTGGTCAAGGTTAGGGTTAGGTTATAGTTAAGGTCAAGGTTAAGGGTATGGGTAAGGTTATAGTTAGGTTAAGCTTAAGTTTAAGGTTAGGTTAAGGTTAAGATAAGGTTAAGGTTAAGGGTTTGGTGAAGGTTAGGGTTAGGTTATACTTAAGGTTAAGGTTAAGGTTAGGTTAAGTTAAGGTTAAGGTCAAGGTTAAGTGTATGGTTAAGGTTAGGTTAAGGTTAAGATTAGGTTAAGGGTAAATTTAAGGTTAAGGTTAGGTTAAGAGTAAAGTTAAGGCTAAGGTTAGGGTGAAGGTTAGGGGAAGGTTAAGGTTAAAGTTAATGTTAAGGTTAAGGGTTTGGTCAAGGTTAGGGTTAGGTTATATTTAAGGGTAAGGTTAAGGTTACGGGTTTAGTCACGTTAAGGTTAAGGTTAAGGTTAAGTTCAAGGTTAAGGTTACATTAAGGGTAAATTCAAGGTTAAGGTTAACGTTAAGGTTATGGTTAAGGTTAAGGTTAAGGGTTTATGTTAAGGTTAAGGTTAAGGTTAATGGTTATGTTAATGTCAAAGTTAAGGTTAGTGTTAAGTTTAAGGTTAGGTTATGATTAGATTAAGGTAAAGGTCAAGGAAAGGTTAAGGTCAAGGTTAAGGTTATGGTTAAGGTTAAGGTTAGGTTATATTTAGGTTAGGTTAAGAGTAAAGTTAAGGTTAATTTTAAGGTTATGGTTAGGGTTAGGGTAAGGTTAAAGGTTAAGGTTAAGGTTAAGGTTATAGGTTTAGTCAGGTTAAGGTTAAGGTTACGGGTTTAGTCAGGTTAAGGTTATAGTTAAGGTTAAGGTTAAGGTTAGGTTAAGGTTAAGGTTAAGTTTAAGGTTAAGGGTAAGGGTAAACTCAAGGTGAAGTTTAAGATTAGGTTAAGGTTAACGTTAAGGTTAAAGTTATGGTTAAAGTTAGGTTAAGGTAAGGTTAAGGTTAAGGTTAAGGGTAAAGTCAATGTTAAGATTAGGTTAAGGTTAAGATAAGGTTAAGTTTAAGGTTAAGGTTAAGGTTAGGTTAAGGATAAAGTTAAGGTTAGGGTTAGGTTAAGGTTAAGGTTAAGGTTAAGGTTAGGTTATATTTAAGGTCAAGGTTAAGGTTACAGGTTAAGGTTAAGGTTACAGGTTTAGTCAGGTTAAAGTTAATGTTACGAGTTTAGTTAGGTTAAGGTTATAGTTAAGGTTAAGGTTAAGGTTAAGGTTAATGTTAAGGTTAATTTTAAGGTTAAGGTTAGGTTAAGGTTACGGTTAAGGTTAAGAGTAAAGTCAAGGTTAAGTTTAAGATTAGGTTAAGGTTAAGGTTAAGATTAGGTTAAGGTTAAGGTTAAGGTTAAGGTTAAAGTTATGTTAAGGTAAGGTTAAGGTTAAGGTTAAGGGTAAAGTCAAGGTTAAAGTTAGGTTAAGGTTAAGATAAGGTTAAGGTTAAGGTTAGGTTAAGGGTAAATTTAAGGTTAGGGTTAGCTTAAGGTTAAGGTTGAGGTTAAGGGTTAGGTTAAGGTTAAGGTTAGGGTTAGGGTTAAGGTTAAGGGTAAGGTTAAGGTTAAGGTTAATGTTATGGGTTTAGTTAGGTTAAGGTTAAGCGTAAGGTTAAGGTTAAGTTTAAGGGTTTGGTCAAGGTTAGGGTTATAGTTAAGAGTAAGGGTAAGGGTGAAGGTTAACCCTAACCTTGACCAAACCCTTAAGGTTAAGGTTAGGCTAAAGTTAAGATTACGTTAAGGGTAGGGTTAAGGTTAGGTTATAGTTAAGGTTAAGGTTAATGTTATGGTTAAGGTTAGGGTTAGGTTATATTTAAGATAGGTTAAGGGTAATGTTAAGGTTAAGGTTATGGTTATGGTTAAGGTTAGGGTAAGGTTAAAGGTTATCGTTAAGGCTATGGGTTTAGTTAGGTTAAGGTTAAGGTTACGGTTTTAGTTAGGTTAAGGTTATAGTTAAGTTTAAGGTTAAGGTTAAGGTTAAGGTTAAGATTAGGTTAAGGTTAAGGTTAAGATTAGCTTAAGGTTAAGGTTAAAGTTAATTTTAAAGTTAGGTTAAGGTAAGGTTAAGGTTAAGTTAAGGGTAAACTCAAGGTTAAGGTTAGGTTAAAAGTTAAGATAAGGTTATGGTTAAGGTTAAGTTTAAGGTTAGGTTAAGTGTAAAGTTAAGGTTAGGGTTAGGTTAAGGTTAAGGTTAGGTTAGGTTAAGAGTAAAGTTAAGGTTAAGGTTAGGTTAAGGTTAAGGTTAAGGTTATGGTTAGGCTAAGGTTAAGGTTAGGTTAAGGTTAAAGTTAAGGTTAAGGGTTTGGTCAAGTTAAAGTTAAGGTTAAGGTTAAGGTTAAGGGTAATGTCAAGGTTAAGGTTATGGTTATGGGAAGATTAGGGTAAGATTAACCTTAACCTTAACCTTACCCTTAAAGTTATATTTACCCTTAACCTAACCTTAACCGTAACCTTGACCTTGACCTTGACCTTAACCTTATCTTAACCTTAACTATAACCTAACCCTAACCTTGACAAAACCTTAACCTTAACGTTAACTTTAACCTTAACATAACCTTAACCTTAATCTTAACCTTGGTTAGGGTTAGGTTAAGGTTAAGGTTAAGGTTAGGATAAGAGTTTCGTCAAGGTTAAGGTTAAGTTTAGGTTAAGGGTAAGGTTATGGGTAAAGTTAAGGTTAAGGTTAGGGTAAGGTTAGGGTAAGGTTAAGGTTAAGGTTAGGTTAATGTTAAGGTTAAGGTTAGGGGAAGGTTAAGGTTAAAGTTAGGTTAATGTAATGTTAAGGTTATGGGTTTAGTTAGGTTAAGGTTGAGGTTAAGTTTAGGGTAAGGTTAAGGTTAACATAAGGTTAAGGTTACAGTTAAGGTTAGGTTAAGGGTTAAGTTAAGGTTAGGGTTAGGTTAAGGTTAAGGTTAATGGTATAGTTAACGTTAGTGTTAGGTTAAGGTTAAGGTTATGGTTATGGTTAGGCTGAGGTTAAGGTTGAGGTTAAGGTTAGGTTAAGGTCACGATTAGGTTAAGGTTAAGATTAGGTTAAGGTTAAGGTTTGGTCAAGGTTAGGGTTAGGTTATGTTTCAGGTCTAGGTTAAGGTTAGGTTAAGGGTAAAGTCAAGGTTAATGTTAGGTTAAGGTTAAGATTAGGTTAAGGGTAAAGTTAATGTTAGGTTAGGTTAAGGTTAAGGGTAAAGTTAAGGTCAAGGTTAGGGTTAGGTTATAGTTAAGGTTAAGGGTTTGATCAAGGTTAAGGTTTGGCTAAGGTTAAGGTTAAGGTTAGGTTAGGATAAGTTCAAGGTTAAGGTTAATTTAAGGTTAACGTTACAGGTTTAGTCAAGTTAATGTTAAGGTTATGGTTAAGGTTAAAGTCAAGGTTAAGGGTTTGATTAAGGTTAATGTTAACGTTAAGGTTAAGGTTAGGTTAAGTTAAGATTAAAGTTAAGGTTAGGTTAAGGGAAAAGTTAAGGTTAAGGCTAGGGTTAAGGTTAGGGGAAGGTTAAGGTTAGGTAAAGGTTAAGGTTAATGTTAGGATAAGGTGAGGGTTAGGTTATATTTAAGGTTAAGGTTAGTTTAAGGGCAGGATAAGGTTAAGGTTAAGGTTAAGGTTAAGGTTAGGTTAAGTTCAAGGTTAAGGTTAAGGTTAAGGTTAAGGTCAAGGTTAAGGGTAAAGTTATGGTCAAGGTTTGGGTTATGATATAAGTTAAGGTTAGGTTAAGGGTAAAGTCAAGGTTAATTTTACGGTGAAGGTTAAGGGTAAGGTTAAGGTTAAGGGTTATGGGTTTAGTCAGGTTAAGGTTAAGGTTAACCTGAACCTTAACCTTAACCTTAACAACCTTAACCTAACCTTAACCTTAACCTTAACATTCCCATAACCTTAACATTAACCTTAACCTATCCTTAACCTTAACTATAACCTAACCCTAACCTTACCTGATCCATAACATTAACTATAACCTAACCCTAACCTTAACTTTACCCTTAACCTAACCTTAACCTTAACCTTGACGTTGACCTTAAGGTTAAGGTTAAGGTTAAGGTTACATTAAGGGTAATGTCAAGGTTAAGGTTAGGTTATGGTTAAGGTTAAGGTTAAGGTTATGGTAAGGTTAAGGTTAAGATAAGGTTAAGGTTAAGGTTAATGTTAGCTCAGGCTAAGGTTAAGGTTAGGTTAAGGGTAAGGTTAAGGTTATCGGTAAAGTTAATGTAAAGTTTAGGATAAAGTTAGGGTAAGGCTAAGGTTAAGGTTAGGTTAAGGTTAAGGGAAGGTTAAGGTTAAAGTTAGGTTAAGGTAAAGGTTATGGGCAGGGTAGGCTAAGGTTAAGGTAAAGGTAAATGTTGGAGAGGTAAATCCCCTCTGCAGACAGAGGCAATCCCTACTAGCCTAGATCAAGTCTAGCAATAATCAGTCACGTAGTGACACAGGTCTCTAGTTACAAAACTGAAAAAACATAACAAGTTTCCTACCTCAGGTCCAACAAAATGGTCATAAAAAAAAGGATGATGCTTCCCATCCTCTGCTTTGGTAGATCACGCTCCTTCCACTTAACATGTCTAAATACCTGCACACATGTGAAGAAACACAATGATACACAACATAGAATCTAAATCTCGTAACCATACATCAGTTAGAGAGGATGTAATTAATTGCATCAAAGACAAAGACACATGAATGAAACCATAATCAAAATATCTTATCACTAAAATAACAAAGGAAAGATACAACCCAAAGCTCTAATGCTAGATCTTCCTTTGGCAGGGTTGAAAATGGAGCACGTGTCAATGAAGCTTGTCAGACATGGGACAAAGCTCTCTCTCTTCGGCTTGGCTCCCATATGTTGTCTGGCGATAGTCTCCTTGCTACAAGTTCAACTCTTGCTTATGCTATTAGGACTACTAGCTTTCTAAGGGAAAATGTCAATCTTATATAGATGGTGGAAGGGGAGATGGGATCCCTACAATTGTGGGATTTTCCCTATCCTCAAGGAAGCTTCCATGAAAGGTGGAAAACCACCTCCCCTACATGGATATCTAGAGCCAAACCTCCCACCTCATTTTAGAGACTCGTTCAAGACTTTAATGGAATCAAAGTTCTGCCATTTATTTTTAAAAAATAATCCTTATTAAGCTTGGCACGAGCAAGACACTGGGACAAAGTGCCAGTTGGCACGCTCTCTTTGGTGGTTTTTTCCCATTGGCACGAGGGCTGAATTGGCTAGTCGCGCCAAGGCTGAAAGGTTAGGTTTTAGGGTTTTTGAAAGGAAAATTTCTTCAGAGAAATGATTTTCCTTGTCAAGGGGATACCATGAAATTGGTTTCAGGTTATGTCACTGCTCATAGGTCATGAGAAAGGCCCTCTAATGTGTGGGTCAAAGGATTGCAGGGACGGTGACAAATTACTATGTAACAGCAAGGTTAAGGTTAAGGTCAAGGTGAGCTTAACCTTGAATTTACCCTTAACCTAACCTTAACCTTAACTATAAGCTAACCCTAACCTTGACCTTAACTTTACCCTTAACCTTAACCTTAACCTTAGCTATAACCTAACCCTAACCTTACCCCAACCATAGTCATAACCTTAACCTTAACCTTAACCTTAACCTTGCCTATAACCTTAACCTTAACTTTACCCTTAAGCTAACCTAAACCTTAAACTTACCCTTAACCTTATCTTAACCTTAACCTTGAACTTACCCTTAACCTTCACCTTAGCCTTAACTTTACCCTTAACCTTAACCTTAACCTTAACCTAACTAAACCCGTAACCTTAACCTTAACCCAACCTTAACCTTAACCTCTGCCTTAACCTTCTCATAACCTTAACCTTAACTATAACCTAACCTTAACCTTGACCTTAACTATAACCTAACCCTCACCTTGACCAAACCCTTAACATTAACCTTAACATTGACCTTAACCTTAACCTTAACATTAAACTTAACCTTGACCTTGACCTTAACTATAAACTAACCCTAGCCTTAACATAATCTTAACCTTGACCTTGACCTTAATTATAACCTAACTCTAGCCTTAACATAACCTTAATCTTGACCAAACCCTTAACATAACCTTAACCTTGACTTTACCCTTAACATAATCTTAACCTTGACCTTGAACTTACCCTCAAAATTAACCTTAACCTTAACCTTAACCTTACTAAATACATAATCTTAACCTTACCCTTAACCTTAAACTTAACCTTGACCTTAATTATAACCTAACCCTAACCTTAACCAAACCTGAACCTTAAAGTTACCCTTAACGTAACCTTAACCTTTAATTTACCCTTAACCTTACCCTTAACCTAATATTAACCTTACCCTAACCTTAACCCTAACCTTACCCTTACCATTAACCTTAACCTTAACCTAACGTTATCCTTATCTTAACCTCAACCTAACCTCAACCTTAAACTTAACCCTAATCTTAACCCTAACCTTAAGGTTAAAGTTATGGGTAATGTTAGGTTAAGGTTAGGGTTAGGTTATAATTAAGTCAAGGTTAAGGTTAGGTTAAGGTTAAGGTTAAGTTAAGGTTAATGTTAAGGGTTTGGTTAAGGTTAAGGTTAACTTTAAGGTTAGGGTTAAGGTTAAGGTTAAGATTAGGTTAGGTTAATGTTAAGATAAGGTTAAGGTTAAGGTTAAGGTTACGTTAAGGGTAAAGTCAAGGTTAAGGTTAGGTTATGGTTAATATAAGGTTAAGGTTACAGTTAGGTTAAGGTTAAGGTTAAGGTTAAGGGTTTGGTCAAGGTTAGGGATCAGTTATAGTTAAGGTTATGGGAAGGTTAAGGTTAATGTTAAGGTTAAGGTTGAGTAAAAGTTAAGGTTAAGGTTAAGGTTTACGTTAAAGTTACAGTTAAAGGTTTGGTCAAGGTTAGGGTTAGGTTAAGGTTAAGGTTAAGGTTAGGTTAAGGGTAAAGTTAAGGTTTGGGTTAGGTTAAGTTTAAGGTTAAAGATAAGGTTATGGTTAAGGTTAAGGTTAGGTTAAGGTTAAGGTAAATGTTAATGTTAAGGGTAAGGTTATAGTTTGATTAAGGTTGAGGTTAAGCTTAGGTTAAGGTTAAGATAAGGTTAAGGTTAAGGTTAAGGTTAGGTTAAGGGTAAATTCAAGGTTAAGGTAAAGTTAAGGTTAAGGTTAGGTTTAGGTTAAGGTTAAGGTTAGTGTTGAGGAGGTAAATCCCCTCTGTGGGCAGAGGCGATCCCACTAGCCTAGATCGGGTCTAGCAACGATAAACTCATGGAATGAAGTTGGTTCCTAGTTACAAAAAAACAATGATCACGATGAGTATCCTACCTCAAATCCCACACATTTGTCATTGAAGAAAAGATGACGTTTCCCATCCCTTGCTTAACAGATCAAAATCCTTATGTTCAACACATCCAAACACCTATACACATGCAAATAAATGATGACATACAACGTAAAATATAAAGGATGTAACTATACATCAGTTAGAGAGGATATAATTCATTGCATTACATAAAGAAATGAACACATGAATGGAACCAAAATCAGAGTCGCTTATATTATAAATGACATAAGGGAGATTACAACCAAATGCTATGATGCTATGATCTTCCTTCGGCAGGGCTGATAGCAGAGCATATCTCAAAAAAGCCTGTCGGGAATCTGGATGAAGCTCTCTCTCTTTTTCTTTGCTCTCAATGGTTGCCCAGCTATAGTTTCCTTCCTACAAGTTCAGCTCCCAAGCGTTCAGCTATTCAACCATTTAGCTAGCACATAAATGGAATATGGCTATATTTATAGAGGAGAGGAGGAGGTTGGGATCCCTAAAATAGTGGAAGGGAGGCCCTATCCCTTGGGAGGTTTCCCCATAAGGTGGAAACAAGAGACCAAAGGAGGAAGGTCGTGGTTATTTAGTCAAACCATTCCCTATGACTCATCCACGAAGTTGTTGTGATCAAAAATTCGTCTCTTTTTTTATAAAAAATTCCGTAAACAGATTCATGTGGGTGCTTAACTATGATAGAGCACCAACTTGCATGGGTTTAGTGTTAATTTTTCTCATTGGCGCGAGAGCATAACAGGCTACCAGCGCTAAAGCAAAAATAGGTGTTTTTAGTGGTCTGCTCAGGAAATGGTCAACATAGGGAATGTTGTACTCATGGCAAGGGATGAAATGATGGTATTTTCAAGGCATGACACTTCTAATTATTCACATAAACAATCCTCCAATGTGCGAGATGGGGATTGCAGGGATGGTGACAAATTACTGTGTAACAGTTAGGGTAAGGTTAGGGTAAAGGTTAAGGTTAAGGTTAATGGTTAAATTTAAGGTTAAGGGTTTGGTCAAGGTTAGGGTTATGTCACTAACCATAAACTTAACCTTAACCTTGACCATAACCTTGACCTTGACCTTGACCTTAACTTAACCCTTACCTTAACCTTAACCTTATCTTACCGTTAACCTTAACCTTAACCTTCCCAAACCCTTAACCTTAAAGTTAACCATAACCTTAACCTTAACCTCACTGAATCTATAACCTTAACCTTAACCTTAACCTAACCTTAACCTTATATTAAACTTAACCTTAACTTTAACCTTACCCTTACCTTAACCTTAAGGGTAAACTTAAGGTTAAGGTTAAGGTTAACGTTAAGATTAAGGTTAAGGGTTTGGTTAAGGTTAGGGTTAGGGTTAGGTTATAGTTAAGGTTAAGGTTAGGTTAAGGGTAAAGTTAAGGTTAAGGTTATGGTGAAAGTTAAGGGTAAGGTTAAGGTTAAGGTTACAGTTAGGTTAAGGTAAGGTTAAGGTTATGATTATCGGAAGGTTAGGTAAAGGTCAAGGTTATGGGAAGGTTAATGTTAAAGTTAGGTTAAGGTAAGGTTAAGCTTAAGGTTAAGGTCAAGTTTAAGGTTAAGGTAAGGTTAAGGTTAAGGGTAAGGGTAAAGTTAAGGACCTTCACCTAATCTTAACCTTAACCCAACCTTAACCTTACCCTTAACCTTAACCTAAACTCTAAACCTTAACCTTACCCCTAACCTTAACGCTACCTTAAACCTTAACCTTATCTTAACCTTATCCTAACCTTAACCTTGACCTTAACCTAACCTTAACCTAAACCTTAACCTTATCCTAACATTAACCTTAACCTTAAGCTAACTGTAACCTTAACCTTTACCTAACCTTAACTTTAACTTTACCCTTAACCTATGTTAGGTCCCTATATTACTAGTATAGTCCCTTATTTTTGTTAGTATAACCCCCTTATTGTTATTATTGTACCCTTGTAACCCCCATTTTATTTTTATTGTGCCCTTAAATTATTATTGTTAGGTCGGCTAGGATTACATTCTGGCCCACTAGGATTACGGAGGTTTTGTAAATTATCTTATCCAAGAATTATTCTTTATGTAATGTATTGGAGGTTTCCCCCTCGAAGTGGCTCATTTCTAAGGCGTTGATATCTCTTTTCTTCTATTTTTGGAGTTGGTTACACAACATTTGGTATCAGAGCTTTGGATTCTAGGGTTTCGCTGCTCCAAACAGGTCATCGTGGAAATTTCGCTATACATTTTTTTCTATGAAGTTTCAGAAGCTGAAATTTTTATGGTGTGAAGCCAAATTCCTGAGGAAGATTGGATAAAAATTTTAGAGCTTGTTTTGCAATGGTTTCAGAGATATGATCTGTGGAAGTTAGGTCTTGTTTCAGGCTCCTAAACAGGTCATCATGTAATTTGCGCTATAACTTTGTTTCTACGCAGGTTCAGAATCTGAAATTCATATGGTGTGAAGCTGAAATCCTGAGGAACGTTTTCAAAAAATTTCAGATATTGGTTCGCAATATTTTTGGAGATATGATCTATGGAAGGTAGTTCTTTTTTAGGCTCCTGAATTTCATCTCAAAGAGGTGATCGTGGAAAAATTTCAATAAATCTCTCTCTGGGCATCGGATTGGAGTGCCGTAAAAATTTTTCACAAGTAAACAAACTGTAGTTTCTTGGTTATCAATTTCAAAGACAAAGGACAAAACAGTGACACGTGGCAAGTCGTACAAGTTCACTCTATTGAACCAGTCCATAATTAGGTCATTGTGGGAGATTGGACACAACTTTGTCTTGGAGAATCCAAATCAGGTCAGACCTGTTGCATTCGAAAGATAATTCATTGGGATACGTTGGTACTGAAATTCATATATTTAAGTTCTACAATCACAGAGATAATCCAATTGCAATATCAAGCTTCTCAAAAGCAAGAAAAGGGTGTGTATTTTTTTTTCCGAATTGCATAAGTCTTGTTTGAAGAATCAATTTGAATTGATTCCAAGGGCATATTGTAGAATAGATATCAGTATTGGGTTCTAAAATATTCCCTGTAAAAATAATTCAACACCCATTAAGCCTTCAGAAGGGTCTACTATGACTCATGAAGATGAAGAATTGCAACATGATCTATCAAAATTACAAGAGCAAGTGCAACAAATTTCACTCTCGCAAAGAGCAACAAAAAATGAAATGGAAGTTTTCAAGAAAGGCATGGAAGAGAAGATGGATGGTTTGAAGAAAGGCGTGGAAGCTAAGATGGATGGCATGGAAGCTGGCATGGAAGCTAAGATGGATGACATGAAAGACAACATGGAAAACAACATGAAAAACATGAATAATGATCTAAAAGCAGACATCGAAGGTTTGACCAAGTTGATACAAGAAATTTTTCCTAATGGTGAAAAGATAGTAGAAGAACCTCATGATGAGAAAAAAATAAATGTTAATCGTGATTTCATAAACTCTAATGTTGGCGGGAAGAACCACCATATTCCAAAAATGGATATGAGGAAGTTTGATGGAAGGGATCCTGTAACATGGATACTACAGATGGAGCAATATTTTGATCTCCATAACGTGCAAAACACACAAAAGGTACGCATTGCAACTTTACATTTAGAACAAAATACATTTGTATGGTATCAATGGCTTTGCTCCCGTAAAAAAATTGTCACTTGGTCAATTTTTACGGAGGAAATGATAGCACATTATGAGGATACAAAGGGCAACACCTTCTTTAGCCAATTGATAAATCTCAAACAAAAGGGTTTAGTGGGGCAGCACATTGAGGACTTCCAAAAATTGAATATAAGGTTAACTGATATTCCAGAGGAACACAGGATTGATCTCTTCATAGGCACTTTAAAGGATAACATCCAACATGAAGTTCGCGTTTTGGAACCTGATTCATTGGAGAAGGCATTCAGGTTGGCAAGAAAAGTTTAATGTAAAATTATGGCGACAAGGAAGCCTACCACTCAATTCTATAAAGAAGGAAGTGTTGCTACGCCTAGATTTCCACAACCTACAAGGTTGACACCACAACAATTGGAAGAAAAAAGAGCAAAAGGGCTTTGCTACACTTGTGATAGAAAATACACTAAAGGTCATAAGTGTGCTGAGAAGAAATTATTTTACATAGATTGTGAAGAGGAAGAAGAAAATGAACAAGAAGAGGATATACACCTAGAACCAACCCTAGAAGAGGAAGAAATGAATCCGACCATATCGTGTAATGCACTGGCAGGAATTACCACTCCTCAAACTCTCAAGATAGTAGGACAAATCAAGAAGAAAAAGGTAATAGTGTTGATTGATTCAGGTAGCACCCATAATTTTATTCATTGTAAGGTAGCCAAGGAATTAAATTTGTTCCTATACCCAGCACCATAATTTTGTTGAAAACACAACAAGATGATGGATCTTAGTGAAATTAAGTCGCCTTCACTAAGTGGGCCCGCAGGCTATTTTTGGCGCAAAGTCTATTTTTAGACTATGTCTATTTTTAGACATATGGATCATGGTCTATGAGTTGCAGGATGCTATTTATGGATGATTGGTCGAGTTGGTAAAAATAGATAGACCTCTATTTTTAGACATTGGGCGGAATCTATTTTTAGACTGTCGGGCTAAAAATAGAACAGTCAAATATTATTAACCCTTAATAATATTTAGACTATAAACATTATCTTATCCTCTTGGAGCACTTTAGTTTGATGCTTGGATGTGGCACATGCAGTTGACAGAAGGAAATACGCTTTTCCTAAGGGTTAGTTGAGCTATTGCATGGTTGACTTCAGTTAGAACTCATGTGGCAGAGTTTGGTGGAGTTGATGAGACAGTTGGTGGAGTTGTGTTCGTTTTAACTTAGTTGAACTAGTTGTATTTAGTCTAACTGAAAAATACACTAGTGATGAGTGGTGTGAACTAATTATTAATTAATTCACTAATTATTAACTCATAAATCAACTAAAGAACACATCAGTTAACTGCAATGCATGGACAGTTCAGTGGAGACCGGTGTTAGAGGTGGGTGAAAGGGTGAGTCTACTATCAGTTGTGACTATTGGCTGTGCATGAGATTTGCACACACATTGATGGAGATTGCTAATGAGGATTGCGCAGTTGGAGCTAGTGGGATTCGAACTTGGATCTCATTCATTACTCACTTGGATTGCGCAGTAGAGGCAGGCAGACTTGTGGAGGAGATTTGAACCTGTGACTTGTTCATCTTCATAACTAGTTTTGTGTGTAGCATTGAGATAGTGCTGAGAGCTGTGAGAGCTTTGTGCTATGTATTGTTACATGTTCTATATCATTATAATATACAGATAGTTGGGGGTTTTCAGCTATTGCTTTCCCCATTACATCCTGTGTTGATATGTGTGCTTGATTATGTTTTAATGAGCGCATGCAACTGCTTTCTATTTCCGCATATTGATGATCAATTGTAGAAGAGGTTATGTATTATGCATGAAGCTTAAATAGTGTGTAATCAAGATAATCTCGGTGAATAATTCAGCAAATTATTCAAATTTCTACATGGTATCAGAGGAGAGAATTGATCATCGGGATCTATTACAGTGATTACAATTATTTCGGTAGACAGAGTCTGTAACGGGCCAGGTAGCCTCTGGATCCATCCTTTCCTTGAAAGGTGATATATCTAGTAAACGCCCCTACAGTCGATCTCTGTGCTAGAAATAATTTGTTCTCACAGATCCAGAAGCAGTTGAGTTTTGAGCTTGGAATTCGAATTTTGCAGCAGTTTGTTTTCTTGGTGCTAGAGTTGAAATGTCTTTCAACGGATTGCGACTGGAATATGCCCTTGAGGGCAGTTCGAATTATGTTGCATGGAAGGACAGAATGGAGGTGGTATTAGATGATAACGGGCTGAAGGAGTTCATAGATGCTGAGATCCCAAAGCCTACTGATGCTGCTCAAGTTGAAGCTTGGCAAAAGAAGATGGCGAAATGTCGAAGGATTCTGTTGGAGGGCGTGAAGAATCACATTGTATCCAGCCTGCATGGAAAGCTTCTCCATACTTGATGTGGAAAGCATTGAAAAATATATTCCAGAGCAAGAGCGACCAGAAGAAGTTGGCGCTTAAGGATAAACTCAGAAACATTAAGATGGAGAAAGGCGACAGTATCGCCAAGTACCTCACAAAGTTCACTCAATGCAGAGATGAGCTGGGAAGTGTGGGAGTGACTGTCGATGAAGAGGACTTGGTGGACCTGGCTCTCCTTGGTCTTCCGAAGAGTTGGCATTCCTATCAAGACTCTGTCAATGGTCGGGATAATTTTTCGGGATGGGAGCAGCTTTGGTCGGATCTCATGCAAGAGGAGATAAGGCGGACTACCAGGGACGGAACTTCATCAAAGGCATCTGATGAAGAAAATTGTGCTTTGGCTGCCAAAGCAAAGAAGGGGAAGAGTAAGAAAGCTTCTCAGTCTGGTGCGAAAGGTAAGAAGAAAGACATGTCCAAGGTGAAGTGCTTTCACTGTCACCAACATGGACATTATGCCACAAATTGTCCGCAGAAGAAGAAAAATAAGCATGCTGCTGGATCTGCAGCGTGAGAGGCCTTAGCCTCGCAGTTTGAGCTAGATTTTTCGTTGATCGCATGCTTGGTCTCAAGTTTGATGGGATCAGTATGGTTCTTAGATAGTGGTGCGTCTTTTCACATGACTGGAGATCGAGATCGGTTTTCAGATCTCGATGAGAAAGATCTTGGAGTGCACATCGATATGTGCGATGATGGTAGATACAGTGCGACCGGTATCGGTGTCCCTACCATAAATTTTCATCATTTCGCTAGGTCATGGATTCATTGATGGTAATGGTCTTTCATCAGTTTTCCCTCATGTGAAACTTGCTAATTCTCCTCTCTATGGTCTTTAGTCATGAGTCACTTTCACCCTGTGAGTCATGATTAGGTCATAAGTTTGGTATCATTAGGTTTTAGAATCTCACCATGGTAAAATTAATGAGTTAAGTGTCAATAAATATCAGCAAGGTCATGAGGAGGTCGAATAAAATCAAAGTCACAGCATCTGGGAAGATCAAAGAAAATTTTTATTCAGCTTGATGTAATTTTCACCTCAAAACCATGTTTTGAGGTGAAAACATGATAATTTTCCTTTATTATCATCTCTTATGTAATTTTGTGTCAATCATATGTAATAACTCACACTTCAGAAGCTACTATCTCCACAAAGTCACCACCCTTCCCTTCAGAGAGGTTTTCGATAGCCTTGTTAGTGTCAAATCATGTTCTAAGTATGTCCATCAGAAAGAGCCCGGAAAGAGAATTCCAACGGTATATTATGTTGATCATGTTAGCCCCCTGTTAATTTTTGACAAGCAAAGAGGGGGTCAAACTATCTCTGATATTTCAAGGAATGCATTCCTGCTGAAAAAACATCATCCTTGAAATCCATTTATGTCCTTTGTCCTTTGATGAATCCCCACTGTTGTTTCCAGTTAAAAACCTCTCTGTTTCTATCAAGATGAATGCCCAAAAAGGCCTCAATTTCCCTTATTTTATTCCCACTAATCCTCTGTTTCAACACTATTTTCCCCTCCCCTAATTCCTCATTAATCCCTCATTGATCATTCAATTCCCCTTTCTAACCTTACGAATACCCTTGGTTGTTCTGAAAATCCCTTTTCCTCTCTACCGTTACCCCTTTTCGGCCTTAAAATGCATTGAAAAATAGGTCAAAACCCACTTTTCACCTTATGACATGCTAAGCACCTTTTTAGGCCAGCCCCTTTACCACTTCCCCATATGCCCCGAGCATCGAGACCAAACGCTTAAGCCTTGGGTGCCTTATCGCAATCGGAAGTTTTCGCAGGGCACATTTCCTTTGTTCCTCTTGTTTTCCCTAATGCGATTGGACTGTGGTCTATCGGCTCCCGCAATGATCCCCGTCGTCGATCTATTAAGATCCGACGGCTTGACGCTAATCACACTGCGCCCATCGCTTCTTCCATTTCCTCCCTCCGATTGCCTGCCGACCATCGATCTCCCCGCCAAATCCGACGGCGCAGTGCTAATCGCGTCGTGCCTGTCATCCCTGTCCATCCACTCTTCTGATTTCATCAGAGCCATCAATCTGTCTCTAGATCGGACGACGGTCATTTAATCACATCCATGCTTCAATCGCAATCGGAACTTTTTGCAATGCCGCCCCACTGTCCCTTCCAATTACAATCCCCCCAATCTGATCATAGTCGTCCATCTGATAAGATCCAATGAACCTCATTTCTCCCACTCCGCCTCTTTTCTCCCATCCATCTTCTCACTGATTTGATCTCCGTCGTTAATTCCCTTCGCGATCCAATGACAGGCGCTCAATCGTACCGTCGTCAATCGGAACTTTTTAAAGGTGTCACCCTCTATCTCTCCCGATTGTGATTCACCGATTCGATCGTGACCGTTCATTTGATCCAAGATTGATGGTCCAAATCGCATCACGCTTGCACCCATATTTCTTCATCGAAGCCTCTTTTAACTGCAACATTTAACCTCTGCTGCTGGTCGCCTCCTGCGATCCAACGAACCAAAGCTAATCGCCCTCCCCCTTAGCCAGGTCCCACCATCAAATGGCCCGTGTTCATTTGTTTCCATCGCTTTTCTTTGCAGATCCACCCAAATGCTAAACTTTGGGTTTCAACGATTATTCTGGTCTCTTCCACCACCATTCCGCAGGTTTTCAAAGCATCTCTTCCGCCACTTAGATTTTTTAATTGGTTTCTTTTATGATGCTAGTTTTCGCAGAGTGGTTGACTCACCCTGTATTCCATAATCACAGTGATTGTGGTTTAGAACACAAAGAGGCCATTTCATCAACGGCCAAATATAGCAGCAAGTCAGAGTAGCAGTGTCGAAGACCTGCCACGGTAGGAACGAAAGATTGAAGACAATTTTGGGATTTCGGCTAATATTGATTATCAATAGCCCATCCTCCAAGTTAAATCAGAATTAAAGAAAATCATGAAGGGCTACAGGCAGAAAAGCCTCTACTGCCACATCAGAGGAAAATTGATTCCTCTCCGCCAACATTTCGCCATCTGTGACAGCGACCACCTTAACTCCACCTCGTCAGTGAGAATCGTCAATTCATTATTCAGCCCTAGTGGTCTTTTACTTCTATTTTAGTTTGTTTCTTTTAAATTTAGAGTGGAATTCGCATTCCACTCCTGAATTTCACTTTCTGTTAGAAAATTTTATTTGATATTTTTGTTTAAAATGGTCGTGAGCCCAACTGTCAATGATGAGATGCCCCAATTCCTCATCATTAATTTTGGTTATTTTTTATGGAGACCTAAAACCGATTTCCAGCATGCGAGGAAGATATTTTTCCCAAAAATATCTTCTCGTTCATTTTTTCTGAGGCTTCTATATAAGCAATATCGGAAGAGAAAAACAGGTTCCAGATTTTCTGAAGAATTTGGCTGTGTAAGAATTTTTGTATGCTTGTTGTTGAAATCTCAATAGAAATGTGAGGAGCCCGTTGGGTCTCAGCGAGAAGAAGTTTTATTTTAAGTGAGGATTATGGTCTTAATGTTTTATAGTATGTAACTCTGCCTTATGTGATATTGTTTGATTGTTCATTTCACCATTTCCACTTCTCTTATATCATGTTCTGGAATGCGAGTGGCTCACTAGCTTTGGTGTAAATTTATTGCCATTGATACTTATACTTAACTAGTCTAGCGCTTTAAATATGGCTCAGGCATGATATGTTGTTTCACTTTCCACTTCACTCATGTTTCCTCTATATTGAGTACTGTGGGATGTTATTCTTTGAAAGCTATTGACATGCATGGATTCTTATCTTATTAAGCCCATCTCATGTTTAGATATGTTTACGGAATTCCATCTCATTAGTAGTTAGTATTCCTTCTATATTTTCTACGCAGCAAACGTAGTCTAATTTTCAAATATCTGTAAAGAATTTTAGAACCCAACCCTCCTTACTGAAATCTTTCTTTGAGTTTTCTAATGCATCTATATTGAGGATTCACTTCTTTCTTCTGCAGCATCTTTTCATTATGCTGAATCTGTGAGTATTTTGGTTCCATCTATATTGCACCTCCTTGTAAAAGTTGAAGTAGTAAAGAGCCTCATACTGATAATGGTCTTGAAATATACCTTATGCTCCTTACTATATAAGATTTCCTAGGCATTGGTCTTTCACAACTCAAGTTTGTCTCTAGGAATGACAACATATTATACTCTCAAAACTGACTCCTGGATTGAAATTTATGCTTAAGTGAATAAAGCTTCCCTATACCCTAAACCCTACCCCCTTTCCCATTTTTTCCCTTAAACATTATTTTATTAAATTTTAATGTTTTCTTTATCCGATGGCATAATCACATCGTTAAAATATTTTAAACACATAAAACCCCGGTGCGATTTAATAAACCCTGCCCCTAATTTCCCCTTAAAATTTATAGTAAAGTTTTAAATTTTTTATTATAAATTCCTCCCATTCTGATCGCAATCGAACCATACTTATCGTGCACTCTGATTGACCCTTGTGACTACAAAAAACTCTTATGCGATTTCATACACTCGATTGAGTCTCGCCGATTGAATCCCGCCCGATTAAATCCGGACCGTTGATCTGATCAATGATCTGATGGCCAATATGCCATCGCATCATCGCAATCGGCACTTTGAATCAATCCCCTACGATTGAACCCTCCCCATTTCTCTGATTGCGATGAACTATGCTCCCCCGATTACACATCTGCCGTCGATCTGCCCATTTGATCAAACGACCCACAGTCCATCGCACCATCGCAATCAATGTTTTCACATAACACTTTGCCTCCGCTCTCCTCTAATCTCCCGATTCCGATTGGTCGGGCACCACCATTAAACCTTCTGCCCCGCTCCAAAGTAAACATTATATTTTCCTTTCTAAATGTGCTAAGTCACATTATATTTCATTTTATAAAGGATTCCCCCATCACTTATCCCCAATCGCATCGGAAAAATCTTATGGTGTAACACTTAGCCTCCACTCCCAAACCTTGATTTCCGATTGCGATTGACCTCCGGGTCCCACCATATAATCTTCTGCCCATTCATAATAAAAGGGTATTTTCCCTTTGTAAATAAAAAATTTCATTTTATTTCATTTTATAAATTACTTCCCTCCATCGCTCCATCCTAAATCGCATCGACGAAATCCTATTGCACCTTAACACCTCCCTTCCCTTCCGATTTCGATTGCAATTGTTCTCCCGGGTCCCACCTAAAGGCCTTCCCCATTTTTCATTGTAAAATTATTTTTCTCCTTTGCAAACACGCTGAAAATTTTTTATTTGTTTTTTTACCCCATTACCCTTTGGCTTATCCTTTACCCCTATTACATTTATTCCAATCGCATTGGAGTTTTAGGGCCTCATTCTAATAACATCTTCCCCTTTCCTCCGATCCCCAATTGTGATTGCCCTTATGCACTAATCACATTGCAAGTTTTCCATTGTATGTCACACCTCCACGATCTTCCGATTTTGATTGTGTTCGGGCCCACATCCCTTTCCCTTTGCTCTTTTTATCCAAAAAATGGTCTTTTCTTCACTAAAGGCATGAAATTCAGTTTTGATGTTTTCAAAAGGCATTTCTCGGCATATATGAGATTTTCAATAAAGACAAGAAACAGTCAAAGGGCCGAGAGCTAATTATGAAATAAAGACTTCTATAGCAGCAAAAAAATAGGGATCTGCTCTTCATATTGCCTATTTTTCATTCATCTAGTGTATCAGTGAATCTGCCAAAGTGGTCAAATGTATTGTTGCTCCCCCCTTTCAGGAGTAGATTGTTGGTTCTCTTTCCTATGTTCGGATTTCAATTCTGAGTTGGTAAAACAACTCCCTTTTTCTGTGGATCTATTTCCCACATTTCTGGTCTATTTAATGTAATTTTCACTCAATTTGTAACTAGTCAGTTAGTAAGTAGGGGAAATAGTGCAGAAATCAAAGAGGATGCTCTGCGCTCCGTTGTAACAGTTTGACAGGGAATTAATAAAGATATGCAGCTCTGATTTGTGGGATCCATGTGGTATGAGTTTTAGAATTTTTTCTCTCCTTTGTGTTCATATGTAAAATTTTTATGTGTACCATTCATTCATAAACATCTCTGGTTGAATGATTTTCAAGATAGATAGGTAGAATCCATTTTTAATGCTCTGCCTTGGGAAATCATTCAATATTCTATGTTTTCTTCTATTTGAAAATGATCCATATCCTGTGCCCTTTTTAGCTCGTCACCAATCTTTCCATCCCATCATTATTTAAACTTAATTGCTAAAATTTCCTGCCTACCTTGCCCCATGAAATATCCTGTATCCCTGATTTAATTCCCCACTTTCAAACTATCCTATTTGTTCCATACAACCCTGAAAAATTCATTCATTTAAACATTTCCCATAATGATAGCTATCCTAATATCAGTTCATAATTGTACTTTATTGAATATCTTTCATGGAGAGAGCCCTCTCCTGACCTTGTAGGGCTAGATACAAGGCTGAGCGTGGTTTAAAGGTTACTCTGATTTGCCTTCCTTCAGCCTAAGGTTCAAATTAGGTGCTAACATAGTGCTTGGAAGTTTGACTCAGCCATGAGTCTTGCTAATCCCTACCCTTTAATTAGTTTGGTGGGCCTGATTTCTAAGTAATATTCAAGAATAATAGCAATCCACTTTCCCCTTTTACCATCAGGGTCTTGACTTAGAATTTCCTTGACAACAGTATGTGGAACAAAAGCAATTATGTGAGAGTGTAAAATGTAGACTGTAAAGTCTTTTAATGCTTTCACTAATGCTAAGGCTTTCTTCTCCATGATTTTATATTTGAGAGGAGCATCTCTTAAGGACCTACTAAAAAATGATATCGGGTGTTCTTGCCCCAAACCATTCCTTTGATGCAACACTGCAGCTATTGTATGCTCTGATGCAAAAGAAAAGATATAAAAATCTTTGGTGAAATATGGACTAATCAAGACTGGAGTTTGAGTAAGAGCTTGTTTAACCAGTTCAAATGATTGTTTAGCTTGTTTAGTCCATTTCACACCTACCTCTTTCTTAAGCATGTTTGTTATTTTTCTTAATAGCTCATCAAGGTTGGGGATAAACCTCCTCAAAAAATTAATCTTTCCAATGAAAGATTGTAATTCTTTGAGGCTTCTTGGATGGCTGATTTTTAATATGCCACCAATCCTTTTAGGGTCTACTTCGATTCTCTCTTTTGAAATTATTTGACCAAGAATTTTACCTTCTTGGAGACCAAAGAGTGTCTTTTTGGGGTTCAAAGATAATCCAAATTTCCTACATTTCTAAAAAACTTTTCTTAAATGAATCAAATGTTCTTCATCAATTTTAGAGAAAACGGTTATGTTATCAAGGTAAATGATTATAAAATAGCCAATATCTTCTGAGAAGACTATGTTGATGGCCCTTTGGAAAGTGGCCCCTGTATTCATCAAACCAAATGGAATTTTGACATACATAAAGGTGCCCCAAGGTGTAGTAAAAACAGTTTTATGTTGATCACATGGGAGCACCAACACCTTATTGTACCCTGAGAACCCATCCAACAGTGATATTCTTTTTGATCCAACTACCCTTTGAAGCATATGGTCCATTTTGGGTAAGGGGTAGTTGTCTTTCAGGGAGGCTCTATTTATATTTCTAAAGTCAATGCAGAGCCTGATTTCCCATATCTTCTTCCTAACATAAACTAGGTTTGACACCCATTCTAAATATCTAAGGGGTACTATAATCCCAAAATCATACATTTTTTCAATTTCTTTCTTGACTAAAGGTAATAAAACAGGGTTTATCCTTCTTAGTTTTTGTTTGAAAGGTTTCTGGTTTTCCTTAAGAGGAATTTTTTGTTGAATGATGCTAGTGTCATAAGATTTTAGATCTTTGTATCCCCAAGCAAACACATCTCTAAATTCTTTGAACAACTCTATATATTATAGTTTTATATGAGCTGGGAGTGTGCTAGATCATTTGATCATCTTGGGCTCTGCTAGGCTACCTATGTTATGTTCTTCTACATCTGTTTCCATAGGCTCCATTTTTGGTTCTTTGGCTACATCATTAAGGTAAAAAAGGTGTTCTAAAGGTGTGAGACCTCTTGGAATTGTATCATTATTGCATTGTAAAACTTCCAAGTATTTCTGGTCTACGTAGTCAATTAATTCTGCTTCAAAAATATTCTCACAGTTATTTATATCAGCAGAATATGTCATTTCTATTTCTGAGATTTGTTCATTATCCAAACAGTTTTCTTCATGGCTGGTTTCTAATGCTGGTATGGCAAAATCATTTTCTGAGTTTAGGAAATCATCTGTGTTTTTCAGTGTCAAACACTTTCGAGTGGTCCTCATTGTCAGGCACTGCAGGCCTATTTTTGACAATTATGTTAAGATGTTCATTTATCTGGGGTACTTGGTGATTGTTGGCATTGAAGGAAAGTTCATTTTCTAGATGATTTTGTGCTCTTGGAATGAAAATGAGTTCATATTTTTCAAAGGTCTTTAATAAATCAAGGGCAGCATTTCGATATTCTCTAAGTCTTGGGCTTTTAGCTGAATATTCTTCTTTGATTTGTCTTATGATAAGTTTAGAATCTCCTAGGATTTATATTTTAGGGGCTTCTAATTGTGTAAGCAAATGTAAGCCAAGGAGAAGGGCTTCATATTTAGCAATATTTTTGGTGCATGGAAAATCTAGTTTATATGAATAACCCTGATTTGTATTTTGAATCCATACACCTACCCCTGCACTTGTTTTATTACAAGACCCATCAAAGTTTATTGTCCAAAGTATTTATGCCTCATTTTCATTTTCTTGTTGTTGTTGATTTCTAATGCTTTGTATATGAGTTGAAGTAGTTTTAACTTATCTGGTAAATTGATTTCTTCTTTGTTTTCCTTTTCTTGTTGAGTGATTTCATCTTCATTGTACAAGATAAAGGAATCTAAACTTGATTGAATGATTGGAGAGATTTTTGGTTTATCTATGTTGCTCACCATATATTTCATGTTGGATTCCCTGTATAATCTTTTTTTTTGGTTAAAAACTAGGATGGTGGCATAAGACATGTCTATTTGAAGGCTCCCCTAAATTTTGGCTCCCCATGATCTTTCTAAAAGCATGCCATATTTTGGGGGAATTTCAGCTACCACTGTGTCCATTACTAGACTCTTATCAGGGATGTGAGATAAGTTTACACATAAATCTTTTATTAAACCCAAGAATTTGACTCTGCTTGAATCAAAGGAATACAAATCCTTGTATGGTTTAGTAATTTCTAAGCCTAAGCTTTCCATTACTACTTTGGGCATAAGATTATGTGAAGCTCCAAAGTTTAACATGGCTTTGTGTAATATCCTATCATGTATATTCAAACTAACATAGAAGGGAGGGACAACTCCTTACTGGTATTTTCCTTCAACTTCTGGACCAAACAACAACTCAGGTTTGCCATTTGTCAAGTTTAACGTATCAGTGTCACTTCCTAAGTTCAAAGCTTTCAAAACTTGGTTTTTGTACACTTCTTGGGTTACTAGTTTAGCTAGAGGTATGATAATATTTATCTTTGCAATCTCTCCCTCAAGGCTGAAAGGAAATATTGATTTTGTCATATTTACATTTGTTTTTTCAATTGAATTCCTTTCAACAAATCTATTTTTCTTAAATTTGTTTGGACTACTATTTGGGACAATTTTGTTAGGGCCACTAGCTGAAGTGCTAGGGCTACTTTGTTCAAAATTTGGCTAGCTGCTTTTCTCTTTGTTTAAATCTATTTTCTTAGCCAAAATTTTGGGTTTCTCTATTGTTTTCTTAGGCTAATTTTCTGCATTTTTCCTAACAGTAGTGCTAGTTCTTTTTTTCATTTGAATTATCTATGTTCCCTCTGCTCCTAAGATCATATCGTTTGTGCACCTCCATGATTTCATTTTCAAACCCCAATATATAATCATCAGAATCCTCATATGTATCTTCATTTTGTTATAGGGAGAAGAAAAATTGTTCTTCTTCAGTGAGGTAAACATCATCCCCACTGTCTGATCCAATCAAGTTTACATTATTTTCTCCCAACCTTTCAATCTCCCTTTCTTCCTCTTGATCTAAATAGTTTTGTTGGAAGGGAGGTCTAACTTGTTGGTCATTATTTCTCTACCTATCTTGATTAGGGTCTCTTCTCAAATTCTGGTTTCTATTTCTATTTTGGTTTTCTCTAGGAGGCACTCTATCATTCAGATTTATATTTTCAAGCATCCTCTCCATTACCTTTACTAAGTTATCGATTTTAGTATCTGATACAGAGGTTGATGGAATTGTATAATCCCTGTATGTAACTCTTTTCTCTACCCTCAACCTAGCTCTTTTTTCAATTATATTTGCCTCCACACTCATGGCTCCTCCTGCATATCTTCTAAAGTTGAGGGGTCTCTTTCTCTTAGCTGATAAGCCATTTCTGGGTCAAAGATTCTAGGAAATTAGGTAAGGCTAATCCTAGTGGAGGTTTCATATCTAGAGGATGTGCATTATACACACTATTGAATCTAGTGCAGTAATCATGGACACTTTCCCCAGTATTTATTTTGAGGTTAGTATAGTCTGAAAGGATTTGGAGGGGGTTTTTTCTGATTTCCCATTTGTTTATAAATGTTTGATATAGAGAAGGAAGATCATTTATGTTGTGAGGAGCTATGTTTTTAAACCATTTCTTGACTTCTCCTCCTAAAATTTGAGCAAATGCATCATTCATTTTATCTACGTACTGTTGGGCACTAGTAGGTTCATTTCCAGTGAAATGAAGAATTTTGGATTGGTAATCATTTGGTAAGAGAACCATGGGTTGTGGTAACACTAGTGGAGCATACCATGCTGCCATGGCTGGAAGGAAAGGTGGATTTACAAGGGGTGGATTGACAAGAGGGAAAGTGGGTTGGAATGGAGTGTTTTGAACAGTGGTGGTATGGATTGGAGTGGAAGAAACACTTGGGCCAACAAATTGGTTTTGAGAAGATTTGTTACAAAAGAGGCTAAAGTTGTGAAGAAGTTGGGAATCAGAAGGAGTCAAAGGCGAGGCTTCTCTACTAAAGCTCTGTTGCAAACCTGCTATTTCAAAATTATCTTAGTTCAAATAAATTTGAGGTCTGGTTTGAATATGTTCTTTGTATGATGTAAGTCAAAGTGTAAATCCTCTAAGACAACAAAGTTTTCAGGGATATATTTTGTTCTTAAGAGGCTCGAATCAGCAGCTGATTTTCCAGACTTAGAAGTTTGCCACAAAATATTCTTTGGATTGTCAACTATTGTAGGAGGATTAGGGTCTGGATGAGATCTATTGTTGATCCTATGTGAAGCCAGACTATTTTTAAAAAATGAGAGAGGACAAAGTTTTTTAGGGATTGTTTTTGAAAGTTTTGCGTCTCACAATGTCTATTCTAGTATGGGAATAGGCTTCTAAACTTCCTTAAGGATGGT